>CAOKZL010000119.1:1200000-1800000 GCA_948472985.1 Iguana delicatissima
TTTTACAATTTTTTCCAAAGTTTTTCTTTAGAGTGCTGAGAGACTAAGAAAAAATAAAAATAAAAAACATGAATGGAAACACTGCACTAAATTCTTTTCCTTGTTCTTTCTTGGTACCTCACAACTATAACCTCCACTTTCCCTACCAGCAACACCTTGTGGAATGGAGAAGGGAGATGAATTCCAGGTCCAATGTAACAGTGTGCACTGTGGCCCAAATTGTCTTGAAAAGTTATAGAGGAAATACTGGAGAGCTACCTCACATTACAGGGGAAAACCAATGACTAGGGCTTATGTAACGGGGGTGGTGTGGGGGTGGGATTTGGAAGCAAGCAGGCAGAAGGAACAATTCACATAAGTATACAATTTCAGATAGTTCTCCAAAGAAACTAACAGGAAGAAAATGAAGCCCAGTAAGGGGGACTTCCAGCAGGTATTACTTCTTCCCTGTTTGCATGATATTTGATGAAATCCCCCCTTCTACACAACCATTAAAGGTATAGGAGCCATCTCCAGTTTTCAAATTGGCAGCCATATTACTGTTGCTACAACAGAATCCCCTTTTCCATTGTCTTCTCTGAACTGGACAGTTCTTTCCTCAGTTTCTTTTTAGTCTTTACCTCTCTGAGCCTTCTCAGAAATCCCTCTCAGAATCTCCACAACTCTTCTCTCCCTCTGCAGAGTATCTTCAGAAAGCGCCCTATGGCAGCTCATAAGGCCGAAAATAGGGCCGTGCAATAGGCAGAATGCAGCAGTTTACAAAACTGTATACGCTGAAGAGACATTTAAAAGACAACCAGACAGTTTAAGATAAATCTTCCTTAGCATGTAGTATTTTCCATCTGCAAGGCCAGTGGCTGCACATATTATCGCTGAGTAGCTGTGCTCCTCTCTGGCAAATGTGCCTGCCTGGTTCCTTGGCAAAAGCATGTTTCTTTTGCTGCAGGCTATGATGGTACTACCTTGTGGGGGTAGTAACAGTGACTGAGAAACTAGTCCTTATTCTTATTTTCAGCCAGTGCCCCCCGGGTGATGCATCACCAGAGTATTTGAGGAAAATTAAAAATATAGTGAAGCCTCTATTGCTATTTACAGCTACAAGAGCAAAGTAGTTTTACACACATGTACAAACACAGAGCCAACAAAGGCAGGGAGACTGGGCCTTCCTTTGATCTGGACCTGGCCCTCACAATATGGTAAGTGTAAGCCTTTAATATTCATCTTTTTTCCATAACCACTTAAGGCAAACCTATCAAAGGGTTTTCTTAGCAAGATTTGTTCAGAAGGGGGTTTGCCTTTTAAACTTTCTTTGAGGCTGAGTGTATGTGACTTGCCCAGGATCACCTACTGAGTTGCCAAGGCTGAGTGGGGATTAAAATCCTGCTTTCCAGAGCCCTAGTTCAATGCCCAAACCATGCAAGCATACTGGCTCTATATCAGCGCTATCCAGAATAAATTTATCAAATGTTCATGGAGATTTGATCGAGAAATTAACTTGGTCTCTGCCTCTCATCTGTTCACCCAATATTACAAAATGAATTAAAATACTCAGAAATTAAGCATAGGGACAAGGTTAACTGGTTGGGGAGGGGGATGCCAAAGAATAAATGGCCATGCAGTTACATCCAACAGAATGGCCGCTGTTTCAGTTTCATCAAGTCTCTCATATTCTCACATGTAGCAGGAATTAAGAATTAGTAGTGTTGTGGATTAAAAAAGAAGTAACAAAGGCAATATCTGCTAAAATCATTGAACGCTACCTTAAATTCTTTAACAGATAGTATTTAATTGCAGTGCAGTTGAATTATATAAGGAATTCTACAAGCTGTACTGTTAGATAGGATGTAAAGCACTGGCAATTTACATGTCGATTTGATAGCAGTGTGATGGCAGATTTTTCAGGAAGGAGAACGTGTTACCAAAGAAGACATACGAATTGCTTCAGAAATAAGTTTATTGTCTTTTTAAATGGGAGATCAGTAGACTCCAGGATAGAACACTGCTGTTCTTCCAGGGCTTGCTGCGAGATCTAGAACCATATTGGACCGGGAAAGGTGTCAACAAAATTCAATTGATCAATGAAGGAAAAGGTTCTGGGGCCTTGCTTTGGTGGAAACATTGACATGACATGCTAAGGTGATAACATATGTTCAAAGCCACAAAACCACATAGTATCTCTTTATTGTATGACCTAAATTATAACAGACATGTATATATTTTCCCTTTGACATGGCTACTTAGAGAAAGACATGATAGGCTGATTTTGACAACATCTTTATGTTAACCACTCTACAGGATAGGTAATTCTGGTTAATTTCTACATTAACTGTCAACTGCTGTCAACTATTGCCTTTTTGTTAATTATTTCATTATTTGCATGCTTTTTATTTCTTCACTTAGTGTTTGTTGATGAATTTAATACTTACATTTAACAACTTATTAATAAGTATATTAAAACAAAACAAATGAAAGCACATTGAGCTTTTAATTTAGTTTGAAGGAAAGGAATGACAACTACATTGTATGGCAGATGAGGCTTGTCTGTGATTCTTAAGGGGAGCAACAATAGAATGCAGTGCTTTTTGAGTTACTTGAAACTGCTATTCTTCTGTCTAGTTTGATCTAAACTTGGCAGCTTTTTCAAATATTCCCTTTCTGTTGTGCCATCACCTATTCTGTGACTCTCCTTCTTTTTTCCAGTGTTAGTTGTCATTAGTTTGACAGCAGAAAAAATTGTAAAGCAGAAGCCTGACAGTAGACAAAATTGTACAGCAAGGTGTTTGCTGTCTTACAATTGAACTAAATAATTTGTTAGTGGTGATGTGAAAAATACATTCTGCTTCTTATGTGTCCAGTTCAATGTCATTCTAAATCTTTATAAAGGATCACTTCATTCTTCAGTTTTCTGTTGTCGATAAAAAGTTGCCCTTAAATGATTGCCTGACATTTTAAAAAATGTGCATCATTTCTAAAAAGGAAAAAGATGATCTCAGATGATCTAAATCTTCTTTTTGTTACTATTTCTTTATTTTGTCAAGTACATTATCATTTTCACCCTCGAACCACAGTATACTTTTTTTGTCCAAGTAAATGGTCTTACTTGATTAGTACATTTAGAACCAATTAATGTTTTCCTTCTCCCTCTCTTCATTTTTCCTTGAAATTGTTCAGTCCTCGTATGCTAGTATGAGACATTTTACACATCTTAGTGTATGAATCATAGACACGTCAGGTTATACACCTTACTTTGAAACAGTGATGTCATAGTCCTGATAAACATTTGTTTTCATCCTTAAATGTTGCTTCAAATATTGACAGTGTGTTTCAAATATTAAGAGGGTGGGTGAAGAATTGGAATTCTTGTGTTGTTTTCAGACAGTTATTTTATGGAATTCAGTGGAAGGGTCTCTGTAGGCTAGACTAAGGCTGCCTCTAGGCTGAACAAAGGCAACAGGCTGAAATACCAGAGTGATTGTCAAGTTGAGAGCATTTTTCTATACATTTCACATTGATATATTTGATTTATCTTCATTGTAAGATACTGTGTCAAATGCAAACACGTGTATTGGTTCCAGACTAAATTTTACTTATATTCCATTGACATCAGTATGAAAAATTAGTCATGGCTTTAATCTGATAACCAATCTGGAACCAAACAAGTTTATTCTCTCATATTTTTGCCACTTCTGGTAGAATTTGAAGATATAGTAGTGTTAGTCTGGATCAGTACACAAAGGGATTTTGTAGCACATTTTGATACTAATTGAAAAAAGTTGGTAATATATGCCTTTCTAAACTTAAGTCTATTCCATAGGATCCATGAAGTGGAGTGCTGGAGAACAGACCTTTATAGCCATGAATGTGCGAGTTGTATGTGTGAATAGCATCGAAAAGCAAAAATTATGGGATGGTGATGAAGTGGTACCGGTGACAACAGAAATGCCAAACTTGTGGGGATGGTGATGAGGTGGCAAGTTCAATTTTAACAACGGTCACTGGGGAACCCATAACACAGCTCATGAGAGCTTACTCACCCAGTTTATCACATCTCCTTTCTGGCTCCAAACCAGCATCACTCTACATTGCAATAACTGCCTCCGCAATTTGTATTATTACCTACTCACCTTGGCTTTAGGCAACTTCTTTCCTACTGCCCTTGTCCCCCATGACCATTGTTAAAATTGAACTTTTCATCTCATCACCATGTCAACAAGTTTGGCATTTCTACTGCTATTCACACATACAACCTCTGCATTCATAGCTATAAAGACCTGTCCCTAGGCATTTCACTACATGTGTCTGAGGAAGCAGACTTAAATCTATGAAAGTTTATGCTACCAACTTGGTTGTCAAAAGTGCTACAACATCTCTTTGCATATTTTAGTCACTTCTGTCTTTGTATAGAAATATATCCAGTGTAGTCCAAACTATTTGCAACACAAAACAATTCCCTCATCTATAGCTTGCTATTAATGTTTTCAGTGGATCTCACATATACCCATTTTTATTTTATTGTACTTCATATTGATCTTTATTTTGAACAGAAAATGTATGAAGGCATGGGTGAAAGTCACAAGACAAGGAATTTCATAATCAATTATATTTATATAAAATTAGTTAAATAGCAATATGTTGATGCAGTTCTTTATGATGCATAGTTCTCTTTAAGATGGCTTTTGTTCTTAGTTTGAAAAAAGAAGACAATTTGTTTTTCAGTGCTGGATGGCATTGAAAGATTCATAGACAGCTTTGTTGCTAACCTTATGCGGATTCTATAGTTTCTTTTCTTATATATTTCAAGTTATAAAGTATTTTAGTGCCAAATCGATTTTGTTTACAAATGAAAGTATTTCTCCAACTCAGAATAATGTGAATAAAATATTCCTGAACAAATACTTTCAAAAAGTTTTCAGAATCCTTGGACTTAAGGAAGATAATCAAAGCCAGGATCAAAGACTGGGAATGAGTAGAAGCAGGCCACACCCTGTATCAGCTAAGGTACATAACTCTGGTGCGGCATAGGATAGGATCCAGATTAGGCAACGAACATGTTGCCGAGTAATTCCAAACCTGCCAGTCTGTGAGTTTCCTGAGCTCACAGAAACATGTTCTGGCTATGAGGGCCCATCTGACACCTGTGTGTGATGCTGTCAGTGAGTCCATAAGCCAGGCTGATGTCTACCACCTCAGCACTCTGGATCTTCTGCAAGTCCTGATTTACAGGGTGTCGCACACCAATTCTGCTTTGAATTACACCCTGCCCAATGCCTTCCACATCCTTGAAGGTTAGGACCAAGGCATTTATTAAAATAAATCATACAGCAATAAAGTTAAAATTCAGACCAAACATGCTGTGAAGTCACAGGAGATGGCTGGCTGCTACAGAGAACTCAAAAAAGCCCACTAGCTAGAAATGTAACGTGTCCCTAGCTAGTGGGCTTTATCTGCCTCCCCTCAATTGCTGCCCGACATCTGAGTCCCTAGCATACACTCTAGGAAAAATACAGGGTTGGTGTGAGGGGGAAGCCAGTGAAGAGCAGAATAGCTGAAGCCATGTGATCAGGACACTTTTATTCTATTCGGATAGAAGAGGGAGAGGACTTCTTATGAGATTTCCTGGAGAGAGGTTCTGCCTTGAGTGCCCTACATTAGATTGGACATACTATAACATTAATATGGACACAGTGCATTTAATCAGCATTCTGTGTTCTATCAATTTAGTTAGTTAAATGAAGAAATGTTACAAAGGTGAAATTTATGCAGAGTTATAACATTCAGCTGGCTTGTTCCCTGTCCACTGCACTACTTCAGTTCATGCTCTGCTTAGTTTTTGTAGCAAAAGTAAGTTTTGCAGAACTTTTAACTTATTACTTGGCATAAGATTTCATAGGTTTGGTATTCCTACTTCATAATGAATCATGATTAAACTTTGAAATGAATTGTTATTGAACATTTTAAAGAACAGTTAGTGGGGGGGGGTTGGGTTTTTTTTTTTTTGTAGTTTTTCGTATTGCTAAGGCTCAAGTCTGAATTGTGTTATATTTTCTATAATCTTATGCAGCATCTTGCTGCACTACCCTGGAGAAAATCTCATTCAACTTGTTTAATTCAATGGCTCTTAATTCTGAGTGGATATGGATAGTCTTGAATTTTTTAAAAAAAATTGATGGTGTCATCCATTCCAAAGGCTCAAGGGAAATAAGAATATTAAAGTAAAACCCACAAGAACACTAAAATATCATACCAGAAAGACAATAATCCAGCTACCACTGACCCGGTGGTTGTTCCTTAGCAAGTACACAGGACATTGTGAATTTATATTAATGTCCCGCATGCATTTGCTAGAAGAAAAAATGAGACTCCCTGGTTTGGATTCATTAAAATTACTTATGAACTCTTCTGAGGGTGGGAGATGGAATATCTTAAAGTCATGGAGAAAAGAAAGGAATCTTCAGGCTGAGTAGAAACATGGTGCATTCACCTCTGTGAAATTAGCAACTACTATTTTAAAGGGGGCAAATGCGCAGCACACTCCATATTCTTCCACTTAGATCCTGGTATAGGATACCTTCTTTATTTTATATCTTTGAAGTAAGCAATATACAAACTTCCACTTATTTCCTCTAGAAGAGTGGCTCACAAATTTGACTCCCCAGATGTTGTTTGAATTTAGATTCCAGAAGCCCTAGCCAAGAGGGCCAACAGTCACAATTCCTGAGAGATGTACTTTACAAATATTTAGGCAGCCCAGTCTTAAAGCAGCTATTTATAAATAAATGTAAAACAGCATCTCATTCTGATAACAGTGAATATAAAGTACGATGAAGAAGAGAAGCAGATGGTAGCAAGGAGGAAGGAGCAAAACCTGTAGAGGAAGAATGTCTTTAATAAATAGAAGAATCAACACTTAAAATAGGTTAATGGATTTTGTAGCTATTAGATTAACTTGTCAAGGGGAGAGGAGACCTTACAATAGATAAAGAACTGCCAAGAAAGTGTCAAGCTTTATTAAATGTTAATGAAGAACAGCAAACAATGTTTGCCTAAAGCAGAAATTGGTTTTGCTCTGTTTGATGCTCCACCATGGAATAAAGAGACCAGACATAAAGTTGGGTTAACTAAGGGCCACTTTATTTTGACCTGTGTTATTTAAATTGCATTAAGATACAAGAGAGGGGAAGCAACATGATACGGGTCCAGCTGATGCCAGGGTCACAACATGACAACTTGCTTAGCCTACCCATGGGCGATAACACCTCAGCCCCAGGGGCAGTCCAAATTGCTTTGGTTGCTCCCCAGTCCAGCATCTTGGAAGGTAACCCAGAGGCTCCCAACCAAGCCACAGAGTTCTAAAAATGAGAGTCTTATTCCCAAGTTAACCTCAAGGGTAGCCTCCTTCACTGAACCCCTTGGGATGCAGGGCCCTAAAGAGATGGTTCCAGAACTACCCTACACCAAATGGGTACCAATAGGTGATCACCGACATTTTATTATTCCTCATTATCTGCCAAAGAACAACCTATTTAATAACACCACCCAGAGCCAATTTTCCCAGTTCCATCAAATACAGTATGGGATAGAATCAAAGAATCATAGAATCATAGAAATGTAGAGTAGGAAGAGACCACAAGGGCCATCCAGTCCAACCTCCTGCCATGCAGGAACAGCCTCAAAGCACTCCCGACAGATGGCCATCCAGCCTCTGCTTAAAGAAATTCCTATCTGGCCCCGAAGCAACCAGATTAACTCACACTGCATTGAGGGCGGGAGGATGAGTCAGTGTTGAGCACTGAATGACAAGTACAGGGGCAAACTTCTTCACTGTCTCCTTTGCACCATCACATGTCTTGATTTGGTGCTTAATAAAAAATAACAATAAAAAATAACACTCTGGTCTCACTCCTTGGAGACCATCAAAAGCTTACCTTCCTCTGCAGTGATGTTCATCATGCGAATCCAGTAAGTATTTTTCCCTTTTTATTTCTTCTTGATAATAAGCAGGAGAAAATATTAGGAAAATATTAGGGTTATCGGATATTTGTCTTTATTGTGTATATTCTTATTGTTTATATCTATTGCCTATATTTTATTTTGTAGCTTAAAAACTTCGTATCCTAATCAATTGCAAAGGCAGTTAGGAAGCAGATATATTTGGTCAGGCAATCTTCTGTTTCGGCTAGCTGTGGATCTCTAGGTCTCAGACAGCAGCCCTTTTGCCCAACTGAAGATGCCAGGAATTCGTCTCCCCCTGCCTGCGTGATCACGCGTGGTGGTGCGGGGACGCCTTTGCCGGCCTCCCATGAGAGGAGACCATGTAATCACCATGCGACAAGGGTTGCGCGGTGGGAAGGGGAGGGGGCGGAGTCTGCAGACCCCTTTTAGGGCCGCCCCGCCCCTACCTCAGCCTCTTTGTTTGCTGGTGAGGCTGACAGTGTTTGCTGCTGGGGCCTGGACAGGCCTTAGTTCACAGCAGCGTGGGAAGGCAGCTGGCGGTTGCATCGGCGGCCACCCAGGTTCAGGTTTTTTTCTTTTTCTCTTTTTCTTTTCCCTTTTCTTTCTCCTTTCTTTTCCCCTCTTCCACACCTCTTCTCCCCTCCCTGGACTGATCCTCATCAGTGGGGGGGGGGTTTGCTGTGGGCCCCCCAGGCTCTGGGGAGGGTTGTTGTCGCAGCAGTGGCAGCAGAAGGTTTTTTTTCCTTTTCTTTTCCTTTTCCTCCTCTTTCTTTCTTTCTCCCTCTTTGGCACCTCTTCCCCTTACCTGGGCTGATCCTCGTCAGCGGGGTGTGTGTGTGTGCTGTGGGCCCTCTGGGCCCTGGAGGGGCTGCTGTTGCAGCAGCAGGTTTTTTTTCCTCTTTCTCACTCTTCTGCACCTCTTCCCCTCTCCCTAGGCTGGTCCCCGGTAGCACAAGCGGTTACTTCACCCAAACAAACAATCAAGTCCCAGAGGCAGCAAACTCAGGCAGCAGGGTCAGCCAGGAGCAGAGAGCACAGGGCACAGTTTCATGGTTGGAAGACAGTTGTTGCCCCATGCCCAACCCCAACAGCATCTGTCTTAAATACTCAGACTTTAGCACAGCTGAAGCTGATCAAATGTCCGTTGGCTCCGCTCACAGCTGGAGCCTCTCAAGCCTTCAGGGCCAGTTCATCAGGCGCTTCTCCTGCAGCTGCTGGAACCTGCGGACCACCCCCTTCTCCAGTCGCCTCTGGAGCAACGTGGGGGGAGGGTCTGCTGCAAACTCTGAGCTGGAGTCAGAAACACCAGCCTCTGCCAAGGCAGAAACACGAACCTCTGCCTCTGGAGCACAAACATCTGCCGCAGGTACTGGCTTGGGGCCCATGCCAGGGACAGCTGTGGGGTCGCTGGCAGACTCCTCCCTAGACTCTGAAGGAGCCCCCTCTCCCGAAGGCCCCTCCAAGGGATCCTCCCCCGGTGGGGAGTCCAAGTCGGAATTGGAGTCCAAGTCTGAATTGGCAGCAAGATCAGCCTAGCTCATGACAGTGGCAGGATTGCTGGGGACCCCCTAGGTCCTGGGGAGGGCCACTGGTGCAGCAGCGGCGGCCGAACGTTTTGTTTTGTTTTGTTTTTTTGTTTTGTTTTTTATTTTTTTGAGCATCAGAGAGGACCACTGGGCTTGGGTAGCCTGGTTGGGGGCAGCAGCCCATTGGGGAGAGCCTTAGGTGTTTGAGAGCCTATTTGGGCAGGGCAGTTGTTGTGACTCTCCCTGCCCCCCAACTTTTTATATATATACATATTTTTTTTTTCTTTCTCTTTTTTCTCTTCCCCCTTCCCCTTCTTGCTCCTCCCCTTCTCTCTTCAGGGGTGTGTGCTTGCTCTTAGGGTTGGTTTTGTTGTCCCTGGACCATGAGAGCATGTCCTAGTTGTCTTTGTGGGCTGAGAGAGTGTGTCTTTCCCCCTTCTTCTCCTTTTCCACCTTCTCTCTTTTTCTCTCTCTTTTGCACCTCTCTTCCGGGGGGGGGGAGTTTGCTCTTTTGCATGGTTTTGCTGCATCTGGGCTGTGAGAGTGTGTCTAGTTTGCCTTGGCAGGCTGAGAGAGTGTGATTATTTTGTTTGTTTGTGCATTTTGTTTTGTTATGTTTTGTTTTGTTTTCCTAAGGGAGTTTTAGGATTTATTGCATTTGGGTCAGAAGGGGGGCATTGTTCCAGGTTTCCTTGTTTTGGGCTGAGAGTGTGTGAAAGGACTTACTCATTTACATGCTTCCTGGCCTTGGAGCTGAGAGAGTGTGATGAGTTGAACTGATTGAGTTGAGAGAGTGTTGAGGTACCCTCTCAGTGGCATGATTCCCTGCTGGTGGGTTGGGGGAGTGTAACTTGTTGTGCTACTCAGGCTGAGGGGGTGGGTTTTGGCCTTGTCGGTCCATAGCGGGTGATGTGCCTGGATTCATTGCATGGTGGCTGGATTTTCAATTCAAGTTGGGACAGCGTAATTCATTCTCTCCTTGGGGTTTTGGCTGGAAAATTGGCCTGATTTGCCAGTGGTGCTGATGGCTTCCAAATAAATTTTATCAGCATCAAAGGGTAAGTAGCCCACCAAGAAGGCCATGCCAGCCAAAAAGGTCATGTCAGCCAAAAAGGCCACACCAGCCAAGTCCTTAGCTGACCCAATGTCAGTGACCTCATCTTTGGATGAGGATGGGGGAGCAAATGTGGAGGTCGCCATTTTTGATAAGCTTCTGGCCATTAAGAGTGGCCGATGGCCTGCGGGGCAGAACAGAGGAAGGGAGGAACAGAGGGTCTCCATGCCTGTGTTATTAACCAGATTTTGGCACAGCTAGACACTATTGAGGAGGACGAATCGGGTGAGAAGCGGAGTGAATCACCTTCAGGGAGGTGGGAACAAGCATCCTCACAGCATGACAGTTGGGAGGCCGGGCCCTCGGGAGAGTCAGAAGCGGCGGGAGTGGCGGTGGGTGACTCTATTGGTCACAAGGAGGGTACTGCGTCTGTAACATGGCCCTGGAGCTTCATTACACCCCCAAGGAATATGATATGGGCCCCGCCAGCAGGTTTCCCAGAGCTATCATTTTCTTCTTCACCTTCTTCCCCTGGGGAGCAAATGTCCCCCCCTCAGCTGCCATCAGGGGTGACAGTAAATTCTCAGGATGTCCCTGGACCCTCTCAGGGTGGGGCTCCAGGATCACGGGAGTCAAGCAAGGATCCAGGCCTTGAGGAGAAGGCAGGTGAGCAGTCTGGGGTACTGGATGATCACCTGACCTCAGCCACTATTGAAAGGATTCTGAAAGCAGAATATGTAGACCTATTCTCTCTTTTTTATTGACAGCTTGATAAGAAAGAGAAGGAGGATTTGGACGTGGGTGAGAGAAAAATTGAAAAAATGCAGGATCGGCAAGAACTGGACTAATTGGTTTATAGGTTATCTCATTTACATGGATGTGATAGTTAAGGCCTCGCCATCAAGAGCTCACTCCCTGATGGTATATTTGAACACAATTTCAGGGCTCATGCAAATTTTGCTGGGACTGGTTGGCTGCACTACGATGAGAACTTTAGGATGAGGGCAGCAAAGCAACCAAGCCTGTGCTGGGACAGCATCCACCCTGAATTGTGGATGGAGACGTTGACCCCTGCTCACCCAATTTTTGGTGAGAGGTCCCACTCTGGTCATCTGGTGCAGTTCATCAAGTCTGGGGGGGCCTCCCCGCACTCAGGGCTTGCAGGAGCAGCAGCAAATACAGCTCTGTTGGGAGTTTGGGATCCAAGGGTTTTGTACCCGTCACCCTTGCAAATACAAGCACCTACGTGGGATCTGCTGGGGCTCTCACTCCATTCGCAACTGCACCAAGGGGAGGGGGAGGGACAAGCCCTAGGGATGGGGGTGGCAAGCGGGGGCCAGGAAATCAGCCACCATTTCACAAAGGGGCCCAGTCCAATTAACATTGAGAGGCTGTTGGCTTGGCTCTGCTTTTTACCTGGACTGGGCTGCAGCTCTATATCTGGGGCAGGGATTTACTTGGGAGTTCAGGATCCTGAGTGTGGGAACTTGGCAGTTTTTATAGCCAATAACTTTAAATCAGTAATAAGCAAAGAGCATGTAGTGAGGGAGAAAATTAGGAAGGAGGTTGATGAAGGCAGGGTGTTAGGCCCATTTGACCAGCCTCCCACTCCCAACGTTAGAGTTTCCCCACTAGGAGTCGTCCCTAAGAAGGCTCCAGGTGAATTCAGGTTAATCCACCATTTGTCGTACCTCAGGGGTGAGTCCGTTAATTATGCCATTCCGGCTGAGTTATATTATGTTAAGTATACTTCATTCAATGCAGCTGTACGGGTGGTGCGCATGCATAGCATTAGGGCTGAACTGGCCAAGTCTGATATCAAATCAGCCTTTTGCCTGTTGCGCGTACATCCATTTGACTTTCAGCTTTTTGGATTAGCCTTTGAGGGCAAATTCTATGTTGATCGCTCCCTCCCCATGGGATATTCTTTGTCTTGCTCTGCCTTTGAGATGTTCAGTACTTTTTTAGAATCGTCCATCAAACGTAAATCGGGCCTTAAGGGCAATGTGCATTATTTGGATGATTTCTGATTCGTGGGACACTGTGGTTCTGGGCAGTGCACATTTCTCTTGGCAGAATTCACATCTCTTATGGGGGAGTTGGGCATGCCCTTGGCACATGAGAAAACCGAGGGCCCCACACAGCAGCTTACATGTCTGGGCATTGAATTGGATACAGTCAACCAAGCTTGTAAACTACCACCAGCAAAGGTTCAGGATCTTAGGTCAAGGCTGGCTTTTTTCATGGGTAGGCACAAGGCTACCCTTAAGGAAATTCAGGAGCTGCTGGGGCACCTGAATTTTGCCTGCCAGGTGGTTGCACCTGGCAGGGCATTCCTTCAGCACCTGTGCAACTCCATGAAGGGCATCACCAAGCTGCATCACAGAATTAGGATCACTACTGGGATTAAATTGGACTTAGGGGTGTGGTAGGAGTTCCTGGCTGACTTCACTGGTGTCTCTTTTTGGTGCAATGAAATCAAGGTCAGAGATGCACTGAAAATATCATCTGATGCAGCAGGATCCATCGGTTTTAGTGTCTTTTTCAGGGGCAAATAGTGTGCACAGAGATGGCCCAAGAGCTGGGTAGAGGCGGGCCTCACAGCCAACCTTACATTTTTGGAGTTTTTTCCAATATTAGTGGCCGTTCACATCTGGGCATGTGAGTTAGCAAATGCCTCAGTCTACTTTTGGTGTGACAACTTGGCCATGGTCAGGGTGATTAACTCTCTCTCCTCGAGGTCGCAGCGTTTCATGTGCTTGGTGCAGGCTTTCATGCTTCACTGTCTGCATTTTAACATAGTCTTCACAGCTGTACACATTGGTGGTGTGGATAATTCCCTGGCTGATGCTCTTTCCCATATGCAGATGGAATGTTTCAGAGAGTTGGCACCAGACGCTGCCATCCTCCCGGAACCAATGCCCTTCGATCTGTGGAAGCTTGGTGGGGTGAGGTAGTACAGATCATCGGTATGTCAATTGTGCCCAGCACCAGAAAGAGCTACAATAAGGCCGCTAGGGATTTCACTAACTTTATGAAATCTAAAAGGTTACAGGATACATGGCCACTCCCTGTGGACCACATTTTGCAGTTCTGCTTATCCCTTAAGGAAGCAGGCCTCTCCCCTCAATCCATTAGATCCCGCATGTCCACTCTGGTCTTTTGGTCCAAGGCAATGAGGCTTCCCTGACCCCACCAGCGATTTTAGGATATGCAAATTTATTGAAGGGTGGGTCAAGCAAAAAGGGGTGGCCCAAGATGACAGGTAACCACTTTCTCCTGGCATTCTGAAGGGTTTGGGTGACACATGGAAAGTCTTTCGCTCTTCTGCATATGAGGCTCTCTTGTTTCACTCAGCGGCTCACACTGCATTTTTCAGCACATTGAGGGAAGTAAGTTGGTTGTTCAGAGCAAGGGAGACGAAGGCATCCAGAGGATCAGGAGATGGAAATCCATGGCGTACCAGCACTATGTCAGGCTGATTCACCTGTTATAATGTTTCTGGTTTTGTTTCAGATTGTCCTGTTTGGCTGGGAGGAGGCGAGTGCTGATCTATGGCCACAGTTTCATCTTTTGGACAGAGTGACAGGCTTGTAACGGCCATTTTGGCCTGCATTTGGAATTGGGGGACCGACCCTCACTCCAATGGCTTGGCAAGAGAGGCCTTCGCTGGAATGGCTTGTTGCCCATGCTGTTTGGGGAGTGCCGTGGCCTCCGCCTGATGTATTGGTCATTCACCTGGGTGGTAATGGCTTGGATTTTTAAGAGGAAAGGCCTTGACCATACAGGCCATTCATGATATGTGGCTCATTTTCAATACTTGGCCTGGCATTTGCATTGCTTGGTCTGCAATGATTCAAAGAAAAGTGTGGGGTGGGGGAGGGGATCCTTGACCCTTCGAGTTCACTCGTAGGTGAGTGAACAGGGAAATTCGCAATGCATTGAGACATGGCTTGGGTCACTATATTCCTCACTGTGACATTGTCTTTGATAAACCTGAGCTGTATAGGCCTGACAGGGTACATTTGTCATCCGAGGACAATGAAATCTTTCTGTGGGATTTGCAATGGGGGCTTGACGCTATCCTGAGTGGGGGTTGGGGGGATAAGGACTAAGCAGATGCTTGCCCTTATCCATGGCTGGTAGAGGGGGGTCTGAGGGTTTTGGTGAGTACCTATGGAACCCTTTGGTGTAGGATAAATGCTATCCCTGGGGTGGGTGGGCCCGGGACTTGTCCCCACCATGCATCACGAGACTGGGGAGTTGCAGTTTATGGGCTCATCTTCCAGAAAAGGACCAGCCGAAGTTTTAACCCAGCCTCATGGGTTGGCTTCAGGGCCTGATACCTCGCCCAAGGAGGGCTGGGGAAGAGGTCTGGAGGTGACCCTTGCCTTAGCCTACCCATGCTGTTGACCCCCACTTCTCAGGTCATAAGTTCACATTCTAGTTCAAGGTCAAGTTTAAATTCAAGCCCAAGTTCAAGGTCAAGTTCACTACTAGCTTTATGTTAATTAGGCACATATTAATAAATTGCCCTAGTTCAACCCAAGCCCTGTGTGTGGTCTCTTCATTTCATGGGTTGGGTAGCAATTGAATCTGGAACTTTCTGAATGCAGAGAAAGTACTCTACTGAGCAGTGGCTCTGCCTTCTATTGTTTGAATAATTGTATCAAAATTGGATTCATGAGAATGCACTCAACTGAAAAATTATTTATGGTACTGAGATAAGACTAAAAAGGAACAGAACTAGTGCTTCATCCTATTTTATCAAATCTGTCACATTCATTATAAGAGTATATTACCTTGTAAAGAGAAATCGCCTCTAAGTTTACTACTCATCTGCCACTGAGAAAGGAAAATGAACTTCTCTTCTGCTGGTCAGCCTAATTCAGGAAACTGATCTAATTAGTTTTCCTTCATAATTTCTTTTTGTTTATATTCTTTTAGTTTGCATTCTTTCTTTTTCTGTAAAAGCAATCTGTTGTCAATTAAATGTATTGTGATAAATAGGATGTGCACAGTGATTAGCATATTACCATGATAGATGGCTTCCTGGTGTTCATCTATGCAACTTATATCTATTTTTTTAAAAAATTCATCTTTACAGATCAAGGCTTTAGATACTATTATGAAGCAAAAATAATTATAAAAGCTGGACAGAGTAAGTCAGTGTTGATGCAGTAAGGTATATATTCAGTGGGATATCTGTTCTGTCTGTATATAAAGCATGAGCTATTTCATGGTTAGTTTGTTTTAAACTGTGGTCTCCCAAATCATTGCATTCTGCCACAAACGATTTTCACTTATCAAATGTAACTTAGTTGTAGCATGGCTAAGATTTTCTTAAAATACCCAAGCTTCTTTACAATACATACTTGCTTATAAAATTAACCATACCAACTTCTATGGCATATTACCAATAGGGATTTATATTGACTACATTACTGTGATTAACAATAAACTTTTTTGGGGGGCTAGGGGTGAGTCTCAATATTTAGTGCACTAACTGGGAACTGCAAAATATCCAATGGTGAAAACCTACAGATTTGTTAGAGCAATCTTTGATCTCTCCTCCCCCATTAAAAATAGTTTAGACAACTAATGGCTGAACTGTGGAGACACTGTTGACAGCTAACAATGCCATAGAAAGCTTACACTTTTCTAATTTCTCTGTTGATCTGGCAATAAAATGTGGCTCTGCTGAACTAAAATGTCACATTCTAGTGCACAAGAGCTGAAATTCATAATATACTTTGTCTCCATTTTGAACCTTTCATTGTTATTTTTTCTATATTATTTGCTATAGTCTTAATGGTGCTTTCCTTCCTTTCACTAGTGCTCTTCAGCCACTTCTTATGAAAGCCAAATCCACCCTAATTGTCACTATATGGAGTTAGGAATGCTTGAGAGAAAACAAAGAAGTTTTTTTGCACATCAGTTTGCAATTATCTATACCACTTCTATTTTCTTCAGTTACTCACATATATTGATATATATAAATGTTCAAAAACAGTAGCAGGAGTCACATTCAGAGGTTGGTTACCGGTAACACAAAAGAAAATGCAACATTTTTTCACATTTAGTCTTTGCCATCCTATGATTGTCTTTGAACACTGAAGCATAAGAATTGTCCTGTGAACTGCTAATTGTGTACACTCCTATAGCTCTACTATTTTTTATTTCATCCTGCAGAGATCAAACTGTTCCTTTCAGTGCTGGGTGACTGTAATCATACTTGTTGCAACACAGACCTGAGAATAAAGGTGGTTTAGATGATTTTTTTAGTCAGCATTTGTAGCTATATGCAATTATTGTTATTCCACTTCACGGGGAACCCCTGTAGGGCAGTGAAAGTCATTTTTATGTATAGGTTCTTGGAAGAAGAAGAAAAGAAAAACATTCTGCAGATAAAAGACAAATTCTCTATACCACATGGATAAGCTTAGAGAAAAGGAAATTGCCAAGTTAAAAAGGTGTGCTTGTTTGTTTTCATGCATTATTCCCTAAAGCTTCCAATAATTACTTTCCTAAAAAGATTTAAGTGAGGGAGCATGTTACTGTCTTCTCCTCTCGTCAATGTGGCAGGAATATTATTGCGTCACAAGACCTATACCAGTACCCCATGCTAGAGAGGGCGCAATGCAGCCAAACTGAAGTATTTAGAAAACATGTAGATTTCAACAGGATAGAATCAACTAAGTTTTCTGCTCACATAAAAATGAAAGGGGATCAAATTTTGGGGTACCATAAGTAAAGAGTTTTTGTTTTGGCTACATTTATTTATTTAACACACTTGTATTTCCATCCCTCTGATGTTTCTAAAAGAAGAAATGTTCTTGTGACAGTTTCTGGCCAACACAAGAATACATTCACATCAGAAGGTGTAGGGGAAAGGAAGTCAAATGATGAAGCACAAGGCTAACAGAGGCTCTCTTCATCTCTCCACTACTACCTACAAGATCCTAGCACTATATTTTGTACCATTTAGGACTGGCCAACTTAGTATTCAGCCTGCAAGTCAACCGCACCTTCCCGCTTCCCTCCAGTCTATTGCTCCCCTTTATAAGAATGATAACCAACCATTTCTTACAGCCCTTTCACATGTTTGGTGAAAGTATCTAAGGCTAATCCAAACTCATTAATACAAAACAGGAGAAAGTCTCCAATGCTGCATTAATTCTCCTTTACCTGGATTCAGAAAGGCATGGTAGAGTTGGCCTTAGCTGTTTCAGTTAGCCTTTCACTCATGATGCATAGTCCGCCCAAATAACTCTGACTGTTGTAACCTGCTGGTTCAGTGAAAACGTTGGGTGCTGCTATATCAAGCTAATTCAGAACGCGCACAAAAAAAGGCAAGGGGGCCAGAAATATCAGAAAAAGGGTGAGAGAAGACAAGAAAACAAGTGAAACATGAAGTGCAGAGGAGAGAAAAAAGAGAAGTAAGACATTCAGGTACACAAAGAAGGGGGTAACTATGCTCTCAATCTGATTGTTAGTCTCAACTAGAGTAGGCTCATTGTAGCAATGGGAAATTGATAAGTAAAAACTTTGTAAGTTTCATTGATCCAATGAGTCTAGTTTAATTGAAACTTAAAACTGGATTTGGACCACAGGGTGTAAAGATCTGTGGAGAAACTGAAGTGATGTCTGATATATGAGACCTAGACAGATTGATGGGATTAATTAACAGCAAAAGAGAAGGGGAAGTGACATAAAAAACTGTAGAATTGCAGGGGATGTGTGAGATGCAAAGCTCATAGAAACTTGTAAATGGGGGAAATAGATAAAAACTGGGGATAGTAGTAAGATTTTAGTGGTATAAAATGTTGAATGTACTATTAAGGAGAATATATTTAAAAAGCTGCTTTTTTGAGATTAGCAGAAAATAGATTGAAAATTAAAATATTTCAGAAGGTAATAGAAATGTGCATCTCTGCTTAATGTAACAATAAGGCTCTCAAATATCCTACCGTATTAAAAATATAAAATTGGTGCCTGCTTGATTTGAATGGTTCACTCTTCACCTCAAACCAGAAAAAAGAGTTTCTCAGTGTTTTGGCTCCCCCCTCCATATTGAAATTTTATCTGTGCTAATCTGTTCAACTAAATCTCTTTTAATCAAGATGTCAAATAATGAGTTTAATACTTTTGGCCATGCAAACACATTTCAAAAATGACTGTCTAATTGACAGGTTGATATAAATATAAAGGAACAAAGCTAATGCATTTTGAGAGTCCTTTAGACAGTTGCAAGCTATCCTGTTCCAAAGCTGGTTCAAAAGCAGCCAGAGTCACCAAAATGAGGATATACAATAATTTCCTGGAGTTGGCAATTCATAATATTTTATCTTTCTCAAAAGATTTTAACCTAATTTGTATTCTAAACGTTTATCGAGAGGATCATTTTTATGCGGTTTAGTAATCAATCTTTTATCACAGTTATTGTATATCTGGTTGTTCAGTTAATACATAAAGTATATTTAGGATGATCCTTTCTCCGCATTTGGAATTGACTTTTTTTTTTAGGGGGGAGAGGAAGATGGCAGCAATTCAATAGGGTGCGTGGCCTTTAGAGCTCTGGCATTTCTACTTTCTAATAAGGTTTTTTATTTGGCCTTGCTATAAACTCAAGCCACCCAGCTATCTATTTTTGTTAAGGTTTTTAAATCTTGTGTTAATTTCAGTTCACTTGTTATCTTACCTTCTGCTTTGAGCAATTTTAATAGAGTCTGTTTATGTGTACATGCTATCAGGCTCATTGTTGATTAGCTGACTCAGTTGGCCAGAGTCCCAGAAAACTAGACAGAAAACTAAAGCAACATGTTTAGGGGCTGTTAAAGTGCAAGAGAACTGCTCGGAACACTGTCTAGCACTGTAGTTTATTTTTCTTAGCAGAGCTACCTGAACAGGCCCTGCGGAAAGAGGATTGTATTCGGAGTCTCTTGGAAAAGGTGGAGACTATGGTTGTAACCAGAGCCCAGAGAAGGCAGGGGAGAGCTACAAAACATATTTTTTCACCTACACAAAAAACTATTTTTGATTTCTGTTAGCAAATGGGAACTAGAGAAACATTTATGTAGGAGACCCCAAGCAAGGATAATTCTACTTCTATTCTTAATGCAACAGAAGCACTGAACTCTACTCTTTTGGTGGACAATAATATCAATAAAGATCTTCTGGAAGTTTCCATAGTCTTATGTGACCAAGAACAGGTAGGTGACTAGTCTCCAGATCCAGAATTTTTATGTAAAAATCTTTATTCTAACCTCTCTGCCCACAACACTCCACTGTCTATCTCAAGCTCAGTACAACAAGCACAGCCTTTGGATAAGGATATAGATAAGGTAGGACAGGAAAGTCTTGCAAAAGTGTATGAATGTCTACAGGACCAATGTTTCCTTGCAGCACAATCTAAAGAGAGAATTTCCCAATCCATGGACAACCTAGGCAAGGAAATCTCTGGCCTCAAAGCAAATATTCAGGTCCTAATGGTTCTAATTGAAGTGGAGATTTTAGTAACAGCCTCTGTCCCACTATAACCCAACCATGAACTTGATAAAAATCTTACTTCCACTGACCTGCAGGCGGTTATTTCTCTCAGCAATAAGAGTGATTCTGGGGAACATTTTGGTGACCCTTTTCAGGATTGGGAATATCAAATCATGGCTCCTTTGAACAAACCATCAACAGGAGAACAGAAGGATGATATATCTGAAATCACTCATCTTACCCTCTCTGATCCCAATCTGATTATAAGTATGGCAAGAGGATCAAGTTACGGAATCTAAAGAGAAAGATACAGTCAAGGCACGAACAGGTTGCTTACCTGTAACTGTGGTTCTTCGAGTGGTCATCTGTGCCCTCATACATTAGGAGGTTTTGCACCTGTGTGGTAGCATTCGGAAGATTCTAGAGCTCGTTAGCTTTGGCGGGAACCCCTCCCCCACGCCGGTGCTGCGCATGCTCCTCCCGCCGACTAACGGTCTCTCCTCAGTTCTGGTCCGCTGAAGCAGATGGGACCTGAAAAAGAGGGGAAGGCAGGGCGGGGATGTATGAGAGCACAGATGACCACTCGAAGAACCACAGTTACAGGTAAGCAACCTGTTCTTCTTCTTCGTGGTCTCTGTGCCTCATACATTAGGAGACTGTGTAGTTTACCAGTAGGATGGTGGGTCAGGTCCCAGATCCTAGAGCACAGAAGACAGCACAGCACGTCCAAACCGGGCATCTCTCCTGGAACGGTAGTCGAGCCTGTAGTGGCGCACGAAGGTCGATGGCTGGGACCAGGTCGCCACACGGCAGAGTTCCGACAGGTCGACGCCTCGCAGGAGGGCAGCAGATGTCGCCACGGCCCTGGTGGAGTGGGTCCGAAGCAGGTCTGGTGGAGGCTCGTACACCAGGTGAATAGTCTGTAGAGAAGCGCTGGGTGGATACCTTGTGGCCTCTCCGGCGCCTGCCATAACAGACAAACAGGTGGGGTGTCTGTCTGTAGGCTGCAGTCCTGTCTTTGTAGAAGGCCAGCGCCCGACGCATGTCTAGGGAGTGGAGGGAACGCTCCAAAGGTGTCGTAGGGTCCAGGTAGAAGGCCAGCAGGATGATGTCCTGGCTCAGATGGAAGCTGGACACCACCTTCGGCAGGAAGGAGATGTCAAGCCAGAGGACCACCTTGTCCCGATGAAAGACCAAGTATGGTTCATCACACCGTAGCGCCGTCAACTCTCCCGCCAGCCTGGCAGAGGTGACGGCCACTAGGAACGCGGTCTTCATTGCGAGCAGTCTGTCTTCCGTCGTGGTCATGGGCTCGAAGGGTGGCCTCGTCAGCTGGGACAGCACCAATGACAGCGACCATGGTGGTAGCGGTGGCGATACCAGTGGGTAGAGGTGCTGCAGGCCCTTCAGGAACTGCTTGACGGTACCGTCCCTGAAGAGAGCGGCTGATGGGGATCATGGCGGTTGGTATGCCACGATCGCGGTGAGGTAGACCTTGAGCGACGGGAAGGCCAGGCCCTGTTGCCGGAGATGGAGGAGGAAGTGGAGCACAGTACGCAGGGTGACAGGCGATACCGGCTCTCGACGTTCCTCGGTGAAGGCCACAAAGCGCTGCCACTTGTAGTGGTAGTTCCTTCATGTGGACTGCTTCCTGGCCACGGTCAAGACGTTCCCGATGGCCAGGTCATCTAGGGTGATATCCTCCAGGCACGGAGGGCCAACACCTCCAGGTCCGGGTGCAACACCAGTCCGTCGGAGTGGGACAGCAGGTCCGGTACCATGGGAAACCTGAGAGTCCTGCCCCGGGCGGCCTCGATCAGGGGTCCGAACCAGTGCTGCCTCGGCCAGTATGGTGCCACGAGGATCGCGTCCGCCCAGTCCGCGATGATCCCGCGGCCCAGGAGCGGGAACGGAGGGAAGGCGTAGATCAGCCCTTCGTCCCACGGAAACTGGAACGCGTCACCGATGGAGTGGCGATTGTGGCCAGCCCTCAAGCAGAACAGGCGGCACTTCGCGTTCTGGCTGGTCACAAAGAGGTCGATGGTTGGTTCGCCCCATCGGTCCTGAAGCATCCAGAAGGCCTCGTCGGACAGGGACCACTCGTGGTGAGAAGTGGTGTCCCTGCTGAGTGCGTCCGCTGTGGTGTTCTCCTGCCCCGCCAGGTGAACCGCCACAGGGTGTATCCGGAGCGGGACGCACCAGTTCCAAAGTTCGAGGGCGACGCCCAGCAGAGTGGTGGAGTGTGTCCCTCCTTGCCTGTTCACGTAGCAGACCGCTGTTGTGTTGTCGGTGAGGATCAACACCGTGCGGCCCGTGACCAGGTGTCGGAACGCTCTCAGGGCCTTGTGGATTGCCAACAGTTTGAGAGAGTTGATGTGGAGGAACAGCTCGTCGTCCATCCACTGGCCTCGGACCCGGAGATCTCCGGTGTGCGCTACCCAGCCGAAGAGTGAGGCATCCGTTGTTACCGTGACTGACGGCCTGGGTTCGCGGAACGGCATGCCTGACAGGAGGTTCCTGTACGACTGCCACCACAGGAGTGACAGGCATACCTGTTGGGGCAGGCAGTATCGGCGGCGCTGGTCGTCCCAGAGTGGATTGAAGGCCCTGACGAACCAGTGCTGGAGCGGCCAAGCGCGTAACCTAGAGAGGTAGGTTACGGCGGTGGTCGAGGCCATGTAGCCGAGGAGTTGTTGGATCCTCCTCGCTGATACCATCGAGGCCTTGAAGGCAGCGGACGCTGCCCGACGAAGCGTCTGCGCCCTCTCATCTGGGAGGAAGGCCCTAGCCGATACCGAGTCGAGGGTCGCCCCGATGAAGTCGAGAACCCGAGTGGGCTTGAGATGGGACTTCTTGGGGTTGACCCTGAGTCCGAGCCGAGTGAGAAGAGACAAAGTCCGATGAATGTCCCTGTACAGTTTCTGTCTGCAGGACGCCACCAATAGCCAATTGTCCAGGTAAGGGTAGACAGAGACGCCCTTCATCCGCAGGAAGGACACGACTGGAGCCATGCACTTGGTGAACACCCGTGGTGCAGTGGAAAGTCCGAACGGCAGCACCCGGTACTGGTAGCTGGTGCTGTCGATCGCGAACCAAAGGTATCTCCTGTGCTGCGGGCGGATCGAGATGTGGAAATAGGCGTCTTTGAGGTCTATGGACGCAAACCAGTCCCCTCGGCGAAGGAAGAGGAGGATCGACGGCAGCGTGACCATCTTGAACCTCTTGGGGCGGATGTATTCATTCACCCCTCGGAGGTCTAGGATGGGCCGCAGGGATCCGTCTGCCTTCGGCACCGTGAAGTACCTCGAGTAGAAGCCGGTGGTCTTGGCTGAAGGCGGGAGCCTCTCGATTGCTCCCTTCTCGAGGAGGGACTGGACCTCTTCCAGTAGAGCCGAGCTCGCCGGGGTGGAGTAGTACACACCCCGTGGCGGAATATCCTGGAACTTGATGGCGTACCCCAGGCGGACGATGGTAAGTACCCAGGAGTCCGCAGTGATCTCCCGCCAGCAGTCGAGGTGCCTGGCCAGGCTCGGGTGGTGGAACAGTTCTACCGGAAGGGCGAAGGATGGCACGGGTGGAGTCCTGCGAAGGCCGTCAAAACCGGGACTTCACTCCGGAGGATGACTTCTTGGACGACGAAGATGGGCGCCGTCTGAGAAGCCTCCTCAAAGCCGAAGACGTCGACGGCCTCAACGTGGTCTACCGCGGGGACCGCGGCTGGTACGCCGATGATGAGGAGGACCTTCTCCACGTAGGCCTCGGCTGGAAAGAGCGGCGAGACTGGGCAGGCTGGTTGATGCCCATCTTCTTTGCTGTCAGCTGGGCCTTGACGAGGTGATCCATGGCCTCGTCGGTGGAGGTGTGGAAGAGCCCTTCGCCGTCGAACGGAAGATCTTCAATCCGTCGACGGCTGTCCTCCTGAAGCCCAGAGGAGCGGAGCCACGCGTGGCATCGAAGGGCTATGGCACCGACCATCACCCTTGAGGAAGCCTCCACGGCGTGCCTTGAGGTGGCGATCTGCTGTGTAGCCACCGCAACGGCCTCGCCAAAGATCTGTGTGGCTGAGGCGTGTGACTCCTCCGGCAAGTCAGCAAGGAGTGGAGCGAGTTGGTCAAAGAGGTTCCGATGGTAGGCCGCGAGGCATGCCATCGTGTTCACTGTCCTGGCCACCAGGGATGATGCCGAATAGAACGTTCGGCTGAAGGCATCAAGCTTCCGTCCTTCACGGTCCGGAGGGGTGGTATGTGCTCGGTTGCCCCCTTTCGTTTGAGCCGACTCGACCACAATAGAGTTCGGTACAGGATGATTGAAGAGGAACTCCGCGTTCTCCTTCTGGGTCCTGTAGAGATGCTCTAGCCTATGTGGGATAGGCTGTGCTGACGCCGGCTTCACCCACGGCTGCTTCATCGCTTCCACCAGGGTTGGTAGGAACAGCAGCGGTGCGGTCGATGGTGGGCGGGCTTCCAAGTACTGGAAGACCAGGTCCTGGGCTTGTGGAGCAGGTTCGGTCACCATTAGGCCAAGGGCTGTGGCCATCTGGAGGAGGATCACAGAAAACTGGCGTAGGTCCTCCGGTGCAGACTCCGGGCCTGGCTCCCCAAACCCCAGCAGTGGGGATTCGTGAGAAGAAGGGGTGGACTCAGCAGAGTCAGAGTCCGAGTCGTAAGAGTCACCGGATGGTGATGGCGACCTCTCCGCCTCCTTCTCCTTGGCCGGCCTACGGGCCGGAGGTGCCAGGGTGACTGCTGGAGCTGCAGGCTGCGTCGGTACTGGTGCGGCCAATGTCGTGGCTGGTATCGGAGTCACCTGCAGGGGCACGACCGCGGGCCTAGGGCGGTGTGCCGCCTGCGTGGTAGAAGTCGCAGCTACTGTCAGCTGGGCCACAGTGGGCTGTGGTGTCGGGGGGGTAGCTGTGGCCGTGGTCCACAGAGGTGGAGAAACAGCCCTGTAGCGGGGTGAGGGCTCCCGGGACCGATGGTGACTCGGCGAACGACGCAGCTGTGACCTCTCATAGCGTGGGTAGTGAGCCTCCCGTGGTGGCGAGCGAGACCGGCGACGAGGTGACCAGTACCTTGGATCTGGATGGTACCGGTCCCTGTATGACGGCGAATAAGAATAGTATGAGCCGGCCGGCTCGTGCCACACCTGCTCCTGGGTGTACCTCCCTAGGTAGGCAGGAGAGTAGGCGCTCTTGCCCGAGCGACGCCTCTCCAGGCGCATCTCCTGATATCGTGGGGATGGAGGCCTGGCCCGCTGCTCCGGCGAGCGGGACTCGTCGCGTCGAGAGGCTGGGCGCTGCCTGACCACAGGCTCCTCTCGGTGTTCTGCCGAGGGTGAACGGCGACTTGGTGGAGTGATCTCCGCGATCAGCTCCGGTGGTTGAGGAGGCGAGGCCCGCACGACCTGCTCCTCGTCCGACACCTCGAGGACTTCCTCTTCCTCCGGAGGCTCCTCTTCCTCAGGGAACTCCATCGGTTGAGGTTCCTCGGCGGGCTGGGTGGGTGGTGGAGTCGGGGGTCGCACCACCTTTGGTGAAGAGCGCCACTTTTCCTTTCTCTTCTTCTTCTTCTTCTCCCCCATGCCCTCGGTGGCGGGGCGCTTCTTCTGGGCCGCGGTCAGCAGCCTGGAGGAGGAGGTTGAGGCCTGTGAGCCCGCAGGGTCCTCACGTGCCCGAGTTGCCGCGATCTTCGGTATCCTCGGCAACTTCATTATCAGTAACGAGCCTGGTACCGATACCAACAAGGTCGAGGGCACGGCAGCTGCCGCTGTTGCCGAAGAAGAAGAAGAAGACGGGCGTTTCTCGGCCATCGTCTCGGGTCTCTGGACATGAAGAGATTCCTCCCAACAATGGGATTTAAGCCTTGCCACCCTGTTACGGAGAGTCTGGTGTGTAAACTCTCTGTAAATAGGGCAGGCCTGAACGTTGTGCCCCTCACCCAAACAAATCAGGCACTTAGAGTGTCGGTCAGAGAGAGCGACCTTCCTTCCACAGGAGGTGCAGCGTTTGAAGAGAGCCGACATAAACCAGAGGCAAGGCAAAGAAAACAAGAGTCCGAGAACGCCAAACACAGTCCGAGATCCGAAATCGTCGTCAAAGCCAGAAAAAGGTCAAAACCGATCGAGAAAGTACCAAAGCCAAGTCCGAAATCCATGAGGGGTAGTCAAAAAGCCAAATCCGAAGTCGAAAAACACCAAAAGCAGAATCGAAAAGCAAGCCAACAAGCAGAACCTTCTGTACGCTGAGGCGGATGAGAAAGAACTGAGGAGAGACCGTTAGTTGGCGGGAGGAGCATGCGCAGCACCGGCATGGGGGAGGGGTTCCCGCCAAAGCTAACGAGCTCTAGAATCTTCCGAACGCTACCGCGCAGGCGTGAAAGCTCCTAATGTATGAGGCACAGAGACCACGAAGAAGAATTAATGGTTTGGAATGGTTTGAGGATTTAAGGGTGAATATGAACCAAGCAAAGATTTGCATTAAATTAAGACTTCTAGTAAGACATTTCAGTCCAAGCCTGATTTTTGTGTTTCTATTTTTAACTAGCCATTAAAGCAAGCAGATGGTCATGGAAAGAAAGTATAGATGTGCTACGTGAAATGTTAGCAATAGCTGGAATCTCTAAGAAGGATCTAGAAGGATTGTCATGTTTGTGTCTTTCCATGGTTAGAACACTGTAAAATCTTTAGGTCTTCACTTCCAAATTTTACAAACAACAATGTGTCCTTCATGTGGGGTAGACACAACTTAGATCAACATTCTACCTTTACTTATTTCTGCAAACAAGCCACTTTACAAAGAAAAGGCATTAGGTATTTTGTTTCTGGAAAGCCTAAATGGACTCATACTTGCAAGGTATTTCCATATAAGGGTATTAATGATAGTAAAATCATACCTTCATATGTAACCTATCCAAATAAAATCAACCCTTCAAGTCTGCAGCTTTTCATCCCTTGATTCCCCTCAGAACTTATGCATAGGCTCTCAAGCCAGTTGAAAACATGATCAATCCAGGCATAATTTTGGGGTGAACTCAGAGAGGTTCCCCGACTGGAAAAGTTGGGATGAGTTTAAGGTAAGTAGGGGGAAAACCTGAGGTTTTTTTTTCCTGCTCCCAAGAACCAATTAGTGCACCTTTTATGACTGGACATCTCAGACTTTCAGCCTTCTTTTTTGGTTTTATCCTGCAACATTGCTGAGTGGCAAAATAAGAATGCAAACCAGGAATTTGGGAAATTTCTTTCATCATTTCATATCATGTCTCCAGGAAACCTGGCTCTCAGACTCTTTTTCTTTTCTGCAAGGATTTACCTCCTATTTGCTCCCTGCAACTAGATTACATAAGAAGGGGAGAGCTGGAGTGGTGCTGCCATTCTATTCTTAGTGAAACTGGATGTTAAGTCTGTAGTAATTTACCAGTCTCAATGCAATTTTATTTTGTCTCTGTTGTTAAGAGGAAATGGGGGAGGGGCAGGGATTGATACTTTGTTTCAATGTGTACTGTCCCCCTGATAAATCTGGGAGTTCAAGGCTCTTTTGGGAGGAATTGGAAGAGGTTCTGAATCTTTGTGAGATGAAATACCCTACGGCAACAATAGTGGTGTGTGGTGATTTTAATGCCTGTGTTGGCTCTGGCCCAAATGAAAAAGAAAATAATTTTGGTCTGGACAGTAATGATGTCTTTCTATTTTATTGGTACTCACTGGACAAAATAGTAAACAAAGCAGATCAGAAGCTATCTGAGCGAATGTCCACCCTGCAGTTGATATGCCTTCATGGCAGTTCCTGGGATAATTCTAATGAATATTTCACTTTTCTCAACAGCAGGGCTGGTAGCGTTATTGATTACATTTTTTGCTATTCACAGCTATTGTCCAATAAGATAAGCTACGACATTTTAGACCAGCCAGAAAGTGATCATTTACCTACTCTTTTGTCCGTTCCTATATTAGTCCCCCAACTGCCCCCTCCACTTACTGGTTTGGCTGAGGGAACAATAGTGGTGGGGAAACATTTAAAATGATCTCCTTCTGTGGAACTTTTAGTTCGAAACCACCTAAACAGCCCCCACATTTTATATGTGCACCAGAATACTGTTAGTGGACACACAGATCCAGTGGCAGAGATTGGAGTGTGGGGAGAGGGGCAGGGCTATGGCATGGGGGGCGTGGCCACTATGCTTGGGGGCATGGCTGCAGTGCACATGGGTGTGGCCAGGATGTGCATGAGTGTGGCTACAGGCTGTGACACCCCCAAAACATTGCTGCCCTGGGTGAACCGGCCACCTGTCCCTACGCAACAGCACAGATCCTATAGAAGGTATTATGACTATTTCCACAGCCTTAAGGCCACTTCTAACTAGAAAAACCCATCAGCCTAAAATGGCTTTTGGCAAAGTGGACTTGGTTTGACAATGAATGTAGGCAAGCTAAAAAGAATCTGGCACATCTAATTAGGAGGGTAAGATGAACTCATTTGCAAGCTGATTTGGAGGCATTGGCTCCCAATTGTCTAACTTATAAGGATTTACTAAGAGAATAAAAAAGGACCTTAATGATGGCTCAGTGGAAGGAGTTAGAGTTAGCAGCTTTGGAAAGGAATGAAACTTGATTGGAAATTTTGGAACTTGATTTCAGCATCAGACATGGGTTACAATCCCTTAGCAGATGTGTGCATTTCAGCTGGTGTACTTATTTTAGAAATATCTTGGAAAGCGACATGCATGGGAGCTTTAATCAATCAAGTACTAATCAAGCTTTGCTAATGGCACTACCTGAATGGCCCCCAGTTTCAGAACAAGAAGTGAGCAAACTTATACATGCTTTAGCAGTAGATAAAGCTCCTGGTGAGGATATGGTTCCAGCAGAGGTATATAAGAATAATTCTGAACTCTATACTAGCAAAATTATTGTCCCGCCTAAACTCCACAGCTACTTTTCCTGAGGGATGGAAGCAGAGTATAGTCTTCCCAATTTATAAGAAAGGAGATAAATCAAACCCTCAGAATTATCGAACTATCAGTCTGTTGGATATTAGTTTGAAGATTTATACTCACTTCCTTCTTCAACAGCTGACTAATTGGGTGGAGGAAAATGATGTTCTTCATCAGGAACAAGCTGGATTTAGGAAAGGCTATAGCACAGCAGACCAGATTTTTGTCTTACACCATTTAATTCACAAATATATCGGAGGTTCTAAATGGCTTTTTGCCACATTTATTGACTTTTCTTCAACTTTCAATACAATCAATAGGAATTGTTTGTGGAGTAAACTTGCAATGACTGATATCGGTAAAAGACTGCTGTTCCTAATTCAAGAATTATATATAAATACATCTATGAGGGTTAGGATTGGTACAGATGGAAGGCTGACATAGGAAATTTGTACAACAAAAGGAGTTATAGACAATAGTGCTTATTAGCACCCCTCCTGTTTAATATAGTAACCCAGTTAAATCTCCCTGATAATTTCCCTCCTTCAGTAGGAAATCATAAAATAGCACTTTTAATATATGCTGATAACATCATTCTGCTCTCAATGAACAAAATAGGGCTGAAGAGAAGTCTAAACAAACTTTATGAGTTCTGTCACACAGAACAACTTAGAATCAACTATACTAAATCTAAGGTGATCATTTTTGGTAAACGTTCACCTAAATTTAAATGGAGCTTGGGTGGTAAATACTTATTTTGATGAGAAAAATTATTGGAAGATACAATTCCATGATATCAAAACAATACTACAGAAGTCAGCCCATGCTAGTTTGAAATTCTTCTATTCTAAGGGGGAAAGCTGGTATTTCCAGCTTTGAAAGTATACCTAGGGAAAATAGTTGCTCAAATGCAATATGGCATAGATATCTGGCAGGTAAATCAAAAGAACTTGAGTGACCTGGAAGTCTGTCAGAACAAGTTCCTGAGATCTTTGCTTGCATCACCACCAGCAACTCCAGCTGCATTCTTCAGAACAGAGTTAGGTGTAGCTTCTATAAAAGCAAGGGCTGAGTTGGCAACCCTTACATATTATAAGAGGGTCCTAGACATGATAGAAGATCGTCTGCCTAAGCTGTGTTTAGCAATGGAAGATAGGTGGCTGGGCTAAGATAGTCCAAGACCTGTTAACATCTAAAACTCTCTCAACAGATATTTTTGTCTTTCATGGATTCAAAGCTAAACTGAGGGACCACATTTACAAGCTGGATAATGAGCAGAACCTAGGTCTAATCAAAAGTTCAAATTTTTCACACTGGTATCATTTGGTGAAATCCAATCATTTGAGAGCTCAATACTGACATATACTCACTTTTTCCCTTCTGAGAATTGCATCCACAGAATTATGTTTCCAAACTATGCCAATATCTGTTCTAGACAGTAGGGTATAGAAATACTCATAGACTTTTAAGGGTCTTCATATGTGGCATGGGTAAGGTAGAGGATATTATACACTGACCTACTCTTTCCTCCCTTTATCAAAATCCCAGAAAGAGATTTTTGGGACATATTTTGGCATCATTACAAGGTAAGACTCCTGTTACAAAACTCTGCTGGCTGCTCTCAGATTGTGATCCACATGTTACATATAAAACAGCCTTATTTGCCAAAGTTGCTAAAAGTATCTGTGCCAGCTACTTGAAAGAGATTGCTATATATTGTGTTGAGGATTCCTAGATTTAATATCTTATATTGATATAATATCTTATATGGATGTATACATTTCTACACTGGTTTTATTGTTGTTGTTGTTTGTTTGTTTTTTACTGAATTTGTAATGGCTCTTAGTCAAATACAATAAAACTGACTGACTGACTTTTTAAAATAAAAATAATCAGAGCAATATAACTTGTAAGCCTCAAGTATACATATGTGGATATCAGTGACTACATTCTCACAACTTTTTGCTGCCGTCCAGTTTATTCTGCGCTAATTCTGCGCTAATTATCATATGTAGAAGTACAATAGAGTAACACTGTGTGCAATAGTAAACCAAAATAACTACTTTAAAACATCTTTAGTTACAGGCAAATTGTCATTTTTTTTTAAAAAAAATACATTAACAATTAAAGTCTTACCTTTATGTCAAATGTTCCAGGTTGACCCACTTGATTGTAAAGTTCCAATTGTTCTTTGACGGGAGAAAGCCACAATTTTAGTTGACTCAACTGTTGTTCAAACTGGTTCAAATTATTAAGCAAATGCTCTATTCCTTTCTGTTTGTCAGGCAGATCTTTGGATACCTTTAAAATACCAAAAATTCATTCCGTAAGACAAATTTCTGACTCTATGGCACACATAGCAATGTTCAAACATAAGTTTTCAGTACAAAATATTTTGTATGAAATAAGGAAGAGTATGCATGCATTTTTAAAAATGTAAATAGCAACTGGAGAAGAGACTGAGCAACACTGGGACCACAGGGCGTGGAGAGAGAAAGTCCAGTCTATTTCATCTGATGAAAAAATCTTTCACAAACACACCAAGAAGTTACTGTTAGCTTTCGGTGAGAAGCTTACACTGGCATCCAAGATATCTTTGCTGGATAATACTAACAGTGTTTTCAACTGATTTTTTTTAAACTAACATTTTCTAATATAATAAAAAACAAAAAACAAAAGATATGCAAACACAGAAAAGGAAAACAAAGAACAAGAAAACAAGAAAGAAAAAAGATAGTAAAGGAAAGATGAAAATACTAAAAAATAAGAAAAAAAAAATTACATTTGACTTTCAACTTTCCTAAAAATGATTATACATGCCTATGTAAAGTAACTTCTCTGATTAAAAATACCATTCATATACTTCTACTGCTTATTTTCTACTGCTTAAATACATTACAGTAGAGTCTCGGTTATCTGACCTAAACGGGCGGGCGGAGGGTCGGATAACTGAAATGTCGGATTAGCTGGAGGCCCGTGGCGGCCGCCATTTTGGGGGCGTGTCTGGGGGCGTGTCAGGGCTTGTCTGGGGGCTTGCCTGGGGGCGTGTCTGGGGCCGGAAATGCCTACAGCCACGCCCCCAGGCAGCCGCGACGTCGGTTAATCTGGAAGGTCGGATAACCGCATGTCGGATAACCGGGACTCTACTGTAATTAGCAAAACCTACAGTTAACATACTATTCTCTTTTTCTTGTAAATGACCAGTTGAAGGTTCCTAGTCTTTCAAAAAAGTTGCCAATGATTTTTTTCTAATCTGTGTTGTTCATTTGTCTATTTCAGCTAACTCCATCAGTTTCAACAGCCAGTCATCACACACTGGAATTGCTCTGTTTTTCTATTTCTGCATGCATAGTAGTCTTGCTGCAGTGGCCATATAACATAATATTTTTCTATACTTCTTCTCAGTTAGTCATCCACCAATCCCACCAATATAATTCAGGTTTCAGGTCAACAGTAACTCTCAGAAGTTTTTTTCACCATAAAAGATAGGTCCTCCACATTTGCAGGGATAGGGAAACAGAAACCTGGCAAAAATAATTTTAAAAAGCAAATAACTGTAGGGCAAGATTTTCTCCCCTTTTACTCTCTCACCCCCACCATAGTGCAGGAGAGCGCGGACAAGAAAAAATCCTCTCCCTTTTGCTCTCTCACTGCTCCCACCCATGCCATCACAATCATGCGGGTGGGGGGTGCAGGAGGGTGTGGGTAGGGAAAGATCTTTTCCTCCTTTGCCCTCTTGCCACTCCTATCCACACAATCATGATCACGTGGATGAGACTGTGCAGGAGAGTGCAGGTGGAGAAAGATCTTCCCCTGCTTCCTGCAGGCCAGGGAATGGGAAGAGGAGAGAAGCTGGCACCATAAATAATCAAATCTGCAAGTGTCAAACCCGTGAATATGGAGGGAGAACTGCATTTGATTTCAGAATTTTTTGGCCATTCCACATGTCCAACGCATATGATAAAAAGAACTCCACCTGTTGCTTGTATTTCCAATACACATTAGCGACACTTCTATGCATTTTGGCTAATTTCTGGTGTCAAATTCCAATGACACACCATCTTGTAAATGTACTTTAAGATTATAACATGAAGTAAATTTAATTCCTTTTGACCACATTTTTCCAACTGTACATTATCTTTGACCTGTTCATTTTGTACTTCTACTTTTAACAAAACCTTATGTTTCATATGTTCATCATCTGAGCACAACTGCTTCTCAAATTCTGATTTACTCAGCTCAAATTCATACAGTTTTTGTCCATTTTAAATTTTTCTAATATTTGTCTATAACAGAACTATTGAAAGCTGTGACCTTCTGACTATAATTCTTCATTTGACTTAATCTTATATTGTTCTTAATCAAGTTTCAAGACATCTTGATAAGTTATACATTTTTCTTTTGCTGTTGTCTCCTTCCTATAAAAGGTTCTTGCAATGAAACCCACAAGGGCATCTCAGAACATAACTTTAGCTTGTATCTATTATATATTCTTAACAGAGCAAATCTCACACAATGGTTGGTAAAATCTGTATTCACTTTAGCACTATCATACCAGAAAGAGAATTGAATTCAATAATTTCCATAAAGGTAAAACACATTTGTAATAACTAGCCAATAAACCATCTAGACCTGATACTTTGATACTGTTAATCTTCTTAATCACTTCAAAAATCTCCCTTGCTGTTACAGGTGTGTTTATCACTTCTTTTTGCAATTTGTAATCTCAAGTAAATTTTGTTTTGTCTAAATATTTATCTATTTTTGAAAGTGACACTTGTTTTTTATATAATGATGAACAATAATGATAAATGCCTTCTGGATGTCTACACTGTTGCTTACTATTTCTTTCACTTTTTGTATCTTTACCATTTTTTTTCTGCACTTCATCTCTCAGTTTGTAGGCCAACTACCTAACTGTTTCATCTCCTTCATCTCAGATTTCAAATCCTTTTCAAATTTTGCCTTCAGATGTGTTCTCATCTGAGGTATCTGTAATTTTATGGACAGAACTCAAACAAAATGTTTTGTGACATGTGTTTCGATTTTTATGGCAATTCCACAGATCTTCTACTTTCAGAACTCTTGCCTTGGATCTTAAGCCAAAACTCATTGTATCCCCACACACACACACACACTTGTAGGGATAAATTTAAAGGGGAAAAATGTTGCTTTCTGCAGTAATTTCAGTAATTGCATCAATCCCCTCACCCCTAGGCAGGAAAAGTTTACAACACTCCATCCGGATTTACAGCAATCTGGCTTCTATTTGCAATTCAGCAAAAGTGACCTTGAATTTATCATACTACAACATTAACATTCTCATACAAATTTTGTTCTTTATAGCCCTTGTTTCTCTTCGTGTTCTTTATTATTAAAGTCTTTCTATTTCTCCAATTAATAATTCCTTACAGTCCCACAATTCATGCTTTTTGTTCTTTGTTAAAGTTGCTTTTTAAAAAGTCCCTAAAAAGGCCTCAGTCAGTTTACTCATGAACTCTTGATCATACAGAGAAGTATTTTTTAATGAAGTAGAGAGCTTGTCACTGTAATCAGAAAGCCTCTTAGCTGAATCTAAAAATTTAATTTCCTCAGTTTAAGGAAGGGGTTTCATGTTCCTTCTTGCTCTTTACAGGCAAGGTTCTCATGCAATGGGACAAGCTGGTAGGTTCAGTCTCTCACTCTTCCACTCACAATTGCTTGCCAGTGATGTGATGATTTGATTGTTAGAAGGCGACACCTGAACCTTCGCAGGAGATCCTCAGTGCCCCCCTTAATCAAGGGGACAATTTTCATTGGCATAAGCCATTTATAACTGGCAATCACAGCATGGAGCATTCCTCCTGCCATGCAGCTTTTATATACAATTCTATATGCACCCAAGGCATACATAATTAATTTATTTCTCAATGAATCTGTATAGAATTTCACTGCAAGATTGCAATCCTAAACTTTGAGCAAGTAAGCCCCACAAAACTAACTTCCAAATAAACATTTATAGGATTTCAAAATGTATTCTTCTCAGATTAAAGCAGTAGTTCTGACTAAGATACAGCAAAACCACTCTCTCTGTTTTAAAAGGGAACCTGAAATGTGGCATAATGGAACACCTAGACATTTATTTATGATATGCCCTTTGTCTCCAGTACTAGGATAAAATATCATCATGTCAAACGTTCATAAACCTCAAGTACTGGAAGATGAAAGACATTTTAGTTATAGATGTTAACAAACAGTTGTACTCCTTAAGGAATTTTCTGTAAGGTGTACAGAAGGGAAGAGCAAATCTAAAAAACTTTTTATATGCTGACAGTTGGAGCCATTTTTTTTTTACATCTTGTAAAAACAATACTTCCACATCTACACTCCTATGTTTAGATGTTTATATTCTTTTTCAGAAAACAGTCTTAAGTTTAACCCAGTGGTTCGCAACCTGTGGGTCCCCAGATGTTTGTGGACTTCAGCTCCCAGAAGCCCCAGCCACTATGGTCAATGCTCAGGGCTTCTGGGAGCTGAAGTCCAAAACATCTGGGGACCCACAGGTTGAGAACCACTGGTTTAACCTAATATTCTCTGAGTGCAAGTTAGCATAATTTCAAAATACCAGTCTTGCAATAAATGCTCTCAAACATTTTTTCCTACTTCTTTCCTATTGCATGAGAACCTAGGAAGAGGAGATAAATGGGATCTAAAGGAAATGAAAAACATTTCTTGACTATCACCTATGGCACAGTTTAAAATACTTCTTGCTTCTATTCCATCTTTAGCAGAAAGAGCCATCAGCATCTTACTGGAACACACACTGTGGCCATTTCCGCACTACACTATTATAGTGCTATTACTCCACTTTCAACATCCTATGGAATCCTGGGATTTGCAGTTAAGGAAGGGGCATTTAGAATTCTCAGCCAGAGAGCTTTGGCCTCAGTAAACTACAAACCCCAGAATTCCACAGGATGTTGAAAGTGGAATAACAGCACTATAACAACATTGCACGGAAAGGCCCCAAAACATTTTTCTGTTAACTGGAGAGACTAAAAATTCATCATGACTAACAGACACTGATACCAGCCTTTTGAGGCTGTTTAAATATAATACTTAATTACTAAGTACTTCCTGTACGTCATTACTGTATCACGAGGAAGTGATTTCTATACTTTAGGTATGCACTCTGCGAAGCAGTATTTCCTTGTGTTCTAATATTATGTCCATTTTGTGTGCAATTTTATTCACTTCAACTACTTTCCCTCAAATTCATCAGATAGATCATTTCTTGCAAGGGAACTGTTCCAGCACCTAATACTTTAATTGCCCTTTTCTATACCTCTTCCAGCTCTAGGGTGTCTTTCCTTTCAGTTACAAGCAGCTCAGAATTCATGAGCATATTAGGGATGTAGGAGTCTTGGCAGACCACAAACTGAACATGAATTAGCAGTGTGATGTGACAGTCAAGAAAGTCAACACGATTCTTGGTTGCATCAATAGATCAAGGGAGGTAATGATACCACTCTATTCTGCTTTGGTTAGACCTCATTTGGAATACTGCATCCAGTTCTGGGCACCTCAATTCAAGAAGGATATTGACAATCTGGAGTGCATCCAAAGGAGGGCGACCAAAATGATGAAGGGTCTGGAAGCCATGGCCTATGAGGAGTGGCTTAGGAAGCTGAGTATGTTTAGTTTGCTGAAGAGAAGATTAAGAGTTAACATGACAGCCATGTTTAAGTATTTGAAGGGATGTCATGTCGATGAGGGAGTGGGCTTGTTTTCTTTTGCTTCAGAGACTAGGACGAGGAGCAATGGATTCAAGCTGCAGGAAAGGAGATTCCACCTGAACCTCAGGAAGAACTTCCTGACAGTCAGAACTGTCTGGCAGTGGAATATGCTGCCTTGGAGTGTGGTTGAGTCTCCTTCTTTGGAGGTTTTTAAGCAGAGGCTGAATGGTCATCTGTTGGGAGTGCTTTGACATGTGTTCCCAGCTCACAAGGGGTTGTTCTGGATGGCCCCTGTAGTCTCTTCCAACTCTATGATTCTATGACCCTAAGGTGAATCTATCATGGGGTTTTTTGGAGCTGAGAGTATGTGATGCACCCAAGCAGAGAATCAAACCTTGGCGTCCAGGGTCATAGTCTAATGCTCAAACCACTACACCGTGCTGGTTCATAAAGTTAGTATGGTTCCTCAGCTGTTTTATTTGCTCTTGTGCTTCTCACCACCTAAAGATCAGCTGTATATTGCTAAATTCTTCCAAATTAAATAGTCATTAAATTTGCAGAAAATCAGCAATATTCACCTGATCTTTTACTGGTGGATAATAATTAACACTACACACACTTTTACATCCATGACTTCTCTTCAAATATTAATCTAAAACATCTGAAAATCTGAACTTTAGCATGTTAGTTCAAGAATTAATTAAGGTAAGTTAATTGACATCTTAGGAACTGAATAATTCAAAAGATTTAAACTCTATATTTGGTAGCAGCTGAGGGTCTTAATTTTCTATAAAAGTTCTTCACATTTTATAGCAGTCTCATAATTATGTCATGGCTATCTTCAGTCCCTTAATCTTGCATAGCTAAATAGTCATAATTTTATTGTGGGTAAAGATTTCCTCTTTACTTAATGTCACCCAGAATTATATAAGTGAACAGGGAATTAAATTTGAATAATAGGTTATGACATGAGATTTGGGTTTCCTTTTACAGTTACAAGTAGTTTTCACCATCCATTGCTACTTCTACACTCCCAAAAGCCATTAAATGTCTTTTTACATCTAAAGAAGTTTTATTTCATCAGATGAAAAGGATCCAATCCTTTCCTTCAGATTTGGATTTGGCAACTGACATTAATTTCTCTTTAACCTCCCAATTATAGCAATGTAGTGAACAGACTAGGGAGCAGTCCTTGAGTAGCTTGAGAAAGGCCACAGTAGCTCACCTCTTTAGGAACTCACCACCCAGACTTGCCCTGGAGTCATTAGCCAAAATTCCATCAATGCTTTAGAGCCTGTTAACCTCCTTTAAATTTCCTATCATACAATTCAAAGTGTTTTAGTTGGAGGTGAGAGAGATGCTTATACTTAAGATGTTTGTGCCTGCACAGGTATGAGTAGTCATAGATACAGAACTCCACCAGTTACCTTGCCTGCTCTTTGCTCATCCTCTGCTGACTGATATCATTTATTCTGACTATGTTCCAAAAGGAGAGGATAAGCATAGCTTATATCTTCAGCTCAGAAGACGGCAGACCTGATGAGAGTATAGCTGTCCCTCCACATTTGACAGAGTTAGAAATGCGGGACCTCCACAAAAGTGAAAAAAAAAATGCAAATATCAAAATGTGTGTGTGTGTGTGTGTGTGTGTGTGGGAAGGGGACTCAGGGATGGTGGGCTCCCAGGGTCCAAATCAGGTCAGGGAAAGGAAGTGGGTCAGTGTGGTGGGCCTATACTTCCTTTCCCTCACTAATCTCTTTCCTTGAGTGTGGGGGGAGGGAATTGGGAGAAGGTTTATGATGCTGAGAAACCAGGCTGCAGCTGTCCTTAGGTGGCCAGGAGGTGGCTGGTGGAGGAGGAGGATGACCAGGCAGGGTTCTAAAGGGCTGCATGACTTGATTTGATATACTGGAAAAGCAGCACCTGAAATGAAGGGGCCAGGGGTTGAAGAAACTCACAAATAATTAAATCCACTCAAACTCACAAATGTGAAGGGCTTACTGTATATTCCAGTAAAGGAAAGCTCTTTAACTACTATATGAAGGCTGAAGCTTCATACATGCACCTCTTGAACTAGACTTTGCCAACCTTTATTGGTCTGGAAAGCGGATGATTTTGCATTTTGCACCACATCACATTGGAGTCATAGCATACAAACCACATTTGTCAGTCTAGCACATGGAACTGTTCCAGTAATGGCCAATGATCCTTACTACTATTTTTAGATGGCAATTGCAAAGTTTTTCTGCTCATTGTTACTGTTCATAATTCAAAGAGATGCAGTGACTCCAGAATCATCTCTAAGGTTCAAAGACTGAAATTCAAAATTAATTGTTCTTATTTCAGGTTTGTCTGAATCTAGCTTCAATTGCCTCACCAACAGTCAAGATTAATTTAGTGCTTTTCTGAGAACCACACAGATTTGCAACACAATTTTTTTCCCCTTGGAAGTGTCAGAATGTTAAGAAAGAGAAAGCTCCTACCTAAATTTGTTGTTAGAGAACAGATGGGATCTCATCTGTTTACTGGCAACAATTACTTATATGGCAAGGAACAGATTTAGAAGCCAGCCTTTGATGTGCTCTCCCCTGTGAAATATGCCTTCTTTCTCCCAATGATGTCATCTCATGTTTGATTTTGTGCTTTATTTTTAAAATGTATCAATCCAGGTAACAGAATACATTTATAAGATTTTCATTAATCTTTATTTCTTATCTGGTTGACTTGATTTCTAACAATATACTTTGACATGTAATATACCAACCTTACCTACCATATATTTTTAACCCACAGCATTCACCTGGTAAATAAGATAGCTACCTGTGAAAGCTAATGTTGCTATCACTGGGACATCCCATAGTATGCAGCAAATTATTTTTCTTAAAGTTATCAGCATCTTTCTGGATACTCCAAGGCTGAGGATATTGGCATCTCCAGTTAAAGAAGGATTTCAGGAAGCATATCAAAGAAACATCTTTGCCTAATTCCTTTGAGAGATGTTACCATGGCAGTGAATATTTAAATAAGCAAATTACAGAATTGTGAGCAAACTGGTTACTACCAGGTTGATAAACATATTAAAATCTGGTTGAAAGCAAATTCAGCCTAAAGGCTAGTTATGAACATAAAATCATTTGGTTCCTTATACTATCAAGTGGAAGATTTCTGACATAGATATGCACTATAGGTCCCTGAGAACCAATGAGGGGGAACAGAAAAAGTCAACATGGGCATTTTGCATGAATATTTAGCATGGAAATGTCAGGTGAAAGCTAGAGATTTTGTGTCACTGGTTATCATGGGATGCTGAGGGAGCTGCTACTGTGATGTGTAATCTGTGCCATATATATTTTCTTGCCTTCCTACTAGTATAGGAAGCTATACCTCCAGTAAGTGTAAACTCAATGCATACACCTGGTAAAGACGGCCATGACTTGGAGCAGTGAAAGCTGGTTAAGAATGTAAAGTTGAAGGCTTTCATGGCTGGAATCCATAGGTTGTTGTGGGTTTTCCAGGCTTTGAGGACATGTTCTATTAGAATTTTCTCCTGAGGATTATCTGAAGATGTCAGCCACAGATGCAGGCAAAATGTCAGGAGAAAATCCTAATAGAACACGGCCTCAAAGCCCGGAAAACCTACAACAACCTCTGGTTGAGAATGTTTCAATCAAAATTAAAGGAGTGGGGAATCTCATTGGAGGATCCACTACAGGCCTCTAAGCCAAACTGAAGATTTGGTGATACGCTCTTAGAATAGTCAACTGAACATTCAGAGAGGGGAAAGTCTGCATGAATGGGAGACCTAGCTTTCTTGAAACTTGCTGGAAGTAACTTTCTGCCAAGAATGAAATGTCCAACAAATTCCTCACTTGCATTGCTGACAATTTCATTTTCTAGAAACTGGAAGAAGAAATATGGAAATGAACCATTCCAGGCTTTACCCAGATTGAGTGATCAGAGGCCTGAATTCTGGAAGGCAGGATCTTTAAGAGATTTCACGTGACCACAGTCTACTTTTTCCTATAAGATGAGTAACTAGGAGGGGGTATTTGTTGTCTCAAGCTTGTGGCAGCATGATTTATGTTAGTTCAAGCCTTTGACTCCTGAAAGGTAAAGTATGCCATTTGACTACAGAGTGTTTAGAGGAGCTAAATTAGATTACAGTTGGCTCTTCATATCCACAGATTCTGCATCCATAGATTCCTCTAACCACAGCTCAAAAATATTCAAAACAAAACATTTTACATAAGGGAGACCATTTTTCTACACCATTGAACATAATGGGACTTGGGCAGTCATGAATTTTGGTATTCATGGGGGGACCTGGAACCAAATCCCAACAGATACCAAGGGCCCACTGTACTTAATGCATTTGGCTTGTACTTGTTTCTGATTCTAATAACCTTTTTTCCTTTGTTTTACTAAAAAAAAAAGTCGCTTATAGTAACTAGCTAGTGTATGTCTGATCATGCAGATTTAAGGTGACCTTGTTTCTGAATCCAGCATGTTGCTCAAGAATATTACAAGGAAAGGTTTGGTAGTTTTATTTGGAATTCTTGGGGTTGTAGGATTCTCCTTTTTCTCAAATAGTTTCAAAGAAAAGCTTAATGGTCTGGGTGTCCTCACGCTTGGATGGGGATTGAGATAATGCTGTGGAAAGGGCCTCAGTTAACTTTCTTGGGGCCTTTCCACACTACATAACTATTGCACTATGATTCTACTTTAATTATTAAGGATTCCTCCTATGGAATCCTGGGCTTTGTAGTCTTCGGAGGTACTGGAGCTCTCTGGCTGAGAATTCTCAATATCCCTCCCCAAACTGTAAATTCCACAGAACAGAATCATGGTAGTTAAAGTAGAATCATAGTGCAATAGTTATGTAGTGCAAAAAAGCCCTTAGTTCCAAAGAATGTTGTTCAGCTGTCTACTGATCCACCGCAAGACCAGGTTAACTCTGCTGCATGCAGAGAAGCACCCCATGAATGGAAATTTCAGACATTCTAAAGGATCAAAATAATGTAGTTTTGTATAGCAAGTTTCTGGGATAGGTGCACAAGTCAGATTGAACAACAGAGGGACTGCGCTGCAGGAAATATGTACTCTATGAGAAGCACTTAAAAAAATTTCTGTTCCTAAACAGAAGAGGTTTTTTTTCTCCTGAGATATCCTGACATATGGGCATGTGTAGGCATGCCACCAAATCTTACACAACCCATTCATCACTTATTTATACATTAAAATGTTTCTGGGATAATAACAATAATAATTAGAAGAAAGGTATCCTGAGCAGCAGTTTCAGCTAAATAAGGCAACTCACACAAATTAGTACTCCCTCAAGCACAGTTTCCTATTTCCATCTGTTACCTTAATTTAAAAAATTAAATTAAATACATTAAATATAGTTATTTGTTTCAAAAGAAATGTGTCTTGTAATATTTTTTCGATACTTAAAAACATCTTAACACAAATGTTTTGTTCCTATAGCACGAATTACAGCCAAAATTACCATATCGTCTGTTTTCTTTCTGTATAATAAAAGGTGTAAATTAGCAGAAACTTTCTAAGTTCACTTTTAGGTTGGGAAACAGATTTATTTTGAAGCTTTACTGCTGTAGTTTATTTAAGCAGTTTAAGTCAAACTTACTGATATTTTAGAATGCAATCTTAACTCTCAAGAGCTATCTGCTGGATGAGTTTGGACCTGGATGGGTAGATGGGTACCTCTGTCAGACTTCACTTACAGTTTGCTGCCAGGAGTGCATGGGTCTGTGTGGATGGTGTTAAAAGTCAGCAGGTTTGCAGACTTTTTGCATTTTTGCTTGCTTTACCACACCCTCTTTCTTCCCGTATCACTGTAGAATCTGCCACAATTTTTTTTCTCTTATCTTTCTTCTCCCTCCTCTATTAAACCTTGTATTTGATTATGGGCAAATGCTGTAAGTAAATCTATCTTTTTATGTTCTACAAAGATGGATAAGCTTGTTTCTTTCCTTGCTAGGATCTCCACCCCTAGTGGGACTGGGATGGCTGTTGTTCAGTGCCATCTTGTTGATTGCTCTGTTTGAGTGATCCAGTAGTATGTCCCACAGTTTGCAAACACACACATTCTGCCTGCAGAAGGCTACCACAAGAGCTGTCTCTACCAATGGTAGCTGGCAGAAAGCCCTCAAATAGGGCATTTGGGGAGCAAGGTACCAGGACCTTTGAGTCTATTGGACCTAAAGCAAAACACTGGTACCACAAAAGACCCAATCATCGGGCTGCTCAGAAACATTGGCCTGAGCAATTCTAGTGAAGAAAAACACCCCACCCCACTTGTACAATGGTGCTTGGGATGCAGCATTAGACCTGCTGCTCCACTTTTTCCCAAACCCATGATGGACTGATAAGTTAGAATATGGAAGTAAAATCGTTATTTATTTGGGACATTTGTATAATAAAAATCATTATTATTTACTTGGGACACTTGTATCAAACATGTTTTACTAGCTCATATCTGGCTCTGGAACTTGGACTTCCAATACTGTCCACATAGGGAGGAAGGAGGAGAGAATTCAATTCAGGGGTACATGACTATAGGAGAGTAGAGTGCTTCCAATTACAATTCAGAACAGAAGAACTAGGTACAGATAAGTCTAATGGAATAAGTGGAATGTTATGACAATGTCATTGGCCCCAGCCCAATGACATCCTGTTTCCATCTCGTTGGTGATCGTTGCTGTGCCCTGCGTGCATCATGTGTAATGCTATAACAGGAAGAAGCAACAGGCAATTCCTTTGCCAGCAGTATCCAGCTGCTACACATACTCCACCATAGTGCACTAGACAGCATTTCCTTCTTATGCCTTCTTGTCCCATTTTCATTCTGTCTGCTTTTCTTTGTTTCCTTTTCCAATACTCAAAAAGAAAAAGAAAAAACCCTCCTTGTTTCTGTTTCAGGTTTTTTCTCTTCTACGTTATCTTTTCCCCTTCTTCGCTCCCTTATACTTCCTCTCACTTTTCATCTTTTCTTCTTTCACTTTTCCTTCACAGCCCAAATTAGTGATTTTCCTTCCTATTTCAGCAGGTATAGACATTAGCGTGTGTGCAAGAGAAAAGAGCAGAGGGGGGAATATGCAGAACAATCCTATGTAGGTGTACCCAAAATAAGTCGCACTGAGGTTAATGAGACTTTCTCTGTGGTAAGTATGCCTATGATTTCAGTGTTAAAGATTAAGGGAGGTATGATGGAATTAAGGCAGAAAGGGAATTGGCAATCTATATGGCACAAGATGACTTTTTAATATACAGGCATATGTGCTTGTACCTTCATGTCAGATAGCTAGTCATTCCTGACCATAGATCTTTTGCTTTTATGTATGATGGTCTTGTTATATTACAGTGCTTGTTTTGAGAGATGTAAAAATGAGTGGCAACCAATTTTCATCCTCCATGTGTCGCACTAGGCCCAAAACAAACATCATCAACAAAAAATAAAACTGGAACTGGCCAATTTCAATTTTTTAATGTTGTAGGCTAGAGGAGGGGGGTGGAGGCTCTTTGAAATAATGAAAATACCACTCCTGGAAGTCTACAGGATGTGATGAAATGTTTGGGGGTGGTTTCACAGGCAACATAAGGGTGGGTTCTATGGAGCTCTGAAAGCTGCTAAAACACTATTGGGGAGCAAGTGTTTTTCCAATGATGCTGTAAAGTTTAACATGGCCTCTCTTTCTGCCCCATCCCCAAAATGATTTCCTTTTGATTGATTAAAAGGAAGATCCTATGCTTTGGTCAGAGCTATAGAGCTCTGTTACTTCATTTCAGTTCTTTTGCTGAGAAAGTAATAAAGCGGTAATAAATAGTCAGCCGATCTCTTCTGCCTTGAGTAATTATTGCTAATAAAGGAGAATAGGTCATACAAAAGCAGAGCAAGGATTTGACAATGAGTTTGGCAACGCACAGAAGTCCTCTTTTCTAGGATGAATGTAGATAAAGAGAACACAGCTTCTGGCACTCATCTTACCTTCACATGATCTGATTCATCCCTCTTGCCTGACATTAAATGAAGAATAAGTTTAAAGACTAATAAACACCTATCTCCAGATGCACAGTTCACTGGGCCCAGGGCCAATTTATCAATGCACTTATTGCACAATAAAATGTAAGAAACAAATTACAGATCTGTTTCAGGTCCTGCCGGGTGGCATATGGCAAGAATTGAGTCTCTCACAAAGGCCATTGCCTGGTGTCCTTTTACTGTACTTTGAAGCACTAGATAGCCAAGCTTACCTCAGTATGGCAATAAGAAGTACAACTGCTAGCTTCTTTGTATAATGAAAAATAAATTTCAGTTTCTTAACTTAAAGGAATATAACTTGCCACAGAATACTTCTGTGCTTGTATCATTAAAACATTCATATTTTTAAACAACACTCTAAAAAGTAATGACCAGGATTTTACAAGTCATGTTTTCATCACTACTTTGCTTCATCTGAGACTCCTTTTTACTCATCTGCTCAAAACAAAAGCAATTTCCTCTAAACAAAAAGCAATATCCATCAAATACAATTATCCTCGCTAACATTTACTATGGTTTCAAAGCTCTTTCTGTGTTTATATATTATGATTCTTTTATAGATACGAAAGCATGATTTTTCAACACCCATTTTTAAATTTGTTCATCCAGTAACCAGGATTGCTATCAAAAGGTACAACTATATATGTCTTAACCCATAGGCTGGAGGAAGAAGGTTATATCTATAAATCAGAGTCAAGATCTCCTATGTTCTTGATCCCTCGTGGATTCAGCTCTTTCTCAGTAAAATTTTCTCATGGACGATAATTCTATCAATGGCTATTAATCACGATTGCTATATACTACCTTCAGTATTAGAAGCACTATGTCTTTTGCTGAGAGTAGTAAAATTTCTCATGTTAGTTTAGATATTTTTCACAGGTGTCTGGTTCCATACTATGTGAACAGAATCCCAGACTAGGTAGTTAATTCAGTATGGCTCTTCTTATGTTTGTAATGTATGTTTTTTCTGTTTTCTTCAGAGAAATGCAGGTTTCATCTGAGAGAATCTTAATCACACCATAGACTACATCTTACTATAAAGAAAGTTACATTTAAAATTACAGCTGTGCTCCAAATTGTATTTTGGAATATTTTTGAAATGGAAAAATATGGTAAGCACTAACTCCAATACATTTTTATTGCTAATTAAGCTATAAGGCATCTTTAGATACTGTCTGATAAGAGAACAAGAGTATTTCAGACTTCTAATGGATACAATGCTGGTAACATATTATGTTATGTTTGTTGTGAAATAAACTTTAGGTTGTAACCAGTTATCTGAGAATTATAATTTCAAAATTATTCAAGATTACTGCTAGAGTAAAGGAAGGAAGCTTACTGCTATTACTACTAGTATTAATTACAACCATATTATAATAATACTTTTATTATATAGTAATAGTAGGATGAAGAAGAAGAAGAAATAAGGAGAGGGAGAAGGGGAGAAAGTATTCCCAAGTTTAATTTCTCATGTCATATAACTGGAACTGACAGCATTTCTGGCCTGGAAGATCTGATAATGTGGAGATTTTGAAAAGAGGTGGTTAGGGAACGAGCAGAGAGCCAGAAAACAATATGTAATAGTTGCAATGCTAGTGTTAGGACTCTGTTTGGACTTCAACAGTGCAATATCTTCTTCATATTCTCAAAGCACTCTGTAGTTTTCCTACAATAAACTAACTGCTCAGCTTCCTAGAATGGGTAAATGTTTTTTAAAAAATTCTGCAAGAGTATCGTCAACAAATTTGGCAGTGTCTGGATTTAAACAAAAGTGTGAAATAAAGTTCTGCAGAAATACAGCATGAAGAAGGAAGCTTATAGCAGTGGAACGAAAGTTCACCTGTGGTGGTAAAATGACCAAAGCAATAAGGCATTGGTCTCCTCATTTGGCCACAATACAAAATAGCAGTTACATCTCAGAATGCATGCTGAAAAGAGGGCACAATAATCATAGATATATACTACAACACAGTTTTTCACATATCTAACCTTTAACCAGCGATGGTTAGCCTCTTTGAGTCTAGTGTCAAGCTTATGTTTTCCTTCAGGGCTCAGTGATGCACTACCAAGTGCCTTCTCTCCAGCTTCATTTAATCGTTTCAGTATTCCCTTGTGCACAGGCAGTTCTTCCACTCTTAACTGAAACAGACAAATGCAACATTTAAAATGAACTGTAGTAGAATTTTCAACTCCCTTATCTTCACCTCTATTGATTAGTTTATCAGCTGAAGTAACTAGACTTGAGAGCTCAATTCAGCACAAAATATCCACAGCTTTTGCTTTAGGTTGCAATGCCTCAAGAAAAGACAGGGGATAAATAACAGTCCTACTTTTGCATTAGGTAATTTTTTTTCAAGACCCAGATAGTCACCAGAACTTCAAAGCTACAGTGGGATGAAATAAAACAATAGAATTATTAAAACCATAGGAGGAAAAAAAATGCACATGTCAAAATGCCATCATGTAATGATTCTTAGTGTTTTGGAGATATAAAATAGATATATGGTTTACTAACTTCTTTAAAAAGATTAACAAATTGGATCTGATTAGATGCGGTAATAAATTCAGGCTGGCACACTACTCCCCCACACTCTTTTTTCTCAGGACCAGCATATAAACATCATCATGTTTACATGCATATTGTCACAATTTAACTCCTCAGTATGCTTATTGGCCATGAAGATAAGAGATGATAAGCCTTGGAAACAAAATATATAGTCTCTTGTTCTGTCAAAGCCAATGAAAACTCCCAACTATTTAACTGTTGAATAATTAAGTCAGTATTTACGTAAATCTCCTTGACTCCATTCATAGTCTTTAACTGGGACCAGAACTTGCATTTAGAGCTGAAACCTCAACAAAGAGATCCATTCCCCCTTTGGCAAAATACTGGCCTTCCAAACATGGTAGGATCTGGAACATGTGGTTAGAAGGCCAATGTTTTGCAAGGGAGGAGTAACATGTTATAAATTCATAATCTGTAAGTTTTCAAGGAAACATATATTCAGATGTACATCCTCATCCACATTCTATGATGACAACTAGATTGGGGTGTTAGTTTAAGATTCTGGTAATAAAGATGTTATTCAAATGTATCTGTTTCAGATTTCAGCAAGAACTCTGCAGGGTTGCAGCTTTGGACACTGGGTGGATGTATTTACTAGTCTGACAGTTTCAGTGCACAGAGTGGTTTATCAAATTTTGCTAAGATGAGATAGCAAAAAGCAATAAACACAGAGCCATTCTACTATGCTCGTTTCTTCTTTGCTGTCTCGTCTTGGTAGCTCTTGCCAATACTCAATTTAGAAAAAAGTCAGAACAAGGACATTTTATGGGATTTTTTTTCTTGAGTACTTTTTCAACTATCATAAAGTCTCAGCAGAGAAAAAAAACATAATAGTTCCTCTGCACAGGGAAACGTTTCAAGCTGTTCTTCAAGGCACTTGAATCAGTGCTCAATCATTTCTGGAGTGTTTTGCAGCATTAAGGATTTGGCAAGAATTTGCTGTTTTACAGCCACCATCAAACTAATGATTTTGGTCCTAAGTGGGGGAAAAAGCTTTTAGGATGACTGTGTAATTCTATATATGTTTTCTCAGAAGTAAGCCCTACTGTGTTTAATGAATAGATGACCCAGTTTTAGATTAACAGCATAGGGAGAGGTGTTATTTCTTTTACATGGATATGAACTTTGAAGTCAAACAGTTATAAAGTTATTGTAACTAAATACTGGCCAAAATGGAGCTACTCTGTCTTTTACCCAAACTCTTTCTTCATATTTGTACTTTTCTTACAGCTAGGAAAACATTTAAAAACAATCTGATGAACTAGGATCTGTCCATGTATTGGAAACAATTATTGGCAAACATATACATTCTTGAGATCCATCATGGATAGCGGCTTGAGTGTTGGAGTACTACTCTGAAGAACAGCATCTTAATCCCTGCATGGCCATGGAAACCCACTGAGTAACCTAAGAAACACCACACTCTCTCAGCCTCAGAGGAAAGTACAGGCAAACCCCCTTTGCACCAATCTTGCCAACAAAACTCTGTGATCAGTTTGTCTTAGGATCACAATAGGTTGGAAACAACTTGAAAGCCCACAACAACAACACATTCTTGTATGACTGCTCCTTAGAAGTGCATAAAGGGTTGTTCTTTGCCTTCCAGTTTTTCAGATTTACGGTGACCCTAAAGCAAACCTATCACACCATTTTCTTGGAGAGAGGGTTTTGCCTTTGCCTTCTTCTGAGGCTGGGAGTATATGATTTGCCTAAAGTTAGGTTTCTATGGCTGAGTGGGGATGGAAACCCACTGGGTGATCTCGGGCAAGTCATATTCTTGTATAGAATACCCAAATAAGCATATATAGGTAGGGCTACTTCAGGATCAAGAATGTGATGATCTATTGGACTCATTTCAACTCCAGGAAAAAAAGACAAACATGAAGCTTACATAGTATGTATAAATGATTACTTAATAGCCAAAGTGTTCAATCTTATACATGTTTTCTCAGACACTGTCACACTGAACTGAATGAAATTATCTCCCAAATAACTATATACAGGATTAGATTCAAAATCTTAAGATGAACATTATAAAAAGGAGGAAGGAAGGAAGGGGAGAGAAAGAAAAAAAGAAATGTGATAGCACCTTTAAAGACTGATTTTTATTTTCACATGAGCTTTCGTGGACGTAAACTAACATCTTCAGATGTTAGTACTCATGTTAATAGCTGAGTAATATGATTCTATTACATTCCGTTTCACTCTGACAACTGTATAAATATGCATTATGTCAGAGGCCTTAATACTAATTACTTAATACTACCTGGTATTGCATCTAGACCAGTGGATTTATGTCCACAAAAGCTCATGTGAAAATAAAAAACAGTCTTAAAGATGCTTTTTTTCTTTCTCCCTCTTCCTTCCTTCTTTTTATGGTGCAAGAGACTTGCATGGTTATTTCTTTGAAGACTAACATTAATTAGTCTCAAGTACCTTAGCAATAAGCAGTATTTTATGCACAAAGATTTTCAGTGCATGTGTGTAAAGAAGTTGTGCCTGAAATCTATATTAGTGCAGTGAGTTCCCATTTTTTCAAAATGTTCCAAACCATATCTGTGCCACTTTATTTATTTATGCATGCTTGCATGCATAGACTGTTTTTCTTCTGAGACCAAGCACAGTAGCAGAATCACTTCATCATATATTTAAAAAAAATAGCAGAGAAAGCCAGATCGGTCAACATGAAAAGACTGACAGCAAACTCTGGTGATGACACTAGCATGTCACTGCTGGTAAGACCTGTGCTTGTGACAGTATACATGAAACAAAGCCTAAGATCTTAATGAGTTGGCAGCTTCATTTTAGATATTTATTCCTTGGTTTCCAAAATGTTTTTCAGGCAGCTTGCAATAATGACGCTCTCTCTCTTTCTCTCTCAATCTCTCCTTCCCTCCCTCCCTATACTGCGTCCAATTCTGGGCACCACAGTTCAGGAGGCTGGAACACATCCAGAGGAGAATGACCAAAATGGCAGAAGGCCTGGAAACCATGCCCTTAGGGAGTTGGTTATGTTTGGCCTGGAGAAGAAAAGGTTAACACAGTTGTGTAGGGATGTGAGGGAGGGGAGGCAATTTGCCCCAGGCAGCAATATTTTTGGGGTGTCCTGGCCCATAGTCACACCCCTGCGCACCCTGGCCATGCCCCCACACATTGTAGCTATGCTTCACTCACAGTAGCCATGCCTCTTGTGCCATATCCCCGCTCCCTCCAACCCCCCTCCACTCCACCACTGTTTTCTGCAGCTCTGAGATGATGAAATGAAGCAATGGCTTCAAACTTCAAGACAAGAGATTCCATCTAACCCTTAAGAAGACTGCCTGTCAATAAGAACAGTCTGACAGTGGAACACACTGCCTTGGAGTGTGTAGTGGAACCTCCTTCTTTGAAGTTATGTATGTTCCAGCAGAGGGACTCGTGTGTGTGTGTGTGTGTGTGTGTGTGTGTGTGTGTGTGTGTGAGAGAGAGAGAGAGAGAGAGAGAGAGAGAGAGAGAGAAGTTGATGACCATCTGTTGGAATGCTTTGATGGTATATTCCTGCATGGGAGGGGGTTGGACTCAATGGTCTCTGTGGTCTCTTCCAATTCTATGATTCTCATTCTCTCTCTCTCTCTCTCTCTCTCTCACACACACACACACACACACACACACACACACACACATATGAGTCCCTCTGCTGGAACATACATAACTGCAATAGCCCAGGAGATACTCCTCTGGCATTTTAATGCTGCATGCATGTATAAGTAAACATACTTGATGTAACATATTAAAATGAGAGGGGAAGTGCATTAGATATTTACACTGATGAAGCACTTTACTTCTGGTTTATGTCATGCTTAATCTGGGCCTCAGACTTTAGACTTCTTGGCTTTGCAGCTATTCTGGGTTGTATTAAGTGGTGTACCACTTAACTGTGATGACAAGGACCATGAACCAAGCAAGTGAAGTAACCCATACTGTAATAGCCCAAATGGCTAAATGAATTGATCTACAATCTGAGTCAATGTGAACTTCTGTGCAAGATAGATTATTTTTAATACATATGATAATTAGTTTGCTGTTAAGAAGATGTGTTTTGAATGTGTACGTTTTGACATTTGACTTCTACTGTCTTTGCATATTAAAAAAAAAAAGGATCTCAAAATAGGCTGACAATGGGCACTAAGACGTTTAAATCCAGGCTCCAGATACATTACATTAAACAGAGAAATTTAGCTATTTCTCTTTTGTGCTTTGTCATAAGTGTTGAAACCATAAATATTTTCAATATTATTCATCGCAACAGTTTCTTTGCATAGCTATTTTATTTCAAGAAAGGGGGAAATAAATAAAAAAACAATGAAATTAATATTATATATCACTCTGGTTTGTACTGATTATCAACTTTAAATAGCATCACATAAATGAATATAATAAATATATTTGGTATACATTTACTGGGATGAGGGCAAGGCAAAGGAAATATGTGACCCAAGAAAGAATTTGTACTTCTTCAAAAGCCTTTTACCTTTACTTTTTCAAGAGTATCTTTTAACTGGTATTCATTTCCTGGTTCAAGAGGAATAGCAATAGTGCTACTTGCTTCATCTAACCATAAAATAAGCTTGTTGAAATTGTGCTGCAGTTCTGACAGAAGATTTTGTTCTTCCTCAATCCTGTGGTGATAAGAATAAAAAAATTATGAAATTACTATCATGATTTAAAATGGATATTATTCAGATGGATATTGATAATTAGCTCTTCATGGCAACACAACGAGTAACATAAATATATTCCGCTTTAATTAAACACATACAAACATATTATGCAAGCCAAGATTTTATCAGTCCAAAACTGAGTTGAATTTTAATAATAAACTCTAATGTATAATTCCTATATAAGTGGTGGAACAGATATTAATGGTGAAGCAAAGTCTTCTGCAACCTTGCAGATTCCTGTGACCCCAAATCTGCTCAAGAAGTTTGGGACACCGTCTAGAACAAATGGGGAAAATGACATGGCCCAAGGGAATGAAAACAAGGGAAAATTCTTGCCGCATGAGCAGAATGTGGCTATATAATGTTGGAATGTATATCAGATCAATAAACCTGCCCAAGTTTTAAGATCCTCGGGGGATAACATTCTCTCATTCCCATCACCACTGGGACATTTGGTAGGAACATGAAAGAAAGCATTCTCAGTGGTTGCTCTCAGGCTGTGAAATTTTCTGCCATGAGGAGTTGGTGGTCCCCCTCTCTGCTCTCTTACTGCCAGCAGGCAAAGATCTTTCTGTTTACATAGGCCTTTAAGTGTTAACTGATGCAGAACTTTTAATTCAAGTGTATTGCTTTTTATCATTTAAAAACTTTAAAAACTATTTTAATTAATGTATGGGAGCTTTAAATGGAAGGATTATCTTGATCCATTTCAGTCTGGCTTCAGGTTTGGATATGGGACAGAGATGGCTTTGGTAACCTTGGCAGATGAATTACACTGGGAACTAGACCAGGCGAGTGTGTTCCTTTTGGTCCTGCTAGACCAGTGGTTCTCAACCTGTGGGTCCCCAGATGTTTGTGGACTTCAGCTCCCAGAAGCCCTGAGCATTGACCATAGTGGCTGGGGCTTCTGGGAGCTGAAATCCACGAACATCTGGGGACCCACAGGTTGAGAACCACTATGCTAGACCTTTCAGTTGCTTTCAGTACAATCAACCATGGCATCCATCTGAGTCACCTTGCTGGGAGGGGACTTGAGGTACTGTTTTACAGTAACTTCATTCCTTCTTGGTGAACCCAGAAGGTGGTTCTGGGGGACTCCTGTTTGACCCACTGCTTGTTGGCCTGTGAGGTCTCTCAGGGTTCTGTCCCCATGCTATTTAACATATGCATGAACCTGCTGGGAAAGATTGTCCACAATTTTGGGGTTCAGTATGCAGATGACCCCTAGCTGTAGCATTTCTTTCCACCACAATCCAAAGAAGCTGTTCTCGTTCCAAACCAATGCCTGGCATCAGTAATGAATAGGATAGGGTCAAACAAATTGAAACTTTACCAAAGGGGAGGTCAGGTGAAAGGCAGATCAGGGAATTCAGGGAATTCAACCTATGCTGGATGGAGTTATAGTCCCCCTGAAGACTCAGATCCACACCTTGGATGTACTCTTGGAAGTGACCTTGAGCCTGGAAGCTCAGATTTTGCTGGTGGCCAGGAATGCATATGCACAGTTAAGACTTGTGTACTACCTGTGCCCATTCCTTGAGACATCATCATTCTTTGGTTACATCCTGTTGAGATCACCGTAATGAGTTCTACATAGGACTACCCTTGAGGAGTGTTCAAAAACTGGTCCAAAGAGCTGCAGTCAGATTGCTAACTTGGGCTGGCAAAAGGGAGCACATAACTCCCTTAGGTAGGAGCACTGGAGAGGGCTTTATTAGTAGCTGCTCCCAGGCTCTGGAACTACATTACAGAAAAGTTATACTAGCATCCTCCCTACTTTTCCCCCCCATACACATGTGAGGATTTTTCTGTTTTGACAGGCCTTTGAGGACTGATATTTTTATTAGAATGGGCCTTGGGCAGAAGTACCACTGAATTCAGTGGGGCTTATCTCTGAGGACAGGTGCACACACACATACCACAGTGTAATAAATCGTGGTTAGCGCAATAGATATGTATAAACCACCACTAAAACAAATATGCTTCTATAAAAAGCCATCAATAATAAACAACTAGCTTCTAGAACATCTTAACAAATCTGTAGTAGGCTTTGGAAAATCTCCAAATATCTCTGGCATATGATAATGGTACTCTCTCTTCAAATCTTCTAGTTAGGTTGTAAGTGACAGAATTAAGAGACATTGCTTTTCAAATTGAATTTACAATATTGGGAAGAATGCATGCTACTAATTTGAGAGATAATATTGATTCTTTTGTCAACACATTTCAAACTTATACGCTGTTAAAACTGTATCTAAATTATAATGTGATAGAAAGCTCAAGTATTGTTTCTTATAAACTTTAGATTGTAGAACTCCTAATTTTTTTTTAAAAAAAAAACATTGCTTTTAAATTGGAGAAACTTGGAAGATTTCATGAAGAGAAAAGCCAATTGGGAATAGAAACCAAAAATATACATTCCACTTAGAGATGTTAAATGGCTTCGGTCTACCCAATTTACCTCTTATAACGGGTAAACCACTGAATTAGAAGCTAGGAGTACAGAGAATTGTGGTAAAAAAAGGCATTGGAACCAGGATAGCTTTGCAATATATATAGGAATCATATGCATTTTTTAACAAAATAGATTCCACCAAGTTTAATAGTACTTACCTCTTGGTTAAACATTTATAGGGCTGACACATTAAGAGTATTCTTATTTGTATTCATTAACTACAAAATTAACTACAAGACTTTCACACTGGCTTGCAGTACTTAAAAACAAAATAAAATATGCAAAAGTAATAACAGTTGTCTCCCTACAAAACAGTAAAACCTTAGGTCAAAATTTCACAGGATCAAAAGTCTTGAGTAAAACAATCTTTTAGAGTCCTGCTCTTTTAGAGTCCTGCCAGATTATTCCTAGTCATTACCACTCCCATCTCTGAAGGTGAGGATTCTTTAAATGACATCCTCAAATTTGTAAAAGGAAATGTGGTTCTTTAAGATCCTTCTCGCACCTTCCCTGTTCCTGGTGGCATGATGGCCCTGCCTCTTCCTGCCATAGCATAGCTGGGTACTGTCCCAGGCTGTGCTGGGGCAGGAAGCACAGTCATTGTACTTCCGGACTCTCCACACACCAGGTAAGTGCAGGACAGTGGCATGATCATGGGTCTTTGATGGGGAAAACCCATCAATGATTTAATCCGTGATCACGCCACCTAGGGATGGGAGAAGGACGGGACCACAACGATGTCATGCATTACTGTTGTTGTGGTCCTCTCCTTCTCCTGTCCCTATGCTGGGATGAGAATATCCTGTGAAAAGGCCCTAAGTCCCCTGAAGTAAAACCATTTAATGGTAAGGGGCTGGTCCTACTGAATACAAGGGGGATATTAAGTCAACACTTGGTATAAATCCCATTGACTCAACGAGTACATTCTAATTGAGATCAACAATTACTTTAACTCAGGAACCAGTGTTTTTTTTTTTTTTTTTGTCCTAAAAGAGGCTGCAAACCAACATGGTTGTTTCAGGTTCATTAAGATATGTTACATGTGATCTCTTCCAGTCAGGAATCAAGGTGCTATATAGTCAGCCCTCCATGTTTGCGGGTTTCACTTTTGCAGATTTGATTATTCATGGATTATTTGCTGTCACCTCTGCTGCCTCCCTATGCCATTTTTAATAGAGACTGCAAGCCTTGTGAAACTGAGAAACTGAGAAAAAAGAAAAAGAAACTGAGAAACTGCAAACAAGGCTGGTAAGTCCCTCTTAAAAATGGTGTGGGGCAGCAGTGGAGGTGGTAGTAAACCCCACCAGCCCCCCATTTCTGCCTTGTGAAGGAATCCTGATGCCTCAAAGGAATCCAGGATGTGTTGAATATGCTGGTCATACTTTCTTTGTGTGTTAAATATGATTTGGGAGGGCCTAGAGTTATTCACAGTTTTTCCACTTTCATGGGGGTCCTGTGTTCCTAACCGCAGCAAATGTGAAGTGATTACTGTACTTGCACCAATGAAAATTTCCAGGTAGTTTTCAAAGGTGACCTCACATATAACACAATAAAATAAAGAAAATTTTACACACACACACACACACACACACACACACACACACACACACACGAGGGACAATGGTCACAACTGATCAACCAAGCTAGTGAAGACTATTTTATACTCTGGAAGGCACTTTAGACTTTAAACTCTCTCCACAAAAAGCTGAACATGTGAGATAAAGGCTCTGCCAAAAAGCACCCCATCTCATATGGATTTCATTTAGCACCATTTTATTGTATCTTGTATGTTTCATTACATACTCCAAATACCTATCCTGCAGCCTCATTTGAATCTGATAAGAAAGAGACCTAAGTGCCATTTGCACATTGATGAAATCTTCCTGCAACTCTAAGGATGACCACACTTTCTTTTCTTTTATAGGAAAGATTTCTTTATTTCTTTGTTAAATTCTTAAATTAAATTAAATTAAACTAAACTAAACTTTCTCCTGGCATAGGTCTTCCATTAAGATGAACACAGTCTTTCAGTTCCACACCTGGCCCTGAAACTGTGTTAAAAAGGATCCAAATGGTTATAGCTATCCAAAGGTGTGTACAGTTGCATTTATCTGAAAGCTGGGGTGGGGGAGGAGTTTAAATTTTTGCACTTAATATTGACTGCTAGCACAATCCTCAGGGTCCAAGAAGGTCCTCTTTAGAAGTTCCCTCATAACTACCTCCTTCAAGGAGCTGAGACCTTTCCTCTTCTGCTTAGGCGTTCCACGCTTCTTATACCCAGATATACCAAATTGTCTCTAGCTAAATGTTTTTCATGTTGTCAGATCAGTTAAATGTGTAACACAACATTAGTATTCTACCAGTTCCAGTACAAGTATAACAGATTTTACTAACTGAAGAAGACAGGAAATTGCATTGAGATATGCTGCTGCAAATATTTAGGACTGGCATGCCATACACATAAAGGGACATTAGTTATAGGTTAGGTCCCGTTCTGGGAGGGGGAATTAATGACAAAGAAGAGAGTGCTTTAATGAGTTAAAATTATCTTATGTTCGTGAGGTTGTCATTTTGACAGCAAAGGTTAAAAATGTTTTACTCAAGCATTTGAGATCTCAAGTGTTATATCTTTGTTTACCTTCAGGTCTAATGGTTTACTAGGATTTATTTCAACATGTGGTACTAACAGTAACAAATGGTGCATTTAAAACTCTCCATCTGCAATTAAGTGCTAGATATTTTATTTCAAGAGTCATTTCAATGCATTTACAGAAGAACAAGCTGTGGCCTCTGTCTGAAATATTGGATGAGTAACTATATGCATTACAAACACTTCCAATATATTTTAAATAAATAGAACAATAGTGAACACAGCAAGGAATTTACATATAATTTAAAAGTAAATGCAAAACCCAGCACACTTCTGTGAATTATAACTTAAATATTAAACATTTGTTGGCTTTAAAAATTGGCTTGCAAAAATGAAATAAGTTGTCAAGACCTATCTTTCTATGAAACTAAAGGTATGGAGAAGCAAGACAAAGGAAGACTCTGTGAGCAACTAGGCAGCCTCCTAGTTGCTCACAGTATTGTGCAAGTCTGATCCAGAAGCTTTTCAAAGGATCTCCTATACATTCTGGCCAATTAACATACTGATACTTCCTCTCCTTGGAGAGAGCTGAATAGTTGGCACTCCAGAGGATGAATTTCTTTAACCACTAGTTTAAGACCCATAGCAAGCCCAAGACATTTTGGTAGCTGAGTGGAGAAGAAATTAATGCCTCCCATTCACTCAAGTGAAGATACATAATATCCCACACCCACTTTGTTCATTTTGGCCAGTGATGTAGATTCGAGTTAACTGACTTGGACTCAAGTTGGACTTAAGTCACTTCAGTGACTTGACTTGGACTCAACTCAGCAATAAATGACACACTGACTTCACTTAACTCATGACTCGTATATTTTTAGTGACTGACTTCTGCCCTTGGTTCAGTAACATAACACATTTATCCAGAAACCTTGCATCATTGAACAATGCTTCCATCTCTTTTTGCCTACTGGTCACATGATGATTTTTCTCAAGCCCAAAGTGTTGGCACATTTCTAGGAGGGGAACAGAAAATGTGCTAGGCAATGGGCTTCAGGCAGAGTTGAAGTCTGCGTGGCCTCTTGTCCCTGCTGCATATTGGAGGAGCCTTCTAAAACTTTTCATAAGAGCAGAAGGCAAGACTTGCCCCCAGAGCACAGGGTATATCTCAGAGAGGAACAGCAAATCTGTTAGGTCATCTGTTAGGCAACAGATTTGAGGAGGAAGTATAATTCCTTCTAAAACTTCTGAAGCTTTAATAATGGGTACTAATCTATTCCTCAGTTCAGAAGCTGCAGCCTTAATAATGGGTACTAACAAGGAACCTATTCCTCATTTCAGAAGCTGCAGACTCTTTTATGCCCATTGACACAAAAGTCTACCAGCTGGGGAATGGGGAGTAAAAAGATCCTATTCCCCAGTTCCGAAGTTGCAGATGGCAAACTCGCAAATGTGAAGGACTGTCTCTGCTCAAATTATTAAAAGTGACTTTATTCAACTCTTTTCAGAAATTCTGGAATATAGGTTGGAGTATAAAGAGGGGTTCCAGACTTGAGACTTGAAGCTAGAGACTTGAGACTTGGAGTTAAACACTTAAATACATCACTGGTTTTGGCAGGTGATGTGATATCCCATCCCTATTGTATGTGGCAGTCAAATCACCCTGCATCACAGTAAAGTTGGCTCTGTCTTGAAGCAGTACAATTCTGAACTGCAAAAATACAATTGGTTAGTTGTTATATCATATTATGCATCATAACAATTTTATTATCAAAAAAACAACTCTTTTAAGAGAACAATTGAAAGCTATGTTTCATACACTGAAGCTGAGGTTACTACAGCAATATCTGATCCTTTGCCTAGGAACTTCAGGCCACACCGAAGTACAACAGATTGGTGACTTCAAGCGCATTTCATCAAACCACTCTGGCTTGCCTGGTTTAAGAAGTGACAAGTCTGCTGTTCAAATGAAAAGATGAGGAGGCTGATCACTCACTATACTGGTTCCATATCAACATGCCCATTGTTCATACAAACAGCAGTATACGGGATTAACATAAATAGCTTTAGATACCTATAGCTAGACATGTATAGGGTAATCAGATATGAACCCTAAGAAGTTTGCATTGCCAATCATGAGAAAGAGATGTGCATACACAGGGCCATCATAAACGAGAAAGCAAAAATGTTGTTTATAGTTTATATCTCACCACTTAAAAATATTTTGTTTGTAGGTACTTGAGAAATAGCCTCTTTCCCCCTTTGGTAGATAAATTTTAATTGTGGAATTCTCCTCTGGGTGTTGAGGCACTTTGTGAATTGGTTTAGCACAGAGAAGACCACTGAGGTTCTAAAGTTATCCTTAATTTCATTCTGTCACTTTTTATTTTTAAAGTTAATGTCACTCTCTTTTTGTTGTAGCTATGAGAAGGGAGACATTTTGTCTATATGGGGGGGATGTGTGTTAACTCATAATGTTTGCTTCACACACCTAGGAAATGGAGAGTACAATTTACAAGTTAATAATTCAGTTACTAACTAAATATATACAAACAGGGCAGGAAAGATGGCCAATAAAGGTGTGGACACTGGGTCCATAGTATCACGTTGACCTCACATATTCAGCATCTTCTAAACTTTAAGGCAACAAAGGAGAACACCTTGTCTGCAAGATGTTGGACTGCAACTCCCATCAGTCCTTGTCAGCACAGTCACAATATTGGGATGATTGGATTTGCAGTCCAGCCACAAATGGAGAAGCCTTTATTCTTCATCCCTACTATAAGCAGCCTTCTTATATTGTCTAGTTTGCTCTGAGATGTGGTAGCATAATTTTGTTTTGTAGGATTGTTGTTCTCTCACATAGCTTCCATTAGTAGTCACACATCCCTATGCTATGGCTCCAAACAGGCATACAATGCTTTCTCTGTGTGCAGTGATAGTATTGTTGAACTGCTATAACTCTTATGAGAGAGGACTAACTTATGTCTCCCAGATCTAACTTTAGCTATGATGTTCCAGTTTTCTCGATAAATAATCCCTTCTATACTCAAACACAAAGATGAAAACCAAACAAAACATGGTCTTTATAAAAGATTTCCAAGTGTTCCTTGTTTTCACATAACTAAACTAAACCCTCTTGTTGAGGTTCTTACACCACTTCAGAAATCTACATAGCTCATCAATGTTTATAGCAATATCAATAGCTATTTTCAAATGGGGATTTTAGTGGTCATTGGTGTGTGGCTGCAACTTTTAACCTTGTCTTTTTAGTTCTGTAATTTATTAGGAAGAGTAATTACCTGCAAGCACAGTAATCAAATACAACCAGTTTTAAATGAATTAATGTCTTCTGGTTTTCAGCCAGTGGCAGCTGGGTCTCTCACAAAGGTGACATACTTTGTCCTGGGGGAAAAGGGGGAGATGATGGAGATTTGCTAGGTTTGTTAAGATACAGAAATGTAGTGGTGTTTTCAATAAAGTGTATCTGTGTACGTGTGTATGTAGGGAATGAGTGGGGAAAATGCAGTCTGTAGCTTATAACATTTCCTCCTTGAGCTCTTAGGTTCTAGTACAGTAGTATAATTTATTATTTATTTATTAATTTTGAATGATTTTTAATTAATAATAGCACTCAAGACACCTAACAACATCACTTTAATTTTTAAAAAATCTAAATGAGGCAAAAAAATCTAAATTAGGCAATGAAGCAATTATAAGTAATAGTAGGCAACAGAAATCAAAATAGTTTAACAGACCAGTTTGAATGGATGCAACCCCATACCCTTCCTAAAAGCTGTGAGAGCAGAAAGTGATTACAACTGTGAAGAGAGTACACTCGACATTTTTGAGGTGCCCCAATTAAAAATTGTTGTCGTCTGCCTTCAAGTCATTTCCTACTTAACAGTGACCCTAAGGCAATGACCTTGAGCAAATCATACTCTTTCAGCCTGAGAAAACAACAATGGCAAACACCTTCTGAATAAATCTTGCCCAGATGTTCTGTGCCTTAGGGGCACCAAAATTGGAAATGACTTGAAGGTGCACAGCAACAATAACAACAACAACAACAACAACAACAACAACAACAAGGTAGACTTATCACAGAGTTTTCTCAGTAAACTTTGTTTGGGAGGGGGTCGCCATTGGCTTCCCCTGAGGTTCAGAGAATGTGGTTTGCCCATGGTCACCAACTGTGTTTACATGGCTATGTGGGGATCTCTCAGAGTCCTACTCCAACAACAAAACCAATTAACTATGCTAGCTCTCCAAATTAGGAAAGCCTGTCAAAATACCTTTTCTGCTTTGGTTTCGAAAATGTTTTTTTTTAATACTAAAGCAAAAAAGAAAAAACAAACCTATATTTCCTTGTGTTACAAAGCACAACTTCATGCACAATTATTCAGAAATTAGTCTGAATAATAATATGCTGTATTTTGCAGGTTTAATCCACCCTGAGTGTATTTAGAACTGCAGTCTTAATTTGTTCATGGCTTTGAACTTCATCCAGAGTTTGTGGTTCAGTGTCATCAGTATGCTGATAACACACAACTCTCCTTTCCATCTGATACTAAGGAAGCTGTTTCTGTACTAAACCTTAAACTTAATCCAGACAAGACAGAGCCTCTTTTAAGGTCAGTTGGAAGGAAGATCAGAGAATGATTATTCAGCCTTTGCTGGATGGGGTACATTCCTACTTAAATCTTAGGTTCACAGCTTTGGTGTGCTCCTGGTTTTAGATCTCATGCCCAGGTTTTGGCTGTGGCTAGAAGTGCATTTAAACAATAAAAACAATGCATCCACTCCTTGAGAAGTCAGATCTGGCTATGGTGACACATGCCTCGATTACATCCCATTTGGACTACTGTGATGCACTCTCTGTAAGACTGCCTTTGCAAACTGTACAGAAGCAGTTCAGCAGATCCAAAATGCTGCAGTCACGCTGTTGACCATGGCTAGTTACATGGGTCCTTCCCTGATGAAATAGCTTCAGTAGCTACTGGTCCGTTTCCAAGCAGAGTTCAAAGTACTGTTTTTGACCTTTAAAGCCCTAGACAGCTTGGGTCCAAGCTATCTGAAAGAGTGTATCTCCTTATACAAGCCAGCTCATGTTCTGATACCTGCAGAGGAGAGCCTTCTCTCAATACCAACACTTTCTCAGTCATAAATGGTTAGGACTCAGGAGACAGACTTCTTATTGGCTGCTCCAAAGCTGTAGAATTCTCTTCCTTGCGAGATCTCGTTGAGCCACCCCCCCCCCGTCTTTCTGCTAGCAGGTGAAAATTTTTTATTCAGGCATGCCTTTTGAACTTTAATTATGTGTATAAAGTGGCATATTGCATTTTTAAAAAATATTTATTGGAAATTATGTGTTAAATATCTTTCAAATGTTTTAACTGTTTTTAATCACGCTTAAAAATAATATTTTTCTTTAATTCTCTTCTAACATTTTTAAATGAATGTTTTAATTTAATCTTTTAAAAATTATTGTAAGCTTTCTCAAATCCCATCTTGGGAGAAAGGCACAGTATCCATTCAATAAATAAACACACCTCTGTGTATCTTTTTGCTTAAATTCTGATGAGTTATAAAACACTTAAACCCATATTTTTGTACAAGAAATCAAGCAACCTACTTGTTCAAAAGAAATAAAGATAAACAGTAATTGTGTGTGTGCGTTTGTGCGTGTGCTTTTAAGTTGCCTGTCAGCTTATGGTGACCGCATGAATTTAATTAGGTTTTCTAAGGAAACAAATAGAAGTGGTTTTGCCAGTTCCCTCTTACCAAGTATTACATCAAGTGTCCACCCAGAGTGATGGGATATGAAAATTACTGGGTTTCATAAGATTTTTTTTTTCAACTAGAAGATGGTTGAGTTGAAGATGAAAATAAAATGGTAGCATGATGTGGCAGCCAAGAAAGCCAATGCAATTCTCGGCTGCATCAATAGGAGTATGGTGTCTAGATCGAGGGAGGTACTAGTACCACTCTACTCTGCTTTGGTTAGACCTCATCTTGAATATTGTGTCCAGTTCTGGGCACCCCAATTCAAGAAGGACATGGTTAAGCTGGAGCAAGTCCAGAGGAGGGCGACCAAAATGGTGAGGGGCCTGGAAGCCATGCCCTATGAGGATAGACTTAGAGAGCTGGGGATGTTTAGTCTGCAGAAGAGAAGGTTAAGAGGGGACATGATAGCCATGTTTAAATATCTGAAGGGATGCCATATAGAGGAGGGAGAGGACTTGTTTACCGCTGCTCCAGAGACCAGGACAAGGAGCAATGGATTCAAGCTGCAGGAAAGAAGATTCCACCTGAACCTCAGGAAGAACTTCCTGATGGTCAGGGCTGTCTGGCAGTGGAATATGCTGCCTCGGAGTGTGGTGGAATCTCCTTCTTTGGAAGTTTTTAAGCAGAGGCTGGATGCCCATCTGTTGGGAGTGCTTTGAGGGTGTTCCTGCATGGCAGGGGGTCTCTTCCAACTCTACATTTCTATGATTCTATGAAAAATAGCTGTTTCACAATAGGATTCATTCAATATTGGTCTCTTTTCTTTCTGAACACAGCCAAACAGAGACAGCAAATAACAAGGTTAAAAATATCTCAGGTCTTGGCTGGATGCTACAGTTTCATTTAATTTGTTACATTTTTCCCATAGTAATTAAAAAAAAAGCTTTCTGTTACTACTCTTACACTTGTAAGGAGATCAGAAGTGTTCATTTCTGTCTTCAGTAAACAGTAGTTTTGCCCAAACTAGGATCCGCAGTTTGCTTAAACTATGCAGAACCCACTGTTTGAAGCCAGCTTGTTTAGACAAAATATAGTATGTCTGAACCACAGTTTTTTTTCCAGTTCAGGCAAAACAACTACACAAAGTTTGTTCTATTTCCTAAGCCTTATAAACCTGCTCTTACTTAATTTTTTAATTGGAATATTATATTCTTCAGTATGTATCAAAGCACAATGCCAGAATATGGAAGATTATATATTTTTTAATTTTTTTATTATTATAAAGAAAAAAGAACGATAGGTAACAGAATAAAACAAAAACACCACAAGAATAAGATAAATGTGAAAAAGAGAAAAATTACAACACAAATAGCTTACGTTACTATTTCTTTCCAGATCCTTTATCATCATACACTTATTCAATATATTATATATCATATTGATGATATATTTTTATTTCATGTATCTAAATCTCATTCTCTTTGTACTCATTATTGCTATAAGAATTTCATTCTTAAATCTATTATTTTCAACCATATTTAACCTTTTTAATACTATATATAATCCAGTTATTAACTATAAACTCTAACTCTAAATGTGAGCCCACTCCCAGAGCCAATTATATTTCAGCTTACTCTGCTTTCCAAAATTGTAATTCTTCTTGTGGAGGTGTGACCCTTCCCTCTTTTGTTAAAGCTTTTTCCACAAATATTTTCCATATTGCTTCAAAGTCATTACTTTTCATTATCCCTTTTTTAACCTTAATTCGACATGTTAGTTTATCATTGATGGCAGTTTTCCACACTTCTTTATACCAATCCTTTATTTGAAAGTCTTATTGAGTTTTCCATTTTCTTGATATAATTAGCCTTGCTGCAGTTAATAAATTTGTAATTAACTCCTTCATTGTCTGGGTACAATTAACCTTATCAAATACAGATAATAATGCTATACTCAGACATATTTGTAAATTAATCCCTGTTATCTCTTTTTATCTCTTTAAACACCATTTGCCAAAATTTCTGTACACCTTTACAATTCCACCACATATGGATATATGTGCCAATCTCTTGGCAACCCCTCCATCATAACCTTGAATGATTTTTGTCTATGTGGTTTAACCTTACTGGTGTTAGGTATCATCTCCAAACCAATTTATAATAATTCTCTTTTATCCTTACAGATAATTTTTTAAATGACACTGATTCCAATTTCCCCCCCAGTCTTGAATATCTATTTTTTGTACTAATTCTTCCTCTTATATTTTCCTAAGATATTCATCTTCATCTTCATCTTTTGACAATATTTTATATATTTCACTTGTGGTACGCTTCAATATTTCATTTTCTTCCATATCATCTCTTTGCTTAATCATTTGTTCAAACCTAGTGTATTCTCTAAAATCTTTGTTATTGCTTTTCCAATTTCTTGGAAAACTGCTTCAGCTGAATGTAATTAAACCATGACATCTTAGTACTCTGCAATCTCTCCTTTATTTTATCTTTATTCGTCATTATATTCATCCATTCTTTTAACTTATATATTTCCTGCTTTTTTAATTCCTTCTCTAATTCATCCCTCAAATTTATTGGGAATTTTTCCATCATCACTACTGGAGTTAATGGTGAGGTAGCCTGCATTAGTTTTTCTTTATTTTTTCCCCATATTTCTAATATTCTTTCATAGAATCATAGAATCATAGAAATGTAGAGTTGGAAGAGACCACAAGGGCCATTCAGTCCAACCCCCTGCCATGCAGGAAAACCCTCAAAGCACTCCCGACAAGTAGCCATCCAGCCTCCGCTTAAAAACCTCCAAAGAAGGAGACTCCACCACACTCTGTGGCAGCACATTCCACTGTTGGACAGCCCTGACTGTCAGGAAATTCCTCCTGAGGTTCAGGCAGAATCTCCCCTCCTGCAGCTTCTATCCATTGCTCCTTGTCCTGGTCTCAAGAGCAGGAGAAAACAAGCCTACTCCCTCCTGACATGACACCCCTTCAAATATTTAAACATGGCTATCATGTCCCCTCTCAACCTTCTCTTCTGCAGACTAAACATACCCAGCTCTCTAAGTCTGTCCTCATAGGGCATGGCTTCCAGGCCCCTCACCATTTTGGTTGCCCTCCTCTGGACCTGCTCCAGCTTATCCATATCCTTCTTGAATTGGGGTGCCCAGAACTGGACACAGTATTCAAGATGAGGTCTAACCAACACAGAATAAAGTGGTACCAATACCTCCCTCGATCTAGACACCATACTCCTATTGATGCAACCAAGAATTGCGTTGGCCTTCTTGGCTGCCGCATCACACTGCTGACTCATGTTCAGCTTGTGGTCTATGAAGACTCCTAGATCCCTTTCACACGTACTGTTAGCCAGCCACGTGTCCCTCATCCTATATTTCTGCATACCATTTTTTCTGCCTGAGTGTAGGACCTTACATTTCTCTCTGTTGAAATTCATTTTGTTAGCCTTGGTCCAGCTCTCCAATCTGTCCAGGTCCTTTTGAATTTTGATCCTGTCATCAGGCGTATTAGCAACCCCTCCCAATTTGGTGTCATCTGCAAATTTGATCAGCATGCCCTCTATTCCTTCATCCAAGTCATTAATGAAGATATTGAACAGCACCGGGCCCAGGACAGAACCCTGTGGCACCCCGCTAGTCACTTCTCTCCAGGATGAGAATCGGCCATTGGTGGCCACCCTTTGGGTACGGTAAGTCAACCAGTTACAAATCCACCTGACAGTAGCCCTGTCCAGCCCACATCTTACTAGCTTCTTTGCAAGAATGTCATGGGGAACTTTGTCAAAGGCCTTACTGAAATCAAGATATACTATGTCCACAGCATTCCCTTCATCTATCAAGCAAGTAACTCTATCATAAAAAGAGATAAGATTAGTCTGGCATGACCTATTTTTGAGAAATCCATGTTGACTTTTCGTAATTACGGCATTGTTTGCTAAGAGCAAAAAAACAAAAAAACTGCAAAAGAGCAACGATTCTTTTGATTCATTATTGTAATTATATGATCTTGTATTTATGAAGTCCAGATTACCATGTTATTATTCAATAAGTGCATGGTGGTGTTCACTGGATTAAACATTTTTCCTCAAGACAGTGCATTTGTTCGAGCAAAATTATATTTATTCAGCAGTTGGGTATTCTTTCCAGGTCATGAAGTGGTACATTTTAAAGTGCTTGAGCTTATCACAGCTGTCTTCATACATAGTGACAACTTCAAGGGGATCTCCAAAATGCAGACATTTTGCATTGATATAACTGCATTAGGAACAGCCAGGAGTACCAGTATTCATCTTCCAGTAAAAGCTAATGGGAATTACTTGCTCATTCAAGGTCAAGCTACTCCAAATTCTTTGAATCAGAGCAGCAGTATCTCAAAGGAAGATATTGTTTCCAGGTTAATCCATACCCTATCCACCCTTACTATGATGACTACATGCTCAGAAGGAATAGGGGATGGAGAGTAATTGTCCCTGCTAATCAAAAAGTCATGTTATTTCAACCCTGACCCATTCACTCTGTCTCCAGCTTCCTCTTCTTCCTTTGTTGTCTCCCTTCTCTTGAACTTTAGATTGTAAACAACTAGATGCAGAGAAGTTTCAGTGCTCCAATGCACACGGATGGCATTGTAGCATTTCAATAGTATTAAGAAGTGCATCTGGTGTCTTGTGTGGGTTATGCATTATGCTACTGTCATGTTATCAGCTGTTACTTGTGACATCTGTCTGCCATCAGTCTATCAAAAACGTGTTTCATTTTTATCAGAGGCTGAGGAGTTCCACTCCAACACCACACAACCACTACACATGAGTATCCAAAACAATTGTTAGCATCATCTTGTCACACAGTAGTATTCTGCCATTTCATGAATCTTTTTTTCTCTTTTCCATCCCATCTTTTAAAAATAATATTTACCCGTGCACGCTGTATCTTCCAAGCTTAGAGTCTGTGGCCCTTTCCTCATGGTGGAGGGCTGAAACGGGTCTGCACATGCAGGGGCAGAGCTTATGGACGAGCGGGTTGCTCCGTCCCTGCGGAGAGCGTGGATCTGCCGTTCTAAACGCCGCTGAATTTTGGCGGCTCTCGGCAGCGTTTGGCGGTGCTTGGCGGCGCCCAAAATGGTGGCCGGCAGCTTCCGGCGGTGCTCCGCCAATCAGGACAGCGCACCAGCCGGAAGCCCGCCCCCGGGCATATCTGCGGGGACGCGCTACTGCGTCTCTGCAGTTCTTCACCGGGGGCTGCCACGGGGCAGCGCGGGTGCGTTTTGTAAAAACCACTTGCGAAGGTGGTTTTTATAAAACTCGCAGCGCCACCCCTGCGGCTGCGCTAGAGCAGCTTGTCTAGAGCCTCACTTTTTTTAACTGCGCTAGCGCACCCCACGGTGAAGAAGATCTCCAAGAGAGGTAGCCCTAGCGTGGGCAATATGCCCATGTGGAAATGGCCAGTGTTGCCCACAGAAAAGAAGCCATACTAAGCTAGAAAATCTTGCCCCACTTCACCTATTTGTTTTACAGAAATGATATACTCCACAACCCACCTAATCATCTTTCTGTTTCAGGAAGCAAGTAAGCAAACTTCTAGTGTTAAATTTAGTACAGTTTAAATCAAACTCTCTCTCTTTTTTTTAACCCAGTGAAGTAGCCATGATAAATGTTTGTTTAAAACACAATCAAAATTCAAGCTCTTGTGGTATCTGGAAGAGCAACAAATACATTGTGGTACCAGTTTATATTAATTAGAGTTTACTGGATATGAGAAAGTGGTCTCCAGACTCCAAATGTTTAGGGCATAATAAATGTATTTATCTTTGAAATCCTACAAGATTTTGTTCTCCTCACCCACTGACCCACCCATCCCCTTATATGAAAAGGGCCTAAATGCTTGTACTTACTACAGAGGAAACATCTGACTGAAGATGGTTAAAGATGCATAAGATAATGGTTTTTGTATGATAAATAAAGGTGATAGTCTCCCAAGAATTGCAAAACATGAAATGTTAGCAACAATTATTTGAGGTTGCAGCAGCAATAAATCTGTATGCACTAGATTTAGCACTGTATTTGTCACTTCCTCTTCAGGCAACTTACTTCTGGCATGCTCAGTATCTCACGTACTCCAAAGGGAAAAAAATAATGGCTAAATCCAACAGCACTGTTTCACATTGCCCTTCCTTAACGCACAACATGACTTCAGTTTCAAACTACTTCTAAATGAAACTGAGGCATCATCCATGTTAACAGCAAAGGGCTTTAGGGTGAAGGAAACCTATGATATTATTATGAACCTCCACCTTACATTCATAGCAGCAAGGAGTAAAGTGAGATAGGAAAGGGTTTGCAAAGAAAATGAGAAAAGCCACTCTATTTTCTCTCACGTATGTTTAAAATAAAAATCTAGAAACGGTGCTTCAATCTTTCAAACCAAAACAAAAACCTCTCTTTTTAGACTGTAGTAATTTCTTGACAAAGATGACTGATGAGATTGCCAGGCCTTCCTCCTAAACTGTCAATCAACAACTTTGAGTAAATTTAAGTTCAGTACTTTGCTTCTATTGACATGTTTTCATAGTGTTTCTTCTTTTTACTGTGTTAATTATTTGCTTTTAAAGACAGAAAAGGGCAAAATGACTGGGAGAAATATTTTAACTTGAAGGATTCTGAAAACTAAAGACAAAACTTGACTGTGTTTAGTGACAATCCACTTTTAATAGTCAGCCAAAAGGTACAACTAAAACTCTATAGATATTATAAATCAGGTATGCATGATTTGCAATCCAGTCTTTTTCTGTTTAAGCAAACCCTACTTGAGTTTAATAGGCATACTTTCAAATAAACACACAAAAATCAAAGCAAAACTAATCATAAGGTATTCCACTAAAATGTCCACTAAAATAAGTTCCATTGGTTTCAAAGTAGTTTACGTACTCCCCGCCATGATGAGTACATGTGTACTCACATGCACCCTGGGATAAACTAAACAAATAGTACTAAATTCAGTTTAAGTTAGTCGGTTAGTTGAGCTCAACTGGACAACTGAATCATGATTATTGATTTCAATGGAATCAAATTAAATCAACATAGTCTACATCCAATTCATGGAACTATACAACATCTCCTTTTAAAAACTCAACACTGCTGATTTGTCTTTACAGATACAAAGAAAAAGAAATGTTATACTTGTTTTATTTACAACTTCTGCCATCATAAAAAAGAGATAAAAATAAAATACAAAAAATTAAACTTACATTTGGCACAACATGCCATGATAGTAAAATGTCCTCTGTCTGGTATAACATTTAGCCAACAGATTACTGGCTGCTCTTGTGGTAAACTAACAGATAAAAAAGTGCTGCTGTTCAATGAAAATTTGGACGGGGAAGAGATATATTTTAAATAAATACAATTAAGAATCAAATAACTATATTAATGGGTGGCTCATTTTGTGCTAATGGTATTTGCATTTTTGCATCACATTTATAAATAAATGCTGTTTTCATGAAGCTATGGATATTTGGTGTGTCCATCAGTTCACAGAAATGAATTTCAGAACCAGTAAGTCAGTTTATAACAGCAATATCAAACAGGTTCTAAAAACTAATAAAAACATATTTTTAGTCTAATTAAAATTTAGCTTGGTGTCACAAATATATATATGACTATGTTAGCCTACCTCTTTTTCTTCTCTGCCAGCTGTCTGCAAACTTCCTTCCAACGAAAGTTCAGGCTGCCCAGTTTTTCCTTCAACACGTTAGCATCTGCTGGTGATGACTGATCAATAACCTCTTCTCCAGTTATGTTCAAAGTTCTGACAACAGGTTGCTTTCGTCCAATCCCATCCTGGAGGTCCTACAAAATAAGAGATAAGTTGATAAAAATAGGGAGAAATGTACTTCTACTCGGGTACAGATTAAATACATTAAGCCAGACGAAAGCACTCCAGAGAATGGATATAACGGATATTTTCACCATTTACACATCAACTTCTTTTCTATTACCATAGCAGGATTCTTTTCAGTACAGTTTTAAAAATCAGTGTTAACTTTGTCCTATGAAATACTGATGTATTAATCATATCAATTAAGCTTGATTTCAGTGTGACATGGCCAAGGACGAAACAGTTACTCATATAATTACTCTCCATAGTTTCGTTTTAGAAGTACTTTATGCTGTATACTGGCCCATATTCAACCAAAGTCCTTATGCCAACATTTTGTGGGAAATTCTTGCCTTTCTCTGTTGCACACATTTGTTTAGTACATGATAAGCAATTTTTGAAATGTGACATTGAATGCATGGAAAATTTGCACAGATAAGTGGATTTGACAAAACTACATCTTGTGACCCTTATATATATAAAAATATACATGTATATAAAAACATGTGAACACTGTCTTCTTCATTATTTTTTTTTTCCTGAGAGAAGCAGAAACTAATTTAAGCAGTTTTCTTTCCAATGCACAGAAGTTTTGGAAAACTGCAGTTTTCAAAGACTACTTGCAATTTGGAACTTACTCTTTATTTATTATATTATTTGGTGTGCAGAAAAGGGCATTTCCTGCATAGAAAATGTAGTTTTCTGTGCAAAACAACTATAGGTGAATTTTGTACAGAAGTCCCAAATTAAGAAGATTCTTTTAAGTCCCAGGTTCCCCTTCTCAGTGTTTCTTGCCACTCAAGAGACATGTTTTTAAACATTTTTTAAAATACTTTCAAATATTCTTTCCATCCCTACTTTTGACTATACTGTGATTATTCAGTTTTGTCAAAGTGTGGAATTTGGTCTCGTAAAAGGAATAATGCATGTTGGATTTCCAATTTCACACAGTTTTATTTTACTGTACTGTATATTGAAACCTTGAGAAGCCACAAGCCTCATAGATTGCAGCATGATTGCCAGTGATGTAGGAGAAGTAGCGATGCAACTCCACTTTCAGCTTCAGAAGTAAATTCAGTCTGTTTTCCCCACAGAAAATCAGCATGATAAAATAGCCAAGAAAGTATTACAAGTTTTGAAAGCAAGTGAAGTAGATGCTGTAAGATTATTTATCTTTGCCCTAGTATAAAGGCCATAGTCTCCTCCAAGGGACTGTTCTCTGTTTAGCTAGTGGGAAGAAAAAATGAACAAAAAAAAGATAAATGAAATAGAAAGAATGGATTAATGGTGACATCAAGTTGCTCTTAATGATTTCCGGAGGGTTAGCCGTTAGTTTGCTGCTGCTAAAACTAGAAAGAGGTTTTTTGGCACTAATAAATATATCTTGTCAACAACGCCCTTCTGCATTATACATAGGACAAATAAGCAGTCTCTACACAACAGAATAAATGAACACAAATCTGGCTTCAGAAAGGGCAATATTCAGAAAGCAGTGGGAGAACATTTCAGTCTTCCAGTTACTGACCTTAAAGCGTCTTTTAAAGAAAGGAACATCAAAGAAAGACTTCAACATGCAACTACTGAATCAGACTTTATCAAAAAAGTCAGCTTTATCAGTGGTGGTCTGAATCAAGCAAACACATTTATAATCCAACTAAAGGCATATCTTAGCTCACCATGCTTACCATGTTTCTGTTATCTGGTGACAACAGTCATTTTAGAGGGGGAAAATGTAAACAGTGAGCCAGTGCAAAATGAAACGAACAAAAATACATATTCCATAATTATATTAAATCTTACATAAACAAGCTTTTGTATGTAAAATAAAATAATTACAATGAACATTCACAAAGCAGTGTTAACAACACACAATTGCCTGCCTGATTGACAATTTAGGGTAATACTTTCTGCATCTGAAACATCCAGAACATTTTATGCCACAATAATTTTATTAGACTTCAACAAATAGTCTTCCTTAATTTTGAGTCTTACTTACAAGTTCAAAATGGAAAACAATTATGTCATATTTCTCTGTGTATCAGTGTTAGCCTTTGGTGATTCCAAGATTCAATAATCTTAAATGGTGTCTCTCCTGTTTTGGGGTTGTGACAAACCTGATGGGAGGGGGGTCTTGACAACAGAGCCTCCGTGGCAACTGAGAGTGTTTAAGCTGGTTGGCTGGTGAAATGGAACCTTGGATAGCCCAGGGGAGGGGCTGGTGGAAGGAGGAAAATAACGGATTTTAACTGTCTGGAGAGCGATTGAAAAGGGAGTGTGATTTGGAGTGTGTTTGGGGGAGGTTGGAGATTTGAAGAGCTCTGTAGAGGAGAGAACTGAGAAACTGGGTGTGTGAAAGATAGTGAATGAATTGAAAGAGAGAGAGAGGGAAAAATGGTGTGCTGTTTATAAACGTTGAGATACAAAACAAATTTAAAGCAACAGTGTTATAATAAATGTTTGAAGTTCTGTTTTCCTTAAAGCAGTGTCACAGAGTCTTATTTTGAATCCTGGAATATACACGCTACCAATAATAACATCTTGACCTTAGTGCCAGCAGTACCACAGTCTTGGAAAATATAAATCATTGCTGACCCTTACATCTGGGAAAAGGGCAGATTTAGGGAAGGCAGTAAAGGGGGGGGTCCTGAAAGGAAGGAGCCAAGGGAGGACAACCTATAAGGTAAGTCAGGCCTCTTAACATGTGCTGAAGATGGAGATTCAGAGGCTTACAAAGAATGGCTTGAGTGTGTAGTTTAGCCTCTTAGCCACTGTGCTAAACTCTTTAAAGGCTACAGAAAACATTTTCCAATAGATCTCTTGTGTGTTTTACTTACAATGGCAAGGAACGAAAGCAAGTATCCTTCAATTGCCTCAATGTCTTTGTTACTTCAAATCATCAAAAGAGTTTGCAGTTTTAAAATATCTTCACTGCAGTTTCCTCTCTGCTGATGCTAGTTCATTAGTCTTTTGCCTTGCTGAATTGACACTTCAGAAAGTAGTGTTTCCTGTCAAAAAATGCTGCCTCTGAAGAGCCAGTTCAGTAAAGCATAAGGGATGGCTAGGGCAGTAAGTGACGACTATGTTAGAACAGTAAGAAGCAAGCTTTTTAAAAGCAGGTATCTCTGATACAGAAAAAGCCTTGTGATGATGGGTAGGATGGATGCATAAATTATTGATTCTTAGGTATGGCTGTTTTGCAAAATGATGAATATTGAGGGTATACCTGTAAGTGGTAGTATTACCTTCTAGTAGGAATAAGATGTGAACAACTGCAGTTGAGTATTGAGTGAAGCAGGCAGGGTAGAAATCAATTATCAGCAGACCCAGAGAAAGCTTAAAGTTTGCTGCAGTACAATTTATTTATTTATTTATTTATTTATTTGGGAAAACCCCAAGAATAAGTGGACTTCTTAAAAGAGCCTAAGAAGGATTAACATGTTTAGGTTTCCTGGAATATTGATTGTTCAGGGGAGAATGGTGCAAAACCCTGGGTGAGGGAGTGATTGGCTATCACTCAAGGCAGCACGGCTGAGTGAGCAGAAGAGCCTTGTTGCAGGTCTCATCAATACATACATGCAAACTTACACACACAAAGTTGAAACATGATTATATATCTTCGATGTGTAATCCAACATCCAAAGTTTCGGGTACTCATAGTTTATTACAATATTCCTTAAAGTGAAATGGTTAGACCACATATTCCTAGACATTCTATTTCTGAATTAATTATTTTATAACAAATTATTTTGAATGTTTTTTGCCATTCCTTCTTATGTTGTTGTAACTGAGTAGACATTTATTTGCTAGGAAATGCTGGATAGTAGGGTACTAAAATTAAGATGGAAGAGTTGAAAACTTCCTACAGAAGATACACTCAGATTCTACTAATGTAAATTAATATATTCTTAAATCTCTTATTACCCTGTCAATAAAAACTGTAGTAAATAAGATAGATATTTTTAAGTTCTTTTTACATTGCCCACTTTTGGATAAAGTGGAGGCTTATGCCTACTGTTGTGATTGTGAATACATATTGAGGAGTGGAAGTTATTCTGGAACAATTAAGATGTGATCTTTTACACATTTTATGTGAAGTAAATACATAAAAGTGATGTGAGCTGCTTTAGAGAGAGACATGTGTTCTCGTATATAAGTCCCATGAATACAAAGGGACTAATTTCCAGTTACCAGTGTATAGGACTGCAGCCTGACTTGCCTTTATTTTCTTTGAGGAGTACTTTTATATATATATAAATACATTATTCTACTTCTGCATCTTATTAGAAGTTATATCAATAGTGGTCGTATACAATTAATAGTTTTCCACCATTCTACTGATATACACACAACAGTGTGCCACGTATAAAACAATATTATATAGGATACAAAAAGAAAAAAAGAAAAAAAAAGAAAAAAATAGATATTGAGCAGAACACTTTTAAAAGAAGAGCAGAACTCATAACAAGTGAACATTCTTTAAAATTTGGTCTAAATAAAAATACCTTCAGCATTTACCTTTCTTTGAATGTCATTCCAAATCCTGGAATGCAAAACACATGAAAGGCCCTCCCCCAGTTATTACGCTTGCTCTCACCCACACCACCTACCAAAAGGACTGCAGTGGAATGTGATTCCTGATTTTTTTCTACCTTAGCTTGTTCATGGCTTTGAGGTCAAAGCCGGTACCTTTGAACTGAGCACAGCAGAAAACTAGTTACCAGAGAAACTGGTAAAGCACAGGTGGACAAATTTAGCCTTCCAAACGCTTTTGGGCTACAGCTCTTATAATCTCTCACTTATCACCAATGATTAAAATGCCTAGGGTCGATGGGAATTGTAGGGCAACAAAAACCTGGACAGAATACAAAAATATGGAGGGCAGCTGATGTGATAAATTCACTTTAAGTTTACTCCAAACTTTAAAGGAGCTATCCTAAGTGCTGAGACTATTTAAAGGAATAGCATTCAAAATCCTGGACAACTCCTTCAAAGTTCACACTAGAACCTGGAGTGGAGTCATCATCCTAGTAACATGAATGTCACCAGTCACCACTTAGGGACACCGTTGCCCACCTCTGGGTTAAAAGATTTTGCATCTTATTGTATGTATGGAATGTTTTTGTATGAATGGGCAGCTCCCTTCAGAACTCTTACAGCTGTATTCCAGACCAACAAAGCTTCCAGACTGCCTTTGAGGGCAGCCCCTTACAAGTGCATTACAATAAATAAATGACCAAGAACTAAGGCCACGTCTAATTTCTTCAGGGAAGGGGACAGCTGGTACAGCAGACCAAGTTAGTAATCAATGCTCCTAACTGTTTCTGTTACCAAGCATTTAAGAGTGAGTTAGGATCCAGGATTACTCACAGATTGGCTCCAGGAGGATTGAAACCCAACCTATAACCCAATCAGTACCACATCCTAAGATGCTGAACAATAGCAATTGCAGCCTATTTGGTTTAATATTTGGCTTGTTCACCATTTTTTCTATCCCAGCCTGAAACTGCTATCAAATAACTAATTCAGGATTTCGATTGCCTTCCCAGTATCTACATATGGCAAAGAGTTATATAACTATCATCTGTCACCTGCCATGTAATCGGACAATTTATCTTGGTGGCAGTGATGTTGCCCTTAAAAAGAACAGAACTTATGGAAACCCATAAAACAAAACCTATGGGGCAGAGTGGCAGTCAGCTTTATATTATATTTTTTTTTCAGGTTTAACACTCTTGGAACAAGCACTGCTCTGAGGAATTAGCAGAGAGCAGGAAATGGTAAATTAGGTCTTGCAACTGAAGAATGGAACTGTACTTCCAGAAAAGAGAAATTGGACGACTGCCCAGCCAATTTCTTCATCACTACTTTCCTCACTACTGTTTGAGAAAGGATATACTGTAAGCTTGTAGACTGCATTTTATCACAGTATGAGATTAAGGCTCCACAGTATATATTATCAAAAGCATCTATATGTTGTGAAAATTTAAACTTTATGAACAGAAATATTTTCACTGTATTCTCTCACTTAGAGTGTTTTAAAACTCTTTCTTTTAAAAACTACATTTGCTTTCGACTGCCTAGAAAATGCACATTGCTGGTGTAAATTATTTGTTAAGGGTTGATTTTAATGTTCAGTTACAATAAAATATCTATGTTAATGATATCATCATAAGATCAGTACTATGTTCATGATACCAAATGAAATTATAATTTCAAAATTAGTTAATAAAAATAAAATAGCATTACATATTTTCCACCTGAGGACAGTTTCTCTGTAACAAATAAATCAATGTGATATGCTATCCCTAAATTATCCTATATTAGACTTGCAGTAACACTGTGACATTTGCTGAACGGGTCCCAGGTTGGTACACTGACCATTTTGTTTATGATTTTAATGAATAAAAAGAAATGTGCCAAAGCATCCTAAAAAACAAACAAATGAAAACCTCTATAGTTTGTCAATCAAACCTAATGGAAATGGGTTTGGATGGGAAATGGATGGGAGCCAGTTGGTGTCCAAGTGTCAAATCTGGTCAAAAGGCATCCATGAATGTATATTCTACAGCAAATAAGAGGCACACTTGAAGCTCCTGTTTGGGAGATATCCAAAGTGCTTGTTGAAAAGGTAACTGAACTAACTGGCAGACTGGATTCAAAACCTTACTGAAATCTCTGTTTTGAACTGATTATGTAACACATCAAGCCTGGTGACACAGTGATCAAGCATGTCAATTTGTACAGTGTTATGGGCATATAGAAAGAGTGAGACATAAAATTAGGGAAGGACAAAATACCACCTTCGGGATATGTATCCCCCAAGATGGTATTTTGATACCTTGATACCTCTGTACTCCCCAAGTTACCTTGTTCAGATATAAAGTACTCCTTTTCTTCCCAGGAGCAGCAATTCATTTTGTAAGTATTTTGCAACTCCACTCTGCACTGTTTAGCATAATAAATGCAATCTACCCCTCAAATAAGAAGTGGATATGCAACTACTTTTGTTTTGTTTTTTGCATTTTTGGCAATCCACGAAGGGTATGGATGGTCCCCAGCACAAAGAATCAATTGCCCTTTCTTGCTGTAAAGTATGATAACAGAAATACAGCAACATAGAGACTTGCAGTGGTCAGTGTTTGACTAAGATTGAAGAGACCTAAGTTCAGCTCCGTTACCATGGAGCAGTCATCAAAATACCTCAGTCAAAATACCTCACAGGCTGAAATGGGGTGGGAAGGTGTGACCTCCTTTGGAGGTACGACAGGACAGAAATGTAATGAACAAGTAATACCTTCTTGTGCTACAATTAAATATCCTTCACATATGAGAACTATGTTGTAAGCCTTAATTCTGTTGTGCAAAGGATATATATGGATATGGATGTTTAACAGTTAATGTGGGATGCATGTATAAAGCAAATGTGAAGAGAAAAAGAGAAAAGGTATTCTGAGGGATATAAATTATATGTTTCGGTTCAAACTTTAAAAGAGAATATAATTATTATGGTGGCAAAAATTGGGTCCTTGATACTTCAGACCATCAAAATTGTCACAAAACATTACTATCAATTGAAGGTACAATGTATAAATTTAATATGGTTGTGCGATTGCCACGTGGGAGGAGATTGTTCTGGCATCATGTTACATCACAACTCAAGACCATTTATCTCAGGGGAAACTCAAACAGCACCATTGCGCCCACACCAGTTTCAGTAACTGAGACGAATTTCATTTATACAATTTAAGCATCACAAATAGGACTTTTCCCCTTATGTTATTGATCTAAGACATGGCCTGATTGTGAAAACATGCAGTTAAGAATCAGCAGAGTTCAATGGCTAGAGTATTAGATGTTGACTCTGGAGACCAAGGTTCAAAACGTCATTCATCCATGTAATTCACAGAGTGGCCCTAGGCCAGATATCAGTTCTCAAAGCTGACCCATATCTATGTTATAGGGATGCTAACCTCTGCAATTATTCATTCTCATCAGCAAGAATGAATAATTCAAACAGTTTTGTCTCTGTTGCAAGACATTCCTTCAAAACTAAAGTTTCAAGGTAGTTATTGTTAAGTTAGAACTACTCTTGCATGCATATATGTGCACGCACAACCCCCCCCTTTTTTTGAATGAAGATAGGATTTTATGTGCTGAAAAATGGTTGACTTTTTTGGGGGCGGGGGGACAGGGAGAAAACTGTGCTTTTTTAAACACAAAATCACAGTTTTTTTAAACACAAAACCACAACATTTCACGATGGACAAATGTTGCATAGAAGTAGTCTTCAGAATCTTGCCATGTTCAGATTTTCTGCATTGAGGTTTCCTGACAAATGGAAAACATCTTTTTTGGTGGGGAAGAGGGGTCAAGGTTTACTATGAAGAGATATTCATGGTATTCATGGCTAAGCTGAGTTGAAATACAAATGTGATCAATGTGCTAAAATGAATCGTTAGGGATAATTACATCCTATTGAAAAACCAGAGTCCGAGCTTCCATGGTCTCACTTTAAGTGTAAGGCTTGGGAAACGGAAATCCATATATTGTTTAGTTTAACTAGCATCCTGAAGCAGATATGTAAGATCTCTAGCAATTACAGCTATATTATTATGATTATACAAAGTACATAAGAGATGGGGGTTGGGGTAGCAGTAGGAACAGTACACCATTGCTAATAATGTAAATTTTTCTTTATTATTCCAAATAATGGGCTAAAACAGTGTTTAGGAATGCTGTTTTACCAAAGAGGTAGGCTAGAAAGATGGCATCTGAACAGCATAGGCACTTCTTAAACAGCATGGGTGTGGAGCAAGTCATGAAGAACAAGGTACCACTGTAATCTTCCTCAGCATAGCAGTTCACAGAATCAGACTATTAGTCACACATTTTTGTTTTACAACCATTTATAATAGCTCTAAGCATATGAAACCATAACTTTTAATACGAGAATTTGCCACACTGCAAAAAAAAAAAAAAAAACAAACAAAACTTGATTTAGCAATGTTAACAGTTACTGCAAGTAAGCGTCACCGCTTGATTTAAAGGGACATAAATCTTCCATAATGCACTTAATTACATACCATTGCATAGATGGAGTAGATGGAGGGAAATTCTTCCTGATCACAGATGGTGATCAGTTTATACTGGAAACAGGATTGATAGTCCTTGTAATTTTGCTTTAACTAATGTACTGTAACTGCAGATGGCATTCTGATTCATACAAATATGTAATTTCTCAGTGAAGCACAGCAGGTCTAAAGGACAGTTCTAAACATTTCTTTTGCATTGGTACAGAGGACTGCCAGTTGATAGAAATAAAGGCACCAAGCAATTTTTTTTATAAAATGTATGTTTCTATTTGTTTAAAACTCCGTATGGCACATTAGACCTAGATTTAGTCTTTGTAAGATAAGATTAACAAAAATTAATTATCGAAGCATTCATATAATCATAGTTATGCCATTGTATAACAATGATGAACAGAATCAAATATGCTTGCACTGATCTGAAAAAGACTGCACATTTAAGATTTCTAAGCCTAAATCTATAGGAAAGTTTCCATTTTCCTCTGTGAGTTGGGTAATGTTTCTTCTGTCCCATGGAGTTTCCCTCATTAAGATCACAGCTTATTCCTCCAAAAAGAACAGGGATTGCTCTGCACACTCAGATAGTTTTGCAAGTCTCTGCCCATTTCCACATGGGGGTAAATCCCCGCGGTGGGAAGACTGGACACGGAGGTTGTCTACACTGCGGGTGCACTAGAGCGGTGAAAAAGGGGAGGTTCTAGACCTCAAACCGCCCTCGTGCAGCCACAGGGGTGGCGCTCCGTGTTTTATAAAGACCACTTTTCAAGTGGTCTTTTTAAAACTTGTGCGCGCTACTCCATTGCAGCGCCCCATTTAGAACTGCAGGGACGCGCTAGTGCGTCCCTGCTGAGCTGCCCAGGGGCGGGCTTCCGGCTGGTGTGCTGCCTCAATTGGTGGAGTGCAGCCGGAAGCCGCCGGCCGCCATTTTGGGCACTGCCGGAAGCTGCCAAACGCCGCCGAGCGCCGCCAACATTTAGAGCGGCGAATGCGTGCTGCTCCCCACGGGGACGGAGCGCCCCGCTGCAAGGTAAGCTCCGTCCCCGCGTGCGCCGCCCCGTTTCCCTCCATTTCGCCGCCCCCCATGTGGAAAGGGCCTCTATTCTCCTTGGAATTGAGTTGCATCAAAGCCTATGGTACATATGAAAATGAATCCTGTGAAAATAAGCTACCGTATTATAACAGTACACCTTTATTCCTTTACTCCTTTATTCCTAGGGCCTTAATATCCTAAAAGTAGAAGATCTTGTCTAATCTTGGAAGTTAATCAGAATCAGCGTGGTTAGTAATTGGATGCGAGACCACCAAGTGCTGTAGACTATATTTCACAGGAAGGCAAAAATACCTTTGAGTATTCCTTTCTTAAGAAAACCCTATGAAATTCATGAGGTCACCATAAGTTGACAGGAACTTGAAGGTGCATACATACACACACATGTACACCTTTATTCAAAAAAGAAGAAAAAGATATGTTTTGATGTGGGTAAAACAGGCATATGTATCAATGAGTTAATAGGAAGGTTCAGCTGCAGTTAGCCTCATTTAGCAAGTATGATGATCAACAGACTGTTAAATGATCAATTGCAATAAGGTATTATAACACAGAACAAATAGTACTTTGAAGGGAGTAACGAGCAATCAAGCAATATGCATATCTATATCATCTATATCTATATCTATCTGTTCCTAAATCTAGGGACACCCACACAGATGGTTGTCCCAATTAACCTTGATTCACAGGGGCTAATTTTATTTTCACTTTGGCATTAATAAATTGGTTGATTCAAACCACTGAATGAATTTTGGATGCATAGGTTTCTGTTTACTCTATGAAAATTCTGCTACTTTTCATGAATAAAGTTGTATTTCCATGTCTAAAATCCTCATATATTTCTTGGCACGCTGTCCGAAGCATAAGATACTTCATAATCAGATATAAAATATTAATGTAGAAACATGATCTTTTGTCTCTGAGTAGATGTCAGCAAAATTCATGATGACTGTTAAAATAATACAGCCTCTCTCTTGAGCTCCCTCTTATCACATAGTTAACCCATGCATATATTTCTGAATAGTTTCATGAATCTCATTTCCTGTTGTCACTGAATGATACAGTATTTTACTGTTAAGCATAATGAGAAGCATTTCTACTATCAGTCAAATTGATCTTTTATCTTTTTATGATATCAGCCAAGCATGTTCAAAGGTAATTTGTTTTTAAATCCTTGTAACAACATGATGAAATAATAAAAACAAGCATTTAATGTCTATCAGATGCACTTGCTGACAGAACATTCCTCTGAAACTAAGTAAATATTGTGTTTTCTTAAAGTTATAATATGGAGAGAGATCATAAAACAACATAAATGCATCATGTAGAGGGCTGAAACCTACAGGGCCTGATAAGACATCACTCTGTCCATGTAAGCTGACATAATTTTCTCAAGGTTTAAACAAGGTTTAAATATCCAGGCTCTACATGAATACAGTAATTCAGATAAGATCCTAAAATCACACTTGCATGATACATTCAAAGTCCATTTATTAAGTTAGTTTATGATGTAAAATGAATTACAGAATTATGATCCTTGGCAATTATTGCAAACCTAACAAAATCGGAAGATATCCTATACAATTATAGGATATCCTATACAATTAGATCAATAGGAAAAAGTTTGGAAATCTGGATTAAAATTTACAAATTCTTATGATTATAAAGAGAATTTTGTTAAAATGAGGTATAGGTGGTATTTAACTTAATTAGCAAAAATATATAAAAATGTCATTAACAAATGTTGGAAGTGAAAAATAGAAGAGGGAACATTTTACCATTTGTGGTGGACCTGTAGGAAGGCTAAGAGGTTCTGGATGCATGTTAATTGGGAAGTACAACAATTTTTGTTAACAACAAAAATTAGGTTCAGACCAGAGTTATTTCATTTAAACATGTTGGACTTTGAAGATAAAGTGGAAAAAGAAAATAGGATATTGTTAACTTATATGGTGATAACAGCCAGGATAACTTATGTGAGATACTGGCGACAAAATTCAGTTCCGATAACTGATGGAGTGGAGAAATTGATAGAATTGGTAAAAATAGACAAATTGTCTAATTGGTTGAAGGGTAATTCCATACAAGTATATTTAAAAATTTGGAGACCATTTATACAGTATGCGAAGGACAGATTTGGTGAGAATACATAAAGATTTTCCTTTTTTTTTTTTTTGAAGTGAGGGTTTTTCTTTTGATCTTGATGTAATAAACCGATGTTTGAAAGTGTAGGAAGTCAGGAAGGGGGAAAGGAGGTAAGTAGTAAGTCTAATATTGCCTCTTCACTCCTCTTTTTTAACTTTTATATATTTAACTTTTATATACTTATTTATGCTATCTACTATCTTTTTTTCCTTTTCACTATGCTCTTTTATTCCTTTATTTTCCCGTTTAGTATATTATGTAATTGGTATTGATTAAGAACAGCTATAAGCGATACACTATGGTGTGCTAGAGACTTTTTTGAAACTGTATCTTCTTTCTTTCTTTCTTTCTTTCTTTCTTTCTTTCTCTCTCTCTCTCTCTCTCTCTTTCTTTCTTTTACTTCTCCTTTTTTCCTCTGTTTTTTCTTTCATTAATCTAAGTTTGGTATGTAAGTGTTTGTAATTTTTTTCTATTTCCTTTATTTTCCCCCCTGCTTTCTTATTGTATAATTATTGTGGAAACTTGATAGAAACAAGTATATTAAATTATTTCTTAAGATACTATTATGTGACTATTTTTGTTTGTTGAACTTAATAAAAAATATTTTAAGGAAAAGAAAACGGAAAAAAAGAAGAAGATAAAAGGGAATATCAGGAAAAAAAAATATCACTGTCATATATGGAGAGTCAGTAAAATCTTTTTGGGGAAAGCACCATGAAGAAGTTTTTCAACAACCAAAATCTGGATAATGTAAAAATATATAAATGTCCAAAATCAAGCAATAATGTGAGCAAAGTTTTAAAAAAATGGGTGAAGGAGACTCCACTACACTCCGAGGCAGCATATTCCACTGCCAGACAGCCCTGACTGTCAGGAAGTTCTTCCTGAGGTTCAGGTGGAATCTCCTTTCCCACAGTTTGAATCCATTGCTCCTTGTTCTGGTCTCTGGACCAGCAGAAAACAAGCCCTCTCCTTCCTCTACATGGCATCCCTTCAAATATTTAAACATGGCTATCATGTCCCCTCTTAACCTTTTCTTCTGCAGACTAAACATACCCAGCTCTCTAAGTCTATCCTCATAGGGCATGGCTTCTAGGCCTCTCACCATTTTTGGTTGCCCTCCTCTGGACTTGCTCCAGCTTGACCAGGTCCTTCTTGAATTGGGGTGCCCAGAGCTGGACACAGTATTCAAGATGAGGTCTAACCAAAGCAGAGTAGAGTGGTACCAGTACCTCCCTCGATCTAGACACCATACTCCTGTTGATGCAGCCGAGAATTGCACTGGCTTTCTTGGCTGCCGCATCACACTGCTGACTCATGTTCAGCTTGTGGTCTATGAAGACTCCTAGATCCCTTTCACATGTACTGCTATCCAGCCATGTGTCCCCCATCCTATACTTCTGTATTCCATTTTTTCTACCTAAGTGTAGGGCCTTACACTTATCTCTGTTGAATTTCATTTTGTTAGCCTTGACCCAGCTCTCCAATCTATCCAGGTCATTTTGAATTCTGATCCTGTCCTCTGGCGTATTAGCAACCCCTCCCAATTTGGTGTCATCTGCAAATTTGATGAACATGCCCTCTATTCCTTCATCGAAGTCGTTGATAAAAATATTGAACAGCACTGAGCCCAGGACAGAACTCTGTGGCACCCCACTAATTAGTTCTCTCCAGGATGAAAAGCAGCCATTCGTGATCACCCTTTGGGTTCGGTCGGTCAACCAATTACAAATCCAACTAACAGTAGCCCTGTCCAGCCCACATTTTACCAGCTTCTTTGCAAGAATGTCATGGCGAACTTTGTCAAAGGCCTTACTGAAATCGAGATATGCTACATCCGCAGCATTAAAATGGGGCTGGGCTTTTCCAATGAATGTCCTGATTCTCTATAACATAACCCTAAAACATTTCAAGTGTTTCATCTATATTACCTCAGTAAGCTATAAGGTAGGCCTGTTTCATTAATATTATGGAGGGAGATGAAACCAAATGGCTTGTTTATGACCATTTGGCTGTTTCATGGATGACCCAAAATTGAAAGCCATCAAGAAGGGCTGAGTCCACCAGAATCACTTCAATCTTACAAATGTAAGACTGAATATGGGACAGGGCTCTTGTATCTTAATACTTAAAGGAACCTGGAGGAGGAAGACATATCAAGATGCTTCTCTTCCACCCTCCCTCCTCTTCAATGGCTAGTAAGTGGCTATGTTGGAACTCCAGAAACTTGGATGCTGCAGCTAAAATGTGAGTTGGGAGGGTGTGGGAGAAAATGTTGCACAGTTCTGCTTGGTGGAACATTATGCTACATTTTCTCCCTCCACCCTGTCTCAGTCTACCAGCAATTTGACAGTTCTCTCAGGCAGCAATCATATCTTGGGCTTTGTATTACATCTGGAAAAGATCTAGACCAAAGGAAGGCACCTTTAAAAGAAATGTTAGAAAGTGATGTAGAAGCTGCACGCAGAGCACTTGGGAGAAATAAGTCACCAGAAATGGATGGCATAGCAATAAAGTTCCAACAAGTTGAAGAGACAGAGTTTACTCTAGTTCTAAGTAAAATATCTCACTGAACATGGAAAACAAAACAACGGCCCATGGATTGAAAACAATATATATTCCAATCCCCAAGGAAGGGATTGCATTAATCACAGAATCGCTGTGTTAATCTCCCATGCAAGCAATGTGATACCCAAAATTTTACAACAAAGGTTTTCCTGTACATGGTGAGAAATGCCAGGTTTCAAAACAGGAAGAAGCATTAGGAATCAAGTCATAAATCAACATTGGATAAGGGAGTGCACCTAAGAATTTCAGAAGGAAATTAGCCTGTCCTTTACAGATTATAGCAAAGTCTTTTGCTGTAAGATTGTCATAACATTATTTTTACTTTACAAGCTTGTAATAAAAGTTATTAAAATCTGTGAAATGCATAGAACAATCCACAAATGCTGCTCTTAAAGGATTTTTTTTTTAAATTAAAAACTGGAGGTTACATTATGAGAGGGACAACATTTATATGACAAGCCAAATTATATTGTCTTGAAATAAATGCTTTCAGGATTATTTTTATATACCATCAGGTTCTGAACATAATTTCATAACATGAAACAGTAGAAACTGGGGAATTAATTCACTGCAATCAACACTAATAATTCCATTAATAAATTGTTAGTTAAATTCCCGATTGGGATATGACATCGTCATTCTCAGCTCCCTGATCTGCAACACTACTGAACTCTTTGGCTGGGGTGCTGCCCAGCTTTAAGAGGTACATTTTGGCGGATGGCACTAGCAGAAGGAGTTACAACAATGGAGCTTCATCACTGTACGATGCAGAATCTTGGTTGTATACATATTGAAAAAATACAGCAATTTGTGAAAGTGAATAGAGTAAGAACTGCACAATTTTTCAGAAATAGACAGTATCCTTTCTTACATCCAAGCATTTGTTTTTTTTAAAGGTCAATCCAAGACAAACATATACAGAAGTGGAAAAAAATGTGTCAGTTCTGTAATGACTAAGCAGATAATAAAATACCCACTGCCACAAAGAAAGTGAAAACAATGTCACATTTTAACAGGAGAAAAAAAAATGTTATCTGTATATTTGCTTCATTTATCAGTTTTGGAGAAACAGGTGTGAGGCTCTATGATAGTTAACCTCCAGGATTTCTTAAGTGTTGACTTAATGTGACTGATATGCTTTAAACTTTGATTGCTTCCTTACTAAGAACACAGTAACTCGTCACTTTCCAATCTATTTAATATGCTAATACCTTGTGAAAGTAACTGTTAGTCTTAGGTGACAAGGAACCTATATTGTGGCCTAGTAAGGACAAAAGCAATTAACTACAAGCTAAAGATAAGAGGACTCTAATTTACTGAGACTTCAAAAGCCTGTGGCCAAAAAACAGGTAGAACCAAAGAAATTACAAGCAAATAGCACAATGAATGTATTTATTAATATGTGAGAGGAAGATCTTAGAACAGTGGTTCTCAACCTGTGGGTCCCCAGATGTTTGTGGACTTCAGCTCCCAGAAGCCCTGAGCATTGACCATAGTGGCTGGGGCTTCTGGGAGCTGAAGTCCATGAACATCTGGGGACCCACAGGTTGAGAACCACTGTCTTAGAATGACATCCTGTATTTTCTCATTTTGAAACTTCATACTAAACTTTAACTACAAAGACTATAGTGAACCCTCCATAAAAGTGACCTCCAGATTTGAGCATTTAAGTGATCATGGAGTATCAGGTCCTATATCTAAATGGGCAGCGAAGTGTCTGTGGACAAACTGAAGTGTCTGCGTGCATGTCGCTGTCATTTAATAAGCCAGGGCATGGACATTCACAATTTTCCCACTCCCATGGAGTCCTGGAACAGAACCCCAGGAGATATGGAGGGTCCACTATGTGGCTGTGTACCTTATCTCAAAGATGTCATAACAAAATGAGAAAAGGAAGGATATTTGTGTGAATCTGGTCAAGCGTTTTTTAAATAATATTTTATTATGTCTTTTAAATGCAGTAAAACTAAATATTACACACTAAAGAACAACTACAAAATGAAAAGAAGATCATATTGAAACAATACATACTAAAATGATCATCTATACTATTACCTATCATTCTGCATACTTAAAAAGAGAAAAGAAAGAAAAAATTATGAACATACATAGATACTATTGATTTCCCACTCTTCCAAATATGGATTTGTAACTTAATCCTCATTAATACTTCCTCTGAAATCGTGAATAAAGTCTTTTTGTGATGATACTTAAACAAATTCAAAACAATTCTCACTGGAAAATACCTACATACTGTCAATATTAAATCATTTTCCGCATAAGTTCCTCTAAAACTGTTATACTCAGATCCTTTTATTGCAACAAAGGACTGAGCATTTTTAAAGAGCTAAAGGAACAGAAAACTTCCAAAAAAGTATTTTTTTTAATGTGGAGCACTAACTGCACAACAACGACAACAACAACAACAAATAGGCTACTTAAAGAACATAACTTTGAGCCATCTGCAAATAGTCTAAGTCCTGTTCCAAGCCCTGTTAAAGCCATCAAAGAGAGAGACAGAGAGTTGCTGTAAAGCGCAGTTGCTTTACATGCAGGTTGCACATAGAATATACCACTTCTCACCAGGTGTTATCTGTCGCAAAGACAATGTGTGCACAAAATGCATTAAAGGAAAATGGTTCCTTCAGATTGTTTGGAATCCCCAAAGAAGAGAGCGATAAGAAACATGCTGGCAATCAAATTTCATCAGACTTCAGTGCCAATATTAAAAAGATAAGACTAGCACATTTTTATCTGCTGTTGGCATAGCACACAACCCTGACTGTGTTAAAGACTTCTGAGCCACATGGATTCAGATGAAAGAGGTTTAAACAACTTTTTGCTAAAACGGAAGGAATTTCAGGGTGCTCACCTCTGAACAGACACAGACCTTGAGGGATCTGCAGCAGGCAAATACTTTGAAATAAGTTACTCCCTCAGCCAGTGTAGGTACACTATTAGACTATAACAGAGAAGATTTTCTTCTTCTACCCTAGATTGTGTAAGAAAGCTGTCCAGGCTCTGTCCATTGACTAGCTTTTTGTCTACCCATGAGCCCTCATATTCCACATTTTAAGGGGCCAAAATGGGCTTACCTTATATACACTAACTTGGCAACTTTCTGTAGATGCAAATCACACATAGCTCACATGAAAGACATGTCCCTTTCTGCTTTAGCCTCTGGGATTTGGAATGGGCAAGTCTGTTCAATTTATATTTTTCATTGCTTAAATACAAACTGCTTGCCACAAAAGAGAACTGGCCTCCACTTAGTTCCCTTTTCCACACCATGTTTTGGACTGTGCCACCCTTCTTCCTTTGTACTTAACATATTGGGATGTACCAGCACTATGAAATGATATCAGTTTCATACCACTAAAATTATTATGGGTCCGTCCAAAGATGCCCTAATGTCTCTACTGCAGGTAACTTTGGGAACTGTAATTCAGGGAAGTATAGTACAGCTTTTTAGCTCAGAATTCTAAGTACCATGCCAAGAGGTTCTAGAGGATCAAACCATGGAAGTGAAAGTGGTTTCAAAATGTTATAACTGTAATATAGCTACTTCCCTGATTTTTGCAGCAAGGTGTCTCCTTTGTTTCTCTAAGTCAAAATGCAAAAAAGTGGCACCATACTTATCAGCATTGGTGGCTCTATCAGCACTTTCTCAGATTAATGATAAGCCTCCCTCAGACACAAAAGTAGAGTCTGCTGAATGACTTAAGCAGTTGCAGCTCTTAGAAGGCACTGTTCCTCGCCATCCCGATGCTGCAGCCTCAGCCACATGGCCAATGTTCAGAAGGTGGGGGAATGTCTGAAAGGGTACAAGTCCCCAGCCCTTCTCTACAGGGGGTTACAGAAATATATTCCTACAATATGTATTTTAATCTGTTTGCTTTGGAAGCAGTTTGCATGTTGTTGGTGAAAAAAGGAATAAACAAAGATTATAGCCAAAATTCATCATCAGAAAGCAGATGCAGATAGGTACCAATTTAAAGATGGATTATTGTTTCAAAAGATGCATGGAGAAGAAGAATCCAACCCACTTTTCATCTGAGAAATATATTCATGCAAAATATTCTGTGTTTGTATAGAGAAGATTCCATATAGAACACCTTTAGTCTACCTTTTTTTCCCTTTAAAAATAGAATATTCCATCCAGTCCTTCTCATTAAAAATAAAGGTTTCTTGTAAGAATTTTGTTGTTAAGGCACTATCTATCTTACTTTTTATAACCCTGACAGTTGAGAAACCTGGCGGGCAATACAAGTCTTACATCTAACGTGTAAATTAGGTTTCAGTAAGAAGGAAGCTCTGAAATTTTATCGTAGAGGGAACTATTTTCAGAAACGAGATATATGATAGATGTAGTTTTTATAGATTTTATGTAAAAACAAGACATATTACTGTTCTGGGATCAAACTAACTTTAAATGGCTGACTTCGTAAAAAAATAAATAAATCCTCATGTCAAGATAAATATGAGAATAGTGACTTTAATGTGCATTTAGGAGGGGTTTCTGGTTCTGGCCCAATTCCTTGACACATCCAGTCCTCACAACATAAATGTAAGAGGTTTCAAAGAAAAAGCGTATTTCAAATCTTTAATCATTATTAAAAACACAATACTTTGACCTTGTATTTTAAAGTTAAACGGAGTGGCATTATAAAAATTAAATTGGTTCTTGCTCATTACCATAATATCCTTGCCTAGCCTGGAGTAGATGTCCTATTTCTTTATCTTTCCTGATGACCTCTCTTACCTCCAAGTCAGCTCGTTTTTCTTTGCTGAAGACTGTGCCCTACTGCTGCACCTACTCTCAAATTTCCATTAAAATATAGGGCATCATCACTCATTCTTATCTTCAACAGCCCAATGAACAGTGCAATACCACCAACTGCATGCAAACTAGTCTCAAAGGACAATATTAGTTATACATATTGTCATCCCACATGCAGAAGGACTCTACCTGGATAATAACTTATCATACAGGATATGTCTAAAATAATTTAAAAAATGGCTTCTAGACTTCTGCATAAGTAGTATTTTTTTCTATAACAGTATGCCTTCTTTAATAAGCAACTTACCAGCAGGCAATTAGCCTTTTGTAGAATGCTATTTATCAAATCTACTTTCAATGAACCAACAGCTATAATTGGTTTCAGGCCTTACATAACAGTAAGGGGCACAAGCATCCATCTTTTAAATGTATATATTTCACAAAATTGTGTCTTCACGTGCTACACAGGGCTTTTGTGACTCTTGCCCTTCTCAAAGCTCCACTAAGTCAAAATAATGAGAAGAACCCTGATTCTTAACAAGACTATCAACCACCGAACTCAGCTTGTAAAATATACCACAGGAGCTGCTGTAACACTCCCAAGCAGTCAAGAGTAACATCTGGGTAATAGGTTATATTGGTGTTGGATATCTTCTTGCCTCTGTGATTACATTAACCTAGAAAGGTGGACCAAGGATTTCAATATACTTATTACTTATTAATACTTAATATATATTAATTTAGGAGGGTGCAGGGAGACAAGGACGAAAGGGAGAAAATCTCTGAGCTAATTGATACTGTCAGTCAATTGTGATAGTCACAAAGGTGTGAAAGGAGTCTGTGTGGGTATCCGGTGCTTGAGGCTAGCACACCCACAGTGGTTTCGGGGTGTGCGGGGAGAGTGAAGATGAGATTTGCCATTTCCTTCATTTTGACAATAATCAAGGGATTGTGCCATTATTTTATTTTATTTTAGACATGAATAACTTGCTTTTCATTTGGAAGGGATCCTAGGGAAATGCATATTGACTTATAGAAAGACAAATTCAATATACAACTATATATATGTGTGTGTATGTGTGCGTGTGTGTGTGCGCGTGTGTATAGACAGATAGAGAGAGTATATATACAATATACAACTAAATGCAAATATGAAATTACAAGATGAGAAGTATGCCAGACTATTCAACTAGCCAATTTACAAACAGCATCAATTAAGAACAAAAAACCTTTAAAATTTCAAAAGTCTGTGTTAACAATAATATTGTGATTTGGTGCCAAAGGCAAGGACTATTGCTTGTAGGCATCAGCATGACAATTTTTGATGGCTGCTGAAAGTGGTTACCTTAGCTACCTGAAGGTGACAATCACCATATAAGAATGCATTGCACCTTTACAAGTTATTTGAAGCTGTTAGAATCCTATCAGCAAGGTACAAGTTATTAGAATCCTGTCACCAAGAGGAACCTCCCTTCCTCATGGTGGTTGGCAACGAATTACTATGTCTTAACCAGCTGGGCAAGGTTTTGTGCCTATTGTTAGGTTCCTATAATGCAGAGATGGAAACTGTGTGACATTTGGGCTGCATAAGGACCTGAGGGGACAAGTCCAGCCCTTGGAACAGACTCCAAGCACCTTCATTTTTTTCAGCTACATTTTTACAATTTTTCATTTGGAAAAGGCACCTCAAAATCATCAGTAACCCCTATGCAGCCCTGTGAAATGCTGGGCTTTTTTTGGGGGGAGTCCCCAACCTGAGAGAGCAGTCATTGTGAAAAGTCTAAAAGGCAAGTGAAAGTGACATACTGTCACTTCCAGTCACCCAAGATAGGCACCATGAGGACATGTTGTGGCTGAGAGCACGGCAGTGTGTGGCCTTCTGGGCTCAGTAGAATGCTTACCTCTGCTTGATTCTATAACAGTGGTAGGCAAAGAACAGCCTTCCAGATATTGTTGGACTGAAACTCCCTCCAGCAGTGGCCATCATAGGCCCTTTCCGCACACGGTTATTAAGGCGGACCAATGTTTCTTTGCCATTAAGGTCTTCTGCACGTTGGAGCGGACTGGGTTCAGTTTATTTACCTTTGTTCTGCATGTAATTCCAACTAAATGTGCCCCCATGTGGTGGTAAAGCGCGCTATTCAAAAATCGGAAGAAATCGGTCAGGGGAGGGCTCTTGGGAGGGGCCAGGGGGTAGTATGGACTTACGCACATACACAATGACATACTAAACCATGCCAAAAAAAAAGCCAATCACAGCCGATGGGGCAGGGTGAGGGGAGTAGTGGGAGTGGCCATGGTGGAGGCAATATGGATTCATGAACTCACACTCCTCTGAATCAGAATGGAACATACACAGTAGCTGTGCAGAAGGAAATAAGGGAAAGTCCGCCTTGTTTTGAGCCCAGAAAATCTGGTAAGAAACGGCACAAACCAATTCACTAGCCTTGTACGGAATGGGCCATAGTCAGTATAAAGAATACCAGGAATTGTCATCCAGCAACAACTGGAGGACCACACTTTTATCTACCACACTTTTGGAGATTTTCTATCTCTTGAGTTGCTCCCTATTTTGGATTAAAATACTGGTAGGTAGAAGTAAACTGTAAGATACAATGACATCTAATTAACCATTTTATTAATTGCATGTGAACTGTATAGGCAATTGTGCCTATATTTGTTGGGGATACCCCACTGCCCCAAGCAAATTATCCCAGACTACAGAAGTAATATAAAGTGTTGCCTTTTTAACAATATAACCAGTGGACTATGGATTTCTCACTTTCAGGTACAGATGCACACAAACATATTCTCTGCAATGAAATGCACAATGTAAAACCAATGAATCCACTAGAAGAGAAATCCATGCTTTGCAAAAAGTCTAGAAATAGACATCTTGTTATGATTAGAATGACCTTGATAAAGACCAGGAGAAAATGGAAAAGAATCATGTCTGCCTGCTCTGAGAACTATTAGGCACCACGCATCAGCTCTGGAGGCAGCATTTTTGAAATCCATGTAGGTCAGTTTTTCAAACTGTTCTCTAAGTATTGTTTTATATGTATGCAATTTTATCCTGTTTCATGTATTGTCTCTTAATTGATTTTATATTCATTTTGATAGAAGGTATATATGCACATATGTTTTGCATGCTTTGTCTATGCTTTGTGTATAATTATTATTTTGAATGCATTGCCCCATCCTCCTTTAACAGCCTTTGAAGAAGGCCACATAAATAGCTCTAGGTTTATTTGAAAAGTAAAATTGTTTACTCATCCTGAGGCTTTGTCTTTCTATTACACTGGATTTTATGGACAATTCCAGTTGCTTCTGCTTCTGGTTCTCTTCTTTTTCTTATTAAGCCCCTGTGCATAAATCATGCCACATGTTTTCAAGCCTATAATTGCCGGGGCACTTTAATGTGATCAAAGTCTATCAGTCAGGTTAGACTGAACATCATCTCAAACACTCCTGACAGCAGTTTTGCCTTCAAATGTTTTTCCTGTGGGACACTGTGATAAGTTAACACTGCCTATGTAGCTAATCACATTAGTCAAACAGGTGAGCCAGCTAAAACAGCTGAGCTCATTTAATCACTGGGGCAGAATAACTGCTTCCGAACTGCTAATTAATTGCACAGTATTTCAAAAGTGCATTCAGTTAAAATCAAAATAACCCCAACTTAAGAAAAAGGCTTCACCAAGTTTTAAAAATATGACAGATGGAAACACTTGATCAGATGTCATTGTCTATCTGGAGTTTATTTCTAGGTTACTTTACCACAAGCGTGATGGATTGTGGGGAGTGAGGAGACAATAAAAGATGAACAGTACATCTCATTAAAATGTTTGAAATGCAAATAATAAGAAGTGTAAAACATCATCTTGTTGTTTGTGCAATTGTAAATCGTGTGATTTGAAGGGACTTCTGAAACTAGCTTTCACTTGTGGCCATTTCATTAGATGTACATTCCAAGCATAAGGTCAGCTGGAGAAAATAGGGTAAAGAGTAGTTGACAGAAACCAGAGGTTGCACGCAAGGTTGCTAAACATGTTGGCTTGACTTCATAGCCAGCCATTACTTATGGCTACTACCATACTTGAACCCTCCCTCATGTTTTCTCTGCATCCCCAATAATGTGGAAGAGATTATGTCAATGTCAGTTATTTTCACATAGCTTCAAAGAGAGGGAGAAGGAGTAAGAAACTCACAGCTTGTCTGTCTATCTTCAAAGCCAAGGATAGCAAGACAGAGAATCATGGACCTGGAAGAAGTATATCTGGCCAGCAAGCTATACCCCCTCATGCAAGAAATACAGTTAGAACTTCCCCAAGTACCTGTCTAGTCTTGTTCCAGGGCCAGACAGGACCCTTCCCAACAGTCACACCCTAGAGACATGAGAGGTACAGTACTTATGGCAGCCAGTGTAGGTGGAAAAAGGAGAGCAACAGGATTCTGGCAGTGTTTATATATGAAGGACTTGTTAATTAGGCCACAGTTGGGTAGGACGCTGAGCCTATATAACAAAAGGCCAGCATGGGAGGAAGTCATTATAGTCAACTGATTCCAGCAGTGGGAACAACTCAGTTGACTCCAGTTTTCTTTGTCCATGCTCTTTGTCCATGCTCTTTGGACCTTTGTCTGGACTATGGATTTTGCCCTTGGACACCATCTTTCTGGCTCACAGTAAATTCAGACTTGGTTTTTCTAAACTTGCTAAGAAATCAGACTGACCAGGACAAGCTTTGCCTGCTAGCTTCTGCTAATAGCCTGATCAAGATGCATGGGAGTTCTTTAAAAGGGAGATACTGAAGGCACAGGCTAAAACTGTGCCATTAAGGAGGAAAAATGGAAGGCATCTGAACAAACCGGAATGGTTGACTAAAGAACTCTCAGCTGAGCTAAGTGTTAAGAAAAACAGGTACAGGAAATGGAAGAAGGGGAAAATCACCAAAGAAGATTATAAGCAAGTAGCCAGGAGATGTAGGGAGAAGCTCAGAAAGGCTAAAGCACAGAACGAACTTAGGCTGGCCAGAGACATTAAAAACAATAAAAAGGGCTTTTTTAAATACGTCCGCAGCAAAAGGAAAAAGAAGGAGACAATAGGGTCACTGCGCAGGGAAGATGGTGAATTAATAACAGGAGGAAGAGAAAAGGCAGAACTCTTCAACACCTTCTTCGCCTCCGTTTTTTCCCAAAAGGATAAAAACACTCAACCTGGCGGTTGGGGAGCAGGTGAGGAAGTGGGGGAAATGCAGCACAGAATAGGTAGAGAGGTAGTACAGGAATACCTGTCCACACTGGATGAATTCAAGTCTCCAGGGCCAGATGAATTGCATCCTAGGATTTTAAAAGAACTAGCAGAGGTCATTGCGGAACCTCTTGCTATAATCTCTGAAAACTCTTGGCGGACCGGAGAAGTTCCGGCAGACTGGAGGAGGGCAAATGTTGTCTCCATCTTCAAGAAGGGAAAAAAGAGGACCCAAATAATTATCGCCCAGTCAGCCTGACATCAGTACCTGGAAAGATCCTGGAGCAGATCATCAAACAGTTAGTTTCTAATCACTTAGAAAACAATGCCGTAATTACGAAAAGTCAACATGGATTTCTCAAAAATAAGTCATGCCAGACTAATCTTATCTCTTTTTACGATAGAGTTACTCGCTTGATAGATGAAGGGAATGCTGTGGACATAGTATATCTTGATTTCAGTAAGGCCTTTGACAAAGTTCCCCATGACATTCTTGCAAAGAAGCTAGTAAGATGTGGACTGGACAGGGCTACTGTCAGGTGGATTTGTAACTGGTTGACTGACCCTACCCAAAGGGTGGTCACCAATGGCAGATTCTCATCTTGGAGAGAAGTGACTAGCGGGGTGCCACAGGATTCTGTCCTAGGCCCGGTGCTGTTCAATATCTTCATTAATGACTTGGATGAAGGAATAGAGGGCACACTGATCAAATTTGAAGATGACAGCAAACTGGGAGGGGTTGCTAATACGCCAGATGACAGGATCAAAATTCAAAAGGACCTGGACAGATTGGAGAGCTCAGTCAGGGCTAACAAAATGAATTTCAACAGAGAGAAATGTAAGGTCCTACACTTGGGCAGAAAAAATAGTATGCAGAAATATAGGATGGGGGGCACGTGGCTGGCTAACAGTATGTGTGAAAGGGATCTAGGAGTCTTAATAGACCACAAGCTGAACATGAGTCAGCAGTGTGATGCGGCAGCCAAGAAAGCCAACGCAATTCTTGGTTGCATCAATAGGAGTATGGTGTCTAGATCGAGGGAGGTATTGGTACCACTTTATTCTGTGTTGGTTAGACCTCATCTGGAATACTGTGTCCAGTCCTGGGCACCACAATTCAAGAAGGATATGGATAAGCTGGAGCAGGTCCAGAGGAGGGCAACCAAAATGGTGAGGGGCCTGGAAGCCATGCCCGATGAGGACAGACTTAGAGAGCTGGGTATCTTTAGTCTGCAGAAGAGAAGGTTGAGAGGGGACATGATAGCCATGTTTAAATATTTGAAGGGATGTCATGTCGAGGAGGCAGTGGGCTTATTTTCTCCTGCTCTTGAGACCAGGACAAGGAGCAATGGATGCAAGCTGCATGAGGGGAGATTCCAACTGGACCTCAGGAGGTATTTCCTGACGGTCAGGGCTGTCCGGCAGTGGAATGTGCTGCCATGGAGTGTGGTGGAGTCTCCTTCATTGGAGGTTTTTAAATGGAGGCTGGATGGCCACTTGTCGGGAGTGCTTTGAGGGTTTTTCTGCATGGCAGGGGGTTGGACTGGATGACCCTTGTGGTCTCTTCCAACTCTACATTTCTATGATTCTATGATTATACAGCTGGAAGTCTTGGTGGGCTGCCAGCACAGCAGAGTTTCCTTCTGGAGATCCCCAGAGAAGGAGACCATTCTACCTCTCAAGACAATTGGTTCCACTTTCAAACAGCTCTTATTTGCAAGAAATTCCTTCTAACGCTCAATCAAAATCTACTTTCCTGTAAGTTCAAACCATTACACCTGGTTCTACTCACTGCAGCAGCAAAGAACAAACCTGCACCCTCCTCTCTGTGACAGCTTTGGATATTTAAAGAATGCAATCATGTCATCCCTTTATCTTCTCTTCACCAGGCTGAACATGCCCAACTCCCTCAATCTTCTTGCTATATTTTGTACTTCATATCTCTTATTATCCTACTTGTCATTCTCTGAACCCACACCACCTTGTTCATACCCATCCTAAAATGGGGTGCCCAGAACTGAACACAGTATTCCAGAAAAGGCCTGACTGGTACAAATACAGTGAAACTATGGCCTTTTCTGCACGGGGCTTTTAAAACGGTGCAGCGTGTCCTCCAGGGAGGACAACTGCACCTGGGAGCAGACTGAGTCCAGACTACTTTGTGTAGTTCTGGACCTCAGCCCGCTCCGGAACAACCCAAAGTGGTCATTCAGAGTGCTTCTGAAAGACCGCTTAAAACAGGTATTTCAAAAGCATGGAGTGCGCCACTCTGTGGCCGTGCTCCAGTGCAGATTTGCAGACTCGCACCAGTGCGAGCCTGCAGATCTGCCAGCGGCAGGCTTTAGGCTGGTGAGCTTCACTGGTTGGTGGAGAGCCTCCGCCAACCGGAAGCCGCCATTTTCGTCCCCGGAGCAGTGCGGAGCACGGTCACGCACTGCTCCAGACCAGCCTGGACCCGGGCATGGAGCACACAGGAACGGTGAGTACTGGCATGGGGCGATTCCCTCGCTCCGTGTGGAAAAGGCCTATGACTTCCTTTGCCTTGAAAACTACAGTCCTATTATTGCAGCCTAAAGTATTGTTTAGGGAGCCAGCATAATGTACTGGTTTGTGAGTTAAATTACAACTCTAGAAATCAGGGTTCAAATCTCTGTTCTGCCATGAAAACCCAGTGAACGATCTTAGATAAGTCACACTCTTTCAGCGCAGAGGGAGACAAAGGCAACCCCCCATGAGCAAATCTTGCAAAGAAAACCCTATGATAGATTTGCCTTATTGCATTTCTGCCTAAGTCAGAAATGACTTGAAGACACACAGCAACAAAATATGATTTGCCTTTTCTCTTGCAGCATCACAATGCTGGGTCATGTTCAATTTATGATCAATTTGTAATCCCCAGGTCCTTTCCCCACGTACTGCTGCTAAGCCAAGTATGCTCCATTTTGTAAGTGCGTATTTGGTTGTTACAGCCCAAAAGCAGAATTTTGCATTTATCTCTGTTGAATTTCATTCTTAGTTTCAGCCCCGTTTTCTAGTTTATCAAGATCCTTTTGAATTTTCTTCCTATCTTCTAATTTGTTAAGTACTCCTCCCAATTTTGCATCATCCTTAAACTTGATAAGATTCCTTCTAAGCCACTGTCTAAGTCATTGATATAAATAGTGAAGAGTATCAGCCCCAAGACAGGACCCACTCAAGTCTGAAGCACAACCATTGATGATGGTTCTTTGAACACAGTTGTCCTACTAATTATGAGTTCCCATTTTTTCCAGATGTAATCAGTTTGCTAATCTAAATATCATGGAGAACTTTACCAAATGCCTTGCTGAATTCCAGATAACTGACATCCACAGCATTGCCACTGTCTCCTAAACTAGTGAACCAACTGAACAAAGAGAGAAGATTAGTTTGGCAAGATTTATTCTTGACAAACTCATGCTGGTTCCTACTAATGTCAGCACTGTCACCTAGATACTTACAAACAGGTTAGTTAATCTGTTCTAATGTTTTTTCCCCCCTGGTATTGAGCTCAGGTTGTTTTCTGTAGTTGTCTGTCTGTCTGTCTGTCTGTCTGTCTGTCTGTCTGTCTGTCTGTCTGTCTGTCTGTCTTTCTTTCTTTCTTTCTCCCTTTTGAAGAGAAAGACAATGTTTTCTCCTCTCTAATCCTCTGTCACCTCAGTTATTCTCCAGGATTTGTCAAAAATGATGGCAAATAGTTCAAAGAGAACATCAGGAACTTCCTTCAGTATTCTGGGATGCAGTTCACCTGTCCTTGCAGATCTGACATCATTTTTAGGTTAACTACTGACAACTATCATTGCCAATTTTGATTCACAAATCAGATCCCCTCCATCAACCTGTATGCATTTCCAAGAAGGAAGGAGTGCCTCTTGTCTCTTATTTTGCATTGCACCTTTCCAGTTAAAGGAGCTCTATTTTTTGCTTGTTTCAGCATAGGATGATTGTAAGAAAGCTCATCTGTATCTCCTGCATGGACCAAGAGAGGGGGTGGTCTTACTTGTCCAATATTAAGTGAGAAGTCTAAGGACCTTTCTGCACTACATTGTTATAGTGCTATTATTCAGCTTTCAACATCCTATGGAATCCTGGGGTTTGCAGTTTAGGGAGGGGCATTTAGAATTCTCAGCCAGAGAGCTCTTTGGCCTCAGTAAACTACAAACCCCAGGATTCCACAGGATGTTGAAAGTGGAATAGTAGCACTATAACAGTGTAGTGTAGTGTTCCCTTCCGTACTACAGTCTCTAGAATTTTCCTTCACAGGTGCTTATAGCACCTACTAATAGTGCTTTTAAAAAGGTGGATTTGTCAGGTATAGTAAAAAAAAATGTGTCAAAGCTTTTATGAACAAAATAGTGAAGATTGGTTCTAATCTCTACTCATTGACTCATATGATCTGATCAGTCACATACACAGTTTAATAATGATGATATATCCTCTGCTTTAGATAAAACTCATGTTAATCCCTTTCCTTTGTAGAATGAGTTCTGCAGTGGTAATTTCCTTTTAGCAAATCTAAACCATTTAAGCATGAACCTCCTCATAATTACCTAAATTGTAACTAATGAAGCCATCTAATGTTTATAACAACAATGTAACCTCTGTTAGCAGACCCAGCCCCGGGGAGTATAATTTTAATATTAAAATTAATTTAAGCCAGAGGTGTGTGGACAGCCAGGCCAACGATCAGACAAAAGATCAAAGCCAGAAACTTCTCCCGTCACGCTTCCACAGGAAACCTTGGAAAGGTACGTCTGCACAGATAATGGGCCATCAGTCACAACAATACTTTGAGGAGATTGCCTAATTCCTTTGGAACACTTGCAACAAGCAAGACTTACCAAGGCAAGGTCCAGTTACATGATGTGGCCATCATGCAGCCATCATACAGCCATCAGGCAGCTATCAAGCAACCATAACCCTTCAGTTTCAGCTATTGTCCCTTTCCAGGAAAGGGTCTGCCCTTGAGGCACGTTTCACCCCATAACTAGACACCGTTTCTGAGACCTGTTTCAGAGCTCTCCCACACTAGACTAGCAGACCATCACTCTGTTAATTGAGACTCCCCTCAGCCCCCTCTCTGTGCTGAGTTTTCCTCTGCTTTGCCTTTTCTCCAACCAAAGACTTCAAGATCCGGTACAGTGTCACTGCTTCTAATTCCCTGCACTTCCCCCTATCATTTTTCACTTCTTTTCATCTTGACAGTCCTGGTATGCTTGGTTCTTGTGTGGTCTGACTTCGTAAAAGCTGGGTTAAAGATCTCACCTTGTTGCCCTGCCCTCCACGTTGCTAAAAGAAGTGCTCCGCTAATTTCCCCAGTCTTTATATTTTTGGAGCTAATCTAGGGGTCTCCCAGGGGACCCCCAGAAGTCAGGGTAAAAACAACCTATATTGAAGAATCCAGGATACAAAGAAATAACATGGTTCAAATTAGATCAGTTTTATATTTAAATTTTAAAATAAATTCAATACCTAACTAAGCACTATCCCCAGAAGTGGAAGATCACAAGCATTGCCCCAAAAGAGACTTGGACACATGGAGATCAATCAGTTTGCACCCCAGAAGTGGGGGGATCACAAAGAACTATCCAAAAAGAAATCCCTGCCAACACTCCTTTGTATCACCTTTCCCAGTTCCACACTACACCATTACAGTACTGTTATTCCATTTTCAACATCCTGTGGAATTCTGGGGTTTCTAGTTTACTGCAAATTCTAAATGCCCCTCCCTAAACAGCAAACCCATGGGATGTTGAAAGTGAAATAACAGCATTATAATCATGCAGTGCAGAAATGGTCTCAATTTCTTCCTTGCTTCCTCCACCTCCTCCCATTCCATACAGGTTGTGCCCCTGAGTATGGCTGTGATTGTATGGTCTGCATTGCATAAAGGAAGGAGGGAAGATTTGCAAGGAAGGAGGGAGGTGAGAGGATGGCAAATACAAGTACCCTTTCAAACATGCTTTGTCAAGGTCAGAGACCAAGGCGGCGAGCCAGCCCGGAGAAGGGAGAGGGAAAGAGGAGGAGTCAAAGCAACCAATTACTCATAGGCAGTCCATTTACCTAAGCCTGAGTGACAAGCAGAAGCCATAGTCAGAGTCTAAAGTCCAGGAGTCAGAAGCCAAGAGATCAATCCAAGGTATCAGGAGCCAGGTAACAGGCAAGAGGAGGGCTTGAAAGAAGTTTGCCACAAGCAAGGGAAAGCATCCAGGCAGGCAGTTATATAGCCCAAGACACAGGTGTGGCCAGTCACTGCTTCTTGAACTTAATCAAGGAAGCCTCCCTTTGCTCAGCTCTCTTGAGTCTCCACCTTGTTTGTGGGCTGATTGGCACAGGCTCCAGGGCCTCCTTGGGATCACAGCTGGATCCCTGTTGCCCTAAAGGAGCAGGCAGAGGAAAGTCCGCGCCTGCTTGGCCCATGGCAGCAGGGGGAGCTCTCGAGCTGCAGGACTCATCTCCAGCCAGAGCCACTGGGACCAACAGCTGCTGCTTGTCATCAGCAGCTCTGACAGGGGCTTCAGCTATCACATGCTTAGAGCTCCTCCTTTTTCTCCAACATGTGCTTGTGAAATGGTGGCGGGGGGAGGAAGGAAATGAGTGTATCCCCCTCATGACTGCAGAGTTTGCACTGGAAATCTGGAGCTTGAGGAGAGCCTCCTCTCCTCTGCCACCCCCTCCCTTTGCCTAAATTCTCCCTCCTCTTTCTACTCCCCATCCCATCACCTTTCCTTCTCACCCAAGTGAGTTAGCAAAGGGCCACTGTAATAAATTAGTGTCCAAAAAATTTCTTGTGCCCCTTTGAGTTACTATTGTGCCCCCTCTAGGAGTTACGCCCCACCATTTGAGAACAACTGGGCTCCACAAATTGTGTCCCATTTGCCTATAGTTTATTTAGCATTACTTATTAATTTGTGACAAACCATGGTCATAGGTGTTGAGTCTGGACATGCTTATGTCTCTGGCTTGCCCAGACTCAATACAGACATTAAACCATGCTTGGCATAGAAAGCACATGCCATTCAATTCTTCTCCTCCACAAAGCAATGTTTCCACTATCATCTTCTGACTTACATCTAACTGTTCAAACCATCTCCTATGAATAGGATTGTGTTAAAATGATTTTAAGAGGTTTTCAAAAGCTCCTTAGTGGTCTGTACTGATCCATTTACACACGCAAGCCATCATCTCCTGCTGCTACCAAGTGTGCATCAGCTCATACAAATAAAAGCAAAAAAATATTCAGCAACCACTGCTGTTCATATACGTGAAAATGAAATGTCTAAATCAAGTATTAGTTAATTTCAGTTAGGAGGCATCACTGAGAAACGAAATAAATTTGCCTTACGTCCTTGATGAGCTCAATTTGATAACAGTAATCAAACTGGTTACTATCTTAGGTTATATTTTGTGGTAAGTACTGGTGTGGTGGATCACCAGGAAATTATGATGTAATAAGACAGCAAAATTATACACATACCTCTTTATCAATTGTTATCTAGACATAGGGATGCAAAACTCAACATTAAATACTAAAAATATTAATTCAAGATTCTATAAACTCAGAACTGAACATACAACAAAACACCATCTGAAATAGGAAGTACCTTCTGTGTATGAGAAAGAAAAGGAGGGAGGAGGGAATGGAGGAGGAATGAATGCAATTTAGTTTGGAAGGATAAAACTAATAAATCGCTATATATGGTGGTGTTGAACCAGTGGATTCCTTTGGGTTTAACCCTGGATCTCTGCATGCCAATCATTCTTCTGATTGGAATACCAGGCAGCATGGGTGGAAATCCTGCTGTACTGTCCCAGGTGTGAAGGGACTCATCTGGTGCTTGTTAAAAAATCCTTTTCTCCAGTAAAAAAACTGACAGAGGAAGGGATGGGACCTGATTGTGGCAAGGTAGGGATGGGGCTTGGGTCCCCATATATGTTGTCATCTAACATTAGGTTTATAAGTAAGCATCAAGAAATAAAAGACAAAAATAAAGAAAAGGGAGAGAGAGGAGGAGAAGCTATAGAACTTTTATGTGCAAATTCCATCATCTGAAATCTGTAAAATTTGAATGTTATTTTTTTAAAAGGAGCGAATATGTAATGATGTGCTATACAATGTGCTGTGCTGAAAAAAAAAGCATATTGATGTTGTATACACACTACATAAAGTATACCAGGTCATCTCTTTGCCCATGTTTCATAATTTTACTCCATAATAAATGGAAATCCTGCTGTCCGCATTAGCAGAATTTTTGCAGTAGTGATTCTCTACCGTAAGAAATGAAGCAGAGTGAAATCATTCACATTCAGTGATGCCCAACTAAGTCCACAGTAAATTGTGCTTAGGACTGCAGAATTAGAAAGAAACATTGGTGGGAGGAGGCAGCAGAAGCTGCAAACAGCCATAGAAAGGGTGTTTTAGAATACAGTAACAGAACCAGCATGTTATAGTGGTTTGAGCTTTCGACTAGAGACCAGGGCTTGATTCTCTTCTCGGCCATGGAAACCCACTGGGTGACCTTGGGTGTATCAACACTTTCAGGACCAGAAAGCTTTGTAATAGATTTGCTTTAGGGTCTCCATAAGTCAGAAACAACTTGAAGGCATGCAACAAAAATGAATGAATTACCTTTAAAGAAATATGTACATTGCTTCCTATTTTGTCTGTTATCTCTACAGTGGAGTTGCTGTATAGATAGCAAGTGCATAGAATGTTGTTGTTGTTGTTGTTGACCTTCAAGTCATTTCTGATTAATGGAGACCCTATGGCAAACCCATCATGGAGTTTTCTGGGGCTGAGAGTGTGTGATGCACCCAAGGTCACCTGGTGTGTTTCCAACCTTGGTCTCCTGGATTATCGTACAATGCTCAAACCACCATAGAATGGCCAAGATCAGTGCAAATCTCTGCATTTAAATATATAAACTGATTGTGCTATGCAAACTTTGTGCTGAATGGCAAGACTGCACAATCAAATACACACCTAAATGTGCAACTGAATGTACAACTGTATATGAATGTGCATCATTCCCAGTGGAATGTGTAACTTTACTTCTGCAGTCACAAGACAAAAACATGCTACCACTTTTTTTACTGGAACTTAAGGACATGTGAGACATGAACAGGATGCTGGCCAGTGATTTTTAGGCAATGAACATCTTTCCAATTCTGTACTAAATAACTGGAATTATAGGAATAAATATGCATTATTAAGTATAGCTTCAATATGGCACAGTGAATAATTGGGTGGTCTCCAGTAACTGGACAAGCTGAAAGGTAGGAGCTCTAGTATCATTTCCCCAAATATCATGTTTCCTATTATTCTCAAAATATAACATTTTATGAATTACTATCTAATCATAACATTTAAGTGGAGGTCATGAAAGGCAGACCTAACAGTCTGCATGTGGCTCCTGGCACCCTTATTATGCCCCTCTAAAGCCCCCAAGTCCTCAATATCCTCCATAAAAAAAGAAAAAAAAATCACAGAATTTTGGTCGTTCAACATCAGCCCTACAGGAGTTGGCTGGCAGCTTCATCATGATGAGATGAAGAGAAAGATGACTAGCAGGAACAGCAAGAGGATTCATAGGCATAGAAGAGCCCGTACCCACCAGAAAAGATTAAGAACCTCTCCCTGTTTTGGCTTACTGGAGACACAGAGAAGGCAAACGAGAAAGACAAACACACACATGGGGGGTGGGGGATAATGAATGAAAGAGATTGAGAGAGACACACACACAGAGAGAAATGAATTTTGCATCCCTCATGTTGAGGGGCTGTGCTTTTTCTCTTGGAGCAGTACCAAAAATTAACTGCTTCAGGGAAAACTGAAGATGAAAGCAAGAGGATAGTCAAGCTTGTTTCTCTTTTTCCTGAAGCAGAGAATTGATTCTGGATGCTGAGGTGAAAGCCACCTCCACAGGAGAGAAGAAGCCTTTGGCATTGTCATTATCTTTGTTTGTCTCTCTTCCATGACTTCAATATGCCAGAGTTTTCCATGCCATTGCCAGATGCTATTTTTTCAGCATGTGTTTCCATATCTTTGTATGGGGGTCTATTCTGTGCCCCTGTGCCTGTAGTTCTGTTTCCTCTTCTTCTTCCTCCTCCTCATTTCTCAGACAGGATTTTTAAAAAGTATTTCTTTAAAGGATCAGAAGATTATCTAGCCTTCTGAGATCCCATGGGCAGTGAGTTCCATGTCTCAGTTTAAATGTTCAATCTGAATTACTTAGTAGTGTTAATATAAACCAAATATAAAGCAGAGAAACCTGCAAAAGTTGTTCATGTAGGGTATGTAGAATAAGGTACAGTGATCTTGTTCATCTCTTCATTTCTACTGATCATGTGGAAATAATGTTGTTTGACAATGTAGTTTTCTCTAACTATATAGGAGTATCCTTCAAGCTTCTTTTATTATAAACTTAATAGTGCATCATGCATATGTAGAGATAAGGCATCTGCTTTATAGACCTATAAAAGAATACAAGCCTAGTCAATCTGTGAATTGAAGGCCTTGATTTCTCGTCCTCAAATGCAAGCTGAACATTAAAATAATGCACATCATGAGCAACTATATTATAAAAGCATGATGCCTGGAGATTTATAGATGGAGTTGTTCTGTGTCATACGAATGGACACAAAATGGATGGGGGGGCACAACTGTAAATTTTAAGTAATAGTGTGGCAGACATATGGACAAATTGTGCACTAGGCACTAGGGTTGTGTCTAGGTCTGCCACCTTGGTTCAGAATCTGATCCAGCAATTCAGATCTGGGTCTGATTGAACCTGGATCAATTTGGACCTGGAATCTAAGCTGAGATGTTGATTTCTTGTGCAATGTACTGGTTTGAGCACTGGACTAAGGAGATCAGGGTTTGATTTCCCATTTGGCCATAGAAATCCACTGGGTGACCTTGGGTGCATTACACATGCTAAGCCTTAGAAAACCCCATGATAGGTTCTCCTTAGGGTCACCATAAGTCAGAAACAACTTGAAGGCACACAACAACAAAAATTAACTTCACCTTCACTGGCTGGCTTACTCTGGGAAACCAAAGTGACTATTAACTCCCCTGCCTCACATATTTGTATACAGTATGAAGAAGGGTAGACCAAGATAGGAACTGTGTAGCCCTTCAGATTCTGTTCAACTGTAACTCTCAGCATTCCTTATGATTGGTTATGCTGGCTAAGTCTGCTGGGAACTACTATCCAACAGTATTTGAAGAGTGGCACAATGAACTAAGACAACCAAATTTCAGGTAGATGTTGTACTCAGCACCTTTCACATCTCCTGCTTTTTAATAAAAACAAACCGATAAACCTGTCTTAAAAGTATTGTGTATTCAGTTGTGGCTATTCATACTGCTTTGTCCTAGCATTATGCTCATAGTACTGGGCACCTTCCAACAGAATGCTTTCAACGAGGACACATCTGCCTTGGTGGCCCGCCTGGATGAGTTGGAGCGACAGTCCCCAACCCCTAGTGCACCAAAAAAGGACAAAAGCATGGGACAACAGCACTTGGGAAAGACAAAGAGCAAGCCTCACTCTTTAGATGCTTCTCACTTCTTGAGTCAGGATGGCAAGCAGTCAGTGAGATAGCCTGTTCTATGATACAGATAATAAAATGGCAGCTTACTTGAAGAGACCACACTTTTGTTTATTCTATCAGTCGTCCAACAAGTGAGATTCAATGAAGTCAAATAAGGAAGTAATGCAACAGGTGAGGTCCCCTGATACATCCACAGGATAGTGCGTAAGAGATTTTCTCATCTGGGCTGGCACTGGAAACTTCCATCTCATGGGTCTTAACTTCCTTCAACCAGTCTCTGGCATAGTTGCCCGACTAAGACTTTTAGCAGGCATGGGAATGGCAATTGCCAGGAGATTCACCATTGTGTTCTCCCCTAAGGCCTTCCACCTTCTGCCTGGTTGCTGATATATTTCTGCTTCTGTCTTAAGGGAAACCACTTGGGATTCCCTATTAAGGTGATTCAGCAAGCCGCTTGTGCTGGAATGCCTTCGCAATTTATTTTTGCTTATTTGCTTTCTAAAATGAAGGCAGATAACAATACTGGAATCCACCCTCTCCTCCAAACTGTCCCAGACAAACTTCTGCCTTTTCTGTCTGACTCAGGCTGCCTGCCTTCCATCTCTGACTCTGTCATAATGGTGCTGCTTTACGCTGCCTATAATTTTCAGAACCCTCCTGATAGTGGATGCAAATTTGCTCTGACTCATTCCAGATCTTAGTGGGTGTGGCTTCTCTCATCCTCACCAAGTGTTACTGAGGGTGAAGGCAAACCATTCTGCTTCCACCTGTCCTCTATGACACTATGTGGATTTTTGTTACTGCTATGAAGATGATTCATGACTAAGTTAAACTACAGTAGTAGTTCAGTAATAATAGTAATAGTAGTCGTATTTGTCATATAACTGTAAATCATATACATTTCAGTGATGAGGAGTTCTGAAGGAAATTAAGTTTAGCAGTTTGCCAGACAGATAATAAAATAATTGTATTTGTTTTACTTCACAATACAAATTAAATACAGTAGGGTCTCGGTTATCTGACCTAAACGGGCACGCGGAGCGTCGGATAACCGAAAGGTCGGATTACCCAGACCCCCGTGGCGGTCGCCATTTTGGGGGGGTGTCGGGGCAGGTCAGGGCATGCCTGGGGGTGTTTCGGGGCATTTCGGGGCGTGTCTGGGGGCACGGAAATGCCTGCAGCCACGCCCCCAGGCAGCCGTGATATCAGTTAATCTGGAAGGTCGGATAACCACAGGTTGGATAACCGGGACTCTACTGTATTAGTATTTTGTTAACTGAATACATGCACTTCTTGGCAGACTAAAATTTCATGTATGTATACAAGCATCCATGTCTATATGCACACATGCAAGTACTTTGTTTTTTAAAAATGAATTGAACAGAAAAATCAAATCAGGTACCTAACAACACCTATGGCAGCTGCAGTGAGTAAATAAATGTTATTACACAGACTGATACTTACATTAACAAATTAACAACAACAACAACAAAGAAAATAGATTTAAGTGAGGCTGTTCAACAAGACAAAAGCCTAGAAATTAAAAGAGAAAAATTCAGTGATATAATTGCCATCTGCTAAACTTTCAACTCAGTTCTTTCATCAACCTAAGTCAACTCTAGCAAACAAAGAGATGAAGGAAATAGTTGACTACTTTATGCCCCATGTATCTGCACTATTAGTATATGTGATTTCACTTACCCATGATGAAATGCAATCCAAAAATATTAATTTGAATCTCTTTTTTGACTACACATTGATAATTTTTATGCTTTTATCAGTTGTGCACTGGCTTTAGACTGAAAATAATGACTACAAATCCCTCTTTTCCTTAGGCCATTTCTGTCCTACACTGTTATAGCGCTATTATTCCACTTTCAACATCCTGTGGAATTCTGGGGTTTGTAGTTAACTGAGGCCACAGAGCTCTTTTGCTGAGAATTCTAAATGTCTGTCCCTAAACTTCAAACCCCAGCACTTCATAGGGTGTTGAAAGTGGGATAATAACACTATAACAGTGTGGTGAGGAAATGGTCTTAGATTCTAAAGTTCTGTCCAATTTCAGTGCCTCCTCTCCAAGCTGCCTATTGATCATTGAAAAAAAATAATGTTTGCTGTTATCCATATTTTGTGTTACCCATGGTAATTCCAGTAATGTATGATCTGTGGATATGGGGGCACACCATATGTTACTTCAATGACTTCACACAATCGCTCACCAAAAGTACTGTGATTAGAGACTGCTGGCTAATTGCTTTAGGCAGCATGTCAGACGTTTCAGTAAGTAAAGTCGAGCTCTCCTCTTACAACACGCCACTTTGGTGTTTTCGTTATATGATAAGTTGGAAACACACTGTTTTTGTTCACTTTTTCACATACAGATTTCTGGATCAATCTGATTCTGACTGTGTCCTTCCTCTCCGGACCAGAATTGGAACAATTTGATCCTGTTCAGAACTGGTACAAATCCATCCAAATTGTTCACTTTAGTATTTGGGATCTGGTCAAATTGTTTGTACACCCCGATGTACACTTTGAAACAAAGTTCTTGGGTAGTTGACCAAAAATGAGTAATCCTATTCACACATTCACACATTGACAATGTGTGTATTACAGACATATTATACAGCATAATCATCCTCAGGTTTCATCTGGTCATCTGACCTAGCTAATTTCTGACTGTTCTGTGTTCATTCATCTTGTTCCACTCTGTGCTAAAGGCTTGTTCTGATTCATATACTTTTGACAAGGAAGAATCTGTCTTTTGAGGAAACACTTTTCATTGTATCCAACATTATATTTCATAGCACCATAGCATCCAACAATATATTATTTGAGGACCATCAAGGTCTCTTCCCCTCCACTCCACTACAGTGTTTTGTTTTGTTTGTTTGTTTGTCTGTTTTGGTGGGGGGTTGCAGGGAACTGTAGCAGGAAGGAGAGACCAGTTTCCCACTTATACTTCCCTGTTGGATGCTGGCCATTCACATTTCCCCCCTCTGAGAGGTATATCCCTATGTTCTGAGTTACTTTATTTTGATACATAAACCAGCATAAGTTCAGCTAGCTATTCTTCAAAAAGAGGTGAGAAAATCCCACCTAAGATTTCAATGCCATTTATGTTCATTGACATTTTCAAATCAGTAAATTACCGGGAATTTAAAAAAAAAATCAGACATGTATCCTATAACATGAAAGTTTAATGCTTTATTTAGTTCACTTCATTTAAAATTAGCAAGAACTGATATGATATGATTTGAGTGAAGTGTTGGTCTAATTTGATTCTCTGATATCATTTCTGCCCCAAGGGCAAAAACAGTCATTTAAACATGGCAATTACAGAAATATGCAATGACTGGAATTAATCATAGTGTGGAGAATGCTGAGGGAAGTTTTCTTCTGTCATAATGCTAGAAGTCGCAGCCATCCAAGGAAGCTTGAATGGCAGGAAAATCATGACAGACAAAATAATACTATGTAAGTATCATACACTGCATAGTTAAAGTATGGAATCAGAGTAACATAAGATGTGATTATGACCACTAACATAGGTAGCTTTAATGGCTGGAAAAATAATAGATATGTGAATAAAGGAAAAATGGTTTCAAGAGCTGCAATATGCTTATTAACTATAAACAGAAGAGGCTAATACAAAGGTTTTATATTTACACGGCACAGTTTACAGAAATTACAGTTGTTGAAACAACTGTGCTGCAGACTTAGGTGTTAAGAAATCTTCTATCTAGTTGACCTACAAAAATAAAGAACAATTCCTTTTGAACACTAGGAAGTAAATATCTGCAGAAGGAATAACTAAAAGACGTCACTGTCTGTCACATTGCATCTGTATCCCTGAGCAATATGTTCTTTGAATTTCATGTCTCCTCAACTTCTGCAATGTCGGATTGAAGCCTGTAGATGAGGAGCTGTGAGGCAGGCAAATAGTGCCACATACACAAACGCACACACACACAGAGAGATTATACTTCTATTTTATAGGACATTTACCTTTCTGGATTCCACAAACTAACCATGGACCAAACCAAGTGAGTTCCCTTTCCAGAATCACGGGACTCTAACATTGAATTTGTCAGCAAAGACACAAAAGGGCAGCAAGACAAAGTGTTAAGCACCATGCCAAGATACAGCTGCATCTGAGAACTCCTCTACTTCAAGCCATCAGAGACAATCATTAAGGCTACCAGAAGTAGAAACAGCAACACCTCTTCCACTGGGCTAACATCCAGCTCTGGAACCTGTTCAATTATCACATTCTGGCCTCTGTAACTAAATAACGAGCGTGTTTTCCCTTTTTCCCTCCCAAACCATTTTACCTCTATGGTGTCTACTATGGTGTATCTTTTAGACTGTAAACCTGCAGACGCAGATCTTATTTCTGGTCTTTGTACAAACTCTGGCACTTTTTTCTCTTTTTGAAGCAGAAGGTAGGGTGGATATTACTTGAAATATAGGAAATATAAACAGACAGAATGGAATATGAGATTTTTATGAGTATTATTTTGACAGGCAAAACATGGATATGGACACATGAGATGCTCTTGGGGAGGACCTGCTTTTCCTGGCCTCTGATGGAGGAGGGGCCAGCATTGATGATGTCGATGACCATGACGCCAGGCATTTGGGGGCAGAGGTAGGGGGGTCCATCCCCCTTCACTTCCTTTTGGATACTTTGACCCACTCTACTGCCTACAGTGCAGTTTGAGCTTTGCTGGTTACTTTGAGGTCAGTGAATACCTTAGCACTTTTTTGGAGAAGAGAATGCTCCTAAAGCCCAGGGAGTGGGAAAGGAACTACCATTGGGGCTGGTCAGAGGATGGCACTTTGCCCTCACTCAAGCCTTATAACTTGGAAGATGGGGTTCCTTGGGTTTGCCTTCCAGTAGATGGCCAGATGAGGAGCAACCCAGCTATTGGGTTGCCTTTGGGCTCAAGTGGTTTGCCAGGGGAAAGCTGAAGAGGAAGTCATGGAGTGATGCCTGTCCTCAGCAGATCCCACATTACGTTGCTCCCCCTTCCCTTGTAGCTTTCCAGGTTCAACTCAGTTTCAATAGACTCTAAATGAGTGGCTCTTTCTAAATGAAGTGGCACTTTTCAATCCAGTTATCTGTGTTGATCTTGTTTTTCCATGGTTGGTCAGCAAACAACCATTCCCTCACGTACATTCTAGGTTAGTACAGTTCAGTGGGATCATGTTCCCTCCCTCTTTTCCTTTTTGCTAATTCTTTTTCTTCTTACTTTATTTGCTTTGATTTTTATTCCTTCTGTTACTGTGTTCTCTGCCTCTTTTCCCCATCATATGTACTCTCATTCTGTGCTTTGTCCCCCACCCTCCCTTACAAAGATCTAGCTAAGGTTGAAAAATAATAAAAATAAATAGGTGACTAGTTCCATGCACTCAGGTACTCCGGTTTGTGTTTGTTGAAGAAGAGCTCTCTTACTCCATGGCAAAACTAGGAGGACTTTCACTTTAAGACATGCGTATTGTCTGCTTTTCTAACTCTAAGTGTCAACGTGTGGTATCTACAGTATCATTATTTTATTTTTAATTAGTCTCTCCATCATTGCCTGAAATAGGCTATTATGCCCTATCACTCTGCAGTCTTTCTTTCTAAACTAAAGCAAAATAAGAATTAATGGATCATCAATTTGTCAAACTGAAATTGAACCACAATTAATTGTCTGGTATGTTCTAGTATTAAAACTTTGAGGCCTGACCCAGTTAAAAAAATGATTTTGATGGGCAGGTAGATGTGAGAAAAATAGAAAATAAACATTAACTGCAAAGGATCTTGGGAAAATACTTGGCCTTTGGCTTTAAATGATAACTATGCAAACAAATACCAATAGTTCCTCTTGGCAAGCTATTAGCTAATTGAAGTTTGTTGCCACTGCCTGCAGTCCTGGTAACAAAGGAAAAGTAAATAATAGCAATTAATTGTCCATAGCTCACCTAAAACAATTGACAAAGCCTTCTAGATTTGGAACTGCTACTGAATTCATCTAAAGTAAAAGTTTCTCTCATAATTAGGATTATTATGGTTACTCCTACAATCGGGGGGGGGGGGAATCTGAGGAAATAAAAAAGACTAGTGAAATTTTTGTTAGGCAGGGTGTTCCTCATATGTCTAGAGAAGTTCAGACTTCTAGTGAAGTTTCAGTGGAACCCCAAATAGTGAAATTCCAGAGAGTGGATAATTAAAAGAAAAAGCTATATACCAAAACAGCAACTAAAATATCATGCAAGGAAATACAAAATGAAATTTCATATGTAGGCTGATAGGTCATTCTCATTTGTACATCATACTAAATTAGGATTTAGGATTATGTGCGCATGAATCTCTGTGAGCATAAGCAAAGCTGTGAGTTTGTATGCTTCTTCCACATTCTCCTTCTCAGGAAGAGAAGTTAGAGGTCTCCTGCTACATTTAGGGTACTTTCCTGGATCTGTGGTTTATTGGCATGTAGCAAACAGGAATTGTGGTTTCAAACAAACTCTCACCAATTGTAAAACAAACCAGCACAAATCCTTGCCATTTTTTGCTGACTTGTAATCACCTAGAGTTTATGTTAAGCTACAATATGTGCACAACAATGCCAGAAATTTGAGAAAGTGAATTAAATTAAACACAAACCACTTCCTAGCCATGCAGAAGGAAGACGAGTGTGAGGAGTGCATGAGCCCAAGGCATTCCTCAGGCTCATAGATGTTTGTGCATGTACTACTAGTGTTACATATGAAACAACCCTATATGAGTCTTTAGAAAAGAGGTTGCTTTTACCACGGAATACTTACCATTAAGCTTTATTAGGAAATGCATTGAAAATAAGGCAGCAAGCATATAACAACACAACAGAAGTATGTGGTGCCGCCTCATTTGGCTTAAATAGAGTTCTGAGGATCACTCTCAAAAATGCAATAAACTGAGAAAAAATACAGAAAAGCAACTAAACTGACCAACTTTCTGTGGGATCTTTCTTTTTTTTTTTTTTTTTGTGGCAGGGGAGAGATGACAAGGGGTGTTCCTGCACTACACTGTTATAGTGCTATTATTTCACTTTCAACATCCTGTGGAATTCTGTTGTTTGTAATGTACCGAGGCCAAAGAGCTCTCTGGCTGAGAATTCTAAATGCCTCTCCCTAAACTGCAAATCTGATATGTGTGTGTGTTCCATTTCTGTAGGGTTGCCTTAGGATCTTCAAATTAAACTCATTCGCTTTGCTTCACAGAATGCACAATTTGCTTGCAGAATCATAAGACAGTCACTAGGCCCCAGTGATCCATAGCCAGAAAGGTTGAGTTTTACAGAACCAGATACTTAGCATAAATTATAAGGAATGATGATCATCATGATAAATTTCTTGTGAGGTTCAAAAGAGATTTTAGTGATCATTGGGAGAAGAAAAAAAGTACTGGATGAGGTAGTCAGGCATCAAAGCAATTCTTGATACTGTTATTATGAACATGAAAGATACCTGCACTGTGAAGATGTTATCTGAGCACACCGATGTATGCATGACATACACTAGGATTTTATACTCTGATCCACACTGCACACAACCTCCATGTACTTGAGGTCCCATCTGCTCTGGAGAATCTAAATCTTTCTTTCACAGCTGTCTTCTACAATTCTGCACTGTACTGTGTATTATAGTCTCCTAATACCCTGACAATATTACAGCCCATTTATTTTAGAAAAGAGGTTAAGGTACCTCTAACTGGCACCTCAATCTCACTTCTAAGTGTGGAAATTCTTCTTGCCTATATCAACAATAAATGTTGTGTTTACTTAGTTGGAGACACATGGAGATGTACTGGAAAGCGATCCTACTTGTATGTTATAAGGAGTCTTTATTTTCTGTGTGTGAATAAATTATTGTGAATAAGCCATGGCAAATCATTTACCTAGGCATCCCTCCTCTCTTTCATACATTATAGGAAAGTACTGGATACATCTATTCCAAGTTTTGCCTTCATTACTGCTCTGCATGAGATCCAAATGTGGGAAACTATGCCTTATTCAAACTATGCTCAGCAAGAACAATCCATGTGTTTTCAGATCCTGGCTTGTCCTCAAATGGTCCTCAAACCAAAGTTTCCAAATGGTAGATGCCATGTTGGACTGTGGTTAACCTAGAATAGAGGGAGACGGTTTCCCTTTGCTGTTAAAAACTGTCTAAGAGCAGGGTGGGGAGTGCACAAGCCTAATCCATGGTTGGTTCTTTTAACATAAAGCTGTGTTTTAAAATTTCATGTAAACCCTCATTTCGTGTGAGGACACACAGTTGCTACCTGGAAGAAAAGATGCTTATTTCTTCTCTTGAGCAGAGGCAATATTGTTTGTAAGGTACCAGCTTGGAAAAGGGAAAATGAGAAGTAGGCTAAAACATGGGAATGATTTTTACTTCTATGAAATGTGCTGCAACATTTCAATTTTGCTGCAAGAAGTATCCTTACACATGAGCTACATCACAGAGCAGAGAGAGAGAGAGAGATGTTAATGCCGAACACAAGCTAAGTTAATACATGTTGTTATTCGGTTCCATGTATTTTATGAGCCCACAAAGGATTTACTTGGGAAAGCATTAAAAACTGCTATTGGGAAAGAGAAAAAACATCAAAGAAGTCTTATTACATTTCCAAGGAACATTACCCTATTTTCTCCCCTTCTGCATTCATCTTTGCACTGGGCCAAATTTCCTTCTTTTGAAGATCAACATATCTAACTTGCAAATTTCAGCAGACTGCAAGTGATCAAAGTGTAAGGATTTATATTAGAGACATACTTTCATTTTCTCGTTTCTGGCTGTGCATGACTTCAAAAAGTCATGCTTCTGCAACAAATGTTAGTATTTAAACAGTTTCCCATGGCTGCTCACTGCTTTGACTGCACTTTTGTTTCTCTGCACAAAAGATGGTCTTTATCCTATGTTTTCCCACAGATAAGAAGTGTTATACATATATTGAATAGTTTTTGTTATTAATATTCTCCACTGATTTCTGTGTGGTACGTCAGGAATCAGGGTGAGATTCTTAATTTTCATGCTTCCAGCAAAGCAGACACTGCTAATTTTCTAGTATGCACATTCCAAAAACACTGTCATCTGTGGTAGCTCAAATCTGAGAATACGTAGCTTACGTGCACACTTCCTTTCCCTTCAAGGACAGAAAAAACACCAGGACCCCTGGATTGCACTTTTACTACGACGTGGGTATCTCCTTGTGGAATTCGTTATCATGTTAGGCAGTCAATTTAGCCATGTCAAATGGAAGTCATCACACCAAGACTTTTTTAGTTCCCCATGTCTCTGTACTCTTTCCCTTTATATTCATCGTCCATAGTGTCAGCAAGATTTCCCAACTTAATTCTGTACCCTGAGTAATGCTTATTCCCAATTCTCTTTCTGATTTACTTGCATGAAGGGTTGTAAAAATGCATCAGTGTTACAGAACCATATGCTTAACCATGACCCTAATGACATGTAACTATTCCTTATCTGTCATAGGACAAAGAAAAAATTCTATAGCAGAGAGTCTTTTGCATGAACAGATAACTTAAAATCTTGAAAGACTGGGAAAACTGTGTGAGCACGAAGCTGACCTTTTGTTTTTGTTTTTGTTTTTTTTGGTGTCCATGTTGTCCTTCTGGAGTAATTCCTGAATAAGGAGATGTCTCAAGAAAAAAAGAAAGAGGATAGGAGTACACTTGTACAAGACCAATGTTGTACATGGCCAGCTTAATTTTGCAAAATGGCTGAATGTTTCATGTTCTCCCATATGTTCCCAAGAGCATAACAGTAATTTAAAAATACAAATATGGCAACTGATGCTGCAGTTCTTTACATACTTGAAGGTGAGCTCTGTGAAAGAAACATTTCTAATTTCTGATTAGTAATGCATGAGGTTACACTGCCCCCCAATTGAAAGACAATACAAGGCAACAGAGTTGTTAAATAAAATGGCCACAACTTTATTCTCATAATAGGAAAATGTAATGGTGAAATATTATGGGATATGTGGACCCTTCTTTGCAGAAGGGCCAGGTAAGTTGGACCTCCCAGGTGAGATAGCCTCACAGATAAGAACTGTGGATGTAAGCTCCATGGTTCATCATTGCCTGTTCCTCATGAAGAGAATCTGAGGGCCCTAGGTGAGCAGAAGCTTCAAAATCTGAGGTAAATAACTCCCTGTCCTCCAACCTGTCAATGTGGGGATGTGGCAAAGCTTCCTTCATCTTTCAGTGCCACGGGAAACCCATAACAGAAGCAGGTGATCAAATGAGTGCTTACACCCTGCCAGTTATGACTACACACCAAGTAATAGACAAAAAATGGATCTATACAGCATGGACTGGATGAAGAAACCATATCCAAAGCCAGTTAGAGGAGAACAATAATAACAACAATAATAACATCAACAACAACAACAACAACAACAATAATATCATCTTGCTCAGGCCCAAGGGTAACTGACAAAATCCCATGCTCTATTGGGAGAATGAATGGGAAGCTTCTCAGGCACAAAGAGGTTAAAGTCTATGAGGTACTGCCTTAAACAGACTAGTGTGATGATCCCAGCAGTGATGTCATCAAGCTATGTCAGACATTGCCCTACAGCCAAGAGACAGCCAAGAGGCAAAACCACTCCTGGCCAAGTACCAGGAAAGTGGAACTCTTAACACAATTTTTGGGGATGGTTAAGGGTTTAAGGGATTGCAAAATCAGGCCCATAAAGGTTATATGCAGCCTGCAGGTCACACTTGCTCCATCCCTGCTCTAACAGTTGGATGTCTCTACATAGCTCATTAGATATAAGACTTAGTGGCACATTCTCTCACAGAAATGTTGCATAGGATTGCAGCACATTTCATATAATACACCAGTTCCAGTTCAAAGTTTTGGAGGGCCCTGGTCAGCCTGGTTCTTCATGGCCACTTTGGCTATCTTGTCCTGCTCCTCTTTCTAACCTTTCATCTCCTCTGGCCTTTTGACTGCAGCACTCTACAGCAGGAACAGCAGAGGAAGAAAGTCTCAGTTCTTCTGGTGTTGGATACCAAAGTACACCATCAGATCTTGGCCACAATTTGAAAAATGTTTCAATTTAGAGACACATAAGTAAAGTACAACTGTTGAGTATCTAACCATTCCATCCATTTACAGCCCTCCCAATGATCAGGTTTTTGTAGTAGTGCTAATACTGCTTGAAGAATCAAATATTCAGCCAACTGAATACTACAAAGTGATGCTTTTTAACGTAGTTGTATATAGTTGAACAATTTCTACGATGAAATTACTTGAAAGCCATCTTGAAGTATACATAGAATTCTAATTGCACCCAATTTGCTTAGTCTGTTGCATTATTCCTCCAAAATGGAGGGATGGGGAAAAAATATTTACATTTAGTGGTGTCAGAGATCACAGAAGAAATAGCTATTAATTCCATTTCCAGCAGGAAAAAAATACCCTATGTGCCTTTTAATAGGATTACCATAGGATGAGTTATGTTTTTAAAAGTCCACTGAATATGTGAGAGAAAAAAATGAAGTGCCAAGTGGGAGAATTTCTAGCTGCCTTGAATGTTTATGCAAAACTGTCACCTAAAGAAGGAAATTCATGAATAAAGATTTAATAGGTGCTGTAAATGTTATGGAGTCAACTCAAATTATGTTTTTAAAACTAACCAGAAGCATAGCCACACTGCAAATTAGCTGCATTTCTCAACATTTCTTCTTCAGATTTCTACACAATGTTCACAGCATCTCTGCTTCTCACATATCCTCTAACACATATTAAACAAACCAGTCTACTTCTCCTATGTAAGGTGTAGACTGTGAGAAAGAAGAATGCACTTCTCTGACTTAGTTTGCTGTGACAGAAAACTGGAAAGAGATTATTTGGAGGAACAGCTGCAGTTATTTGCCCCACAAGAATCCAACTTTTAATGTGAAAATCCCTTCTATACAATAATTTGTATGCAAACTGCTGAGTTCCAGAGCCTTGTCTTCTTGAAAATATTATCCTAATCATAGGACAAGTTGAAGGAGTAACTCAAGAGTAACAAGTTGGAAAGAGTAACTCTTTGAAACTGTTTTCTAAGAAAGCTAAATTAAATCAAATGAACATGATGCTGATAAGGACAATACTGATGATGACTGCAAAGTTACATAAAAGGAAAAGAACTGTTATAGTGACTCTTGATCCATATGCACTTAACTAGATCAGAAATATATATAAAAATTTTATATATATATAAAAAAAACAACAACAACAACAAACTAAGAAATATGTGTATAGGAGAAATTCCATCTATATTCACCTGACAGTTTGAACAGTGACTATTATCTAAAGGATTTGTACAGGCTGTAGAAGACCCTGTTGTGTGCCTTCAAATTGTTTCTGACTTATAGCAACCCTAAGGCGAATGTATCATGGGATTTTTTTGGCAAGATTTGTTCAGGAACATTTAACTTTGTCTTCCTCTGAGGGTACGAGAATGTGACTTGCCCAAGGTCAGCTAATAGGTTTCCATGGTTGAGCTGGGATTCAAACCCTGGTCTGCATAGTCCAACACACCACGCTGATTCTGCAGAAGACCTACTTACATACAATATGTATACGTACAGGTTGTACTCAGACTTCTAAGTAAACACACTGAGGTTAGAAGAGGGGACAGCATATACAACCCAAAATCTTCACCTCTTTTATTATTTGAATGTCTGTATAGGCTGGTGTGATAAGCACTAATGTGGCATCTCTGGAGCAGGCTCTCTCACAACACTATGCTGCACTGGGACATTAAGCAAAGGGTGGAATCCCTATTTATGTTTACTAAACACCACACATAAATATATATCCCACTGAACTTGAAAGAGAAATCTGCTAAGAATTATAAAAATAAATGGAAACTCCTTTAGGACAATAGAAAAGAATAACACATTATTTTGCATATATTAGAAATTCATTTGTGTTGATGGTGGCAAAGGGATCATTTTTATATACAACTGAAGCATTTGGAATTATGAATTGAGGACTAATGAGGTTTAATGGAGACTTCTGAACAACTCATTATATGAGATATATGAAACCATCAAAAACACATTTTAATGCACTTTCCTGAATCAGCTTCATACAAAACAAATGAAAGAGGGTGAGAACAACTTATTAAGTGCTAGCTAATCTATAGCTCTGATTCTGAATTGACATAAGGATATCCAGTACATATTTTTCACTTTGATTCACCTATATCTCTAAGTAGTTAAATAAAGTAAAATAAATAATCAGCTGAGTACTTTTTATAAGATGGACACCTCAGAAAAAAATGGAATACATTTATTTGCAATGAAAGTGAAACTCCATGAAACATTTTGTGGTGTTTTAATTAAGATATTGTTGTAAATATAGATTTAACTAGTAAAACTAAGTATTGCATATAAATACTAGGATGTGAGTCATACATTGCAGAAATAATATGGCATGTTACAGTAGGTTACATATTTTCATCCAAAGAACTATGTTCATTATATCATTTTTCCCAATCCTTACAATTTTAGGTACTAGCTGACAGCAAGAAGTTGTTGACTGTCCATAGCACTTGCCATAGCTGTATAGCAGCTAGACATTCTGGTATTATTAGCACTGATGACACCTATAAGGCTGTGTCTGGATCTCGGCATTCTTCACACCTGCTTTAATACTACAGCTCTAAAATAGAAGCTTAGTCACAGCACAGATCAAGCATGGGGTATCACACAGCATCAGGGATGTTTGCTGCAAATACTGTTTTAGATTGTGCCACTCACACTTATCCTGATAAGCCCCAATCTGTCATCTGGACTAGCAGCAATTGGAATGGGGCTTAGCTATGTCCCCCTGCAACTTGCTGATATCAGGAAAACTAAATCTGTGTGTCTAACCTCCTAACAACTCTGTTTGTACTGAACATGTCCAGGTCCCAATATAGACAGGTGGATGAAATCCAAAATGATACTGGACATCTTCAGCTGGACACATAAAGAAAGCAGAAGAAAGAATGGAATGCTTTGGTATAACATGTAAAAGTAAAAAGTCATTGCTGTAAAAACACCTGTGGGAAGAAAGCCTTCAATCATAGTTTTAATATAATGTACATTTGTCACCTAGAAATCCAGAAGCAACCTGACATTTATAAGCACTGAAGTTTGCAAAAGGCAAATACATAGCACAAAAACAGTAGAAACAGCTGGCCAAAGTCCACACGGCACTTAGTCATATGTCTCTAGCTTGCTTCTTGTTTGTTTGTTTGATCATCAAATGCAGCTGCCAAGTTTCTTATCCCTTTCTTCTCAACACTTTTTTTATGCCAAAGACTTTCTTTTAAAAACAATTCTTTCTAGCAGCAGCATCTATATAATTTCTTTTCTTTTTATTTTTTAACATATCTTTCAGCACCACTATAGAGGACTTGTACATTGTAGAAACGCACAACACCTTAAATCTTGAAAAAGAATTGCTCTCACCCTCCCCACAATTAACTAGGAGTGGGGAAAATATGGCATCAGATGCTTATAAAAGAGGGAGCACATGTGAGCATGCACACAAGCTGGTGGTATTGTTCAAAATAATTAAGAACTCGTTCTATTTTTTTTGCCTACATCTGTAAATGTATCCAACCAGTATCCCTTCTCTTGGGTTCATTTGATCTCTCCCCATCAGGCTCCAAGGATAAGACAGTGTTGCTCCCTCTAACTCAGTGGTTCTCAACCTGTGGGTCCCCAGATGTTTGTGGACTTCAGCTCCCAGAAGGCCTGAGCATTGACCATAGTGGCTGGGGCTTCTGGGAGCTGAAGTCTACGAACATCTGGGGACCCACAGGTTGAGAACCACTGCTCTAACTACTTATCTGGCAGGTCTTTTCCCAAGTGCCTCAGCAGCAGCACACTGGATAATGGGACACTCTGCATGTCCACATCCCTGGGTTCCCCTGACACTCCGGAGGATCCAGTCCTCCCCTCTCCTCTGATCTTCTTGTCTTTTCATCCTCACCATCTATTCTGATCTCTTCTTCCCCCTCTCCTTCTCTGCTCTTGGCTCCCTTTTTAACCTTTCCAGCCTTCATATCTTTAAACAATTTTAACAACTGGTTTGGGTGAACTGCTGCAGACTGGCTGAATGACATTGTTGACGTGAGCTAACAGTCTCATGCATTGCCCACATGTGGCAGGAGGACGATGCAAGGGAGTGTTAGCTCATGTGATTGATCACGTGCATTGCCCCCTTTCAAAGAAGTGATGCTATAATTTGGCCTCTTTTGCCAGTGAGCTACTCCCAACCCACCACCCTGCATCATGGGCTTTGGCTAATTGCTTATGATGCTTAGTAGGTAATTAGTATACTTATGCCCTGATTGACTGTAGAACTCATTTTCTTCTCTTACTGCATGCTGTATGGGATTCATTGTCCCAACCATTTGAATTATGTGTTATTATACTGTTTTGTCACACATGGTGGGGTGTGGACACTCTGCTAATTTGTACCTAGGAGGTTCTTCCAGGAGCACTGAAAGGTGAAAGAGCATTGTCTACAACCCACTCAGTGACATCCAACTCCAGGAATAAAATGAGGTAGTTCCCTGATTAAGACTAAAATCCCACCTCAGGAGTGCCAACCAGTACCATTTATGGAGATTGCCTGAGTCCCCACGTTTCCTTCATTGGAATTAGTTGGTGAAGAAATACAGGGATATTATCTGTGTTTCAAAGCCAAGGAGTTTCTACTTCCATAAGGCTCCACTTAAGTGACATGAATGTTTGCTTACCCCATTTGCTACTACACTGAAGTTTCCTGTTAATTGAACTTGTGGTCAGTTTTACCCAAATCCTGCTGTCTGGCACTGTCATATTTAGTGGGAGAGCAATGTATTTACTTGTTTTACATGTTTTTATTTGAATACATGTCTAAAAGCCCCCAACTTATATGAAGTTTATAAGTTGTGTTCTGTACAGGGATGGAAATAATATTGATTTTCTCTTCACTTAAGTCAAGAGAATCTCCTATGAGATTCTTTGCACTTCAAGAAGTATTCGTCTATGCAGAAATACATGCAGTTTTCTGCACAGAAATGGGTTTTCTGAACAGAAAAAAAATGTGCATTTCTGCACAGAAAACATATTTCTCAAAGTATTAACAGTTACCAGGAATTGCACAGAAGTCTTCGTGTTCTCATCCAGCCTGTGAGGATGTACATCCCTGTAAAGATGTACATCCCTACTTTGGTAAATGTTTCAGTTAACATATGATCCCCAAATCCTGGGGAAGAAACGGCAAGGTGGATTTCATAAGCATCTCTAGGATAAAATATTAAAAAATATCTACCTCAACTTCATTTTGTGCGTTGCTCAAGAACTTTACTGTTTTGGCTACAAACACTATTATTGGTGGATGTTAAGCCTGATGCTAAAGATCATCTATTTTTACAAAATATACTGATGAATTCTTTAATTTCTCAGATGTCTGTCAGAGACAGAACACTGACAACAAAAGGGCAATGCACGTTTTGTATTCCCCATATGCGATGTGTAAACTACAGATGTGCAAAATCTATTTTGAAAACATAAAAATAAGCTCAACTAATTAAATATTTCTTTTTTAAAAAAAATGCATACTGCACTTTATAATGTAAGACTCCTTAAAAATTGCATTTCATTTCACTTCAGTTTTTTTTCCGTAGTGCAGAAGTGGCTAAAACTTGCCCCACAGACACATCCTCCCCATTGATTTGTTTTTTCAGTCCTCTACCCTTCTTGATTACTTGGGGGTGAAAAACAGGGGTGGAGATGAACTGTCTTCCTGGAAACATCCAAGAGAAGTAATTCGATTATTAAATAGGTTGGTGATTTCTGCCTTGGGTCAAAATGGTCCCCTCTTTAAAACCAGAAACGGCCAATTTTTTTTTCAAAACCAAAGGCAGAAAGTTTGGCTTCCAAACTTGCCAGAGTTGCTCTCCGCTGCTCTAGTGCTATAATCATCTAATCTCTAAATACTAGAATAATTAAGATAAGAAATTATTCATAATTCAATGACTAGAATGTACTTTTTACGTTAAATCTGTTAAATCAGATGACAAGAGCATTAACTTACTCATCTCTTATTATCTTACTAGGTGGCTTATAATTGTAAAAAACAAATATAAACGGCACTGTAGGTAAATAAATAAATGCAGTAGAATCCTTTCAAGACAAGACAGTGGGTAGTATAATAATTCCTTTGGAGAATATCTTTAGCAAATTGTATATTTGCAGCTGGGTGCGGAGTCATTTCACAGCTGTGGAACAGAAAAGATAAGAGGGGGAAAAGACAACATGTTGGTGTTCTTTGCTAAAAAATCTCTCACTTATAAAAATGACAGATTAACTCCTTTTATTCTAAGATTATTTTATAAGTGATAGACCCAATTGTCAGTTGTTGTCTTTCTAAATATTTTTTATTGACTTATGCTATCATTAAAGGTTGCTTGATGTTCAGGTAGGAGAAGCTAATGCTCGCTGTCCCTTTAAATACATACAGAATAGTCTAAATTTCTTTTATCTTTTTTAATTTTAAAAGTTATCTTTTAAAATTGTTATCTATGTGAAACAGAAATTAAGTTTACTATGCCATTTGCCAATTTATATAAAACAACACAATCAACAAAGATCTCAATGCTTTACAGTGATGGATAGGAAAAGAGCACAGAAAGACAAAAGGAATGAAGACAATTGTTGTTGTGTGCCTTCAAATTGCTTCCAACTTATGGAGACCCTAAGGCAAACCTATCATGAGTTTTTCTTGGCAATATTAGTTCGGAGCAGGGGGTTGTCTTCCTCTGAGGCTGAGACAGTATGACTTGCCGAAGTTCACTCAGTGAGTTTCTACGGCCAAGCACGGAATCAAACCCAAGTCTCCTGTTGCGCCAGTCAACACTTCAACCACTATGCCCTGGTGGCTCTCATAGTCTTGTGGTAGTGGGATTGTTAGGCTTACAAATGGTTGTGACGAAAACTGTACAATCAGATCTAATCCTGAACACTCTATCATTCTAGGTACCTATCAAAGATTTAACTCTACCTAGCATTCCCTTTTCATGGAAAGTCTTTGCACATAGGGAGCCATCACTGCTTAGTAGATATGCAATGATAATAATAACTTAGCAAAGATTTGCCAGTTAAACAGATAAAGGACATAATTTTAGAGCATGACATTCAAGGAGTAATAAAAAAATATAGCAACATTCTCAACAGTGCTAACCTTGAATTCTATTCAACCTTGAATTCTAACCCAGGATTCTATGGACTGTGTAAAATATTGCCATAAGACAGGCCTCTTAGTAAGTCAACAACTTAAAAAAAAAAAGCCAAAACTACAGTCTAAGAATTCTACTATATTTGTGTCTGGAATAAAGAACAGTTCTCATTTATATTACAAGATGGCAAATAGACGCTCACATAATGCACACAAGCCCTCTGCTGGCATTAAATCCCTCACACAATGGCAAAAATACTCGAATGCATTCAAAACTGAGGTGATGAGGAGGACAGGATCAGCTAGCATGCCTCTGAACTCCCATCATAGGATTCTAAATCCATGAGAGCTTTAACACTTGAAATAGGACACAGTAACTGTGAGGACATAACTCAATAGATTTTTCAGGAGAAAAGTGGCCATTTAAACATATCTGCTATATTGGGAACTGATCGTATTTCTGTTTTGTATGCAGGTATGGGTATCCAAGTACCAAATGTTAAATGATAAGTTTCTTACTAAAGGCGGAATCAAATGTTATGAAATCTGTCAATTTCTGCAGCAAGTCACAGAGGGAAATCAACAACAACAATAATAAGCTCCCCTTCTGTTGCATAGATGTGATGACCCACATAAGATACTCAGTAGTTCACTTTAAGATATATTGCTTTGGAGCCTGCGGTTGGCAGAACACTATTGACACACAAAAGCCCTTGTTCTACGTAGAACAAACAGACTGTTTTCTATTCTGTTATTTATGTGACATGCATATTTCTGCCATCCTGTTTGATACTTTCTCTTCTGCTTCAAAATACAACGTAATTTTTTAAAGCTGAAAGCATAACTTCAGGAAATCTATTTCATTTTTTTCCTGAGGTAACTCGAAAATATGCTTCCTATCAAAGGTTAAACATGAAATAAAATAAATGTAGCTAATCTTGCCAACAGCAACTGGAAGTTGCTAAGAAAAAATGTTGAAAAGGTAAGCTTAACAGCAAATAAGACATTACAACTTCTATCTGCCAAATTAGATCTCAAAGTTCAAAAAATATATATTTAGCCAAGACTCACGAATAGGAGACAGTGATCTAAACATGCTGATAATGCACATCTTCGGAATGTCATTAAATACTAGGACTGATAGAGGAGGCTTTTCTCAACGATCCAGCTTCCTCACACTGTCTAGAAGCTATTTGCATATACTGTCAAAAGTGTTTACATGTTTGGCTCACAAAACAGCTAAATTTTGCTCACATTTGAGTGAGAAGCACAACTTTCCTGACACCAATAAAAAAAAAGAAAGATAAAATTCGAATTATGCACCCTAAACTTGCTGGAATTTAGTTGTAATGCAAATGAAGCCAAATATATACCAAAAGTATGGCCTCAAAGATTTTCTCTTGCTTTCTATGAAATAAAATGAATGAATGACGTATATGGTTGAGACGTGAATTTGTCAGTTTCATTTTCATTGCCTTTCCCAGGATCTCACTAATATTTTCATTTAGTCCAAATTCTGAACTGGCTTAAGAGACTTTTATGGGGGTAGGGGATGAACTGTTCTCATGCGTGCTTTTGCCACTGGGAATCTCTTGTGTAAAGAGGTAGAGGTACCTTCTTACAACAGCTTTGAGAAGGTACAAGTGCTGATGAAACCAGGAGTTGCAGTGGCACAGAGAGTCTAATGCAGGGTTGCTAAGGGGTTGCATTACCCCTGCGCCCTGAGAACTTGGAGGTGCAACCTCCACATACCCACTGCAAAAAAGGGGTTTTGTCCCAGGTGCCCCTTAATGACTTCTAGGAGCTGTATGGGGCATTTCCACCTTGTTTTTAGCCCTCCACCATCATTTTAGGCTCAGGAGTAGTTTTTCTTCCCCCACAACAGGAAAAATAATGCTTTTTCTGGATCTAAAGTGCTGTTTGGAGCAAAATGTGGCAAAAATGCTTTGCAAAACCCCTAAAGGGCATCTGGGGGCATTTGAGGGCATTGTTGGGTCCCAGGGACCAAAAAAGAAATAATCTTGGGGGCCTCAATAGCTGTATTTTGTTCACTCCAGCTTTAAAGTATTCTGCTCCATCAGGAAAACTGAGCAAGTAACAGAATTGTTGGGAAAATACTTGCCATCTTAATGAGACTATGCAGAGTTAATCAAGCTTTTCTGAGAAGAACATTTCAGCTATCTCCTGTCATTTCTTTCTCAACTTGTTATTTGAATGACTAAAACCAAACTTCATATCTGGGCCCGAAACACAGAGATAGCAAATGTGATATTGGAAATGGGTGTAACATGAACAGTGCATTAAGTTCCCTGTCAATAGTCATGCACCACATTACCCTAGTCTTAACATTACAAGGGCATTTACTACTAAGACCATTACAGTTCTTGGATTACATGATTCTTATCCAAGAGCATAGGCAGTACTTCAGATAAAGATGGTTTCCTTAGAAAAGGAAAAGGTGAAAACAAGAACAGAACAAACCATTGCTTTTTGTAAACTTGAAGGGGCCAGGAATCAGCAGGCTGCATTATATAACTGACTAGATATCCTGGTGCCATGTAAGCAAGTACAAGATTTTTAAATCAACATATGAACACTATTTTTCCTACTCAGATTCCAACCACAGTTTGACACAGGCCATTTCCACACTATACTCTTATAGCACGATTATTCCACTTTCAACGTCCTATGGAATCCTGGGGTTTGCAGTTGAGGGAGGGGCCAGTCAGCCCCTCCCTAAACTGCAAACTCGAGGATTCCGTAGGATGTTGAAAGTGGAATAATCGTGCTATAAGAGTGTAGGGCAGAAATGGCCACAGTATGGTCCATCATGATGCACAGTCACTTACGGAGGTACTATAAAGCTCACCTTATACAATACTGCAACTGTTTTATTTTTAATTATCTTGGGAACCAATTGGTTGAAGGCTGATATACAAATGCATAAAATAAATAAAAAACACAACAGCCCATATGCCTTTGGTTCTTTGCTGGTTGTATATCCTCACACTTTCTCTCACATTGTCTGTGTTTTCTATTATAGATAACGCTTAATATATCTAAGCCCTTCCTTCTCTATGCCAGTCTTTCAAAATAAAAATTATTCTAAACAAGATGTTTTTCTCTGCAAAGGAAGACAGACTTTACTAGAAAAGATTATTGGCAGAAGATCATTTTTAGCTAATAATAGATTTAAGATAATTATATCTGCAATCAAAACAAATACCAATTTCTCTGTGGAATTAAGAGCCTTTTCTTCTTTCATTTACCAATACTTTGTACTGTGTGTCCTCTGGGAAATTTGTTTGAACAGATGTTGTGACTTCACAATAAAATTTACAGATTCCCTGGAGTAATACCCTAGAGCCCATATATTATAATTTGCAACATGCTCCTGACTTATCTGAGAAGTACTGAAAAGCATACATCAAGGATCTCTCTGATGACCACTTCGGCGTGCTCATCTTAAAGTACTTTAAACCGGGACATGCAATGAAGGTCAAACTGTATATTTTTCCCAAGAAGACAAGGAAAAACATTTAACACATCTTAGTAACAACTGCATATACATTAAGTTCCATTATAATGGCAGAAATGTCAAAGTTTTCACTGTGGAACTTTAGAACATTCAAATGCTTCAAAAGTAAAAACAAAAGAAAACAAAACTTGGGTAATGTACCTACTATTTTTTTCATATTAGAACATGTTTCCCTTACTCAGATGAAATAATCCTAAGATTAATTAGAAATAACTGTACAGAATCGCTGTTTGTTTGTTGGAATTCTCTATTGCACGTTGTCAAACCACAGTCATATATTTCACCAACCTTACAATAATTTCCAGGTCCTGTCCTGAAGACTCTGGAAGCCATACTAAAATACAGCAAGTTTTAAGTGGTAAACATTATAATTCTGTACCAAAAATGATCAAATTGTGTGTGTATGTGTGTGTTTTGCTGTATCTTCTAGCCTACTGATACTTCTTCTGTTATACCCTCATCTGTATCTTCATATAATATTATATAATTCATATTAAAGGTACAGGTATTTATGTGATTTTGCATAGTTTCATGCTCATCCATGTGTATTAACTGCACTGTGAAGTATATTAGCTTGTGTATCCACGTCCAGTGTCTCACTCATTCACAAAGAAATACACAGAGAAATATCTCTTCCACTGACACTCTAACAAACATACACATCCCAACTTTTGTATATGTTACTAAGTCTATTCTCATAGAGCATAATTATTTCTAATTAGCTGTTCCAGTCTTGTGGTGCTTGAGGACAATTTGAGTCGATATGCACATTTTTAAACCAAGCTAGCACAAATGGCAGCAGCAGTCACAGAAAAAACACAAAACATAATGGCTTTATTCTGATCTGATGCTAAATTCAAATGACATGATAACTCTGCAGCCATTCTAAAATGTAAGAAAGAATTTCCACTCTCCTCCTTGCAGCCATGTGACTGGAAAAAAAAAAGGAAAGTGTTTGGCTGTGATGATGGCAGAAACCCCTGTCATGTCTTAATGTCTTAATGTAAACAATATAGAAGCACATCTGTAAGCTTTAAAATACTATCCTTGAGCACTTCAATTAAACTGTTATTTTATTTATCCACACCGAGTTGGATCCAGAGGTGCCCTTCTATTCACAGGAGTCTACTTCTGTAAGGTGGAAGGCCCTTTCTGATTTAGGTTGTTCTTGCTAGTACAAGTCAGTGACACATAGAAGGTACTATACAGTGTCTCAGGAGTCTTGCAATACATGGTGAAAAGTCTTTCGCTACATTGGCTAAACCTAACCTTCTCCTCTTGCCCCCTTGCAGCCACTGCCTTCTACCCCAAAACTGCTGCCTTTTCCAGACTTGCAAAGCAGGTTTTGGGGCCCACAAAGGGCTGAAGTGTGGAGGACAACAGTTCATCTCTGAGTTAAGGATTCCTCTTTTCTCCCACCATTTTCATCCACGCCCTTTTTATTTTTATATTATTTATTTTAGGACATATGTATCCCAATTTTCCTCAGACACAGAACTGAAGGTGGCATACACAGCATTCTAAGGTTGTGCCCTATCCAAGCATTTGCCAGACCCTGAATTGCTAACTGCAGCACAGTGGTTGCAACCCATACTCTCAAACTATGCTCCTGGTATTGATCAACATTCTTAAAAAAAGTTACTAGCATCAGAATTTCTTCCTCTGGCAACTCATCAGTTATATCTTGTACTTCATTGCTTCCATGAAATAGAAAGATCATAGTTTGCATACTTTAATCCCTACATAAGCAATAATGTCACATTAAAACAAGCAATTCCATTATCAATATCATTATCATTTTAATTGGAAATATTCCTAAGGATGTGACTCTAATTGTATCTGAAAATAAACATTTACATATGTTTGAAATAGGATGATAGGTTCCTATAGAGAAAGGCCAAGCAGGCACGCTTCAAAACTACCTACAAGTGACTTTTGCCAGTGAGCTGTAACTCTACAAGACAATTGTTTTATTTCTGCACAAACTGTATCTACATCCTGTCCATGTTATTCAAGGTTAGATACAGATACATCACTATGTAAAGAAAAGCAATGATTTTAATTAAAAGATCTGCATTAAACAATTCAGTACATTATCCAGGTGGACAGACACAGATAATAGTTTGTAGCAGCTCTTGAAATGTTCACAGATAATTGCAAGCACTATAGTTTTTTCCCTGAGAAATGCTATTGATTATCATTATGCCTTAAAGGTTCTTGACAAAACACTATCAATGAACGATAAAACCAGTTGTCAAATGCTTGTACCCTTATCTTCTGTTGTGCAATCCTATACATGTCTACACAGTTCAGTGGAACTAATTCCAAGATGTGTGAATATATTAAGGTTGTTGTCTATCTCACTTTCAGAAGCATGTATTCTAATACACAACTGAGAGAGTAAATTGCTATCTAAAATTATTAATTATATTCTAAATGTACCTTAGGAATTGTTGGTGAGGTGCAATAACTAAGAATATTGTGACTAGAAAAGTCCTGAGTCAAACTTTTGATCAACCCTAAACTATACTTAACAGTGCAATACTACAAAGATCTATTCAGAAGTTAATCAGAATTCAATTAATTCACCAGGGCTTACTCCAAGGTGAAATGACACAGGGATATTCTAAGACATTTTGTTGCTTAAGGTAAGGAACAACGTGTTGTCCATCTCCCACTCCATTACAAAAGTGGCTGATAATGGAGCATTTCTTCAGCTGTAATGTTAGGCTAGCATCTTCGATAACACAGGAAGGCAGCAAAACACATTCTGGAATTAAGTTAGTGGTAACATTCCAAATTATATTTATTTTTTTAATTAAAATGATTTACTTATTAAGCTGTCACTTCACATGAAACAATTCCCAAATTAATTGCTAACTAATTGATTTTAACTTGTTATTTTCTATCTCTGCCCCTTGGTCCTATCACTTTCACAGACACTTTTGTTGGGGATACAGGACAAGGGACCTCTCAGTGGTAGCTCCTAGGCTCTGAAACTGCCTTCCTAGGAAGGTTAGACTGGTCCTTCCCTTGTTAGCCTTCTGTCAGTACTCATTTCTTTAAAAATTCTGACAGGCCTCTACATTGTCTTTGTAAGCTACCTTAAGCCCCAGTTCTGGGAATGAAGATGAGACTATGGCCCTTTCCACACGGGGTAAAAAAAACGGCTTAGGGCGACCTCATCCGGAGGTCGTCCACACCATGGGGTGCGCTAGGGCAGCTTGAAAAGTGGAGGTTCCACACCTCAAACCGCCCTAGCGCGGCTGCAAGGGGTGGTGCGGCGCATTTTTTAAAAACCACATTTCATGGCGAACGCGCGCTCCCCGCAGGGATGGAGCAACCCGTTTTCAGGTAAGATCCGTCCCTGCGTGCGCTGCCCCGTTTCCCCGTCCCCCGTGTGGAAAGGGCCATAAAATGAACAAATAAGGCTGCTGCCTGAGCTTACTGCCTCACTCTGCTTAATAATAGGACTGCCCCTGACTGTAGCCTTTGCAAGTGATTATCTTTCAGATTCTCAACTGCAGTAAGGATATTACAATATTGGGCACTATTGCAGCCATTCATACTTACATGTAGTAGAGGTTGTGTCAGTTTTTATAAACACTTTCTTTAAGACTAAGAACAGGCATTGGCTTTGTATGTTTGGAATTGCTGGCGTAATTGTATTGTGGCTTATAACTTATAGGTTACCTGATAGTCTTCCCTTTCATTCTTTTCCATTTCCAATAATATTCTAACAGGATTAGGGAGGAAACAGTTGCAAGGAAGACTGGTTGGTAAGTAAAATTGGTTCAAACACGCTTAGGGACAGCCTTTGCCTCTGCATGCAAGGAAAGGTGTGTGTGTATGTGTCTGTGTCTGTCTGTCTGTCTGTCTGTCTAAGTCTATGGTTGCCATGCCCCTAATTTGGCTGGCTTTTACTTGTTTCTAGGCATGCCACCAGTGCCCATGACCTGCCGGATTCCTGAACTCTTGGACTGACTCTTGACTACAGTTCTGCTCCACCCTGAACAGGCATGCTCTACTGAACTGCTAAGCTGTCTCAGTTTTTCTACTGAACACCCTCCTGCTACCTCTACACTCCTTTCCTCCTCTGCTCGGCACCTACGACAGTAAGTGGCATGAATGGTTGCATATGAGAAGCAAGGAATAAATATATTGTGAGGGTGTGATGCAAGGGAGAAAAGTAGAAGGGAAAGGAGTTTTGGTGGAGTACCAAAAGCAAAGGCCCTGTAAGTCAGGTTTGCTAAGAGGAATTAGTAGCCTAAGGTTGCATGATAACAATTCAGAGATTTGAATTTGGACCTCCCAATTCTGGAGCCAGCACTTTACACAATACTGTGTAATGGTTCTCTCAGATCAGTTCTAACTGTAAAAAGATGGTATTAAAAAATGGTATTAAATTTAAACCTAGTGGAAGGAAAACTGCAACATTTAATGTGCTGAATTTATATAGTTAAAAAGCAAACAAGAGTAATTTGAATAATTATAATAAGTTCCTTAATATGCAAATAACATGACTAGATTTGAGGAACCGGAATATGGCAATCTTGTTCAAGTCACCTGTTGTTTTATGGTGGCCTCACAGGATTTTCATAAGCAAGAGACACTCAGAGGGGGATTGCCATTCCTTTCCTCTGAAATAGAGGGCCTTTCCACACTACAATATTATAGAGTTATAATTCCATGTTCAACATGCTGTGGAATTCTGGGATTCATAGTTTACTGAGGGCCCAAGAGCTCTCTGGCTGAGTATTCTAATTGCCCCTCCCTAAACTGCAAACCCCAGGATTCCTTAGGATATTGAAAGTGGAATAACAGCACTATAACAGTGTAGTGCTGAAAGGCCCATAGTGTACAGCACTTAGCAGTCCCTCATCCATGTATTAGTCAGGCTTGACTCTGCTTAGCTTCCAAGATCAGATAGGATATGGTGCCTTCAGTGTATTTAGGCCTCATGCAAAGGAATGGTCATTTGTAAAGCCTCCTTGTCCAATGAATGTAGCTGGAAGGAATTGAAAAGTATGGCCACCAAACAGAGTAGTTTTAAATATGTACCTGGATCGAGTTTAGAAGTGTTCAAGACTGAATAAGATCTACCAGCCTTTGCTGTTACCTTCTAGTTCTCTCAACAACTATTTTTTTTAGGAAAGGGAAAAACAGCTGGAGAGCTCCCACAGAGGCAATTGAAATGTTAAGATGCATAAGGGATGCAAAAGAGCAGTGCATATAGGCTGTTCAGTTTCGTGTGTTGTATCAACAAGGAGTTTAGAGGCAGGAGAAACTGTCAAAGGGACAAGACAGAACAAACTGAGTAAAAGTGGAGTGAGGAGAAGAAGTGTTAAAGACTGCTGGAACAAGAATATGGATAGAACCAGGCAAGGGAGCAGATATTCTTCATGTCAGGTCTCAGAGTTTGACAACTGGAACGTTCAAGTTTCAAATTATTTGTCTCTGATTACTCCTGCCAATAGCAACAATGCAGAGAAGAATATATGCATACAAAGGGATAATGAGTGCTGGGTTAGGTTACATTTTATTGAAGGTCAGCATCACAAAACATCACAGGTCATGAGAGATAGTTGCCCAGCCAGGAAGAGAAAGGTGAGAACCTTCAAGATGCTTCAGTCAAGAGGTTTTAAAAACAGTCAAGAGACCATGAGGCAGAAGAAGAACAAAGAGAGAGAACAAAGACATCAATCAGAGGAAGCATATCCCTTGTTGCAGGTAGGCCAGCTAAGCCTCACCTCCTGGCTCTGGCTCTGCACACTATCTCACCTGACCAACAGTGTGAGTAGCTAGGATGTTTCTTAGATAGTTGTGTTAGGATTTCTGTTCTTTTGAAAGATCTGACGGATATGATGTGATGAAGGGAATGCTGTGGATGTAGTATATCTCAATTTCAGTAAGGCCTTTGACAAAGTTCCCCATGACATTCTTGCAAAGAATCTAGTAAAATGCGGGCTGGACAGGGCTACTGTTAGTTGGATTTGTAATTGGTTAACCGACCGAACCCAAACGGTGATCACGAATGGCTGCTTTTCATCCTGGAGAGAAGAGACTAGTGGGGTGCCACAGGATTCTGTCCTGGGCCCAGTGCTGTTCAATATCTTGATCAACGACTTGGATGAAAGAATAAAGGGCATGCTCATCAAACCTGCAGATGACACCAAAATGGGAGGGGTTGCTAATACGCAGAGGACAGGATCAAAATTCAAAATGACCTGGACAGATTGGAGAGCTGGGCCATGGCTAACAAAATGAAATTCAGCAGAGAGAAATTAAGGTCCTTAGAAAAAGGTAGAAAAAATGGAATACAGAAATATAGGATGGGGGACACGTGGCTGGATAGCAGTACGTGCAAAAGGGATCTAGGAGTCTTAATAGATCACAAGCTGAAAATGAGTCAGCAGTGTGATGCGGCAGCCAAGAAAGCCAATGCAATTCTCAGCTGCATCAATAGGAGTATGGTGTCTAGATCGAGGGAGGTACTGGTACTACTCTACTCTGCTTTGGTTAGACCTCATCTTGAATACTGTGTCCAGTTCTGGGCACCCCAATTCAAGAAGGACATGGTCAAGCTGGAGCAAGTCCAGAGGAGGGTGACCAAAATGGTGAGGGGCCTGGAAGCCATGCCCTATGAGGATAGACTTAGAGAGCTGGGGATGTTTAGTCTGCAGAAGAGAAGGTTAAGAGGGGACATGATAGCCATGTTTAAATATCTGAAGGGATGCCATATAGAGGAGGGAGAGGGCTTGTTTTCTGCTGCTCCAGAGACCAGGACAAGGAGCAATGGATTCAAGCTGCAGGAGATTCCACCTGAACCTCAGGAAGAACTTAGTGACGGTCAGGGCTGTCCAGCAGTGGAATATGCCGCCTCGGAGTGTGGTGGAGTCTCCTTCTTTGGAGGTTTTTAAGCAGAGGCTGGATGGCCATCTGTTGGGAGTGCTTTGAGGGAGTTCCTGCATGGCAGGGGGTTGGACTGGATGGTCTGTGTGGTCTCTTCCAACTCTACATTTCTATGATTCTATGATTCTCACAGTATTTGAGATGACAGGTACCACTTAACTTGAAATACCATGTGATTCGATTGACATTTAAACTATTTTTACAGTGCCTACCCATGGTATTACTATATAAAATGTCCACGCGTGCAGATCCCTAGATTAAAATACTATGGACAATTTCCTTCTCCTTATCCGATATCTGTACAGTGCAATTTTCTGTCAGGTACTGCAGAACAATATAGGTTAACAGCAGCAGAACTAATGGTGATTGGAAGATTCTTTTCTATGGCCTTTGTCCATAGAAAAAGAAAACAGAAACAGAGTCAATTTCCTTAAAGTATTTTCAATATATAAAATCATACAGTACATCTGCAAAGGGCAATACAAAAGGCCTTTAGTTTTGTAGTGCAATCTTAGTATTCAGTTTTGCTATTGAAACAATGTGGATCAAATTAGTTAAGTAGATGAAGAAAATATAGTGCTTGTTTTTTGCACACTGGATGGGAGAAAATAGAAACTGTAGAACCCTAGGTAAAACCATTAAAATATTGTGATTTGAACTGAAGCAACTATGTTGTCATGACATCACAGGCAATGAGAAGTCAAGGAAAAGCTCTGCTAGCCTCTGCAGTGTTTAACTGATGTTCAGAGGTCTCCTTTGTGCAAAGATTTTGGGGGTAATTCTTCCAGTGTCTGAAGCATAAATGATAGCAAAAGCTGGAAACTGGATATTGAGTGGGTCGGTTTTGTGCTAGAGAGCTAATATCTTTTCTTATTAGAGAGTTTTGATGGATGACTTCTGTTTTAATGCTCATGGTAAGACTGGCATTCTTGCAACTGAGAAATAACATTCACCCAGATCAGATTGGCTGCTTGCCCTGATTTCTTTGTTCTCTTTATTTCTCTCTATAGCTTGCAATACACAGTGCCAGCTTCAGGCATTTCCATACCCAAAACAAATTGTCAAATTGACATCCCTTCCCCTGTTCTTTTTAAAAATTATATGCTGACTGACAGGCTGGCAGCAGGAAAGCAGGACCTACCTCTGGGAATTGCCAGATTTTTGCCTTTTGTAATACTTAGAGTTAATCAAGGAAACACCATCTAAAATTCTGGAAAAATATATTAGTAAATTCTGTGGCTACCATAGCAAACTCTATGATGAAGCATACACCTAAGATCTTTCATTTGTACCATATAACATAAATGGTACTGACTACTGATTCCAATTTCTTCTCTCTCTCATTTTCTTATTGAAACAGAATCAGGCACTATTTGTGGGTATGAATTGAGTTTTGGTTTTGTCATTGTTGATTTTTCTCTAATTATTTTTATCTGCTTTCTGTTTTTATCTGTATAATAAAGTATAACTCCAAAAAGCCAAATTAGCTGAATAGTGAGAGATTTGAGACAAAGGAAGCACTACTTCATATAGCATATAGTAACATATAGTGATGGCCACCAGGTTTTTTTAAAAGTGGGATTAAACATTAATGGATAATAAGACTATCAATAACTACACATCATTATGTTTATGCATTATCTCCAATTTTGGAGGTAGTATGTTTCTTGATAACTCAGTGCTTGAGAAATAAAAGCAGAGGGTGATACTGTAGTCATGCCTTTGTTGTGGTCTTTCCATATGCATTTGTGTGCATATGGTCACACAAAGCTAGACGATATAGGTTTGATTTAGCACAATGTTTCTTAAATTATGTTCCTATCATTTCCTCCTAAGGCCGCCCAATTTTTCATACAAGGCTACAGCATTCACAGCTCATTTAATAAAAATATACCTGCAGGGATCACAGGAAAACTATGAACTGCAATCTATTAGCAGCAGCATGTATAGAGAATATCTTGGTATCCTACATATATTAATCTATATGTTTTAAACATGTAACATTAAAATTCTCACCAGAAGAATTTCCCACCACAAGAGAACTGACTCGAGGCTGTAAAGCTGCTTGACAGACCTGCATCACCTTAGAAATCTCTCCTCACCACTATGCAATTGTTCTTAATCACCTGTGCCTTAATACTGTATTCCATCAGTGCATCCGAAGAAGTGGATTGAAATCCACAAAAACTCAGTCTAAAATAAATCAATCTCAAATGCACTGCTACATTCCCTTCTTCAGTTTTTCTTTTTTATGTTCAGTCAGACTAACATGACTATCTCTTTAGAAACCAGATTACCCAATTACTGTTCTTTCTAATGATAAAGTATGCCCCTTCACTCACTATGTGGCAAAAGTGGATATGCATATGCTGCAACGTCCTGTCAATGTACACTCACAGAGAGGCCTACACTCTCTCCAGCTTGGTTGTACATCCCACTGCAACTTGTCTACCATAGGACTGATGTAGAATGGCCATGATCCTGTTAGAAGGATCATGCTTCACTGCTCAAACATCTAATTGATGATTCCACTTGTATTTTGATTTTAGGTTTACAATTGGGTAGCATTTGCAAATAAGAAGACAATGTCCTGTACCTCTCCATACTAATGATAATTAGGAACATAAATCCTGGCTTTCCCACCTTCACACTATAAAAAAGAAATTGCTAACCTTTCTTTCTCATTGAAAGGAAAGAAGGACTGTTTTTGTTGGTCCTGGATAGAATTTGCATATTCGTGCAACCAAATTTTGTGCAATTCTACATCTGCACAAAAATTGAAATGACAATTGCTGTTGCCTTCTTGTCACATGGGCTTTCAAAATGTAGACTGAGTTATTTGCATTTTAACCACCAATACACTTACACTTTTGTGATTGCTGTATGTATGCACTTGGGGAAGAGGAACTTGTTGTTTGTTGCTGCTCAAAATGCGGGAAAGCGCTTGTTGTCTTGCAGTCACACTAGAGGTGAGAACTCTTACAGAGGGCTGGCACATTCTTGACAGAGTGTCTCATAATGTTGACACAGACTTTCTCAGCTGGGAAACAAGACCTTGCCAAGAAATCATCACATCCCTACTAATAATAAGTGTTGTTGGCAAGCATGAAGTCATCACTTATTCCATGATCAAATGCTTCAGCAGCAGGGTGGAAAGCATGTCAGCAATGAAGAACACATTTTTGTGGTGTGAGAAAGACAAGGAGCTACTCTGTTGAAAAAAAAAAAAAGAACAGATACTGCAAGAATCCTCATATTAATCAGTTACATTAGGCAGAAAATTGTGGAACTACATTAGGGTCCTCTACAACAGTGCATCTCCAGCTATCTGACTGGGGAATTGCCACCTTCCCCTTCTCCAGTATGTCAGGGACTGGTAACACATTTGTGTCCATTGGCTACTGTTGTTTCTTTCTTTGTTAGAAACTCTCCTGGGTCTGCCAGCTGGCATCTTATGGATCAGCTCTGGTTCATGGACCAGCACTTTGAGCAGCACTGTTCTACAGATTCTCAATTAAGAATGTCGTTGTGCAGTACTTTGCTTTTGTTCATATATTCATAATACTCAGGATGACATAATTCATGAAGAAAACCACATTCTGATCATTCTGTACTACTTTCCAAGCTTTGCTATTAAGAAACATGGGCGCTGCAACAAAGCATCACAATGTGGAATATTACTGTTCAATGTTTCAATTAATCTGTCATGCTAAAATGCAGGGTATTCCATCCCATGCCTCACCTTGTGCTACTGGTTACCCATTCTTAATCTCAGCATTCAGACAGCACACTGTGGTCTGTGAGCATGTTCAATCCTTACTAAGACTATTCTCTAAAGGCTATTTGTGCTTCTGAAGAACTTGGGCCTCTCCTGTGCATCTTAACATATCCTTCTTTGAGAGACATTCAGAAAGTATTTTCACTATTTATATATGACTATTAGAATTTCTCCATACAAAATTGTAAGACAGATGGTGCAGCACATTAAGCAGAACCAATCCACAGATGAAAAATAAAATAGAATTAGGAAATTTATTCATCCCAAATCTCCCATTGCCTGAAAATAGTGGTCTAAGTTGGAGAGAAACAAGAGTAAGGGCATATATATTTCTTATCACAGATTCACATTTTTTAAAAATGTGACAATATATGAATAGCTGCAAATATTAAAGCTTTATTTGCTAATGTTTAATAAGAATATGATTCAGCACAGCATTACACAGAAGTATTTTTGGACAGAGAAGTTAGCAGTGGATTTAAATTTCCATTTGTGGTTTTTAAAATATATCTTCAATCCGCTTAGCAGCTACTCTGCATGCGCACCAGTGCCCTATCACTCTTACATACTGTTTGATCTTCTAAGAATTTGTGCAAAGTACAAAGTGCCCGCTGGAGTTGGGATGAGCTGGCTACCTTCTGTTTGCCTTGCGCTTCCCTGAGGAAACATACAGCACGTTGCTGAGTCTATAAATCTTGAATGTAATAGATGGATTGGAGATTTGAGAGGGAGAACAAAAACAATTCTTCATTTTGCCTATTTCTTCTGATTATATAGAGTATAAAGTAAAGAGGTGACAAACAGAAAATCTTTGTAAGTTAAAATATGACAAGACACTATGCTGCTCTGTTGCCAATTCTAGAAAATAACTCTAGTTTTACAGAACACTGGGTTGCAAAAGTGACAACATCAATACCTTAACACACTGAAAGTGGATTTGTTTATTCTCATTCAAAGCTTTTTTTTTTTTAAAAAAAAAATATGCTTAAAACTATTTCCTTACCAAAACAGTGGGAAGCAAAGATCTAAATCACAAGTAGAAAAAATAGGATGAAAAAGAAAATCCTGACTGTTACTGAGTATTTACTATTTCATTCCTATTTTTGTTCCATATTATTTTTACTGCTTGCCCACACTCTGTCTAATGATTGATCCCACAGCTGACCAAACTGTGGCCCCTTCAATACCATTTTTCAGTTCCAATTGAATTTTTGTCACAAAGAAGACTTCTTCTGGGCCTAAAACAGCCTGAGAGCCAAAAAATAAAATAAAAAAATGGCCAAATTACATCCAAGAGGATACATTCGTTCTCTCTTTAATCTATAATGGAGATTACAGACAAGTGCATTTACAGTGCATTTGCCCTGCCTAATATACAGAATTTTACAGAGGTCCTGGTAACGTCACTTTCTACTTCTAATCTTGCTGTGCCTTCCCCACAGGTGTTTCCCATTTTTCTTTCTTTCCACACAACGTGTGGGGTGGAGGAAACCAGCAGAGCCAGTGTAGTATAGTGGTTTGAGTGCTGAACCACAACCCTGGAACCAGGGTTCAATTCTCTGGTCAGCCACAGAAACCCACTGAATTACCCTGAGCTTGTCACACACTCTCAGCCCCAGAGAACCCCATGACAGATTTGCCTTAGGGTTGCCTTGAAGGCATACAACAACAACAACAACAACAACAACAACACAGTGCTAGCACCCGGTCAAAACCCAGAATGGAATGGTAGTAAGAAGACTAGCACCGCTAGGGACAGATTTGGAAGGGAGGATACTCAGGAGAGTAAGAGCAGGAAGAGAAGAATAGAAGGAAGAACAGGGCATACCTAAATCTCCAGCCGGCCTCTGACAGCTTTCCATCAGATTTAGGAGAAGTAACTATTTTACCTAGGATCTGCCCCCCCCTTCTTCCTGGCACTGCTGTGGAAGTTTTCCCCCTTTAGTAAAAAAATGCATGGAGGACCACTCTGTTCTTTTGTGCACAGTACAAGTGGTCACCACAAGCAATCCATGACAAAATATGCTGTAGGAGACCAGAAACATTCAGACTAATTCTAAGCACATTTGAGAGCCAGTATGCTGTAGTGATTCAAATGACCCTGGAGACCAGCGTTAGATTCCTTGCTTAGCCATGGAAACCCACTGGGTGACCTTGGGCACATCATACACTCTTGGCCCCAGAAAATCTCATGATAGATTTTTGCCTTATGGTCATCATAACTTGGAAATGACTTGCAGGCATACAACAGCGACAACAAGTTCCATACAATTGTTCAATTATTACCTCACTAAGAGTTTAGACTGCAGCCTTAGCTATGACTAAACTGATATGGATTCACAAAAAGATGGGGAAGCTAATGAGCACACCAACATAATATTTGACATCCCTAACCTTTCTGACCCAGAGTACTCCTCCCATATACTTTTAACTGTGTACATTCTAAAAAGGTTTCCCCCTTTCTCTAGCTTTCAATACCCTGTTCCCATTTCCAGCCTATTATCCTACCGTCTTTAAAGCCAATGTTTGAAAACATTCTTTTTACTTTCAAAAAGACATGGTGAGGATGTCTTTTTGTCATGCCAGCATGGCTCATGACATGATATGTGAGTTGTGATGATGATGTTGTATCTGCCTGTATCTGTACAGTGGAGTAAAGCCGTACTACTTGTGGAACTGAAACTATGTAACTAATATGATTCATGTTCAGTGTCATATCTATTACTGCGTACTTTGCCTGTCTTGCTATGTGTTAAGAACTCTAGTTAGTACTTGTTTAAAGGTGTTATTATGTACCTTGCTTGATTGCATCCATATTATAATACATATAAGTATCACTGCTTTCATAGAGAGTAGGGCATGTGTAGTAGGTTGTTATATTGTATAGGAAATTGGATAGTTTTAATCTTGTATGCTGCAAGTATATGATTTGTACTTATTCCTGGAAAACAGGGAGGTGAAAGAATGATGGGATATGAGTTGTTAAATGAGAAAATTGGGTTATACAGGATGATAGGATAAACTTGGAAACTTAAGGCAGTAAAACAGAACAGTTCCTGGAAGATGCTATGGAGGGAAGCAGATGCCAAATTGATCTTCAAATATTGTTTTATGATTTAGCTCAAAACCAGGGGTGTCCGGTGGAGGGTTGTATACTAGCCAAGATCAAAAAAGAAACAGGATGCTGGGCTAGGGACATTTGGTATCAGCCAGGCAGAAAGAAGGAGAATAAAAGAGAGCAAAAGAGACAGCTGGGATAAACAGTCAGAGCAAGCCTGGGTAACATCAGGGATCTTATGAATTAATGAGACATGAAAATTCAACCAATCAGTGTAATGTATGCTGAATAATTATTATTTGGATCTATATACATTTTGCTTGGAAGACATTGTTCAGTTTCAGCCACTTAGGTAATATTCGGTTTCAATCCAAACTTCCGGTAAAGAACACTTCTGATCTATGTGTGTCTTCCCATTCTGAGTGTTCAAAAAGGAGACAGCTTAGAGCCACATATGACAGAAAACCTGAATGTGTTGGGAATGCAAGCTCCAAAAACCAGAGGGCGGGGGGGGGGGGGGGTTTAACATAACAACAGCTCTTCACATTTTATAAAATGCAAACATATTTAAAAATTTATTTATATGTGTTAAAAAATCCCAATGAATTAAAAAAAACCCTTCTTAATAACCGAACTCAACATTTTAAAGGAACTTTGACTGAGCGCCAGCATGACTAACCCTAAATGAATGAAAATAGTAAATTGCAGATAAATAGCCTTCAGACCAAACTGCAGATGAACTCACACAGGACTAAACTGATTGAGGAAGTCTTTCTTGCTATCATTCCTGTACTAACCCTTACTGTACAAGCCGTATAGGACCTTGCAGTCTGATGGAAGTGTGAAAGTTAAAGTGAGGATTGTAGCTCACTATGTCTGGTCACCATTTTATATCAATTTGATTCCATGTGTGTCTCTGTTTTTTAAAAAAACTGCACCTTTTTGCAGCAGCTGAGCAAATTCAACAAACTGCAGCAGAAACTTGGTCAGGTAGATTTTCTTCATCACTGGCTTAAAGGATTTTTCATTATTACCCAAATGCATTCATATTTTCTCTAATTATTTTTCAGATGAAACCAGGCATGCAAAAGCTGTTCAAAGGGATTGCCCGGACTACTTTTTATATTCTCTAAATTTAAGAAGAAACAAGACATCCTTCCTGACATGGATGGTAGTGTTACACACTGATAGAAATTAATATTTTTTCCAATAGTAAAATCACACCTCTTTAACCATTAGACCGTTCCAGTTTTTTTACATGCCTTGGGGCTTTTCTCACAGAGCCAGAAAACAATGACTCCGGAGGGACTCAGAGATTCTTTCATATCCATGCATTGCTGAAGTTATTCTGGTATCCAATAGGGATAAGCAGTGTAAGTAGGGTCTTGAATATCAAAATAAATTGCAGCAATCATTTGGCTACAGAACTTCCTTCTTCTCTTGTTGTAACAGCAATAATGCTTTCAGTGCAAGACATTTTCCAGAGATTAATGACTGACTGGGGTTAATAGCATACAGCCGCACCACAGGCTATCAGCTCCACTCCGCTGCTCTTTAATCCCCAGAAAAAAGAGCTGCACCTTGATCTTTTTTGCTTAATTAGCATTAATGAAAGTTATGCATACACTGAGAGAAGACCATTCCCTCAAGGCTTACATGCTAAAAATCCTACAGTGTGTGTATGTGTGTGGACACTAAAGTTGCAGCACAACCACAACAGGGCTTTCAGTAAATTAATTTTTTAAAACCCTCCTCTTTTTAAAAAACTTATATGTTAATGACCTCAAAATATTCAGTGGAAAAAGAAAGCAATTTTGGCCCATTCCAGGAGAGAGGAAACACCCTTTCTTTTGTTTTTGTTTAAAGTATTTCATGGTTCATAAATTTGTCACATTTCCTTTTCCTTATGTATGAGTTGAAATATTTATTTCAGAAAGTTACAAATCAATGAAAATACGAAGTCCTGAAAAGTTAAATTATTTTATGCATCTGCACTGCAGTGCTGCCCTCACCATTCTGTGTGATACAGGATATATAAATTTTGTCCAGTTTTGGAAATAGAAGTGGCCTCAGTGATATGAAGCACTTTTCCTCAGTTGGTATATTTCCTGACTGGACCACTGCAATATATGAGCCTTCAAGATGCTTCACAAACATTATTTAGAACAAAACACAGGAACAAGATTACTCACTGGGACTATGTTATGAAAAAATGTGTTTACGCTCATACGCCTGCACCTGTTCCACTTCCTTACCCAATTCAAGTGTTGATTTTAGTTCTGATAATTCTAAACAACATGGGAATAGTGTATCTCAGTGGCCATCTCCTTCATGAACTCTACCAGATATGAGATCTGCCTTTCTCTATGTATGTTCCTACTCACCACCACAGCAAGTTAAACAAGGAATGAGCAGGGATAGAGAGTTCCCATCTGTAGCATCCTAACATCCTATCCCCGCCCCCTTGTGCAGGGCAACTTGCTGGCCATTGAGTCAGTGTTACATAAAGGCCTTTTTATTCACCCAGTGCATTCAGCTCTTACTGTTTTAATTTTATACTAGTGTATTTATCTGGCATTGCCTGGGATTTTATTTTCTCATAGCTAACACTTGTTAGAAATATCTTAGGATTTACCTTACCTTATTTTAGGAATTAGATGTGGTTGAAATACACAGATTTGATATCCCGTGTTTCTAATTCCCCAAACTGTGTTGTCCAGTACTTGTAACTTTTCCCCATATTCCCCAATCCAATCTGTATTCAGAGATGTTAACTGTAACTTTTCCCCATATTCCCCAATCCAATCTGTATTCAGAGTTGTTAACATACAGAGATTTGGTTTCTGAGGGAACACACGGTTCTCCTCCTTCTTGATGCTGGGCCTCATCTCCATAGCAACTTGCCAGGCCCAAGAACTCTCTGGCCAAGAATTCTAAAGGACCCTCACTAAACTGCCAACCCCAGGATTTCACAGAATCTTCACAGACAGCCAATCATATGAGATCTTCTTGCCTGACACAGCCAATCATATGAGGTTTTCGCCTGCCTGACACAGACAAACAGACAAACTCACTCACAAACTTTAACTTCTATATAGTAGATTTGCTCCACTCTAACACTTAGTTTGTAATTCTTTCATTAATACTGTAATTGTTTAAGTTGTATGAAGCCAACAGGGCTTGATCTGGAGACTGGTATATAACACTGCAGTAGCATAAAATTCCATTAAAAGAAATTTTAGTGGAATTAAATATGAGTCTTCCCTAGTTTCACTGTTCTGAAAATGTTCTGTCCAGGCATCATTTTCTATGCAGCCAATGAGAGATTAACTATTCACCCAAATTGTAGATTAGATGACTTTTCAGTGAATGGGTTCTTTTACACATGCACATATCCCTCTGTCTCTTTATATAAAAATTTCCTTGATTTTCATAAAGCCAAGGAAATCTGTTAATTAAATTTTGTGTCCCGTTTGAACGTAACACAGTTCAAACAAAATTTGTTCATTAGCATTATTAATGAGTAAGTTTTAGCTGCCAAAGTCCAAAGAACACAAAAAGGGCCATAAACAAAACCACAGAAATAAGAGGGGCAAGCCAAAGGAGCTATGAAAATGGTATTTAATAAAATTATCTGAGGAATTCCATTACATACACTTTTTCTCAGCATGTTTGGATAGTTTCTGATTTTCTCAGTCAAATTCTAGCCATCATCATGTGCAAAACACTCCAGTTTACCTGTGAGATTTTCATGGGGGAGAAAATTCTCAGATTGGGGGAGGATATTCAATACAAGGATGGCAAGTTTCACACTTGTTGTTTAGTCTGGGGCTGCTGTTCTTAACAAAGAGTAAGATGGCCTTGAGCTAACCTGCTGTATACCTGCTTGTCTGTCTGTTTTTAGAGGTATACCTTCATCATTACTTCACAGCTGGTTTGTGATCACTTTGTTTTTTTTGACTAGAGATTAAAGCAGTGTCCTGACTGATATGGACTGGCAAAGCTTTATTGATCTGGCTGGCGCTTCCTACATTACTTGAAAAATGGCCTTAATTTTCATTACTCCATTGCTTTTCTGAAGAAGTGAGAATGTGTGTGTGTGTGTGAAAGAGAGAGAGAGAAAGAGAGAATCATAGAATCACAGAGTTGGAAGAGACCACAGAGGCCATCCAGTCTAACCTCCTGCCATGCAGGAACCCACATCAAAGCACTCCCAACAGATGGCCATCCAGCCTCTGCTTAAAAACCTTCAAAGAAGGAGATTCCACCACACTCTGAAGCTGCATATTCCACTGCTGGACAGCTCTGACCATCAGGAAGTTCTTCCTGAGGTTTAGGTAGAATCTCTTTTCCTGTAGTTTGAATCTGTTGCTCCTTGTCCTAGTCTCTGGAGCAGTGGAAAACAAGCCCGCTCCCCCTCCTTGACATGACATCTGTTCAGATATTTAAACATGGCTAATGTCCCTTCTTAACCTTCTCTTCTGCAGACTCTCCAGCTCCCTAAGCTGCTCCTGATAGGGTGTGGCTTCCAGACCCTTCACCATTTTGGTCGCCCACCTCTGGATATGTTCCACATGAGATGAGGCGAGGAGATATTTTTCAGACTTTCTCAGCTTGTGAAACTGCAGAGCAATTATCAGGTCTAGCATCTGCACCTAACATCTTTGGCCAGCTGCAGAGTCTCCAGTACTCTGTGCAGGGTCCATCTTGGCTGCCTGTCCTGACTTACCTACCCTCTTTATAAAATAAAACACTCTGACACTTTGAGTAGTCCATGTCACATAATGCATTGCTCTGTGAGAAAGCAAAATGGAAGCTAACTAGACCCAGTTCTGTGGCACTGTTTAGAATGCTGCTGCCAGTTAGGTTTGCCATGATCCAGTAATGGAAGACCACGCCACTGAAGGCTACTTTAGCCAGGCCTCTTTGAAATGTGAAGTGGCCCTGCCAATGAGATCATTTTGTAAGCTTTGCAGTTTTGTCTCCCAAACCCTTCTCTGAACTTTCTGCTTATAAGGACAATTGAGGAGGAAGATAGATAGATGATAGATAGATAAACAGACAGACAGACAGACAGACAGACAGACAGATAGATAGATAGATACACACAATGTGTGAAGCCACCTTTTCATGCTTCACTCGTGCTATGTTTCACAACGTAGTGCTTGCCGAGATTGTCAGCTTTCTCTCTTTTATGTTCATCTCTCCCCACAAAATGATGTTTCAGCATTAATTAAATGAGATCAGTGATAGAACATCGACATGTACCTTTGCTACATGGACACTAGACAAAGCATTGGGTATTCTATCTGTGATAATGCATTTAGATTTGACTGAAGTCATTGTTGTGATTTGTAATTGTGGAATAGATGTGTTTCAGATACACATATATAAGGGGACCTGTGTTTTACCTGGTTTTGTTGCTCAAATACCGTGCACTGCCAGTAATATACCTTGCAGTATAAGCACATTGAATACAATAAATAGTGTTAAATGTTCCAGGTGCACACTAAAACAAATCAGACGTGGGGGACATGGCCCCTCCAGTTGATAGGTTGCCACATTCATCAGGCCTAACCAGATGGGGGTGGTGATGGCAGTTCTGTAAAAAAAAATCTACAGGATCTTATTTCCCTCATTCTGCTCTAAGGAAAGCCCCAGAAAACTGATTCTACACTAGTGAATTTGTTACCTGGGATCTAGAAGTACAGAACACACACTTCTAGCACTTTCCTTCAAGAGATTGTTGTACTTAAAGGAAAACCATCTATTTCTCCTTTAATTTAGAGTGAAAAATATCACTAATCCTTAGAGTCTTTGACATTAACTGTAAGCTATTGAGAAGTGCTCAGCTCTTTACTGCAATATCAATACCATGGTTTCCTTTGGAAAGCTTCCTCAGAGGGTCATGAAAGTTATATTTGTTGAATAAATCTCAAGCAAGTACGTCTATAGAAGTGAAAGCTGCATTTAAAAGAAAGAGCTCATTTGTATGACTGAAAATAATCATTGGAAAAAGCTGGAACAAACAATGTTTGGATTTTATTTTATCTTATTTTTCAGATTACCTGTGATGCAGTATAACATGGTGTATGTGTGAGAATAAGTCAAGTAGAACAGTATTAGAGAGACCAAGCTCAGCCAGGAAGTTCAATAGGAAGGTATCAGAAACAGGGGAGCTATCCTGCTCATATAGGCAGGCTCTCTAAGTGATTTAGAACCCTGATCACTAATTAGGAGATTTAAATTGACCATAGTTGATAGTTAAGGTTGCTGAATCTCAGTGGCCATTCTGGCTTTGGGGAATTTTGAGAGATATACTCAAAAAAAGTACTATTTTCAATATTTGAGATCGAATATTTATTTATCTGTAGACACACATTTTTTTTGGTCAGTTCTGGACCATTCAGCACAATTTAGTAACATAGAGATAAGTGCTTTGAATTTCTTACAGTATTTTCCCCTAATGTTGATAGCTGAGTATGTAAATTAAATATGACTAAGAATGAGAAAATTGTAGCATTCAAATTCCCCAAATTTCCCAATTACCTAATCCACTGCTTCTCAGTGCAGGACTCTACAACTGAAGCATCCTTGAGAGATGGCCATCCAACCATTGTTTTAAAACCTTTGCTGAAGCGAGCCCATACCCATTATGAGAGTCCACTCCACTGCTGAACACCTCTTACAATCAAGAAACTTTACTAATGTTCACTCATGATCTATGTTCTCGAGTTTTCCACTGGTTTGGTCCTATCCTCTGGAGCAGTAACAACTCAGCTTCCTTTCACTTTACAAACCTTCAGATACATGAAGACGGGCATCATTCCATCTCTCCTTTTCTCCTGGCTAACTGCACTCATTTCATCAACCATGCCTCTCTGGTTTCAAAATCCTTTACTGGACTTGTTTCACTGTGTCAGTATCAAACTTCTTTTCTTGTTTAAACCCTGCCTAAATTATACATCAACAAGTCTGTTTCTGGTTTTATGCTGACATATATTTCTTCACTTAGCATGCATAACACAATTTCAGTTTCTGAATGAAAATTCATAAGCAATCTAAAAACAAAATGCACAGTGAACATGACATAAAACTACTGGAAGTTCAATTAAGTAGATAAACATGAAGATAACGACAAGGAGAGTTGGGGAAAAACACTTTATTTTTCTTGAATACTCAAGTGCAGCATTCAGTATTCTTAAGCACTGAAAGAAATTTTAATAGATATGGATATCCTGCTTTTTAAACATGGGGTTATCTTAGAAGAAATGATCCAAACACTTTCTTTAATAATGACATCTATTATCTGTTACTGATCTATCCTGACATGAGCATAGCTTGTTTTATCCCTTTTAAAGGACTCCTTTAGACCCTTTTGAGTAATGGGTTGGTGCACATCTGTAAGAAGTAAAAGAAATATTGTTCTTGATAAATGCTGCCACTTAAAATTCTTCCTGAATACACACCTTCCCACCCAGCTCACTCCTTGTCTCTGAAAAATCTTTACTTACACTCTAATTCAATCATAACATCCCATCACACAGTATGTGTAAAGCAGGTGCCATTTTCCTGTTTAATTTTCCATGTCATAATATCCTTCTAGGCTTAGAAGAATAAAGCAAATAATATTTTGCTTCCTCTCCCATTTTCATTCCAAATTTCTTCATAATACCTTTTTATTACTACTAGAACTCCACTGTTACAAAAGAGTGATGGGATGAATAAATAAAAAAATACTGATACATTTACCATCCTCCCATATGGGTGAATGATTCTATCCTGTGAGATTAATCTTTCCATAGTAAATATTAATTTTAACATATAACCATTTTTGTCTTATTAATCAATCAATTTTTGTCAGTAGTTTATCAGCCTACACTTTTGTCTCAATATGACTTCCATTTAGAAATTAATAATGATGAATCACTACAGAAACGGCTACTGTAAAAACTTTTGTGTTGTCTAACAAGATGGAATAAATGACCTGAAGCCACTAGATCTTTTTTGATCTTGGAAGCAAGACAGGGTCAGTTCTAGTTAGTACTTGAATACCAATGAAAACCAGGTGCCATAGGCTGTATTTCAGAAGAAGGAACTGGCAAAATCACCTCTGAGTATTCCTCAGAAAACCCTATGAAATTCATGGTGTTGCCATACGACAACAGGTAACTTGTGATATACACATTGTCAAACTGTAAAATTAAACAGTCTGCTAATCAGGATGTACTGCCCTCATGCTGAGTTAGTTTTGCTTGCTCTGTGTGGCTAGGCATCATACAGATGTTTGACAATGTCACTTTTGTGAGGAAGACCATCAGGACTAGCTGTACCATGAGCCACACTAACCCACATAATTCAGGTTATGGACCATAACGTGTGGCAATATGAATTCTTCCTGTGCTGACTCTAGGGCTACTGTTATTAATTCTTTCCCCACTTTCAGCAACTGCTGGCTGCCCAGCAGCCTTGGGACACAGCTATTGATTTCACTGCTGTGGTGAACACTTTTTAATTTTAAACATAGTTCTGTCTAACAGGAAAGCAGATAGAAACACTTCTAGGAGATTCGCAAGAGCACTCACTCCATGATTCTTTTTCAAGCAAGACATTGTGGGTAAAGTGACTCTGATAAGAAAGAATTTGCTACTGTTTAAATTTTAAACAGTATTTGCTGTTCTTGCCCTACAGCACAGGCACACACTGGGGCCACCTTGCTCTGGGACGTGAACATCGTGAGGAGAATGGCCTTCCTCAGAGTGTGGCACTGAGAGCTCAAGTGGACCAGGAACACTGAGATTGTCCATATAGCCACAACAAAATGGCAGCAATTTTATTTGAAGGCCAATATGGTTGGTGACAGTGAGACAGCATTGCTCTACCTCAGGTGACACAGGATTCAACAATGTTCTACACTAAAGATAAGGAAAACTATGTATTTATTTTTGTTGATTTTTTTTAAAAAAACTTCATACTTGCATGTTACATATTCCTTAAATGGTTTGTAACATGTCTAACTCAACTGTTTAAATGAACATATTGAGGTTGTGTCAGCCCATGTTCACATTCAGTGGTCCTTCAAGTAAGTTTCTGTAAGGCAACCAGTAATTTTAAAAAACGAAAAATATCTGTATAGTGTTGCCCATGGATATATACATTCGAATGAAATTAAAAACACTGTTTTGAACCTGGAATTGAGTAGAAGTGTATAACATTTGTATTTGTATAAGATTGTACTGTTACTCTCTTTGACTACGATCTTTTGCACATTAGGCTAGTCAACTCCTACTTTTTCTACTAGCTCTTAGAAGGCCAAACTCTGGACAGAATTTCAGCCCTGATCGGGAAAAACATATCTTTAATGGAGAATAACATACAAGAAAGCATAACTCAGGAAAGTTTATTAATTATTCCTAGGTATTACAGTCAGAGAACAGATAGCCTGGTATCCACAGCAGTGGCGGTTTCTTTGTTCTGTAACTAGCAAAGACTTTCTGGGGAAAGTTAATAAAAAAAGAATTCAATTCATAGTGCTACGATGAAAAAGTGAATACTTTTTATTATTTTCCCACTAGTTAGACATAAGGACGAGAGGCCAAATTTCCTCATAATCCACTGCCATGCATAATTTTTCCTTGTCTTTGAGAGACAAAATGATCATACAATAATGTTTTGTAATATAAAAGATGAAAGAAATGAGGAGCAAGAAATGATAGTATTTGTTGAAAGAAAGATCATGATGATTTTGCAAAGCTAACAACACGATCACATATCTTTGCAATAACCCATTTTGATCATCAGTTATCTACCTGTTTACAGCTACAGTATTAGCGGGAGGAGAGTTAAAAGAAATGGATGGAACTGCTCAGACACTGCAGATAAGTTAAAGACTCAAGCAAGAGCAGTCTGATTTTGAATGTAAGATAAAGCTTTATTGAGGGGAGAAAAATTCCTGCAGCTAACACATTCAGTTGCTAACAAGGGCAATATAGTACTCTGGTTCAGACACACAATTTCTGACTTGCTAAACCACAGTTTAGTGGCTGGAAACAAGCTCATTTTTTTTCTGCACTCCCTTCTCACTTCCTTGGCACTAAAGGCTGGAAGTAATAAGGAAGAAGTTGTCTCTAACAAGTTATATTTCAAAAGAATATAACAGACTTATATTTCCAAAATTGATGCAAACAGTGGAACATTACATAAGTGTCCCTGTAAAAAGTAAAGATACTGCAGTTCATTTTTCCAGTTGTAAAGGGGATTTTTAAAGATGATTGAATGGACTTTTCCCCAATTTTGATCCATTTTCAAGCTTAACATTTTTTTTCTCAGAAGAAAAAAAGAAAGGTAACAAGTAACATAATGAACTAAACAATTTTTCAAACATTGCCACAAGTAATGACAACACATTAAGTTCTTTCTCTAAAAAATTGTAATGAATTGCTTTTAAAAAGGAGCCTTTCAAGCCTTCCTTGGCATTTGTATCCTATGGCATTTGTAGCCTAACTTAATCAATGCATGTGTAACTGTTACACCTGAAAAGAGTAGTGTGAAGACATTTTGTCAAGAAGGGATATAAATAATTATTGTTTTCTCATGCCCAGTGCTAAGTGCCCTATTGGTCAGCTGCTATGAGGTTTTCAACTTTGGAGACATTCTGTGGGAATTTTGTTTTCCTCAGAGAATACTGCTTCTGTTTATTCTGTGTATTCTGTGTAAGTTGCAAAAGAAGCTTTCTGCACACATAAAATTTTCCAAAATGTGAAAAATAGCTGAAAATGTGCAAAATCTCTTATAATCTTGTTCAGACAAAGCTGCTGAGAGTTCTCATTCAGGTGGGAGACAAAGATATAAGTGAAGATTTACATCCCTATTATCAACCAAGATCTTAAGCCAACTCCATATTGTGATTTACAATCCCAATTAGTAAACCAACACTAATCCACACTTTGATGTTTCAGATATAAACTAGCTGTAGTTTAAATAATGAGGTCATAGATACTGAGGAATGGAGGAACCAAAATGAAGGTTAATTTGCTATTCCCACATAGGATAAAAGAACAAGGAGGTGGCAGTGAAAATCATGTGGCTGGAAATTAACTGATGAATTTGAAATACCTCTGTCATAGACAGCCAATAAAAAACTGTTACTGGATTCAGAAATTTATGCAATAACCATCTGGAGCAGTACAGTATTTTCCTCTACATAATACCCCCAGTACTAGAAATAGCATTTTAGCATAAGTGTGATAGTAATCATTACTAGATGAATTGGTTTACCTTGGTTTTAGTAATCAGCATTAGATGAGTCCCTTTCATAACACTAGCACATAATTCTGTATTATTTTAGATTTTGTTAAAATAAGAGTCTCTCTTTCACTACTTAAAATTAAAATTCAATTAAATTGCCAGGCTTTTCTGATTAATGTTTTAGTGATGACAATTATACAATAATGCTATTGTATGCAGTTGCATCCATTTAATTTTGCTTTGTCAAATTAGCTTTTAAAACCCACAGGCCAACTAGGAAAATTCCACCAGGGAGACTTCTATCCTATTGCTGTGCTCAGTGCTGTTACAAATTCTGCCAACCAGTATTTAGAACCCTGGTGCTCTGTTCCTTCCAAATTCTGCATCTGTTGAGAAGACTTAGACAGGCATAATTGACTTTAATTACCTGCATCAGCATATTAAAATTCCAATAAAATTATGTTAACATTTTTAATGATTCTGTCAGCTCAAAGGCTGAGTTGGTTAGCTGGTGCTTGTAAATGTTCTTTACTTCATCTTTCCTTCTTCTTTCTTTTTCCCCTCTTTCAGTGAAATACCAAAATAAGCATTTTACATCTATTATGAGATGAAGAGAAGACTTATTTTTCCTTTACATTTTCCAAGTTTATTTTTATCCTGCATTATCATACTTCCGTGACTAGAATAATTATGTTCTCAATACAAATGCTAATTTTAATAATGTCTTTTTGGTAGCAACAACATGGATCTGGATTTAGATTTCAACCATTTTTTAGAAAGAGATTGGTGCTTTGAAAAAAAAATACAGCATAAATATTTTAAATATGTTAAGCACACTTAATTTGGATACGAAAACGATGAAGATTCAATTAATGCAGTCATTTGTCCAAAATAATTATCAAAATGCATGCTTGGATAAACAGTCTGCTTGTGGGAACAGTAACATGGGAGTAGTAAACCTACGGAGATCTCCTCTTGAAACTCTGAATGTATTATCATGGGGAAGTGAAACAGGAACTGATGAACTCTCTCTGTAGTATTTTAATGCCTTCTTTCCCAGTCAATGCATTAGCAGAAAACCATGCCTTAGTTGTTTAAATTTGACTTTTTTTTTATAGAAAAAGTATAAACTTCCAGCTTCATGAGCAATTTTTTGAAAAATGCCTGGCTGAGAATCTGAACAATGTTTAATGCAATTGGGATTATGATAATCGGTGTACTATGATACTTTTAGTTATAAAAACCTGAAATTGATTAATAACCTGGCTTGTTCCAAGGCTGGTAACCTGGTTTGTATGCAGGAGGAAATCATGGTCAAAGCATTTCTAGTTTGACTGTGGCTTGCAAAAACAAGCTGTGAGCAGGATTCAGTCTTGGCATATTGCAATTTCACATGAAAACTACGTGGTAAGAGAGGAAAAGGGCAGTTTGAACAACTTTTCTTATGCCCTGTTGGCTCACACCAGGAGGGTAGGAAGTGGATATCCTGCTGTGGTTATTAAATAAATCTTTTCATTTCCATAGTTCCCATTGGGGGAAAATAAATTATGCCACCTCAAGGGCTAATATTGCCCGCCCCCATTCTGTGAGTGTGTCTAGAAAATCAGAATCTTTGGGTTCTGTAGATCTACAACCTCTCCAAAACTGAAGAAATGCCATTTGGAAAACTTTGAGCAGCTACAGGTAAGATCTCTATAACAGTAGATTTCTGGAGAGATACAGCCCCCAAAATTCTGTAATCTCTGGGATGCCTTCATGTTTGTATGTTAATGTTATCAACACCCTGCCATAATTTTAGATAAATTTAAATGAATATTTTATTTCTCTGTTTGTTCTTATAATTTTAAATGGTTCCTTATATTTGCAATTTCATCTTTTTGAAGAAATCTCTTTCACATGCTATGTTTACTTTTCAGCGATGTTCCATGCTCATTACACAAGATCATATGTAAATAATGAGACCATAACAGAATCTATGGTGAACTAAGAACAGATTCTTTGCTTTTTTTGTTGGCCTCACTGAACAAGCATAGGTTGAGCTTGCATTGATTTGCTGTCATTGTTTAGTTTCTAAATGAAAATTATCCAGAATAGGAACATGATCAGAAACGGTACTGGCTGTTCTGTTCTCTGGTAATTATTCTTTCTATCAATCCTTAGCCATCATTATGTAACTGAATCACGAAGGACAACAGTGTTTGTTTGATTTTGAAGAAATACAAATGTTAACTCTCTCCCCAATTATTTAGATCACCACTCAACAATTCAACTGTTCTCTATTTGTACTTTAAAATATTCATTTATCAGTCTATCAGTTTTATTGATAGGTTAACAATCTCAGGATCAAACTAGTCAGAAAATCACAACTTACTATTCATGACTCATTGTGCTCGTTCATGTAGCCCTTCACTCACTCTGTTTGGCTTCTTTTACCAGTGGGAGTAATGAAGAACTAAAATACTAGCATGTTACCTGAAGTATTAGTCCTGGACTCTGGGCTGATGAACATGGCCATTATGATAAATGTATTACCACACTGGTTTGTCTTTTTTAAAGACATCCATGTTGCTATATGTCTTAAGTAACTTCCAACTTAAGGTAACTAACAGATTTTTCTTTGCCATATTTGTTCAATGGGGGTTTGTTAAATGTCTTCTTCCCTTTGGGCTATAATGGTGTGATTTGCTCAAGATCATCCAGTGGGTTTCCATATCTGAGTAGGGATTTGAACCCCAGTCATCTGGAATCTTAGTCCAACACTTAAACCTCTATAGCACTCTGGCCCTCAAAATTTCAATAGGGGCTTCCAAATTAGGATCAGAAATGCAACCTGTGAAAAGTGGATGATATCACTCTTTTGCAGTTTTCTCTATAAATATCACCTGCTCCAAAGCTGCTTAGTGAAGTGGAAAGAAAATTGACATTTGTGCCCAGGATAACTTCTGTTAACAGTTGTCTGCTTGGGAGTGGAGAGGGTTTTCATTCAGAAAATGGTCCTGAGGGAAAGGAAGCTTAACTCCATCACTGTCATGATAATCGCTGTTGCTTTTTTAAATCAGAAGGAAGGAAGGAAGGAGAGACATGAAAAAGCAGCAAGGTATTTAACCTATTGTTCAGATTAGCCCTCCCCTTAAGAGTGGGGCAACATTTTTGTCACAGTGTATAAGGGCAGTATCTGATGCATGGCCTTCTATTTGGGTACTCTTACTATTTTTGTGGCTCCTTGGGTCCCATCAGCTGTCACTAGCATTGAAATCTGACAGTGCAACAAAGGTGGTGATGCCTTACTTTTTTTGATAAAAGAAGTAATATTGGAGTGCACCCTTCCACATTTCCCCTCCCATTTCATGCAAAGCAAGGAAAATGGAGAACAAACTCCTTGTAAAAAAAAAAAAAGAAAGAAAGAACAAACAAGGTGCACAATCCCTATGATTTTTATATTGCTATTTTTTTTTAAAAAAAAATCCAAACAAGAAGTATGGTTTGTCTCTTTCCACCACAAAATTTCAGAGGTGTACAGAAGTTGCAGTGGGGAAAGACTCCAGTTAGTTTCCAGGATAGGGGTGTGTGTGTGCATTTACAATCTTATAACAAGGAACAACACATGTATGTAAAATTACTTAATACTTCCAAATTCACATATTGAAGTATACTATTCATATAACAAATTGTATACATACCAGGAATCCAAACTACAGCAGAAATTTTCAGAGTTGCCTGCCACACACTCTTTATAAACCTGACTGATATGAAATAAAGAAGACAAACTGTATTTTTTAAAGTACAGTTTTTTTAAAAAATCATGTGCATAGTGCAGTGGTTCTCAACCTGTGGGTCCCCAGATGTTCTTGGACTTCAGCTCCCAGAAGCCCCAGCCACTATGGTCAATGCTCAGGGCTTCTGGGAGTTGAAGTCCAAGAACATCTGGGGACCCACAGGTTGAGAACCACTGGCATAGTGGAAAACCAGTATAATTCGTAAGCATGTGGACCCTAATCTCCCTTTTTCTGCTGATTTACTATATGTGCTTCCCAGTATCTACTCTTGCACTTGGCTATTGGAGCCATCAAAGTTGCCCACCACTAAGATAATGGCTTGAGATGGGAGCATAGCAACAGCAAGGCCATTGCAAGGATGGCACAAGATACAGGAGAAAGCCTACTGGTGCCAATAGTCATTCTTATGACAGTCAGTGGAGCAAATACCCTGAGCTTTAATCTGGGAGCTAAAAGGTTCATTAGGGATTTACCTAGTGGCTTTAACCAGGCAATATCTCAGTCTTTATTTTTACAGAGAGTGAACTGAAATATTAATCAGGTTATTAAGTCACAGGTTATAGCAGCTGCTCTATGGTAAGTGTGTTCAATACTCTATGTGACCTGGCTCAGAATTTTTTATTCTAGTTGGCAGCATCTCTCTGAAGAGTCTTACAAACTGTTTTTCCTCTGCCTTCACACCTTTGAGATAGAGACTGAATGCACAAAATACATGCTCTACCACCAAGTTTGTTGAACTGTTGTGAACTGATTGAGATAACAATAACAAAGAACCATGTATAAAGTATCACTAGAGAAATAATATTGTAAAATAATGCAGAAATGCACGTATTTTAAAACTATGCATTTTAAATTCAAGGCACAGACAACTGTATTTTAAGTTGTCTCTGTGAAAGATTAGGGCTTCCTGAAAAATTAGGTGCTAATGACATGAAATAATTACAAATACATCTTCCTATAAGACAGTAACAGATAACTACAGTGCTTTTTAATATATTTTTAGGTTCTTCTGATTGTTTTAGCCACGCATACATACTTCTACTTCTGTTAGCTGCTCTGCTGCAAAATTGCCAAGAGTGTGATAAAGCATATTAATCAGAGAGAAGGGAAACAGTTGGATGCTTTACAGATTAAACATGAATCATTGGACATGAAAATGTATGCTAATTGAAATAATGAACAAATTTTGTTCTGATTTGCTACCCTATAAATTATAATTGCATCAGATATTCTGGCAACCACAAATAAAATGCAGCACAATAAATACAAGAAATGCATACCAATCAGAAACAGGCTTTTAAGTGTACTGACCTTGTAGCCCAAGGGCACAGAAGTTGTGACTACATTATCATATCATGATCTCATGGAATTAATTAGATTAAATACTGAATAATCTAACCTCTGGTTTCCAAGAGAAAGCTAACATTCAGAATATTATACAGCAGGTGGCTGATTTTTCACAAGAAAAAGCCAACATAATACATGATAACTGAGAAATAATAAAGCAACCAAGACTTTTTAAGAATGTATTGTTAATACTCATTGTTGAACTCTCTGCACTGATCAATCTATTCAACTATTTTTTATCATATGACATGAAAAACAAAGCAATGTTAGAAAAATGATAACAGCAACAGTAGAAACCATCTCTGCTAACTATAGGCTGGTATTTTTCTTTTTGTGTGTGAATAGTGCTGTCTTCTACATGATACTGATTAACTACATGATAAACTATATGATGCCAAACTACAGAGTGAAGGTCTGATGACATGAACCTGAATAGGGATTTAATTATTATAAATCAGGAGTATATTCTTAATGAAGGTATTTGTTTTGTTTTGTATTTGTTGGTGGTCTCCCATCCAACTACTAACCAGAGCTGACCCTATTTAGCTTCCAAGACCAGATACCATTTGTGACTTTTCAGGCCCTAGGCATATACTGCATCAAAATAAAATAAAATTGTTCCACACAATTTTTGCACGTTCAATCTAGTATTTCTGTACACAGTCACTTTAATTTGATGGACAGATATCTGTTCGTTAGCTGTGCCTGGACTGGAAATCACGTCGTTAGTGGGAATCCTGCTGAAGTCTCGACTAGTTTCCAAATAATACTTGATGTTCAATCTGCCCTCACACAGCGGGGGCAGGGGATCTTAGAGAAATTATACATTTACTTTCAATAAAGTCCAGTAATGATCTTTTCATTTCATATCTGAGCAAATAAGGACTCACTTTATGTGAACTATAATTTAAGATTACCAAATGGATTTCAGTCAGACACAGGAGCAAAACATTTAGCATAAGCTATGTACCAGCAATATTTTACTATATTTTTCTCATGCTTTAGTGGAAAATTGTTATATTATGAATAGGTTTTTTTACTGTTACCATAGTAACGGATGCTTTGCTGCCATCATGCTAATCCTTTAAGATAACAAAGAAAAGATTGAAGCTATCATCTATTCGCAGAAACTTTATATTTAGCCAAGTGAGACTGAAGTTCTGTATACATGCCCCACTATGCCCCAGGAAGTAAATGACACTTGTATAGGAGTATGCTGCAAGTTCTTTAGTGCAGTACATTCCTCAGATACTTTACACAATATTAAAACTACTAATGACTGAGAATCACACCTAAAGAAAAAAGGAGCAAACTAAGAATTAATTTGGTCTTAAGAGTTTTTAAGCAGGAGATGCAATTGGTCATTTAGTGATCACCTTGTGTGCATAGCTAACCAATTGTCCTGAATCCATGACAATGGACTTGGATAGAGGGAGACTGGGGAATGTTAAGAGAATATTGTCCAGCATCTGGGGAAAAAAACAGTTCTTAATTAGGGTTCTCAAATATAGAAGAGATCAGTTATGTCAGCACTTTTATACCCTTTATAACCAGTTATGGAATCTTCATTTTCTGGAATCCATTATCCTGTTATTTATATTAACTTAAATTAGTCCAACATTTCTTGGAACTTTCAGAGTTATAAATACCCAAAATCCAACATTTGTTGATTAACAAAATGGCTATCATGGTCAGTCCTCCCAATGACAATACAACAATTTTTGAAAAGGCAAAGTTGGCAAGGCTAAACAAAAAATAACCTGCTCATGAACTAAGAACAAAACATGTGTGAGATCTGAGATCCACCCATCAGCAAAAGGCAGGTCTCAACCACAAATCCAAAAAGGACACAACAAATAAACAAAAAAAAAAATAACAAATACCAACAATCAATAAATATGATGCTTCAATGTGAATAACAAGAATTGAGAATACATAGAGTTCAAGAAATATCATGCTAAACTTACAAATCAAAATCAATTTATACATTACATATATTGTGAAGGAATAAATGAAATATATAACAAATGTGTAATATAAAGACCAAGGTCATTTCCGCACTAGACTTCTATAGCACTAATATTCCACTTTCAACATCCTATGGAATCTTGGGGTTTGCAGTTTAGGGAGGGGCTTGTATAAGTACAATAACATTATAACTTGTTGTGTAAGTTCAATAACAAAGTACGTATACAAAAGTCCAGCAGACTCTTACTAATGACTGGGAGGCTATAAAGACGGTTGTTCCAAGGAATTATGCAACCATTTTGAGTCCCCCTTCTGAGGCAATTTCAGTTTTCAAAACTTCATTTGCCTAAGCCATGCACAGGTTATGCTGTAACCATGGGAATGCATATGATTTTCAGCCTGCCTGTCATTAGTAGGGCCAGCATGGCGTAGTAGTTTGACTGTTGGCCTAGAACATGGGCAGACCAGGATTCGAGTTCTCACTCAACCATGGAAAACCTACCTAGTGACCTTGAGCTAGTCACACTCACAGTAAAACAAGGGCAAGCCCCCTCTGAAAAATTCTTGCTAAGAAAATTCCAATATGGGTTTGCCTTAGGGTCATCATAAGTCAGAAATGACTTGAAGGCACACAACAACAACAACAACAACAACAACGAGAAGTCATTAGTAATTGCTTCCTTGATTTGTATGTAAGTTCTCTGTTACTGTTAGGTTGTGCATTACTCTTATAACAGTTACCTGATCCTACAGCTGGAGTCTGTTTAGCTGTGTAAATCTTGGTCTTTAGCTTGTACATTTTTACATTATATTTTTACATTATTAGTTTTCCTATTGTATGTTTAGGATGACATTCTATTTAACTCTTCATATACTTTTAGTTCTCTATTGTTTATATGTGCTATAAATATCATATTTATTCATTTCTCTATTTTCAGACCAGGGTGTCAAACACAAGCTCACTGCATAATCATTACATTGCACCAGATTTGGTTGGTGTCCGAATGTATCATTACCAGGATTTATGACAAAAAGGCAATATACTTTCCTTTGATGTGGTTCTCACACTTGGAAAGTAAAATCAAATATGCTCATTTGCATAATATAGGCAACAACATTATCTTCTGTCTTGCTTCAGTTGAAGCACTATCCAAATTTAGCTGGTTTGAGTGGCAGGGCTCAGCAAATGCAGACTTGAATGGGGTCTTCCCCACTTACATCTCTCTCAGTGCATCAAAAGAAAATGAATAGCAATCTTCATGTTGCATTATTTCCATTGAATTATAGTTCATAAACAATATCTTGCCTGACAAATACTGTAAAAGATGAAAATGATATTTTCTGATTGGCTGGATTTCCCCACCTTTCCCAGAGTGCCCTCCCCAAGAAAAAACTTGCATGAGCTTCTGAGAAGAGCAAACTTTATATGTCAGAGAAGGCAGTGCCCAGCCTGCTCCACCCAACCACAGCCTACAAATGGCACCTCTTGGTAAGTCAGGGAACGTATCTGATCTGTGATCATATTGACTTTCTTTTAAGCAACTTCCTTACTTTCCAGTGTTTTCTATTTTGTATTCCATTTACTTATATATAGCTACTGGCTTAAATCCAATTGTAAATTCTTACTAAAGTAAACTCACAGAATCAACAGTAATTGTTGACTTACTAAGTTCAAATGGATTCACTGAAGCTATTCTAGCTGGGGTTAACAAATGGATTTATGCCATTGTTTCCAAACATATTGTTAATGTATCATTCATAACACCACCAATACTTTTTTAGAATTAATTCATAAAGTGTTTCTCAGGGCTGTTTGACATTGTATTGTTATTGACTACACCCTATGGAATCCTGGCTTTTGTAGTTTGGTGAGGCACTAGATCTCTTTGGCTGAGTTATCCTCCTAAACTGCAGATCCCAGGATGCCATAGGATGGAACCATGGCAGTTAGGTGGAATCAGAGGGCTATAACTGTTCAGTGTGAAATTTTGCTGGGTATTCTAACTGATCTGGCATACAGTACTTTCTTTTATCTAGAAATATTATCTATTTGTATTTTTAGAAAATTAGAATAGCCGTATCACCCTTTTATTACCTGAGGTGAAAGGCTTGTATGGGGCACGCTGGTGGTAATTACTGGTTGTTCCTGGAACATTTTTGTTATTATGGGAATTATATCTTTGATGATACCTCATGAAATTTTTGAGGTTCATCTGAAGTTTTTGCTCCTCCGCCTGGCGCAAACCCCACATTGCCTTACCAACCAAAAGCTACTTCTGATGTTGATGGTTTTTGCTTATTATTTTTGATACAGTGAGATATAGCACCTTGTTTGTTCCACTGGCTCTCTGCCTTGACAACTATCTAGAATTACCATTTTCTTGAACCATTCTTTATTTTCTATATCCTTCCTGAACAGTGAAATTTCAGAATGAGTGAGACAGATGGCACAGGTTTGTCGTATCTGCCTTCTAGAGACTGGCACTGTTTTCTATGTTCTTTTCTCTACACTGCTCACAGATGTACAAAATAAACTGCTTTATTATATAAATTTCAAGACATGGACCCAACAGAGATGGAAAATACCAGATAATGCTAGCAATTTAATGAGGACCTATTCCAATACAACATTCTGGTTTGTAGGAAAAAAACATCCGGACATTAGAAAGTTACTGAACATGTAGCTCCCTATTGTCTGTTATGTGACAAATTCTGTTCAGCTAATTGGCCTCAAGTAATAATATCAAGAAGCCTTTCAGAATGCTATTCCCACCACCAGTCTACCTTCCCCATTTCCTTCCCACTACACAGGCGCATAGTAAAGAACACCATTTAACCCAGATAGTATATTTCTACAAAGAACCTCCTTTATCTGCCCACAGATTTGCCATCTATATTGCTGATTTCTTGAAGAGAAAATGGCTTAGTAATTATATTTAGTCTTGAACAAATAATAGTATCATTAAGAGTTTCTTGGGTATAATGAGCTTTTTAAACCTATCTTCTTTGATCATCAGGACTAAATGACAGTTTGTGAGAAGAAAATTAAAAACAAAATAAAACAAAAAACAAGAACAAAACCTCCAAAGTAAAACTGCAGTTTCAACAACTAATAGTATTAAAAATCAATATTAGTACAGTGTTCCTCTGAACTTAGCCACACTCATTATCCTGACATGCAAATACAATAGTTTGTAAATACAGCAGTCAGCACGGACTAAAAATGGACTTTGGCACTATTACAGGAAAAATATTTTAAACTTTGAATGCTGAGTCAATATTTTTGTAATTTTGAAAGTCATTACTTTGCTTGTATGAGCACCATGTGGAAAGTGAGCAGGTATCTATACTTTATAAATTGCTTGAATTCAGAATATGTTGGAATGATTCCCAATTTTATTCTTAGGATTATTTCTTCCAAAAATATGTATCTTTTCCTCCAGGATACACCTACAGACAATAGCCAGAACATGCCTATATTATGACCTAAACAAAAGGGGCAGGTGAAAGCCAATGGCATTTCATCCTAAAAGGAGCCAGAACTGTCCGTTGTCATTGCAAGGCAGTTGGCCTATATAATATTTCTGATGAAAGTGTGGCTGATATTTTCTATAGCTAGACCTACTGTGTTATGGGCAGGTATTGCATCAGTACAAAGCAACATTGCTCTGGAGTGTACTAAATATGAATGCCATCAAATTCATGTAGTACTGTTTTGAAAATAAGCCTATATATTTCCATTTAAGAAGATAAACATTATTAATTCTAACTGTTCTATGGCAGTGGTTGTCAACTAGGTTGGCACCTGGCCTCAATTTCCAGAACTGTTCCCCATCAGTCAAACTGGCTGGGGCTTCTGGGACTTTGAGTATAACTTTGGAGCTTATCGGACAACACTGTTACACCATAATTTCACCATGCTAGTCCCATTTTTGCCTGAAGCATATTGCACAACATTGTGGCTCTCCTAGTGCTGTACCATGCTGTATCTCTGTTGGTTCATTTGGAAATGGGTTCTTTTCCCACCTGAAATAATCTATTAATGGTTCTCTATCCCACGGTGGGTTAGGAACCTATTTGGGTGTGAATATCTCATTCTGCTTGGTTATGAATGATTACAAGCCTTGGGGCTGAAATGATCTCAACCTATTCTCAAACTTTAAATGGGTAAGAAGCCTTGCTCGCTGGCCTGGAGCTGGTCGTGTCCACAGTTTTATCTGGTAAAGTGAATGTCCTTGGTTATGATATTGGGAACACTGTGGGAAGACCCTGTGTGGTTTCACTGCTCCTCCCTCAAGGATTCCCTACCATCTGCAGCTGGAAACTCCTGAACTACATCTAGAGATTTGGCTGGGGGGATTCTGGAATTCCTAAGATGTTGCAAGAGAACTGCTAAACTTTGTTCTTTGACATTTGACATTTAAATAAATAAATAAGGGGAGTAGTACAACAGTGAAGTTCCAATGTTATCCTATTTAGTATTAAGGCCCAGAGAAACCACAGAGTTCAGGAAAAACTTAGTGTTTAAGTTTAAAGAGTAATAGACAAAAGAAGAATGCAGAAAATGTTGGTTCATGGAGGAAAGCATAGAAAAACTTGGTGGAAATGGTGTGGTGTAGGTTAGTTGATCTTCCCAGCCTGGACAGCAAATGGGGTTGGTTCCACAATTGTGCAGTTGTGCAGTTATGGCTTCCCTTTTTTAAACAAACAAATAAACACCAATCACAGGGCAGTTGGTGGAGTGAAAAGGATAGCATAAATGGTATTGTTGTAATTCAAATGCAACAAAGCAAACATGAGAACCAGGCCACTGAAGTTCAAATGCAGATATGGTGTTGCCATTCCACTACCTTTCTGAGTACCGAAGAAGATATTTCTGATGGAACTAACCAATACAACTGATTAGTCTGATACTCTTGGATATTCTGGAGCTTTCTGTGACCTCCTCAGCCCACCTTACACACTAAATGGTTGAGAACAACTGATCGGTGAGGTAGCACACAAAGTCTACGAGGTGTTATCTGGAATAACCATCCTGGACCAAGTCTGAGCTTTTCTTTGTGTTTTGATGATATTGACAGGGATGAAATGTGGCCACTGTGAACTATACAACCTCAAGTACTATGGTAGAACTGGGTTTCCCTGTACCAAATATTTATCCTCCTATTCTAGATAGGTTTTCTTTCTAGAGCTGCCAGTTGACTGGAACCCCCTGCCCCTCAGTGTGACTGCTTTGTTTGTTTGCTTACTTGCTTATTTTTGCTTTAGGAGGAGAGACAAACCAGTATGTCTTCTGCATGGACAGCATTTTAGCTATCTATACATGGATGAATCAATTTTAGCATTAAGTTTCCCTCCTCAACATATCAAAATCTGTTGAGTTCAGTTGCCATCCATTAGACTGTCCAGAGACCTTATTACTAAGGCCAAAGTCCAGCCTGTAGTTCCAACTAGAGAAGATCAATAAATCAGTTTCTCTAGTCTAAGGAAAGCCAATGCTTATATAAATCCTGTCTATTTAATGGGTCTACTTTAGTAAGGACTATTAACTGGATTTGGACCTGGGGCATGGAGGAATTCACCAGTAGTCTCTTGCCTACTCTCACTACTTTATTTCAGGAGTGAGTAACACTATTTAATACAAATGCCAAGCAGAAAACCACACAAATTCTCATGCAGCTGTGACCTAGTTATAAGGAAAGGATGGAAAGCTGAAAAGGAGCCCCCCCCCAACTAATATGGATTCCCACCACGCATGCACTTAAGTTCTGAAGTAAATCTATGTTCTCAGCTTCAGATACTGACATTTCTATTATAGTCTATAAATACACACTGGAAAATCAGGATTAGAGAAAGCAGAAAGAAACATACACAGGAACTGAGTACCAGAATCACCAGCTTTCCCCATTCTATCGCCTTCTATAATTTTCACCTGATTTTCATTTTCTAGTTACCAATGCTGAAAATATCTAATACACAGGTTTTATACAAACTACATTTCACTGCCTTAAATATAAGAGATTGTGAAATAAAATGAAAAATTAGACACACACATCCAACACTTCCTTAATCTTATATACGCTGTTATCCCCATGAGTTTTCCAGCCACCTTTTTAACTGGCTACAGAAATGCGGTCAATCTTCTAGTGGAGAATTTGTGGCCTTCCAAATGCTTGGTACTACAGCTCCCATCAGTCCTAGCCATGTTGACTAGGGATGGTAGAAGCTGGAATCCAGCAACATCTGAAGGATCACATATTCTCCACTCTAGGTTTGCCCAGTTAACATGGTTGGAATGACTGAATAAGTAATACTGTTGTGATGAAGCTTCTTTTTGTGCATAGCAAAGACATTGTGGTATATTAGTGATTAGAATGTCATAGTAGGCTTGAAATCACCATTCTTGCTTTCAGTGAAGTGGCTGGACTCTGAGTAATCACTATGTTTCTCCCTAGTCTATCTCACAGAACAAAAAGGGCAAACTGTACACCTTGAATTCTTGGAGAAAAAATAAAAAAACAAATGTGATAAATAATCTATGAGTGTTTCTAGACAAAGGGACAGTAGTGCTACAAATTGAGGAGAATTGTGCAGCTATTCCATGTTTTCATCCTTCATCAACTTCTATGAGGAGAAAGGAAGTCAGAAGAGGCAGAGATAGAAACCCCCGCAGAAAAGATATTAATAAAGACCACCGTAACCTGGAGGCCACATAGAATTTAATGAATGAGAAGAGTGATTGCACAATAAAGGTCAATTCTAGATACACTGTACTACTCCAACCACGGTCAACTGGTCTGATTAAGTCATCACTATGTATTTCCCTTTGTGTATGTTTTTAACTCACATGACTGCTTCTGACCCCATTCCCTATATAGTAACCAGAACTGCCCCCTTCCACATGTTGGTGGAGAAATCTCTGAAACAGTCTGCTGTAGATGTGAATGTTTGTTTACTACCCAGATTACACAGAGGATGATGTCAAAATAAGGCTTTTGACAGGCTGATACAAGTAATGGAATAAAAATGGTGGCCAGGGTGGGGGGACTAGTGCTGTAGCAGCAGGAAGGAGGTAGGGGAAGGCTCCAGACAGTGACAACAAAGAATAGATACAAACATAAGCATGGGGTCTTCAGAATACATTATCGCATACTTTTCATCTCAAATATGTTCACACTTAAGTGTTCAGTACAGCTCTAATTATCACTTAGAAGTGAGGAAGGGAGAAGGAGGCAGAAGAGAAGGTTGGGCAAGAGAGCAACAGAATCCCACTGAAGAGAGAGCAGTGCAGAAACACCTTCCTGTTGATCTGTCATTCAGTCATTACTATTATGAAGACAAGTGCATCACAAATCAAGTTATACCTTTGTTTATAAAGTGTCTGTCTTCACAAAAGAAGGCAGTTTACAAATTGCTTTCCACATATATCCCCAATCACTCTGTCTCACACCAGTTGTCAGCCTAACTGTCTCTGTTTGAAATTATCAGTGAACTCATTTATAGTGAATGAGGGCAAATTTCAAACCACATCTGACTACAAGACACCTGAATGAGGATGCTTCCTGATGACATGCTGTGAATCCTCGGCAGAAGGAATTGAGACCCCCCATAAGGCAGGAATGGGATAAGCGGCAGCCATGTGTGGCCCCCAGGGCCATTCTGTGGCCCTTTAGGGCCTCCAAAGCTTTATTTTTTTGGGGAGGGGGAGTTGATTTTTTTCTGTTTGTTTCAAAATTTGACCCCCAGGAGATGTGGGGATCAAATTTACATTTTTCTCTCCCAGATAATTTTGGGCCCAGGCACAGGTCAAAACCATGGCCAAATCCCCTCACATGCTCAGAGGGCATTTGGAGGACAAACATTTGATTTTTTTTTTAAAAAAAAAATCAACAAAAACACAGGGCATGCTGAAGAAGGTGCAGCCCTCCAAGGTCTTCTTGGGAGCCAAGTGAAGCCCCAAAACTCCAAATGTTGCCCACCCCACCATAAGGCAAGTGAATCAGGAGGAACATTCTTGACAGAAAGAATATTTGCTAAGAATGAATATGTTGGCACTGAGTGGTTCCTTTTATAGCCAGACAAGCTATGCTACCACTGATCACCTGTGGAGAAAGTGGGTAGCTCTAAATAGGCAGGCCATGACCACTGCTGACAGGTAGACCTTGGTGTGCTTGCCTGGATGCAAACACATTTTTCACATGCACATACATACACACATATTCTGTCTCTCTCTCTCTCTCTTTCACACACACACACATGCACACACAGAAACACAGAGAGTAGCTGTGGAAGCTAGACTGGTTCTGCCATGAACTGGCCCTAGGAAGCTGGGGAAGCCAATGAGAGGATGATGATGGACTCAGTAGGAATTCCTATCAGCCAGGTGGAGGTAGGCTGAATAGAGCCCAAGGGCAAAAGCTTCGAGGCCTTAGTAACTTCATTTCTTTTCCTCTGCGGCTCAGTAAGATGACTTTTGTTGCTTGGTGACAGTACTCTCTCTAGTAGTTTATCTTAGCCTAAAGTAAGAGCAGTTTACTTTAGCCTTTGCGATATGGAGTGGAAGACTTTGAGCTTTTTAACTTTACTGAAATGCAAGGAATGTAAAGAACCCCACAAGAGAAAAAAATGCATACACAAATTGCCACTGGATTGTAAACTTCTGTGCCAGATGGAAAGGAATAATGCTCCCCTGCCACCCCAGGCTATTAGTCCAGAAGATCTAAAGGTAATCTGTTCTTATGTTCTGGTGGGGCATATTCTTATGTTCCAATCCTACAAGTTTTGGCATCAGTAGTAAGTAGTGAGACTGTGACACAGAAACTGTTGGCCCAGCAAAATTTGACAAACTATAATGTTACACGAGTAATTCAGTGTTCACTGGCAAACAAAGAAACAAGAGATTTGTCATTTACATTATAAAGTAGGAGTTTTGAATCTTTCAGAGCAGCTATGCTTTGCAATGTAAATGCAGCCACAAACTGAGAGTCATGGCAAATTGGGTTGCAGAAGTGAAAATAATTCCACTGTTCTGACACTTCATCACATTTTCTGTAAGGACAGAATTAAGCTGCCAATGCAACTGTTTTGTCATAGAAGAAATATTTGCTCTTTTAAAGTCCCAGTTTCCAAGGCCTTTCTCTGCTGGTGTATTTTTGCAGAGGTGAGGTGATAGTAGGCACATCTGTATGTTCCAGAGACACTTAGCTCATAAAAGAAATGAAAGTATGGGAAGTGTGATATACAACTCAAATGTTTCACTATTCTCCTGAGGGCAGAGGTGGTCAGGCCCAGGAAAGACAAAGACAGAGTTGCTATGTGTATTCAGTTTGTACACTGAAATACACCACAAAATGATCTTAAAACAAGAAAGATCAGCATATACAGATGCATAAAAGAATTTTTAATATAACAATAAATGAAACAGAAGCTAATGTTAAGTCTTCCAAAAAGGTTATCCAAATCTTTCCTGCAGCAGATACTGGCAATATTGTGTATTGCAAGATATTTTACTTTTTGCTCTTCATGTGTAAAATGCCATGGGAGCTGAGCTGAAATTCACAGTGGCTAGGCTTCCTTGCCACCAAAGTAGCATGCCTACCAAAGAAATTGTAAGCTTAGCTACATTACTCTGGAGGAGCAAGTGCCAACTGATTCCAAACTTGCCAGGCCATGGAGTCACTGAGGGAGGAACAAACTCAGTATACTCACACCCCACTCACTCCTGGATCTGCGATGACAAGAAGCACTATCAAGTGCTGTTATCCAACTGCACCAACCCAGTTGAGGGGATTGTAGCACTAAATGAGGCTCTTAATGGATTTTCAGCTGGAAATAGAGCTGATTTGCAACACTTGAGAATGGGATAGCAGGTAGATAGTGACAATGTTGTGTGATAGCATGTCTCCTGGACCAGGAACAACCCTACTTTCCCTCATAGCAACTGCTATGTGGTTTCATTTTCCCACCCACTGCCCTAGACCACCGCTTGCTTCTCTGCCTAGTAGCTACCAATTCAGTTCTCTGTCCCTCCAGCATGAGATGGCACCCCTTGCCTTTGGTTCCTACCTAGCCTTGCTTTCTCTTGGCTTTTTCACCTCTAATTCTATTGACATGTTGGATACAAACACAGCAGTCCCTGATAAACAGATAACACAGAAGTAACACAACTTCAATCCAGAATTTTATTCCATTAATGGAAGGTGCTATGAAGACTTTTACACATGGATGGAACTTCTTCTCTCATGGAAGATTTTCCCATCCATTGGAAGCTCTTTCTGTTCACAAAGATGAATGTTTCGGACCCAGCCTATATCAAATTAGAAAGCATATCTTTCATTTAATCTCTTATGTTCCAAATAGGACTGTTAAAAGAATTGCTGGAATGTCTTTACATAGTACTTAAATGAAACATCAAAAGTGAAATGGTTGGAACTGAGTGTCTTTGCCAGGAAAGCAAAACTGCCATGGAAAGTGCTTTCAATAAAATCCAGTGGTAGTGACTATTCTTCTGTTTCTGTTCAAGAAAAGGTTTTCAACAGATACTTGTCAGGTGGATGAACTCAAAACATGGTTTTGTAGGGATTTGCTTATTTATTGCTAGTAAACAGAAATATATCAGATATTAATGATATCTTGGGGAAGACTATTTAAAAATCATGGTTTCAGATAGTCTAAGTACAACACAACAATTAGTGCACCAAAGCACTTAGACTATTGATCAGATAAAAAATGAAAATAACTGCTGGGCTGAAACTGCAACTGGAATACTTGCAGTTTTAATTGTTGCTATGTAACATAAGTGGTGCATAAGCACCAGAAATCTGGTATGAATTTTTCCATATAAATAAATAAAATCAGTGAGCTAGTGTCCAGAAGAGTTTTTTCTCCCTTCTTTAGCGTACTAATACAAAGGATAATATCAGCTTACAGTGTCCATGGACTGATCTAAGTGGCCATCATTATTATCCGCAAAGCATGTCCTACAATTTGAAACAGATCTTACCCAGAATCTTCCTGGTAGCAATATTTTATTTTAGAAATGACTGGATATAAGTGCAGCATCTTTTGTTTTCTCATTTTGTAATTAGATCTACACACTAAGGACTTTCTCTGCCATTTCTCCAACATAAATTAGGAAAGAAAGCAACAGTGTGTCAAAATAGCCAGACAAACATAAATTAGCACAAGTAGAATTATTTAACAAGTTTAGAAAAGTTTTAAAACCAAACTGTAAATTAGTCAGTGGGGGTATTACTATAACCCTGTGCAAATGTTCTTTCACAATTACTTTACTTTTGCAGAGACTTGTAATCTAAGGCTGGAAAGGTAAAAGTTCTCCATCTATTGTTCAATGGACAGCAGGTCTCACTGCTTTAGATTCCCATGAGTGTGTATAAATGCTAATTTCATAAACGTGATTTTGGAAAAATGGTCAACTTACATGAATGTATATGTCTAGCCCATGGTCATATCACATATATTCCCCCTTGGAAGTGGCCTCATGCACCACTGAGTCCAAACCCCTGCTCAGTGCAAGATCTCCAGCTCTTCTGTTATGGTCTTACTTTTAAGCATCCAGTTATATATCCAAATCTGTCTGTCTGTCTGTCTGTCTACCTTTAAGTTACTAATTCTTGAAATAAATGTTAGTTCAAAATGCCTATAATAATGAATTCTGCCCCAAATCTCCATGAAGGTTCTCCACTGTAACATTGAAAGAAAATGTTGATAATACAATGGTCTACTTTGCAAACAACTATTTTCTTCACTCATGCCTTTTAAAACAAGTGGTTTCTGAATATGTGCTCCAGTTAAAAAATGTATATACAGTATAGACAGAAGACTAAACATTATTAGCAATTTCAGGCTTATGTTCCTACCAATCTCAAATAGGCCAAATATTTTACCACTTGAGGCAAAGGGAAAAAATGGTACTTCTACTATCTCCATTTCATTTTCAAAACAACACTGACAACACTGGCCACTTATTCTTACTTCTAGAACAGCATTCTTTACTACATTGGTTCTCAACTCTGACCCTCCAGATCTTTCGTAGTTCAACTTCAGGATGCTTCAAACAGCATGGCAAACAGACAGAGAAACTGAACATCTGGATTGAGAAACACTGCTGTATTGCACTTTAAAGTTTAGCTTTGGGTGGAAGAGCAAGTCATGTGGCACATACAGCTCTGTGCACAATGAACCTCTCAGAATTGCCATCTGAGTTAGTCAACTTACCCCTGCCTAATGAAAAGACCAGCCTTGATCTCAGGCTCAGGTGCTCTTAAACAACAAATGCGTCTCATATGCAACTAGAGAGAAACACTATGTTATACCAAAAAAGAGAAACATTTAGTTAATTATCCTTCTCTGAATCATAACAAAATGTATGCAAACATTTATTATGAATATCTTAATATTTCAGATTCTGTAAAAAGCATTTATTCTCAAAATGTATCGGTTAGAAAGTTTTTCTTATTGTAGCAGCATGTTACTTTTAGTCTACAAAGTTCAGGGTAGACGATTACCTTGGTTGAAGTGAGATTGTTACCACGTACACACATCAACACATATGTATGTCAGGATAAGCATGCTGAATACAGTAAAAAATAAAAATCCACATCTTCAGTATTCTCAGAAATATCCTTTTATCCTTCTTACATATCGTCCCAAGCTTAAGGGAAAATGCTTTACAGCTGAATCAATAATAAGACAGCAAGTGGTTTAATTCAATGTTGTGTGTTGTCACTTACCCCTCTACCAGTTCAAATTGGTCCTGTACAGCTTTGGGAATAATTGAAAAATGTGTCAGGAATAAAATGTCATCCCATTTCATTCTGAGTCACTATATTTTTACACTCAGAACTACAAGGCTAAGGCCATTTCCGCACAGGGTGAGGGAATCGCCCCGTGACGCTACTCACCGGACTTTTGGGCTCCCTGGTCCGGTCCACGCTTCTCCGGAGCAGTGCATGGCTGCCGCTTCACACTGCTCTGGGGACAAAAATGGTGGCTTCCAGTTGGTCGAGGGTCTCCACCAACTGCTGAAGCTCACCAGCCTAAAGCCCACCCCCTGGTAGATTGCAGGCTCGCACCAATGCGAGCCTGCGAATCTGCATAAGGGAGCAGGCTCGCAGTGGCACGCTCCATGCTTTTGAAAGACCTGTTTTTAGTGGCCTTTCAAAAGCATGCTGGACGACCACTTTGGGTCGTTCCAGAGCAGACTGGGTTGCAGATCTACGTTAAGTAGGTCCAACCCAGTCCGCTCCCAGGTGCAGACGTCCTCCCTGGAGAACGCTCTGCCCCGTGTTAAAAACCCTGTGTGGAAATGTGTTTGCCATAGTATCCTATCAAAAGTACTTTTAATACAAATGATGTAGAAGTGTCCATACCATGAAAATCAGGTTGCATCATATGTACTGCTAGTTGCTAAGCTCTTATTTAATCAAATCAATCTACAGACACAAGAGACTATGGGCCTTCCGCACTACACTGTTATAGTGCTATTATTCCACTTTCAACATCCTATGGAATCCTGGGGTTTGCAGTTTAGGGAGTGGCATTGAGAATTCTCAGCCAAAGAGCTCACCTCAGTTACCTACAAACTCCAGAATTCCACCGGACATTGAAAGTAGAATAACAGCATTATAAAAGTGTAGTGCAGAAAGGCCCTATGTCTAAACAACATACATGTGAACTGGCCTGGAGATGTATTGTTAAAGGTACTTAAAGACATTTTAGATATACAAGGGATATTAGTTTCATTTAAGAATGCACTGAAAGTAGGGAGGGACATCTGAAGAGCATAAATGAGTTCTTCTAGGCCATATCTGGAATGTTGTCTTTACACTGCAGAAGCACCGGTTTACTTCCAGCCTAACTAAGAAGACTGGTTAGGATGCTTATAGGTCCAGGTCAGCACCGGAGCATTATTACCGCAAAGGGCCTGCCACTAGGGCTAGCCCAAGGCATTTTGGTGCGTGAGAGAAAAGGGCAAATTATGCTACCCCTACATGTTTAAGTCAAAATGCCAATCTGGCAAAAATCTCCCCAAAATACAACAAAAATATATGAAATGATTAATAGTTTGCTATCCTTTCTTGATACTCCAAATCCACTGGCTGACATGGCTTCACTATTCTACCTAATGGGAGATTCTTCCTTAGCTGAGTAAAAGGAAGAACCAGAAAGCAAATAATCATAGGCTAGTTGTTCAGAAAGCTTGTGATCCATGTTCTTGTCTTCCATGTCAGTATCATGTAAACTTCCAAGGCCCTTGCTTCTTTCCACCTCTCATGCCCTTCTCTTTCTTTATAGTTTGAATGCAAGAATGCTAAGGCTCTGGATGTTGAGGGTTTTCAGTGATCATCTAGTAACAACACTGCCTGCTGTAGTGGTTTTTTTGGGGGGGTGGGGAGACTGAAGACTATCAGTATAAAACCTGTTTGATTAACTGCAGACCCTCTCCTCTGATTTGCATGCAAATAGGTGAGTTTAGCCCCTGGAGGTACTCACAAGAGCAATCCCAATCCCAGCAGGAGGGCTCTCAGTGCTAGGAGCAATAAGGACTCCAAAGCAGGAGCCGCCACTTTCAAGAGCTTCAAGAGGACCTCAGGGCCCATCTCTTCTCTCTGCTTCTGGGCTTTCCTCCTTAGCCACCTATTTACACGGCAAGCAGTGAAAACCAATGCAATAAAAACGCTTTCCTACCTCAGCAGTTTCTCAATGAACTGAGATGGTGAAACAAGGAGAAAAGGAGAAACTGCAGAGGGAGCACATGCTATTTGGTTGGGGCTCGGCACGTAAAAAGAGCATACAGGCAAAGGAGATGTGAGAAATAGCACTCTGCTAACCCCTTATAGGTATTGCCACATTTTCAGTCAGGCTAGGATGGTAACCATAGCAGTAGCCTGGGCCCAATTCTACTACTCCTTCTATTCTGCTGGCTCAGGGAGCTTTCTTCTTCCCCTAATGCTGCTTTTTATGCTCCTGATCATGGTTCGATCTTTAAGTTACAGATGTAGTTTACACTGATGGACCTAAATTCAATTGTAGTATAAACAGCATAAACTAAACTAGACTTATTGAATTAATGGAAACTTAGTGAGATAGCACTTATGTAAGGTTCCACTTATTCAGTGGGTCTTTTCTAGTTTAGACTATCTATTGAACTTAAGGCATTAATTCTTAGTTCTTTCTTCATTGTCAATAAAATATGTTTTTCCCAATCCGTATATTTAATATCTTAAAATATAAAGATCTCAGGTTTGAGATGTATATCTCTTTTGTTATTCCCTTCTTATAGGGGAGGAAAGTCACATAGTCTTACCTCGTCTGCTCCATTTTTAAACTCAAGACACATAGCTCCAAAGGACAGAGAGAAGAAGTAGGGATTAGCTTGTTTTCTGCCCATTGTCTCTTATATCCCTTCTACATGCTTTTTTTTTTTTTTTTTTTTGCAGTTGGCTTCTCTTTGCAGATTCTCCTCCCTATGCAACTGTGAAAGATACCTTATTTACAGTCTAAGCTAAGCTCATTGGCTGTCTATTATATTAACATGGTTCTCATTTTTAAAAAAGGAGGATTAACTCAATAAACCAAACTTTTCCTTATATAGAGATGGTACTTATCTCTTAAGATAAGTCATTGACATTGTGCTTAAAAGCTAGATCTGTGATCTTATGTATACCTACCTGGAAGAAAGTACTATTCCACACAGTAGTCTTAGGCCATTTCCGCACTACACTGTTATAGTGCTGTTATTCCACTTCCAACATTCTGCGGAATTCTGGCTGAGAATTCTAAATTCCCCTCCCTAAACCGTAAGTCCTAGGATTCCATAGGATTTGAAAGTGAAATAATAGCAGTATTACAGTGTAGTGTGGAAATGGCCTTACTTCCAGATTGCCAGGACAAGTCTAATGTAACATGTTAGGCATATTAACTAATCTTAAGTAGTAACTAAGGGAAATTGTTAGCCACAACTACAATAACCCTATTGAATTATAGAACTTACATGGCTATTGACTTAAGCCATTGCTTCAATGGATCTATGGGACTAACAATTGGATTTAGGCCGCTGTCTCCCATACTATATACTCACAAATCTCCTATACTATATCCTCATATAATAACTGTTATATACAAATAAAAGCCAAAAACATTACAAAAATGTACATTAGACTACATTTCCACTATTTTTACAAAATATTTCTACCCAAAAATGAAACCTGGAATAAAAAACTGGAAATATATTTATAGTTTTGCTGAATGCTAAGTGTTCAAGTGGTACATGCTACACTGAAATAGTAGGAACCCTATCCAGATTGATTGTTTCTGCAGAGGGAAAAAATGAGATAGCTTCCAAATACAGACATGTGGCATTAGGAAAGATACAAACAGACAGCAGAAGGCCTGTCAAAAACCTGACAGGCTTTCCATTTAATAGCAACAAGTGTCATTTTGAATTTGTGGAAACAACATTATCAAGTCAAGAGATTTGGCATGGAAAAAAATAATCAGAATATAGAATTTTATCAGCACTGACTTATATTTATGTCTGATTCTCAGGAGATTTAGTGATTTAGTCCAAACTCTGACAAGTTTTTCAGCTATATACCGAACCAGAAACACTACTTTCAATGCCATTACATGACACAGTTATCTGACAAAGAAAAAGGAAGACTGTCTCTGTTGTATCCTACTGGTCACCCAGAGTGGACACTAAAGTCTGAAATGTGGAGTAAATTTTCAAGGGAATAATCCTTACTAGGTTTGAGATCATTTCCTCCTAGATATTTTGCTAACTCTCTCTTTTAAAGACCATTTCACCTTGTTCAATAACCATATGCTTCACATGTGAAATAAAGTTAACAGAAGCCACTTTTCCATAGTACTTCTACATTCTCCTTTTTTTTTTTTAAATGCACTATTACATTTTGTGACCTGGTAACTTTATTGGTTCACTTTGAATAAACCAAACTATGGCTTGTTCTACCATGGCCAATACCATCTCTTGACCATATTGATGTAGCTAAAGCATCTAAGCCTATATACACTAAGCAACTTATACACTCAGTTGTGACTAATTTCTTTGGATAAAATTCAGGAACAGTGCTCTGTACTTGTATATTTGCAATCTTTACCTCCAAATTTTGTTTTTGAATGTCTTAGCACTGAATTTAAATAATTGCACTTGAATTAAAAAATGTTACCTCTTCCTTCTCGACTTCTTTGTGTTGTCTCTTTCCTATTTCCCTGAATGTAAATCTTCATAAAATTGTGTCAAACTAATTTGGATGCTTGAATTTAGACTGGATAATCAAAAATGATTCCATCAGTGACATTCTACTTCTCTTTACATGAATTATATCTGGTCTTTCAGAAACTCTTTATAGCGAATATTAAAGCAAAATGCCACAGGCAAAGTTAAACTTTGTAAAAACCTAATTTTCCTTACTACTGCTCACTTATATAGTAATTCTACTGCATTGTATCAGTTGATAAAATTGTGTCTGCTCTGAACTGCAGAACAATTCCACTCTCCTTCTTACATGTCTCTGTAATGGAAAATTTACAGCTTGGCTCCAATTTGTCCACAGCTCCTGCACTGTCTAGTGTTGAATTCCTGGACATAATTTTTGTAAAATATTCCAATTCAAAGCTCAAGAAACACAAAATATTCTTTATTTACAACATACAGTCTACCAGAATGCAGCATACAATATATGCTAAACCCACAACATATGTAACTCCTACAATTATATCTAAGTGTGGTGGTTTGAGCATTGGATTACAATCCTGGAGACCAGGGTTCAATTCTCCACTCATCCCTGGAAACCTACTGGGTGACTTTGGGCATGTCACCCACTCCCACCCTCAGAAAATGCATGATAGGTTCACATTTGAAACACAACAACAACACTTAAAATCATATAAGTCAGACTCAGAAAAACAGCCACTAAAGACAAAAATATCCAGGAATCAAGGAATTTAAGTTTCTTATTTTTAATTTTCATGAAAAAGTAATCAGTGAAAAGTAGAAGGCAAGCATTTGGTGCAGGGAATAACCCCCATTTAGGCTGGATAACTACAACACTTAACAACAGAAGCCTACAAATAACCACTGGAATACTGAGGAAAGCTACCTTCAGTAAATGCTTTAATAAACAAACTGAAGGATACTTGCTAGGTTTGCGTTATTTGCTATTATCCACTAACATGTAGAGGGAGGGAGTTTTTGCCATACTTTCAGGAGAAATTATTTTAGAATTTAACAGCAGGGATCTGTAGCCACTCCATCAAATAATACCCTCTTCAGAAACAAAGACAAACATAAAAATTGCAGTAGTTGATAATGAAATTAGATAAGTGAAGTTGCCAGATGGGCTTCCTCAGGGAAAGCATCCCAAACTGTAGCCAGGAATTTTGTACCCTGACTGTGCCTAATTAACTTAATATGGATCACATTACTATGTTCTAATTAAAAGGAATGAGAATACAAATTTCTCACTTTGTATTTGTAAGCTATTTAAACATGCCATTCTAGGCTTGCCAAACCACCTGCACTCTTAATACAATTTTCCCTTGCTTCAGTAAGAAAGAAGATTTTTAACGATGAAATAAACCCAATGACACAGTGACCTCTTTTGCCATTGAACAGCTTTACAAATGTTACAAATGACCTTAAAAGTTGATCCTGTTAACTTTTATTTCCCCTGAGGAAACAGCAAAAACCTGACCCCTAGTCTCCTATATCACCACTACTTCCCAAAGCTATATCATATCCATGGAAACCAAGCTTCTACTAAGACAAGCTCAGAAGAAAAACATCTTCCCTCAAACAGACTTTCTTATTTATTTATTTATTTACAGCTCTCACAAAAGGACTAAAATATACAAATGAAAAAAATACACAGACCCTTATATTTGGATATATTACCATGTGGGCTCTTCACGAATTCCAAGAACAATTTTCCATTTTTTTTACAAAGGAAAACATGTACACCATATGAGCCTTAACAATAGGTTAGATTATCAACATCTCAGAGCATCATATCTAGAGTAGTAATTAAAAGAGACAACAAAAGAAAATGATTGTTCTACAAACCCTTTTACTGAAGAGAGAGAGCTCTAGAGAGAGCTTGATCTTACGCTCTGCTACTCAAAAGATATCAGCATCACAACAAGAGCACCTCCTTCTCCCTTTTCATCAATTCCAGTAGCACCTTTGGAGTCTGTACTGAAACAGCATCAGCCTCACACAATGATCTTGCTCTGAGAGGGCGCCAGTTCCACTCCCTTGAACTAAATCCTAAAATCCTTTCCATATTTCTACTAGGAGTGATAGCAGAAGCCTTGATCATTTTATTTATACTTATCCAGTGTTTCTGTGTGCGTGTGTGCGCACGCGCATGTGCATGCATACATGTATTTTTGTCTGTCTGTCTATCTGGCAAATAAGTGCAGACACAGCAAAATGCTTTCATATATTGTGGATACAGAATTTAAGTATGCAATGAGCAAGTCAATACTGAATTTAGAAAGATATGTTTGCCTGCTTGTACAATTCTACCGCTGGGTAGCTGAGGCTAACAGAAACGTAAACATGTGGATGGTGTTTTACACATGCTAAGTCTCACTGACTGGACTCAACTGCTATGGACTGAAAATATTTAAGAAAATCCTATCCCCAGTATTTATAAGGAGATTCATTCAGATTATGAATAATAAATTCACTATATTATCTCTTTCTGTATTTGTTGTTATTCCATGGAAATGTAAAAAAAAAGACATTTAAAATATGGGAATAAGACTTTTGAAATATTCATTTTGCATATGTGGATTACCAGAATCACTTGTAATATACAGCCCAATAGAATAGAAGTACAAAATACTGGATGTAATATACAGCCCAATAGAATACAAGTACAAAATACTGGATGTTATTTTAATAATCATAGTGTGAACCATTGCCAACATCAGTACACATTCACATGCACGCACATGCATGTACATATCCACACAAAGACACAAATGTGTGTGTGTGCACATGCATGCATGCACATGTAATATGTTAGTAAACAAGACTCTAAAAGTGCATTTGTTTTTAAATTCCAGCAGCATCCTGCCCATACTCGGTAATACTTTAAGATACAATCTAGAATAGTGATTAATACAATGACTAATAAGAAAAAATTACTTACTCATGGTTTTGGAAACTCATCTTTGGAAACTCTGGACCTTCAGTCCTTTCACAGATTTGCCAATTGCTCTGCTGTTTTATATTCTGTTCAGAAGCTGACACAAGCCCTATAGGATGACTTTTGATAGCTTTAGGTCCTGCAAGTCTCCCCAGATCTCTTCCTTTAAAAAATGTTAAGACGTAAGCTCTTTGGAAGTAGTCACTGTACTGTTTCTAAGGCCCTTCCGTTCCATTTTAAAGAGATAACATTTAGGTATCCCAAGGCATCAGTAAGTGTGGTACTTAGGATATAAACGATAAAGGCTGTCAGAAGCAATTCAAGTGAAAAATCTCAGTTAACCTTAGGCTTGAAAATGGGCAGAGATTAAGAGTTGTTTTTAGTGAAAATGTAAATGCGAATAATGTAAGTTATCCTTTCTTTCATTCAAACCTGTGAACACTACATATTATATAACAGCTTCAGTTTGAAATCATGTGTGAATCAGAAAATTCTTTGAGCTTTTCATGAAACAAACTTCTTTCAAAATTTTTGGGCCATTTGATATATGACAATTTTGATATATCACAATTTTCTTTAATGGTATGGAAATAATGCAAGTGTCCATTCCACTCTAATTGAATGTGTCTGGCTGTTATAGCATACTCGGTAGTTGTTTGTGGTGCTGCTCAAGAGGTATTTATCCCTTGCAACCTGCGCTTGGCTTCTGTGCCTCCCTATTCCACTCTTGCTTTCTTCTTTCACTAAATGTAGAATGTAGTATGTGATCAGATAAATGCTGCAATTTTTAACATGAGATTTTTCATGTTTGTGATCACTCACAAAGATTACGATTGTGAAATACACATGGAGTGTAGCATGTGGAAAACCTTGTAGCATTGTGTTTCAAGTGCTAGCATAACATTCAGCACAGGGTAAAACTGCAAGAAAGAGACTGTAGACAGTAAGCCAAACATGCAAGCCCCCACCCTCTTATTTCAGTCAAACTTCATTTGATCATATGTAGAAGGCAAAATAATCTTAACACAGGAACAAGTCACATAAACTGAGCAGGTCAGCATAATAATTTATAGCAAATCAGAGAACTGATTAATCTGCCCCACTATTTTCTGCACCAACTGGCAAAAATCTCTCCAAAGCTTCAAAAAGGCTCTTTCACATTGTGTAACCAGATATGCTCTGAATGCACCAGGGATTGAACCTGGAGCCTGTGCATGATAAGGGCATGTTCCTATCTAGATTACAGCCCTTTTCCAAGGGGTCAGAACAATGTGTCCTTTAAAAAAAAAAAAGAGTTCTGAAATCTTATTTTACTTTCAGAAAAAATAGCAGGATTCAGTTAGATGAACTCAGTATTTTCCTATATAGAAAGGAAATTGTTTGACTGAGGTTTTAGAAGATAATAAAATGCATCCTATGGATGTGTGTGTGTGAACATTTGTGTGCACACACATACATGTCTAGATAGAAATGAATGTGCTATAATATTTAAATAATGAATGGAGATAAAATAGAGCAGAAGAATAAATGTATGTTGATCCTTGACTACTTTAAAGTTATAAGCAAGATTTTCTTCATGTTGCTTCTGAGGTTATAATGACCACAGAAGCAATTGTAAATACTCTCAGCCCCTGCCCCCCAATGCAAATGATGTACTCTTAGAAAATATTTCATAGGCCCTTTTCACACGGGGTTAATAAAACGGTGTAGGGCGACCTCGACCAGAGGTCATCCACACCTTGGAGTGCGGAGGGTCGGTTTTAATTTTGAGGTTCTATACCTCAAACCGCCCTGAAGCGGCCGGAGGTGGTGGCGCCGCATGTTTTTTAAAAACCACTTTCCAAGTGGTTTTTATTAAACACAAGCGTGCAGCCCCATTCCACCCCATTGCGGCGCCCCGTTGTAGATTTGCAGGAGCGCGCAAGTGCATGCCTGCAGATCTGCCAGGGGGTGGCCTTCCGGCTGGCGAGCTTCTCCGATTGGTGGAGAGCCTCTGCCAGTCATAAGCCACCATTTTGGATGCCGCCAGACACCGCAGGAGTATGGAGCGGCGAACGCGCACTGCTCCTCGTGGCGACGGACTTACCCGGCTTCACGTAAGCTCCATTTCTGCATGCTTTGCCCCGTTTCTCCCTCCGCGTGTGGAAAGGGCCATAGTCTTAAGTCACTCTTTGGGACAGGATTAGAACTGGATGCTTGAATTAATTTTCAGTGACATACATCAAACTGTAGATCAACAGAAATGGAAGCTGCTAAATCTCTTCTACTCTGTATTCATAATATGATGCAGACAAAGATCTCCTCTAATAGAATAGAACAGAAACACTGGAGTCGATGTCTATGAAAGGCCCAATAGAAGGTATTCTTCCAGAACAGAAGAGAGATTTCACTCAAAAGGGCATAGCCTAAATTTGAAATGTGCCAAATGAATTGATATATATCTTCTTTAAAATAATCAGAGTAGAATATCTTCCCTCTTAATACTTGGTTAAAGTGAACGCAGAAGGTAGTGGTGTGGTGGGGGGGCAGGCGTGGTAGAGAAATCATTTACACCAAAGAGGAGGTTCAAATTCTTAAACTGCTAAGCATTTTCTTTTAATGTAGCTGTTCTTGAGAATGCAAAGACCACTATAGCCATGGGGCTTCAACTGGCATGCTCCAGATTTACAAGTCCAGGTTGCTTAATTATGCAGGCTTCATAATTATTTGAATGAATCCCATTAATTTTGGCATTTTTACCCAGTTGCTTTGTCTTTGCTCCTGTTGCAAATCACAAAACTTAGGGAAAGACCTGTGGTTTTGTCCTGAAGCTTGGTGTTGCCTATAAATTCTGCCTCATTTTTATCTCTAAGTCTATATTGTATGTGAGGAGGACTGACTTGGAGAAAAATCCTCTAGATGTAATTCTGATCTTAAGGGTGGAGAGAGGATTCTTATTATCTCATTGGAGAACAAGCTGATCAGACATCATTATATGCTTTAAATGTGTGTGTGTGCATGTGTGTGCACGCGCGTGTATTTCCATGTAAGCGAAAGAATGAAAATATTATTTATAAATTTATTTAATTTATATCCCTCTTTCTCCCAACACAGGATCTTGGGTGACATACAACATTTTAAAGGCACAATTCAACTGAAAAGCTGGTAAGACAAAAGTTCAAACATGATTGAACTAAATTTCTGTCTAAAAACCCACAAGTTTAAACCAGTTAAAACCAGCAGCAGAAGATGCCTAAAAACATAATAAAAACACTACACTTCCATTAAAAGATTCATCTGTTGCATACATTAAAAACCAAAAGCTTTCTTAAATGAATTGCTGACAAGAGGGGGGAGACCAGTTGGAGCTCCCAGGGAAGGGAATTCCATAACTTTGAGGTAACCACCAAGAAGGTTCTCTCTTATATCCTCACCAGATGTGTCTGAGATGGTGGTGGGACAGAGAGATTTTAAACATCTTGCATGGAATTAAAAAAACCTTATATTATTTATTTTTGTACTATTTCTCATCCTAATCACTAAGAGTTACCACTAAGTTAGAAATCTTTCATGATAAGAAGACTATGCCAATCTAGAAGATTGTCATCACATGCCATATACCAGGACTAAATTGTTTCCACTTTAATAATAACATTCTCAGCCTAAAACAGGCTGTCACACAATTGTGAAATTGCTTCTAACAATTGCTTTGGGGCTGTGGGGACCTTTTTCCCCCAGAAAAATAAATAATACAATATCTACAAAACTGTGGATACTCTGGGGGCTTGGGAGGGGTGTTGCAGTTTATCCACCCTGCACTATCCTTTATGGATACCTGGTGCCAGGTCTGGAATCTGAGTAAAAACTGGCTATCTGAGGACTATGGCAGTTCTGTGTGGGACATTTGAATATGTCACATGATAGAGGCCACATTCAATACATATACCAAACCCATACACGCAGAGTGGATTTTTGAAATAATTTTCCATCTAAAAGCTCCAGATTGTCCCTCTAAATACATCCATTTCAAAAGCATTTCTTGTACAGGTACTTGCTATAAACGGTGCACTGTAAAAAGTGCATACACACACAAAAATGCATATTGTCATTGGCTGTCAGGTTGAATTTTTTTAAAAAACAATATTAAAACTCATTTGCTACCTCCATATATTCAATATAAGATAAAAGTTTCACCTCACACTGAGCAGAAACCAAGGTAAAGTGGATCCAACATAAAGAGCATGAAAAACTATTGATAATCTAGGTGCAACATATCAAAGCCGAGCAAAATTTTGGGCACAATATTCTGAAACAAAATCTCCTATCCTCTGTTTGCATACAAAAATTCAAGCCCATATTCTCCTAATTTGTTTTCTCCACAGTGCATTCAGTTATAATTGTGGAAGCAGAATGTATAAAAAGAAAGCTTCAGCTTAGCAAAATTACTTTTAAAACAAATCAACCACTGTGTTTGTTCTTTCAAGGCATTCCTTAAAATCATACCTTACCACTGAAATTAAAAATGTTTTACATTCTACTGAATGCAATGTTTATGCAGAATTGGGTTTCAGTTCTGATCTAAAGACACTCCTTCCACTTCTCAAACGTGACAGTTAAAGCAACCATTTCTGATTAAGATTAGTCAACTTTAAAGCATTTGGATTTCCCCACAGCTTCAGCACTGCACTGTTCGCCAGTTAAATTATTCCTGTTTCACTATCTCTGTGAATAATCAGAAAAAAAAAACCTAGAAAAAAACTATTTTGATAAGGATACAAGAGTTGAACTGAGAAAGCAAAGTAAAGGAAACTAGTCATGTGCTGAGAATCACAGTCTCATTAGAAATTCAGCTAGAGCTAGAGCTGCATTAGGACAGCATAAACAACTCTGCTGCCTGCTGGGGGAGGGAGGAAGTTAACATAAAAAAAAAGGCAATAACGTATTCGCGGAAGCAAAATTGGATGCATCTTATATTGCTATTGCTTGTATGTTACATACTTCTTAACTGCTTTTTTAAAAAAATGAATAGCCAGATACAATCAATAAAGGCAGTGTTCCAACTTTTTCTTCAAAGATTTAAATATGTCTTACAAAAAGTGTCTTTAAAAAAAACCTTCAAAAACTTCAGCATTGAAATTTTTAATAATATATGACTTATCAGAAAGCACTGTAGAAGACTATTTTCTACTAGTGCCAGGGCATTTCTTCTGCTTGTATTTCTTAAAAACACTGGTTGCAGAATATCAATATTGTAATCTTCTTGGGTTTACTCAAAAAAATATTTATAAAGAAGCAGTCTATTTCAAAATCAGTTTAGTTCCAAAAGGAGGAAGGGAGGTAGCTTGCTTGCTTGCTTGCTTGTTTTCTTTCTTTCTTTCTTTTGTAAGACAGTGTTGATTTGTGGAGATCCCTGACAAGATATATTCAGATTTAATAGCTGAATTGCACATCTGTGTAATAACATATTGGAATTCTAAACTATTCCTTATTCCTTTTAAGGTCAATCATAATTTAGCATAAATTCAAATACAGCTACTTAGTACTAGAATTTAATCTTTGTCAAAATACTGACTTCATCCTGCTGTTGACAGTTTGCTAACTTGCCAAAATACATTATGACTATTGTCTTTGGGTTGGAAAGTATAATGAAAAAAGAGATTAAAGTGCTGCAAAGTCAGAGTTGTGAGGCTGATAAAAATAAAATGTATTTGGTGAAAGTGACAAAACAACAACAACAACAACAACAGCTCAAATGACATCATATGCCATCCTGTTCTATCTAAAATTCAAAATTCTGTCTGCTCTTTATCTGGGAAATGATCATTGTTTGCAGCACGTATCTCTTAGTACTGTTTCAATATGAAATAAAAGTATTAACTGCACAAAACAAATATACCTGCAATGAATATGAAAAGTTGTATCGGTGGCAAGTAGTAAGATCAGAATTGTTTCAGCAGAAGTTCTTTTTGATAATCACATAGGAGAAGTTACTGAGAAATTAATTGTTCTGCCTAAGAAAGGGCCTGGTAGGCTTATACAGAATAGAGATAGCCTGGATTTCAAGGGAAGAGCTGAAATTTTATTACTCACTTTTACTGCCCTTTGTCCCTAATCCACATGGCCAAGAAAGGGAGTGATCTCTCTTTGCAATGACATCTACACCATCTTAAGTGACAACAGAAGTAATATTTGAGAAGGTAGACGTGTAACTCTAAAATCATCACTCTTCTTCTCCTGTATGATTTTTAACGTTTTTGCTTGATGAAGAAGCCAGTGTAGCTTTGAAAGTTTGAATGATTTTTTTAAATTTTTGTATTTATTTGTTTTGTTTTGTTTTTTAGTTGGCCCAATAAGGGTATTACTGTTTTGTAGATTTGGGATTTTGTTGTATTTTAGATAAGAAGTGTTCAGTATTATTCTGAGGACATCCTTTCATGAGCAAAGGCAAATTTTGTTGCTTCAGCCTTTATCATCCTATATAGGAAGACATAGTGGCCACATCATTATCTCCTAGTACATAAAACTAAGTGAAATGATTTGTTAGGAGATGACATTTCATGGTCATGGGACCTATCTGAGACATTCCTTAACATATTCCCTATGGATTTTTTTTTTTAAAAAATGCAAAAATATCTTCTTGAGTAAAGAAGAAGAGAGAAAATGGCACAAATTTCTGCAAAAATTTCAAGCAATATTGAAACAAAGTTTATTAATTCTGTTGACCATTGCAACTATTACCAGCACCCTGTCATCAGACCTAGTCTACCTTGGATGCTGCTGTGTCAACAAAGTGATGGCCAAGGTAAGATGTCATAAGACAGTGGTTCCCAACCTGTGGGTCCCCAGATGTTTGTGGATTTCAGCTCCCAGAAGCCCTGAGCATTGACTATAGTGGCTGGGGCTTCTGGGAGCTGAAGTCCACGAACATCTGGGGACCCACAGGTTGAGAACCACTGGCATAAGAGAAGGTGGCTGGCTGGAGTAGATATGTAAGAAAGAAGGCTCAGAACCCTGGACAGTACCTCAAACACAAACCAGAACTTGAGGTATTTCAGGACCATGGTTAGCAATCCTGCAGCTAATGCAAGAAAAAAAAAATCTATTACAGGCCTACAGCAACTAGCAAGTTTTGAAGTTTGACCAGAAAAGTCCTGGGAACTCCATCAGGGCTGCACCAGAGCTATAGCTGACCATTAAAGATTGAAGCTGTTGCCTAGCACTCCTTTCCACACCTTCTAAATTGTTCTGGGAGGAAAGAGTCAGGATCTGGCTGGGGAATGATGACTTTAAAGGATTGTCTTCCACTCCTTAAAGTCAGAGGATGGTGCAACTTTCAAAAAAAATAGTAGACAGAGCAGGGTATCCAAGGCACTATACCAAGGACTTGACAGAACTGGTTTTTAGTCTTTCTTGGAGCTGTTGCTGCTGAGGAACTCAGCCTCTGAGGGTGCTTCATCACGAGCCATAATTTGGTCAGCTCCTGAATTTAAGAAGTTCGTTCATAACATTAGAGTGCCATTTGTTATGTGGTGATCCACTGATTTTTTTAAAAAATAGTTCACCGTTTAAGGTGTGAAAAGCTGGATATAACTATATTAAATAAGTGAGTCATATAAGTCGGCCAGAGATTCAGTGTGGTGTGGTGGTTTGAGCTTTGGACTATGACCCTGGAGACCAGGGTTTTATTTCCTGCTCAGACATGGAAGCCTGCAGGGTGACACTGAGTGTGTCACACACTCACAGCCCCAGAAAACCACAGGATAGGTTCCCCTTAGGGTTGACATAAGTCAGAAATGCCTTGAAGGCACACAACAACATCAAATGGTCCAAGTCCTTTTGCTGTTTTCTGTTTGCTTTTGGACTCACATTAAAAGTAAGCAATATTAAGAAGTGCTGGTCAGGAACTGTACAATGTGGTTTTGGGGTTGTTGTTTGTTTTTTGTTTTTTTGGTGAGAATATACATTGTTTGATAAATATCTCAGGACAACTTAGACAGAAAGCACCATGAATTCATGGGGTTCTTCCAAACAAGAGCTTCTTTGCAAAATTTCAAGATTCTAAGAACCAACATTGTAGAACTCAATTGTACCCTTAAAAACTGCTTTTAATCATTTTTAATTGTATGTTTTAAACTGTTTTCAGTGTTGTTAATAGTTAATTTCATTTTAATGCTGCTTTTTTGTATGTTTTAATTATATTGTACTAGTCTTAATTTGTAAGCTGCCTTGATCCCGATTTGCTTTATTTGTTATACCAGATCTAATACTATAAAGCTGAGAAAAGTTAATAAAAGGACAACTAAAATGATCAAGAGCATGGAATAACTCCTTTATGAGAAAAAGTTATGAATTTGAGGCTTTTTGACTTAAAGAGAAGTCTAACAAGGGCAAATATGATGGAGTTTTACAAAATTACATCATGGAGAAAGTAAGTTATTTTTCCTCATTCTCTCATAATATTAGAATCCTGCATCATCCACTAAATTTGAATGGTGAGGCAGATAAAAGGACAGATAAAAGTACATCTTGTGAAGAAACAGATCTGTTAGGAACGGAAAACATGTCCTTTTTTTACTTTAGGCTCGACTCTGGGGAAAGATACACTGCTAACATCTGGAGACTGGTTGATAGCTACAGGGTTTAACTGCTGGTTGAAAGCAGGTTATAAAAGGAGGTTTCAGGAAGATATATCATGAGAATTTGGATCCAAATTATGTAAGTATGATTAGTGTGTTTTAGAATATTCTGTGGAAAGTTATTGATGCAAAATATTCAACCAAGAGTACGATCAAGTGTAGGAGTTCTCTGAATGTGGTTGGTTGCACATCTGCATGGAAGTCTGAGAGAATAATAAGCAGAGTTAGAGAAGGTTAAGAAAGAATTACACTCAGGGTCATCAAAGGAGCTAATGGGGGAGAAGATAGAAGATAGGATGAAGAAAACAACAGCACAGCAACAAGACCATGACATGTGATCTTTCAAGACAGCTGAGAGATGGTTGTGGAAGAAAAGGAAAAGAGAACTCCTATAATAATCTTTGGGACTAGCAAAAGCTTGGATATGAATTGATAGCTCATGTCTAAACCAATGAATGCTAGATGAGAAGGGGAAAAAAGTCTGAAGAAAAATCAAACAGCTGTGAAAATCAGGGCACTGTAAGCTCTGTCATACCTGAAACTTAACATCCAGCTTTGGAGAACCCTCTCTAAATTGACTGGGGCAGACCTAGATAGGAATATTGGCCTTGGTTTAAGCAGGAAATGGAACTAGAGCCTCCTAACCATTCTTGCAGGAAATAACAATCATATTGGTCTTTGGAAACGGAAGGTTAAAATATAGGAATTACTCATAAAGAGTTATGTTATTTATTAATACAGAAGCACATATTTATTTAACTTGGAGTGTACCTTTAATTTGTTGCTCTCACATCTATGACAGATATGAAGAGCACAGGTAGCTCAAGTGTACGGTACTACTGTGGTGTAGGAAAAGTAGAGACACTGTGTCAGATGATGATCAGTGAAGGCTAAAGCAAAGATCTTTCCCTACTTAAATTAAGTGTGATCCATAACAATGTGATAATAGTGGTGGGTAATTACCAGTGGAAATGCTCCGTGTGGGGGTTGGGATGAAGACAGTCTGTCACATTTCTCCACACAGCTTGGCCTATGGAATTCACTCCTACAAGATGTATTGATAGATGCCAAGTTGGGAAGTTTTAAAGGGGAATTGGAAAAAAGTACCAAGAAGATGGAACTATCAGAAATTACTAGACATGGTCGATACACACTCCCTCCAAAAATAGACACAGTGCTGCAATCAGCTGCTAGGGATCACACGAGAGGTTCTATAACATGCACGTCCTACTTGAAGGTTTCCCCAGCCAATTGGTTGTCTATGACAGAATGGTGCACTAGATAAGCATTTCATTTGATCCAATGTGGTTCTTTTAATTTTCTAAAATTATCTAGCAATCTATTCTATTCCCCATAAATGCAGGTATTATCTACCACTAGCTTATGAGCTGGAAAGTTACTGAATGACACTGTCATTAGATAGCTAGGATTTCTTTCAAGCTTTCTATCCTTCTTCCCACACTTTCATATACTATTCCATTATTTCTTGCATTCAGAATAAAAACAAGCATGCACATATATATTCACATATTCGGTATTGTCTAACTCAGTGGTTCCAAACATTTGGTTCTCCAGGTTTTAGAATTCAGCTCCTAGAATTCCTGATTACCACACTCACAGCAACTAAGATTCTTGTTTTGTCACTTAAGCCAGCAAGAGGGTTGACCATTTGATGCTAATAAGCAAGTTCATTGCAGTTGCTCATGCTGCATTTCCCATTATTAAATACAGCACAAGATTGCTTTCATTATTTGTGTGAAGTTGCAGAGGACAAAGAGATACATTCTGAGGCTCCTGATTTCAGGCATATTCAAGTAAATTAAACAGAATCTTTAGAAAAGTTGACTCTGTAAAAAAGGAGGTCTTTGGAGAAATGTTCTAAAGCTGCAGAATAATTATTTCTGTAACAATGGCCTTTCTCTCCCTTACCAGTATTGGTATATTGTCTATGAATATGGTTGACCCATCATATATCAGTGATTCAAATCACTAGAGCTCCTGGCATATGTAAATACTTGAAGCAACAAATAATTGAAGTAAGAAGTAACGAAAATTCACACCACCCTCTTTAAAACCAAGAACTATAATGGGCACGTACATGTATTGGTAATACTGGGATATCTGTAGAGAAAAAGAATATAAAACAATAAAAGAAATATATTCTCATGGTTTATCACAACAATATATGCAGCTGCAAATGTTACACAGTGAGCTCAGATAAATTTTTCAAAGAATATCCTCATTTCATTCATCCATTATTCATTTATTTAAAAATTTAGATACTTTTACCTACATCTCAAAGATGATATCAGGATGATGTACATATAAACTGACCTTTCAATACATTAAAATCTGAACATGCAATGAAATTAAGAGGCATAAAATATTTCAATCTCTTTAAAAACTACAAATTAAGCATTTTAAAAATATCTGTGCAAATAAAAAGGACTAAAAACAATTTAGCCCCAGCTAATGTAGATCCATCGAAATGAATAGGATTTCTTAGTCACTTATGTAAATTCCACTGATTTGATTGGGTTCTACTCCAGCTGCAACTAAAATTTAATTTAGCCGAAAGGGTTTAACATGGGCATGAAAAAAAAGTCAACACTGGGGTCACATGAATCTCCTGTGGAAGGCCTTTCCAAAGATGGAGCACCACCACAGAGAAGTCTCACCAGAGAGAAGATTTGTCCTCTTGTAGAAGGAAGAGTAAGAAAGACCTCTTCATAGGCAATTCAGGCACCTGGAAAAGGTTTGGCCTCACTTACAAAGTACTCCACTCCATATTTTCTTCACCTTACAGCTTACCTTTGAGAATCAGGGAAGTGAAAGAAGATAAGTTTAGCACTCCCAAGGTGCCAGAAGAGTACTTTTATCAGTCCAAATGAGACTGGGACTACCATTTTGAGAATCTCCAGTATGGATATGTGGGAAGTATGAAAACATGCTTTACTAGAGAGGTGAGAACACCTGATATAGCCTCTGAGTATCCTCTCCTCCCCCATATTGCAAGGTTATGTTCCTAGGCTTGGGTAGGAAAAGTGGTTAAAACTACATTTGCAAATTGAGACAAGTTCCCTCCTTGCCAGCTTTTGAATAAGGACACTCAGTTTTGTGGTGCCCCTTTCTGAATGTTCACAACATGTCCACTACCATGCCTAGCAGCAAAGCATGCCACAGGGAGCTTCATTCCATCTCATTTTTTCCATGTGAACTATGAGCTGTTTCATTCTGGCAGCTTCACTGAGGGAGGAAAAAACTGATGTTTTTGCAAGAGAGCAGACAAAGAGGAACCCTATATTCCATTCAACTGGATTAGATTACCATAAGGGACAGACAACAATAAGCCTAACATTACTGCTCCCTGAGACAAAACTAATTATTGATGTATAATGGCTTATGGTTCTGTTGACAGAGAATGACAGTACATGAATAGCCTAAGTTCTATTCATACTCCAAGAGTGCTCAGACCCAGTATGAGGTAGCATTGTATAAATTAATCTGCTATCAGAGTTACATGATCACAGATCTCTTCACTAAACAAAGATTCCATGGAATAAGAATAAGCAGGGTCAGAAAATACACACACACACACACTTAACAGGATTATATTCCCCTGCAAATGCAACTGAAACACATTGTTTCAACTTAAATCATCTTCCTAATGTTCTCCTTTGACACCAGTGACTTCAAGCCATTTAACTGCAAATGAGTTCCTACAATTTCATAGGGAGCCTAAATTTAGGTGACACTGAAATCCTAAATATGCTCACTTGGGGTTCTACACAGCAATGAAATGATTCCCAGATGGGTTGTAAATGTGTGCAATATATGAGGCTATTTTCCTTCCTTCCTTCCTTCCTTCCTTCCTTCCTTCCTTCCTTCCATCCATCCATCAGGCCAGGTCCTACTCCTTTATCATCTTCAGCAACAGTCAAGTCATTCATGCTTTTCCTATCACTTATCCCCATGCCAGGAAAAGCTTCACCTGGTTATTTTTTCCATGCCAGGCAATTTCTAAATATATATTTACAGGAAAACTAAAAAAACCCAGAAGGTAGGTCTAGCTTAGCATAGTGAGAATTGCAGGCAGTATTTAAATGTTAACTGCTTTGACATGAGGAAGCTCGATCATCACAATGCTGATAGCTGCATTTATCCCATAACATCCCATAAAATAAGACCCACAAAAAGAGGCGAAATATTTCAGTGTGCTTAAAATGTTTTAATGTTTCCAAAATAATATATTCTTTCCTTGATGTTATAATGTGTTTATGACTAAAAAATGAAAGAAAACCATATGTGTTCTTAAGAAACATGCAAATAGGTACCTAAATTAAGATAGGCTACAACAGAATGGGAAGCAGAAGAAAACTTGGCAATGTATGCAACATACACAAGTATCTTACTATCCCTGTCTTTCATTCACATATCAGGGGAAGAATTCTAGATCTGCAAGAGAAGGAACCCGTGCATGTTGTACTCCTTCACCCTATAAATAAAACTATCCAGTTACTGAAATGATTGTCTCTCATGTTCTTCATGCCATAGTCTTTCAGCAAGTGGTTTATTTGAGCTATTTGTGACAATTCAAAGTAATTAGACAATAAAAGTAACATGGCCTTCGTCCAGTGTTCTTCTGTGAGTCTGTGATGGTTACCTAGGTAACAGTGGTAATTTGACTGGCTGTGTTACCAGGTTATTTGTCAGAGCTTAGCAATGATGTGTGAGTGGTGTGAATATGTTCACAGTATACATGTGAGCAGAGAGCTGAGAGGATAGCCTTGGAACCTGATTCTTGCAAACTTGCAGATATAATCTCTTGACACTCAGCGTTCAGATGTACGCACAGACCTTTACACATAATTACACCCAACGAATTAATATCTTCTGTCACATTAAAATAAAATTATAAAAATCTGGATCATCCCAGGAAGAAAGAGAGATGGAGGGTTGGGCATATATATATATATTAATAAAATATGAATTGACCTCATTGCCTAAGATTACGGTTATTCTCTGAAGGATAAAGAAGACTAGCAGGAATCATATGGTGTAAAATAGCTTGACATGAATTATCTGTACCATATGGCTGTGGGGACTGTTTCACAATTTTACTAAGATAGCACATCCTAAGGGGAAAAAATACCGCCAGCGCTTAAAATAACAGTCTCTATTTATTTGACTGTACTTTGAAAAATGCAACAGGAATGTGAAGTGTTAGCAATACAATGTGTGCTTTTTTTGTGTGAACTAATATCAGCTATTATATAAGCCACTGCCTAATGAGCATCTATAGGCAGTGGAAATAAATGGCCACATGATGCCATTTCAGCCATTCAAACCTGACAGCTAAACACTTAATGGCAGCCCGTAATGATTGCTATGACACAGTGCCAAAAAGCTATGGACATAAAAAGTGCCAAGCTACTACAGCCTGCAATTCTAATTGCACAAATGTATCCGTTATAATTGATTAACACTCTGATCACATCTGAGGAAGTGGACTGAAATCCATGCAGGATCATGCTAAAACAAATCAGTTAGTCTTAAAGGAGCGGCTAGATTTTTCCCCTCCCCCTTACATTTTCACTTTGATATTAAGAGTACTTAATAGAAAGTAAAGCATAATAAAACCAACGGGAATCACCTCTAAGCAAATAGGTTCAGAATTGGAATAGGAAGACGGCAGCAGATTGGGGTTGAAAATGAAAGCTAAACATTAATCTCACAAACAAGGGAACAGAATATAAGGCAACACAATGTTCTTCATAAACAGGGCAACTTTTAAACTGGCATTGGGTCTTTGGTTTTTTAAAGCTCAAATAACAGCTTAATGCAAAAATAGTTTCCAAGTGAGCATCTTGTGTTAGAAATTCATTATAAATCATCTGAGTCCAATGCTCCACAACTTTGTTGTCAGCTCTTATTTGAAAGGATGTCAGCAGTAAATGCTTACTAGTTTGCAGTTAGTTTCATCTGCCTAAATGGTCTTGTCCATCCAACCCTATAAGCATGTGTTTTAAGGTATGAGTTGGACAATTTATCGTTGCCAGCTCAGCCACACACTTGTCCTGTAGTTCAGGCTGCTACTGACATAGTGACTGTAAAACTCAACAGGTGCAACAGACACAGCAATACTCCTGAGCTACTGAGAGATATCCACAACGAAACCTGTAAAAAGAGGTGATAGTCAATAGAATTTCAATTTGTAATTGCCTTTGGGCTTTATCCCAACATGACTCTGAGGAGTAAAACAAGAACTCAAAATACATTTATGAACTTCTTTAAATATCTATGTTTCTGAACATTTATAAAGTGGTATTTTACTTTTTTAAAAAAGTGAGATAAATTTTGTGCCTGTTTTTGCTAACACTAAAATTGTAATTTTTCTCACTTTGCTTCAGGTGTATTCAGCAGTGATGAAAAGTCCTGTATGAGAACATTTATTTTTGCAAAAAGAATAATGAATAATATTCAGCATTACAAAAGATAGGGCAATATACAGTATTTGCCCCAAAAGATAGACATCAAAATGTGTGGGGAGTATTTTTCCTATGATTACCTTATGTGGCTGCAATAGAGGACTGACTGATAATGCAGAATCTTTCACCGTCCCCATCAGGTACACTAAACAAGGTGAAGAAGCACCAAAGAACTGAGTTGACCCTTAACAAATAATGATTTTATTGCACTATAAAGTTTTTGTGGACTACAGTCTACTTCATCAGATGCATGAGGTGCAGACACACAGCTGACCGTCACTTACGCCAGAGGAAATTAAATGCAAAAAGTATTAGAAGTGACTATGATATTATTAAAACTGGCCATTTACAAAACTGTGGCGGTAACACAAGCACCCTAACACATAGGAGACAATCTCAAAAAGAAGTGGTTCCTGGGTAGCTCCCACCCTTCTACTTCTGTGTGTATTTAAAACATACACACAGATTAAACAACATACACATAAAGGATACAGATGCACATACATATTCATAGTGGACCTAGCTGCAAAACTGAACAAATTTAAAACCAATTTTAGTAAAGTTTGATTTTTAAAACTGAAAGGAAAGCAAATTCCTTAAAGAAAAACTTTCTGACTAAGACTTTGGAGAGATACTTCTAGTCAGAATGGACTATACAGTACCACTTGTCTGATTCAAAATAAGGAAGCTCCCTGTGTTCATAACCATTATTCTACTAGAAATTAAATTATCACAGTAAATCTGCTGGTTTCTTTCCCTCATCCAGTTTTAGGTGGGTGCAGTTATTGGTCATTTCCCTTGTTAGGGTCCTACTGACACACAGAGGGAAGTGTAGCCCATCTTGCTGTGGCTGTATTATTTGCATATCGTGTAACAAAAGAGGAAAGTCTTCATCTTCTTGTTGTTGCTATTTATGCCTTCAAGGTGTTTCCAATTTACAGCAACCCTAAGGTAAACTTATCATGGGGTTTTCTGGGGCTGAGCATGTGCCCCTTTCCCACAGCTTACCTTCTCGCAGCAGTGCCCAAAGGTGATCCTGGCGGTGGCTTTGCTGAAAAGAGACTGTGATGGCAGCGCTCCCCTCCACTCAGGACCACCTCCCTGTGGAAGGGACTGCGATGGAAATGCCACTTCCTTCTACAGCACAGCTGGGTACTTTCCCAGGCTGCACTGGGGCAGGAAGCACCATCATCACACTTCCTGCCCTTCTGCAGGACAGGTAAGTGCCGGATGATGGTGCAATCACATGTCATTGATGGGGGGAAACGCATCAATAATTTAACCCACCTGTGGACAGGAGAAGGATGGGACCATGATGATGTCATGCAGAAGCATTATCATGATCCTGTCCTTCTTACATCCCCATGATGGGATGGGAGAGTGCTGTGGAAAGGGCCTGTGTGACCCATTCAAGGTCACTCAGTGGGTTTCCATGGCCAAGCAGGGAATCAAACTCTGGTCTCTAGGATCATAGCCCAGTGCTCAAACCACTGCACCATGCCGGCTATCCTTCATCCTCTACCTAATGTTAAATTTGATGACAAGTGAATTTCCTCAGTATTTTCTTGTGTTCTTTGGAGACAGAATGATATCATATATTGGACTGAAATATCAATATAATTGGGTAACACAAACCTCTATAAACCTACAATTTATTTCAGGAAATACTCGGTAAGACATTTGATGAAGGAATAGACACAGTTTTTCAGCATCATTGATTACCCTCCTCTGGTGAGTATCTTATATTTTGTTATCTCTTGCCCTAAACAACATGAGGAGATGGTGGTGGTGAATTTGTCAGCCGGAGGATATTACAAATAAAATAGTATACTGTTACTGATGCTGTTTCCAAAAATAAATGTCCTTTCTATGATATTACTAAAGCACTTATCTGACTTTCCTCTTTGCTGGTTACATTTTAATGTAATAAAATGGAAGTGAATGAGGGTGTTTAAGAAATAAGACTGCATTTAAATTTCTGTGGCATTACTATTACCATTTTTCAACAAAAAACAAAACAAAATCATATTTATAGTTAACACACATATAACACAATACAAGGAAAAAGTACAGTTTTACCAGGAGGATGAGAACACATTTGCTGGCATATGTAACAGTAGATGTAGTATTATTTTCCCAAGTCTCTGCTGGGCTATAATTCAGCATATAAACTCCAGAGCTATTTCCAGGTCACCAGAAACTATACCATGGAATAATAACCTTAAACCTATGCACATTTAAAACATGTAGTCCAAACAATTTTTCCTCTACTGTGTCTCGTAGCTCCTTTATACTTCTGTAAAATAGCTTGCTGTTGGCTATTGGACATTGTCTTCCATCATATGTAGTTTGTTTGTTTTTTTAAACATAGACCACAAACCTCTGTGGACATAAACTTTATATGATGGGTTGGAAGACCTGAATCAGATGCAGATGGAACTGAAACAAGCAACAGAAGCAGAAAGATTTTGTGGTCCACAAACAGAACGTGGGGGGAGCATGATTAAACTATTATTAGGAACTTTTGAAGTCCCACACATAATTTAAGCTCCTTTTTCTGTCCTGCTACAAAGGCAAATGAGTATATATATCCTTGAAATATCCCGATTTTAGGCTTTTTGAAGTTTATTTCATCAGAGAGGATTAGCTAATATTCATTTTTAAATATTGTGGCTCCTAAATTACTCAGATGAGAGCATCTTCTGTTTACTACTAATATGTTGCACTCTTTCTGCTTACAGAATGGATGCCAGCAAAATATGCAGAGACCTAGTAGAATAAGAGGAGAGATTTTTTTTTTCTTTAAATACATATTCAGAATAACATGGATTAATCTTAGCTTGTACCAATTCAGGGGGAACAAGAATTACTTGTATCTTCCATTCACTCAGAAGAGATCTTCCATTCACTCATTACTTGGGACAGACAAGGAAGAAAAACAGGAGCTGATATGAGCCTATAGGTTTCAGAATCAGAAGAGAAGCCAGCACAATGCACCAGGTTTCAGTATTCATTCTGTTGAGAAAAATTATGATTAAGCTCCTCAGCCAATTAATACATCCTCCTATAACCACGGAAGCAATGCAATAACCTTAAGTGACAGATGTGGGTGGTAATAACTGCTGCAGGTCTTATCTGAACTTGAGCAACAAAATCTATCACATCACACATCAATGAAGTTTTGGACCAATAATTGAATTCTTATTATCCTCCCACAAATAAGTCTCTTTAGCAGGTCTTTTTCTAATATGTTATTGCAAAAAGATAATAATACGCTTAGGAAAATCATAAGCCACAGTCCTTCGCTGATTCACTGGGTGCAAGACTGAAGCCTCCATGAGGAACAAAACCATAATGATGCAAACTTCAAAAAAAAGATATTATAAAGCCTAATAACAGGAAGGGAGAATGCCACAACATATACTTTACATAGAGAAGGTAAAGATGCTTATTTTTTCCCTACCTATACTTCTTGCTCAGTCCTCTTCCCTTGGTCCTCCTCCCCTGCCTCACACACACACACACACACAAAATCTTGACCTGCATGGTGTTATGTAGGAGTAATTCACATTTTACTATATGGTGAAATCAATACAAGCTAACTTTCCAAGTCTGCAATCCCATGCAAACTTACTGGGAGTGAATCTCACTAACCTAAGGAGGTTTACTTTTGGATTACACTTCTAGCAGTCCTAGCTGACACATTTAACTAGTTTCCTCAGTGCACTAGTCGTACGAATGGGCCCTGTCAATGCACTGTACCATGGAAAACCTTAAAGAAAACACAACCTTGAGATGCATCAAGAAGAGTGAGCTACACACTGGGACACATTAGGGCATTTTGTAACTGCTTCAATAAAACTATAGGTTGACTTTCACAAATTCCTCCTTAGGAATTAAGGAAAACTTTCAACAGGAATCCAGAAAACATACTCTGAAATTAGATATTCATCGATAACAAGAGATTGCAAATTAATATAGTATTATGTAAACCTACATAATACTTACATCAAAGTAGGTTTCTTTTAAAAACCACTTAAGTAAGCAATTAGTCAAGGGTGGACACAGCTAGCTACACTTTGCCTTAGCTCCCATTAATCTTCATTAAAGGTATGCTGAGGCTAGCAGAATTATTTCAGTAGTTTGTTTCTGATGAACCAAAGCAGAAAAGATGTGAGTACCAGCAGCCAAAGCCACTGAGCAAGGGGCTGCTTAACACCCTTATCTCACAGAGTTCATCTTGCATAACTAAAATTAATTCCCCAGTTCTGCTAGTAAAAATTTTGTTTGCACTTGTCTAATTTAACTACAAAGAGAACAAAATGCAATGCTAAGAAAGAAAGAAAGAGAGAGAGAAAGAGATTAAAAGCAGAACAAATTGACCATAAGTGAATTTGTTTCATCCTTCTCACAACCAGCAAAGGATTCTATGAAAGACGAATATTTTGCTGATTAAGTTTAAAATCTTGAAGTAATAATTAGTAGGGAGGTGAGTAGAAATCCATGAGTGAAAGACTTGAAAATGAAATGACTAAAAAGTGACTGCATTTAACTTGCATTTGTTATTACTAGAAAGATAAAGAATTTGGTGTAAAATTGTAGAAAAGCTTGTTCTTTGCAGAAAAGAAAATATCAGTTGGGGATACTTCTAGAGTTGATGACAAAAGGAAACCACAAAAACCTGTGGTGCCAATTATAACTTTGTCTTTGAACAATGGATTGTAAGTGGTTTTCATCACTCCTGGGACAATGAAGTAAGCACTTCTTGGAAGAGTTACATTTTTGCCCTATATCTCCCAGAAACCTGAAGCAGAATTATTGGGAATTCTGGAACTTTTAGTCTGAAACAGAAGCCAATTATCATCAATTTAGAAACCATGCATTTCTATAAATAATATCTAAAGAACTTATATCTGAAAAAGAGTAGTTTTTTTCAGAGCGATCCAAAAATCATTTCAGACAAAATACAGGACAGCAGTAACATGGTGACTTCCATATCAGGGAAGCAGTGAATAAAGCTTTATTCCAAAGTTTAAATAAGTATCAAAGCTACTGAATCCTAAAAAATAAATAAAAAAAACAGTTTCAGCACATCGGACAGCTCTTTCAAAGTTCTGGGAAAAAAACCTAGGGAAGATTCACTGCCTAAGATGACTTCATCATCCACCACTGCTAACTGAATTGTATCAGATGGGGCACAGATCTATAATAGTTAGGAATAAAATACCACAAGTAAGCTTTTTCCTCAGGAGGTGGTATTGCCCAAGCCAATGTCAATGCTCTCCATATTCACTTACCTATGTTAATAAGCTTCTCAAGCAGGTTACCAACCTGTGATAGTTTTAATGATGATATATATGTGTGTGAGAGTACACTTAACATTGGCTGAAGTGTAGAACACCAATCAAGTAATTTACAGATTGAAGATGCTTTTAAATACTGTTATTGGGAAGTGAAACAGTAGACTAAACAAAAGCTCACATCTTTTGAAAGCTGGCTTTCTACAGCTATAACTTGTTGCTCAGTGACTTGGCCAGGTTGATTGGATGGCTCATTTAGCAGAGAAGTAAGGTCCTAATCTATACGCTTTGACACTGGTTTATTGTAAATTGGCACTCTTACCTGGATGCAATTGACGCAGAACTTCTAGTAAACATTTGACTTTATGCCAAAACAGGTTCTCCAAGTTTGCCAAAGCACCTTAATTTACTTCAGAATACAGATAAATGTTTGCTATGTTAAGTTATGGTAAAGCCATTCAAATAAACCTATTTCTCTTGATTTACAGAAGCGGGATTCAGATCCCAATTCATATTCAAACTAGGGAACCATTTGCTACCAGCTGGAACAAAAGTCCTTTTAAGTTCTTTTCTTATCATTACGATGAAAAATACTGCATTTTGTGACAGTTATAAAATTGCTATCCTCACTATGCGCAGTTACTAAAATTGAAGTATTCAGTGCAGAGAAGAACTTTTGTCCTGTGTTTTACCAGATTAGTCTTTTCTGCCTTTTGGAGACAAAAGCTCCCAAATACACACACTCTATAGTTACCTAGCTGGTATTTGAGCATCAGACTGTAGCTGTATCTGATTCTATAATTAGACGTACATAACATTACATTTAGGACATTTCTGATGCACTGGTAAAGCAAGGTGATGGCATACTGTCATGTGAAACTTACTGAGGGGTATATTTTCTGGTGCACGCTGAAGCATTCTACATTGTAGTTGTCCAGCTCATGATATATGGCGCAAACTAGACATTTCCATAACTATTACACATGGACGTAACACATTTTTTTCATTGCAACAAGGTAGAGAAAATGTAATATATTTCTAAAAGGTATGTTTGTAAGCTTTAATTATTCAATGTTGGTTCAGTACTTTCAAAACAGTACTTCAGAATGACAGAATGTCTTAAACTGAGAATTGTTCCTGTTGCTGCACCTATTCCCTAACAAAATTGAGCTGCAATGCTATACACACTAACCTAGGAGTGAGTCACCTTAAACTCAGCAAGACTTACTTCTGAGTAAACATATTTAGGGTTGCACTAACTGAAAATGCCTTGAATCTATGAAAACAGCTTTTATCACTGAACTGGCACAGTACAGTTCAATTTCTGCATTATATTTACTATGCTATTTTTGTGCTTTTAAACATGTATTAGAAATTTTCCTAGCGATCTGTGAAAAAATTTACCGAATAAAACCAAAAATTACCCAGAAGACAACTGTTAACCGAAAAGGTGTTCTTTCCAATTTCAGTAGCACAGAGTTAATGACAGCTTCTGATGTGTGGTAGGTCAAGCAAAGTGTCTCTATGTTAGAAAAACCACCTTTATATTCTCAGCCAGTCATGAAATGAGCTGCGTAGTTTTCAGCACTCTCAACCAACATTTGGCCCAAATGTAATGTCTGTCTATGCTACAGAAACAACTCTTGCACTTGTTCACCCTTCCTTCCTCTCCCTTCCATTCAGTTATTTACTTCCCAACTGGAAAACTATTGTTGTTTTTATATTCAACCTAAACCTATATGGTGTGTATATGCTTTATAAAAATTGTGGTTTCGAGCCAGAGTTTGAATCTGGTTGATAATTTTGGTTTGGATACCAAGTTCAATAATACTTTTTGGTTTGAACAGTGGTTTGCACAAAGAAGGTAACTAATTGAAGCAGAAGTCTGAGGACAGAAGAATCCACATGATCACAACCTAACAGAAGAAAAACAGAGTTTGCTGTTATCTTCAAATTAGTTCACTAACACTCAGCCTAAAACTACATCAAGTAGCAGCTAAAATGTGCTCTGAAGTATTCAGAGGGGGATGGAAGAAACTGTGTAAAATAATATTATTAATATTTTTCTTTTTCTATGGTAAACATGCAAATTTAGCCTCCTGGGCTAAAAAAATATATATAGTCAAAGCTGTTTTAGAAATGCACCAACATAAATGTAGAGCATTTCAAAAAAATAAATAAATAATAGTGGTTTGTTTTTTAAATGCACCAACATACATTTGGAGTGAGTGTGTAGCACTGGTTTGAGCACTGGACTACAACTCTGGAGACCTGGGTTCCAATCCTCTCTCAACCAACAAAACTCACTGGCTGACTTTGGGCAAATTATACTCTGTCAGCCTCAGAGGAAGGCAAAGACAAACCTCTTCTGAACAAATTTTGCCAAAAAGAAAAAAGAAAAAAAAGAAGATGGGTTTATCTTAGGGTCACGATAACTCAGAAACAACTTGAAAGCACACAGAAAACAACAACATACATTTGCGGGACAGAATATCTCCTAGCACAGTTGATAACTAGTTGATATGTGTTTCAGTATATTCTATAAAGAAACTATATTCTGTGGTTTGCAACCAAAGTTCCTTTACTTGTGAAAATATTTGCCTAGTTTATGGGATATGTCTTGTGTGTATGCTTTATTGACATAGGTAACAAAGTTCTTTCTAAAGGTCAGACAGAATGTCTTGTGTGCACTGCCCACTTGCATAATCACTTTTTTCTTGAGGTGATTGCTAGAACTATGACAACTGAAATATTGTGCAACTACAATTGCAGAAAACACTAAGCAGCAGAGCCTATATATCTTCAAATCTTGGTTCACACAAGACATTCTCTAAGTCTGAATGCAGCTCTAAGGATATTGTAAGCCACTGTATTCGATCATCCTTACTATTCCTGTGTATCTCAATTTCCATCTGTTCTCTCCAGCTTATTTGACACTGTCACTAGGTCTTTTGGTTAACTCCTCTCATATAAAACCACTAAATATTGAGCACAGAATAGTGACCTCCAGCTGCACCAATGTTGCTAAGATAGTTTGAAATTACTGCCAAATTTGAACAATTTCTTTTCCTGTAAAGTCTTCTGTTTCTTTGACTGGAAACCAAATGGGTACACAGTTCTTGCTTCCAATTTTCCATGGTGAATGTCAGTTTCTAAGCTCTGAGGGGCTTTCTCTTTACAGTAAAAAAGGAAACATTTCACTGAAGTTCCAATTAGCACTAGTAGCTGTATGTACACCAAGATCCAAAAAGAAAACAAGGCATATCAAAGTGCAATAATACATTTTAGATATGAAGAATCTATCAGCTCACCACACTGGTTTTACCCTTAAAAAAAAACAAACTAAAGGACAGAATGCTTTTCATCTGACATCATTTTCAAAAACAGGTTTAAGACAGAAAAGAAAAAACAGATAAAGAATGAGTGCTAAGTAAACTGATTTTTTTTTAAAAAAAAAAGAGGAAGAAAACAAACAGGCATACATTAGCAATTTATCCTTAATATTAACCTGCAACTCAGAAGGGAATGCAAGTTTTTTTTTATAATTGAAAGCATTTTTAATGTGATGCATTATGACATTTGGAAAAAAAAACTTAAAACTTCCTTGCCAAAATACAAGACAACAGTTATCAATAGAATCTAATGATTACTTTAATTTCCTACAAGTATTGGCTTTGCTAAAAGACCAGTTATTATATCAATGTGACTGTTGTGTTGCATCCTGCTGGCAACAGTACAACTGTGTTCCATTTATACTGTGCTATAAATGATCTAACAGTTTAGGGCATGGGACTTTTACAAGGAAAAGGATAATACTTATCTTGTATGGGGGAGAGGAAGGAGAATATTCACAGGATTGCTTCAAAACACCAAAGCAATGGTGCATGCAATTGAACAAAATTAGGCACCACAGGGTGTGATTTCTGCATTGACACAATTTAGATATTTATAGATCTTTATAGTTTTACAAATGGGCCACAGAAAAAGAACACATAACTTTTCCTAGCCAGGAAGAATGAACAAGCATGTGCACCTAATTATTATATTGCTTTGTCTTTCTGATGAGTCCTGCACTGGCTTGGTCACAGAAAACTATAGCAAAGGGCTAAAAAATAAGTTTGCAATTCTACAAGCAATATATTTCTTAAAACTTACTTCTCTTTATTATGACCTGGCTAACAATGCAAGAGGTTCTTAAAAAAAAACTTTTAAAAAGTTTATGATGTTCTTTTTAGTCTATGAAATGCCTTATTGGAAATGCAAAACTCCTACGACATGAATTCTGGAGTAACCAGAGAGAAAGATCAGGGGACTTCATAGAATGCCCACTCCACTATTGTTATTTTAAAAAAAATTAAAACAAAATAATCTTAAGAAGATGTATTACCCAACCAGCAATGAACGTTAAGGAAAATTGTATGAAAACTCACAATGTCAGTCAAACAAACAAAAGATATGAGGTTTTAATGATTCTGTTTTAAAGGTGATCCTAGAACATACATCACCAAGAAACATTCAAAAGACAAGCCATAATATAATGATTGGAGCAATAATTTTACCACCTATGATGTAAACAAAACTGAGAACTAATCTCCTTTTGACAGAATGTATACAACTAAAATATGGTAACTATATGTTATATATAATATAGAAGATGTTAAAAATTAGAAGGCAGCAAAAGTTATCAGGAATGTAGCCCTGTTGATCCTTAAGTGTCAACATAATTCAAATAGGTACTAGGAAGCCTAACCATTTTTACAGTCTGTCCTCCCTCCAATACAGTGCATTATAATACATTAATCTGTACACAGATTAGCATCAATAACATCACAGGGTTTTTTTAATAACAAGTCTGGAAATTTTTCACAGAATTTAATATCCAGAAAAGAAGATCCAGAATTAAATTCCCCATGAAGAAAACATGTTGCATATGAACTCTAATATTAAAGTTAATTAGAAGCTTTACTCTCATCCATCTGAATGCTTACAAAGAATGCTCTTGGAATTGCACCTTGCAGTGTAGTAAATGATTCAGGATGGTAAAATGGCCTATTATTGCTAAAATCTGACTCTCCCAGATGGATTATAAAAAGAGAGAGAGAGAGAGAGAGAAGAGACTTCAGTCGAGATAAGTGTGCATGAAATTCTCTCCCCTCTCCTGCCTCCAGAGGATTTAGCCAAATTGGCTGCAAGGAGACTTCAAAAGCAGCAAGCCCAGAGATGCTCAAAGCACCTTGCAGCTTGGAGCTGCCGGCCTTTACTTCTTCTTTGTAACACAATTAGATTTGCAGTGAGGCCAGATGAACAGTAAAGGAGAAGCTTTGATTAATGCATTATTTTGTGAGAAATGCTGCACTGCTCGTTACAGTGGAAACATTTAATCTGGACCTTCCAATTTCAAGTACAAAAGCATCCCCTCCCACTTATTGCTCAGAGATTCCTGCATCAGAATACAAGACTTAAGATGCTGCCTGGATGGTTTTAAAGCACCATTCCTTCAAACAGTAGATTCTCCCCAGTGTGCACACACACTCAGCTCTCTTACCTTGAATCGTGAATAGAATATCTGCTAAATTCCCACAGATTATTTTAGTTCAGAGAAGCCGGCAATGCATCCGCACAATGCTTTGCCATTGCTAGTGTGAAGAGAAAGAGCTGCTGGGATGCTGAATGGCACATCAGCCAACTTTGTGTGTAGCAAAGGCTCGGTGGAAGATCTGGACTGAAATGACACTGAATTGGGGATTGGATTCCACTGCAAACAGTGTTGGTGTCACAGAAGCATCTGTTTTAGGCAGAAGACCTCAGTTTATTATTAGGTTTATTACAAAATAAATCCAATTCTAGCTTGCAGTGTGCATATCAGTCTCATAAAAAGAAAAGTTAGCATTTTACCCAATATTTGGATTTCATTTGATGATGTTTGCATGTTAAATCACAATTGGATATGAGAGAGAAAAATTGGATTCACAAATCTTGTCCTTTATATGATTACTGCTAAAATCCTCATACAACCAGCTATTTCTTGTTACTTCATTCTTCAAACTTCTTAAAAGGTGGATTCCTTTAAGTTCTACATATAAAAATTCAAACCAGCAGGAAAGATCACATCATGGCTATAGTTAGTTTTAATTAAAAACACCTAATGCTTTTTTCCCTGAGTTAAAAATTAACTCCTCAGGTAACACAGAGCTAAATCTAATGTAGCTTCTACCAAGTGCAAACCCATTAAAAAAGAATAAACTAGGAGTGATTAATCTCCCATTTATTTAAATGGCTCTACTGTAGGTACAAATTTAGTCCATAGTATTTTCATTAATTCCAGTTGAATTAGTATCCTATATTTGAATTAGAGCTAGAAAACTAGCAACTGATGCTTTAAGTACAGACAAAGATGGTAGATATGCCATGACATTTTACTGTATCAGTAAATATGTTGTACTTACTATCAGCATTCATATAGCTTTAAATATTCACCAATATTTCGCTGTGTTAATACTCTTCAGAATACACATATGAATCTCTCTAGAAAGGTTAGAATTGCCCATCTTAAGTAATAGTGTGTATGCAATTGCTGGAATATTGAACTGAAAGAAGCTGTAACAGTGATTTACAGTTGCTGTTTAGTTTAAATTTTCCCATGAAAGTTAGCACAAGGAAATTTAGAACCAAAAATACTTCTATAAAGCAATATGCAGAGTAATTTTACTGACACAGAACACAATTCAGTTTGCTTGCTTAAGGCTACTGGGTTAGCACAACTGATAGAAAAAAGGAGTAAAATGAATGATATGGTATCATGTACTATGTGAGTCTCAGGAAAATGTCCTGAAGGGTTGATTCCAGAAACTCGTGTAGGTCCATTCTTGTTATGTTCCATGGCTCTCTCCCACAGCAGAGGTTAGCTCTGCAGCCTCATGTAAATGTCAAAGGTTGTTTTTATGGCCCTTGATTCATTCCTTTTTTTTTTTTTTTCGGGGGAGAGGAGGGGATAATCTGGAGCCATTGACTGAAGTGTTGCCAACCTTCATATGATACACCGCTCTAGTAGTCCTTTCCTTTCCTCAGATAAGGTCAATAATATTCTGAACAAATGCCAGGATCTTACTGGGGCCAAAAAATCAATCTAAGCAAGTTCTTTTCTCAGGCAGATAGTATTCCCACTTGAGTGATGCCCATTCTGATTTGGAAGGAGATACATGTCCCCTAAAATTCTGCTTCTCAAGCTGATGTGAAGGACCAGCAATTATTTGTTTCCAAGGTGCCAAGGGGTAGCACACTTGTGCTCATTGAGTACAATTCTTTCTTTCTTTTCTGAAAATCCACCAGGGACTAGTCTCAGCCCAGGTACCACCACTTTTAGCAGCACTGTCTTGAATAACCAGGTGTAGATAACTTGGAATGCTCTTATACCTGGAGACACAAGTGGTTCTCAGGGACAGCTCAGGCTGATATAGCAATTATGAGTTATCTAGGCAAAGATATCTTTGCTGAACTTTGCTCAGACTCTGAGAACCTCCTGTTTGTAATACTGTAATATATTGCACCAGGACTACCTTTGAAAATGGTTTATAAACTGCCCCAAAACTAAGCAGCAAGGCTGTTGATAGTACAGGGTGATATCATATTATGCCAGTGCACTATGATCTGTAATGGCTTCTAGTCCATTTCCAATCCTATTTCAAAGTATTTGCAAATGATTAAAGACCAAAATGAATGTAGTTAAGTAACCATCTCTTCCCCTGTGTATCTACTTGCCCAAAGGTCTTCTTCTGTGGCTCTGCTTCTGGGTGAGGCAAAATTAGGTAAATGCCTACTAGAGAGTGGGCCTTTTTACTGCTGACTTCCAAATTAGGGAAAGCCCTTAGAGGCTTGCGTGCCACCAACGTTGTTATCATGTTAATGCAAAAATATCATTCCTTTTGTTTGTTTGTTTCAGTTTTAATGAGAAGTTATGACTTTTTAGATCTTTGCATTGCTGCTCATCTCTGCTGTTAGTTTCATCTTGGTTTTAATGTATAACTAATTTAGTATTTTAAATTCTATATTATTTTAGGCCCTTTCCTCATGGGGGGGCGAAACGGGGCAGCACACGCAGGGGCGGAGCTTACCTCATAGTGGGTTGCTCCATCCCTGCGGGAAGCACAGATTCGCTGTTCTAAATGCCGCCGAATTTTGGCGGCGCTCGGTGGCGCTTGGCGGTGCCCAAAATGGCAGCCGGCGTCTTCCAGTGGCGCTCCACCAATCAGGGCAGCGTGCCAGCTGGAAGCCCACCCCCAGGCAGATCTGCAGGGACGCACTACCACATCTCTGCAGTTCTTCACCAGGCACTGCCACAGAGCAGCGTGGGCGAGTTTCGTAAAACCACTTGTGAAAGTGGTTTTTATAAAACTTGCAGCACCACCCCCGCGGCTGTGCTAGAGCAGTTTGAGGTGTAGAGCCTCACTTTTTCAAACTGCTCTAGCGCACCCCATGGTGAAGAAGACCTCCTGGAGAGGTCGCTCTAGTGTGGGCAATATGCCCGTGTGGAAAGGGCCTTATTTTTTTTATTTTAGATTATTTTAGATTATTCTTTTTATGGTTTCAGCCTTTAACTTCTCAGTGAGTTTTAGCTTCTACAGGAATGTAGTAAGTAAATCAATATATATTTCTGTGATAGCTTCCAGAAAATATTAAATTTATAGGACAGTAAAGAAAAACAGGATGTATTCAAATGCCATTCAGTGTATAGCATTTGGCACTTATACAAAACAAAACAAATTCAGGTAGGCAGAAAAGTAAGGCAGATGCAAACTGTAAAGATATAATAAGAGTGGCAGGTTGTGTATTGTCATTCTTTTTCCTGGTCAGTGAAGAAAGAGAAAACTATTATTTTACAGTGAGCTCTCATATGGATTTCATTGCATGCTATATTCTATTAAATTAACTTATACGCCCTTTTGGCTCTGATCTGACCTCATCAAACAGCTGTAATCTTCAAGTACAAGCCTCTAAAGAGTTCACAAACAACAGAGAGGTAAAAAAATAGATACAAATCATCTCACTGTTTGCCTTCGTAAATTAACATTCTAAGATGCACAGCTTGCAAATGTGAGCTTTAATATGTTCATATGAGATAAAATCTGGACCACTTTTTTTGGCTAACAAATGCAAAGAATTGTCCTCCAGTGGCTCAAAGGGAAAAAAAAAACCCAAAAAACAATAAATTTTACCCATGCTTTGTCTCTGTCTATTTAATATAGTCAAGGCCTTATCAGCACTCAAACACACTCTGGTGAAAAGCCCCAGAAAACTAGCTAAAATCCCTGAATGCTTCATCTGTCTTTCTGCCTTGTCTTCTTTTATTGAATTCTAATGAAAATATCTATAATGCTCTGGAAACCATAGTGCAAACACTGAGGTAGAAAAAAAAATGCAAATATTCAATAAACAATCATCTCCCACCCCCGAATGCAGAAAACAACAACAACAATCAATTATATATCAAGGAAAATGGAATGTATTGAAATGTATGTCTGCCATTATTAACCACTCTTATAATAGTGACATTTGTGTCATCAGCTATTCATCAAATGGAAGGATTGGTAAAATTAGGAATATAGATCAATGCATGAGACAGTTAACAAAAACATCAAGGTTGTCCAGCTAGTCGTTCAGTTCTTAAATTCAGGATGATTTTTTTTTAATGAGTCATGTATTAAAGAACATAAAATCCTGCAGGAAAACCCCCATCTTGAAAAGACAACATTTTGGATCCCCAAAAACAGTTTTGAAAAGACAGACTACTGAGATTGAAATTCACCTAACGTTTAGGCCTGCAGATTTATTTTACCTCAGTTGTGCATATTGCTTTGCAAAGTTATCACTCATCAAACAAGACAACAAAAGGTGACCCTCCCTCTCCTTCTGCTGAACAGGAGAACAAGATAAATGTAACAGACCTCTCTAGATGATATTATTATTTCCAGTTTTTGTGTTGACTGTTCCTTTTACGTTAAAATTGTTCTTTGTAATTGAAACCAGATTAGCTCTGGATGTTGAAGCCGTGTCTTCAAGCCATTTACTGACGAATCATAGAATGAGTCCAGACACAGAAGACTGGGTTAAATAAGTGCCACTTTATTTAACCTGAAATCTATTTAAAGTGTGTTGAACCCAGGAAGGACCAAGAGGGGGAGAAACCTAGTGTAAGATCAGCTGAGGCAAGTGCCACTCTTTGACTCCCGCCTCAGCCTTCCCCTGTGTGAAACACCTGAATCCTGAGGGCAACCCAATAGGTAGGTTGTTCCATGTTTGGCCATCAACTCAAAGGTAGACCCAAGGAACCCCACTGCCCCAAGTTCTGACACTTAAAAGGCCAAAGTTTCTGGGCCAGCCCTAAGGGTAGCATTGTTCCCTACTTCCTGAGACCAAGAACGTACAGAGACAGTACTAGCGCCCTCCCCTTCTCCAAATGGGTGCCATAGTATTCACCATAACTCTTACTTTTCTCCTCTTGCTACTTGCTAAATGACTGCTTATTTAAAGATGTCAGCCTCAGCAAATTGCCAGTGTCCCACAGATACAGTGTAGGGTGGTAAAATACATATATACATTACAGACCTTACAGATATACAGACATAACAGAGAGAGAATTCCTACCTGGCCCTGAAGCAACAAGCAATGATAACACTTCACTGGAGGTGGGAGGGTATGTCAAGTCATTTGCCTGAAAGAAGATGTGGAGTGGGCAGAAAGCTCTTTAAAAACCTTCTAACTGTGTCCTCTTATGTTCACCATCGGGCGTTTCAGTGCCCGATGACATTTGCCATTGGAGGCCAACAAAGAGAGCTCCTCTCTTGCAGCACTTTGCACTGTGTAGGAAGGGAGCTGCATTCTGACTTATGTTGACCCTCAGGTGATCTTATCATGGGAGTTTTCTTGGCAAGATTTTTCAGAGGGGGTTTGACATTACCTTCCTATCTGAGACTCAGAGTATGTGACTTGCCCAAGATTTCCATGGTGGGTGGGGACTTGAATCATGGTCTTCCAGAGTCCTAGTCCAACACACAAACCACTACACCACACTGGTTCTAGGGATGAAGATAGCCATTACTATTATGGGAGATGGCTGGGAAATCTTTCAACTTTACTAGTTTCAAAATTCTTTAACTTTTCAACATTCACCTTGAAGACCATCCACATAACTGTAGTAACAGGAAGTAACTTTGTACTTGTGAAAACTTCTTCACAGCACAACCATAGTGGTTATGAGTTTACATAACCCTCTTACATAACACTCTTACTCACTATGGTTTTTTAATGACACAGCAAGATGGTCCCTTAGCATTTGAGATAGTTCAAAGAATAAATGTGGCAGAGAGATTCAGCCCCTATTATTTCTACAGGGAGAAGGACACAATCTCCATTGCAAAAAGGACTTAGTAGATTTCAGACAGAAAGCGAGTGCAATAACAACATGCATATTTCTTATTTAGGTATGCAAATCTTGAAAACAAACAAGTCAATGCCTGTGCAGGTCACCTAGTCAGAAGTGAGACAATACAAAGAAGCATTATGATGCTGAAAGATTACAGTGATCTCCTTCCAGCCAGTCCCTTCTCCTATATCTTTGTTTCATATATAAATGAGACATGCAATGATATGTGGTTGGGTGGAATGCTCCTCAAACAATTCTACTCAGCGTATGAAGCCTTGGCTGGCCAACTCTACCAAAAGAATCAGTTTCTTAAAATCATTATTATAACTGAACAATTAGCTGTACAACTCCTATAAAACAGAAATGAAACACACTGACAGGACCATAGCCAGAGGCTTGCAATGAGATGTGCTTTCTATTTCTGAATGGACTCACAGTCTGGCAGTTCATCATCTTTTATGAGTATCCATTTCATTTTAAAAAGATACTGTAAAGCATGGAAATCTTATCGTCTGAAAAATGTCCTAAGAGCGCAAACACTCATTGCAACAACATGTTTCAGGACTCATTAGGCAACAGCTATAAAACAGCAGGAACATATATATATGTATTAAGAATGGAGGGACAGTTAGACTTTGAAGGGACACTTTAACTGCTTGAGCAGTTGCTTCTACTTGGTGCTAAACTTTCTGGCCCTAAAATATATTCATCAATGAGAGGGAGAATTAGTTTGCTTGACTCCTTCACCACCAGAAGGGTTATGAATCATATACATAATTTTAAGTTACAAGAGCCAATGTGGTGTTGTTGTTGTTGTTTGTTGAGTGTAAACTATGATTCTGAGAGACCAAGGTTCGAATTCTCACTTGGCCATGGAAATCCTCTGTGTGACCTTGGGCAAGTTACACTTTGGCAGCCTCAGAAGAAGCCTAACCCTTTCTGAAAAAATATTGCCAAGAAAACCCCATGGTAGATTTACCTTAGGGTCTCCATAAATCGGAAATGGCTTGAAGGAAAACGACAACAAGTTATGGAACTTTCCAATATACCTCAATTCTATGTTATATTGGGTTTTTATTATTATTAGTGATGTAAAAAGCAGGAAGAAAGAATGGGTTTAAACTTGCAGGCTGAATTTTGAACCGTCCAGTTTCTGAAGCTGTGAGTTTTGAAAAGTGGTGTAGCATTTAAACAGAAGTATTCCTCATGTGAAAACCAAATAGATTAATTTCATTAAAAGAAATGTTTGATTCTCAGCTATAATGACAAGAAATATGACAATCACATTTTCAGTCACTGTACTCAATGATCTCAAATAGAAAATACAGGTGAGCAGATACCTCTCCATTATTTGTATTTTGATGCACATGATTCTTATCCTTATACAGCTCTACTTTAGCCATACACTAAATGAACTCTACTGTAACCTTACTTACCAAGCCAGATACATTTAGAATGGACTCTAGAGTCCTTAGCATGTGTTAATGCAATGTATGAGTACCTCAGAATATTGTACAAATTTTGTTTCAGGGCAAAACCAAAGAGAAAAAAGATGGCAGTATCTAAAGTATAATTGTGAAGGCTGCTGCATGCTTGCTTATTTACATCAGGACTTAGGATCACGTGGCTGCAGCTTGCAGCTTGCAGCTTGTGGCCTATGGAGCCTTGCAGATTCCCCAATTGCCATACGACAACTGCAACATCAAGGGAAGAAATTCTGTTCTGTTTGTTTGTTTGTTTGTTTTTTGCTCAAATCCAGTAAGGATAGTTCATGCAACATTACAATAAGCAAGGATGGGAGAGCCAGAGTACATTTTCTTACCCTCACTGACTCCAGTGGCACAGTAGTAACAGTAACAGTAATTTGCTGGTAACAGAGAATCTGGTACTTACTTACTGCAGTATGACTAACAACTAAAGTAAATAGCTCTTCTTAAGAAGTAAAGAGCCAGCGTGGTGTAGCAGTTTGAGCAATGGACTACAACCCTGGCAAGCAGGTTCCTCACTGGTGACTTTACTTGCATCCCACACTCTCAAGCCCATAAAGTCCTGTGATAGACTTGTCTTAGGGTCACAATAAGTTGGAAATGACTTGAAGGCACACAACAACAACAAGTAAAATTCCAAGCAGAGAGATTGGGAGAACAAGACAGCAATAATCTCAAATAATTATTTGTAATGTTGTGGCATAAACTAACATGACAACATAACCTTCTGAGCAATGGCAAAATATTTTTGGCTGTACCTGGGTGTTGGCTGCTATTGTACATAGTTTAGGAAAATACGTGGACAATAATTTTATTAATGGCTATTACCCATGGTTGCAAAATGCCTCTAAAAGCCAGTTGCCAGAAAGCAACAAAGAACAATGCTGTTGTCTTCAAATCCTGCTTATGGACTTTTCATCTGGCTGGCCATTGTGAGAAGTATGATGCAGAACTAGAAAGATCCTTAATTCATTCTGGTCTGGTTCTTCTTACTTTTCTTAACTGTTCTTCTTAAAAACACAATTAAGTTGGATAAAAGACAGCTTGACATAAGTTTGATGTTGCATTTTCCAATAATATGTATTAGAAATTCAAGCACCACAAGTCACAGATAAAGCATTAAATTATGGCAAATGGTAAAGTACTTTTCATTTATCACAGGAGTTCTTATGATATATTCACAATTCATTCTGCAACCACCCAATATATGATTACATGCCAAGGAATGCTTAAAGCTGCTCAAGTGCTGTTTTTTTTTAAAATCAAATATGTATAAACTGAATATAGGTAGCTGTGAAGTATCTATCTGAAAATCACAATTTTCCGATGTCTAATTTGACATAATTTTGTTTTCCCCACCCTTCCCTTTACTTCAGACTGCATGGGACAAACACCTACAATTGTTACAATGGGGCATGCCTCATATAGTTTATCACAAGAGTAAAATGATGCTTAGTAAATCCTCCCTGTATAAATATTTAGCTTACTGCTCTTGTAAACTTTCTGATCTTGCTCATTTGTCAATCATCATTCAATTCTTTGTATGTTTTCCTTCTAAAAAGAAAATCTCTCTTTCTTTCTCTCTCTCTCTCAGTTGCTAATATATACAGGTATATATAGATAGCCATTAATTGCAACCTCCACATAAATGCTTTGGCAGGTATGCAGAAACAGTCACCTTCTCAATCCCTTTTCTTTTCCTATTTTCCTCTTCTCTTCAAAATTATCTCAATCTCCCTAGGTGTATCACATCACCAAAAGAGGCAGCACAAGTTAGGGTTCCATACAACTCTTCTTCCTCTCCCTTCCATTGCTCAAACTGATTCAGAGCACACCCAGTAATGAATAAGGGGCTGAAACCCCATTAGGTTACACTGAAAAGTAATGAATTATAGACATGAACACTGTTCTAGGTTGTTGACTGAAAAAAACACACACTAGATATCTAAGTAACTCATGACAAATACATGGTACTATGAAACAAACGATGATGCTTCAGCTGAAAGTGTAGCATGGTCATCCTGGTATTGGTTTTTTGTTTTTTTTTTTGCTTCCTCCTTTTATTCTTTGGATTCTGTCATCTTGCTTTCTTCTTGTGTTTGATGGACAAGTAGCCACGTGTAACTTCATATATAAGTTCACATTATTTCACATGCAATCCAAGTTGTACTACATAGTACTCATATTTCTATACCCACAGGGATACTACATTATTATTTTCCCCAATTTGTAACACTGATTATAGGAAATTCATATCCCCATGGTTCTAAGGTTACAGCCAAAACAATTAAAGCTTAATAATGTGCACCAGTAAACACATATTTTTACATTTATCCTGGTTTAACATATGCACAGCATCACATAAGGTTTAATGTAAAGACAATGGATAGCACTGCAAATCAATTTTCTGATTAAAAGAGAATGTCTGGAGATGAACTTGCACTATTTTGAAGGGTGAAATAATTCAACTTCAAAGAAATGCTTATTCTATTTAGATTTTTATTTCATCACACTGGTCTTAGATGTTAAACATTCATTTTGATTATGTATTATTTTGCCGATTTATTCATTTATTAATTCACTTCAACAGTAACAATGGGATCAACTTCAATGGGTATATTTAAATTGCAACATATATCTTATCTCTTTGTGCTGTACCAAACTCTACCATCAAACTTGTTAATTAAGAATGAAAGCCAAGTTCCTCTTAATCTCAAACTAAAAGATTATATTTTTTTGGAAAAATACCATTTAATTATGAAAATGAATCTATACATTTTATGAAGGCATTACACTAATATTAGAAATAGGCATACGAATGGGTTGGAATTGGAAAGTAGACAGAGTACTGAAGTTTAATTTGGTCAATTAAAAAAAAACATAACTGGAGTGTGCTGAAGTGGTCATTGGTCGTATTAGCGGAATGGCACTAAAAGTGCAAATGATGAAACTCATGACAAATGTGCTAGCACCGGTTTAAGGGGAGATTACTTGACTCCAATTTGTCCACCACATACTTATGCCTGCAGGAAAATTGCATGAAACAATGGTGAGAAATGGACTAATTTAAGCTAGATCTTTCTTTCAATTAATCACAGTAGGACTTAGCATACAGTCGACAGAGACCTGAAAGTGGCTGTTGTGGTTGAAAGGAATGTGGTATAAGACATAAGGTGATTTAAATTTAGGGCTGCTGTCCTTAACCAAACTCTGAAACCACCCTTTTGAAACTTTCTTGATTGAAAGGCTGTTCAGGGTGCAGAAGATTGACCTTACATGCTGGGTAATGAAACTAAAGGACTTCTTCCCTCCTCAACTATTTCTGCCTCTCACATAATTGTTAAATGATACTAATCAAGCACTAGTTTTTGTTTTTCTTTTTAGATCCCATTCTCCTGTTTGTTTGCATACATTTTTATGTGATTGTCCACTGTGTTTGGCATACCCTGCTTGTTGAGATCTTTTCCACTTAATCCCCTTGGGGCATTAAGAAAAGCCTCAAAATACTTTTATCACCACCAGTATGAAACTTGATATTGTTATCACTCTTGTTCCTGATTTTCTTCTTTTTTCTTTCTCTTTTATAGAGCTGTGCAGGTGACTAAAATAGTGTATGGCTAGGGGAAGTGGGACAGCACTTCCATGAATTTTCACACCTCATATGCATTTATTAGTTACATTGAACTGAAACAAAGTTCCAGGCCAATATGTTTAACTTCTACACTACGCTGGGACTCAACAGGACAATATTGTCTGTCACAGTGCACCTGATATGCAGTAATACATGGTCTTCCAAAGAGCCTACTTGTATATGCACATATTGGTAACAGCTTTGTCTGGCATTTATGCAGAGTGTAGATAAGCTGTACAAAGTTTATCCATTTATAGATTCAAGACTGAGCTAGCATGTGTGGGCACACTCATCTATATATTGATAAATCCTCCATTTTAGTTGTGCACTTCAGGTTGATGCTGTGTCACTTCTTAGGTTATAAGAGTTTAGGCAAGGCCACGGACAAACTAGTATGTATATAGATATTGAATATATTATTACAGTTGTTGAATTAATTATTTGTTAAAGAGGCTCAATATGCTATGCATAAATTATATATTTATTGCAATTGATTATATCTCATATAAAAGTCCATAAGTGGACTGCCTCTTTCAAAAATCAAAAACCAAAACCAGCACCAGCTTAAAACAGTAGGATGCTAATAGTTAATGGCCCCTTTTCAACTACAAATCACAACAAGCTTCATGACCTCCTCTGAACTCACTCAGCTACTCTCCCTTTCACTAAGCAACCAGTTCTAAACTTTCTAAGTTTTTCCCCTCATTATTTGGAAACCTAACAGGGTCCATTTGACCTGTTTCCTGTAACTAGATCTGGTTAGCTTGACGACTCCTGCAGTCAGCTGTAGTCCTGCAGTCAGTTCCATGTGAACACACAAAGAATCAAGCAAAAACAGAGGGCAATCCAAACCTTATAAACCACAGCTATCTACCACAGCTGTGAATAGTAAATGTGTAGAGTTTCCACTGAGGTTCAAAGAACATGAATCTTAAGGCATACATGGGAGTTCCTGCTAAGCAGAAGCATTAAAGGACTTTTTCAAGGGAAAGGGAAGGGTTACACAAAAACTAGGAAATGTTCTCTCAGAGAGATTTAAAATCTCTGCATGTGGTGTACCTAGCTGCATCCTCATTAGAATATTATCTGAAATGTATTCAGTACTTTCAGGATGAAACAAATATAAACATTACTATATCAGTGCCAGAAACGTGACATCCTTCTGATGCAAAGATATTAATTACAACATGGAACTCTAATGTGCCAAAGCACATTTTAAATGTATTGCAGAAACCTTAACCAGTGAATCCCTAGGATACTTTTGGAATCATTTAAATAAAGTTTTACATATTTTTTAAAAAGCATAAAATATTTCAGAGAATATAACTGACATGGAATATAACAGAAATTTCTTATGTTGTATTGAAGGATGGAGAAAAGTGGTATCTTAAACAATAACTTTTTGGAGACTTGGTACCTGCTGCATCAAGGCTACTCCATGTAATTTGAAAGAAAGCTAGAAGTAAACCATAGTGTTCAATCATATACTATTTTGTATGGTAAGTTTTGTAAGAAGGAGATGCCTCACGAAGCTTAAAGAAGAGATGTTCTATAGAACATCTATTTTATAGTACAAGACTTCACAAGAGAAATGGAGTCTACACAGGTCCTGTATCTCATATCATTTGATGCTGGCTGCTCAGCCCAGCCCAGCCCAGTCTAACCCATCTACTTGGAGAACATGCTGGTTGGTCACAATACAAAGACAGCTGGGAAAGAATGTTTATATATTAGCCCTCCTATGCCACTGAAGGTGGATATATACTTTTTGTACAGGTTAAGCTTTCCTAGGGCAGGTCCATGTAACACATACAAGTCAGAGGTTCTTGCTGGAACATGGATGATTGTGATTATGACAAATCTATCTTCTCCAGGAAAGCACACTGCTGATGAACCACCTTATACTAAGAAAAGGCACTCCTGATTGGCATCATAATCTTGTCATCATTGGATCAAGGGATACTCATAAGTGGACAACCAACAAGTCAACAATGGATCAAGGACTACCCATAAGCTATAAAACTGCATTTTAAAAGAGAATACAAAAATTGAGGTGACTTTTAATTAAATGAGTAACCAGATAGAATATTGAAACAGGGGCCCTTTTCACACGTGGGGGAGCTGAAATGGGGCGGCGGAGCTTATCTGCTTGCGTTTTGCTCCGTTCCTGCTCCATCCCTGCAGGGAGCGCAGTTCCGCTGCTTCACACGCCACTTCACACGCCGCTGAATTTCGGCGGCACTCGGTGGCATTCAGCAGTGCCCAAAATGGCGGCCGGCGGCTTCCGGTGGTGCTCTGCCAACCAGGGCGGCATGCCAGCCAGATGCCCGCCCCTGGGCAGATCTGCAGAGACGCACTACCACGTCTCTGCAGATTCTCACCGGGAGCTGCCACGGATTAGTGCGGGCGAGTTTCATAAAAACCACCTGGGAAGGCGGTTTTTAAAAAACTCATAGCACCACCCCTGCGGCTGCACTAGAGCAGTTGCACTAGAGCCTCACCTTTTCCAACTGCGCTAGCACACCCCGCAGTGTGAACGACCTCCGTCTCCAGTCGTCGCACTGCAGGGTTTTACCCTCGTGTGAAAATGGCCAGGAATAACAATGACAACACCCCACAGCACTGGTCCTCTTAATATTACTTTCCAAAATCAGTCTGCCCCAGAATGACTGGAACTATGTAATTAAGACATCCCTCACCTTTATACCTGTAAAAGGCATCAGAAGGATTGCAGACAAGAAGAACCTTGTTGATTCTCACCAACCTGAAAGTCTCCAACACTATGTTTGTGATCAATACATTTGAGGCCACTAGGCAGCAGGGCTTTTGAACATCAACAGGATCTGTATCCTGTCATGGGTGCTTATAACTAGGCACATATACTTGAAACTACTGATCACTAAACAGGAAGCCTGCAAAAGGAAGTGAAACTACTGTATAACATGGTGATTAGGAAGAGAAACAACATTTGTTGAATTCACATTTAATGGAGAAATATCTTTAACATTGCAAAACTCGCAGTGGAAAGGCGTACATCTTGCCTCAAAAATCCATATATTTGCAAGCTTGTGAAGTATTTTGGAGAGAAAAACAGACACAAAACTATACACAATTTTGAAAAAAGTGTGTATGAATAAACATTTGAAAAGGTGCTCAAACACTTTAGTCAACAGAATTTTTTAAAAAATACATACACTAGGCAACATGTAAAAAATGTATACATTTTCAAAAAACTGCACAAAATTATGCATGAATGTGTATGTCAAAAGAAAAAAAATCTGTATCATTCTGTATAATCAATCTAACATTGAACCAGGAGAGAATGAGAATTCTAATGAGACACTGAGAAATAAAACAAGAATGAGCCTAGCAGATTTTCACATCTCTAGACTGATGTTCCCCTGCTTCCCATCAATGAATTTATGTTGCCACATCACAGAGGAACATGCCAGATATCATTGAGAAAGCTGGATCTCACTCACTTTGTCTCAGTAATGCAAACCAGATCATAGGCTCATTCAGCATCTGATCCTGGATACTGCTGCAACTATTGGCTTCTTTGTCAGCAGGCAGTAAATCTGCTCCAGATTTTACTCCAGAATTTAAAGGGACTTTCCAAGATGCTACAGGTTTTACTCCAGAGTTTAAAGAGACTTTCCAAGATGCTGAATTTGTTTTGGAGACTGGATTCAGGATCTTGGAAAGCTCCTTTAAAATTTTTGATTAAAAGGCAGAGAGGATTCACCATGCATCTAACATCAAAAACATTAGCTACCATTGCCTAGATGGCTGCTCTATGCCTCTTAACATACCTGTCATTCAGTAGATTTGTATTAAGATCTAGTATTGGCATGGCAATAATAGGGAACTCAATGCAGTAATCCTAAACTGTAACTCCCCTGTACACAAGAAAATAATCCTTCTACCTTCTGTCTACAAATTATCTACCTGAGCTCATAATCATCTATCCGGTATCAAAAAGAAGAAAAGGAAGACCTCTCTTGTCTCAGAACTTCAGAATCACTCTTACTCAGAATGAGGCTTCATCTCTTCTGTAGGACAGAATAAGAGATTCATAAAAGTTCCAAGGGAACAATACCTGTAACTGTAAAGATTAGATTCCCCACTACCATGTCTTTGATGGGATAGTTTCTCATAAAAATGAAGGCTAAAAAATCCTCTACAACTGTAGCAATAAAAACAGTTTCACCCCACTTTTAATGAAAACTATAAAGAGAAGCACCCTTGCCCTTATCCCAACCACTAAATATAAAGTTGTCTCTCATGCCTCTCCTTTTGACCCACCACCTTTTGTAAGCTAGGTGTCATATGCCCCATCCAGATAATGTCAAAATCCAAAGAGACATGTCTCCTCGTATGGTTAATGCCTCTGCACAGCTCCTAATAGCATCTTCCTGCTACAATGACAAAAAACAGGAATGGGGTGGGGGGGGGGTTCGTCTGATGATATAGTTAAATTTATCCAGGTTTCTAGTTGTTTCTGCTTCTGTATTGAGACATGCTGGGTTTTTGCAAGCAAGATAGGAGAACACCCTTTACTTGAGTAATATGAGAAGTCTACAGCTGGCACCTTGATATCTAAATCCCATGCTAACATGCTACCTTGCTTAATCTCAACTATTGATGTCTATCTTTTAATTGAACTTCTTCCATAATGGGTAAACAGGTGCCTGAACATGTGTATACATTCCTGGGGCCTGAATCATGATGTCATTAATAATTCAAAAATAATAACTAGTAAGGCCTACAGGGCAAAAGCAATAACTGTAGGACAAAGGACAGTCTTCTAAACCATATCTGTGGCAATTTAAAGACAGAACACTGTTTTAAAACAGGTTGTATAGCCTTTCCTAAACTGTAAGCAAATAATAAAAGTAAGCACATTTTGTTTTCAGCTGTTTTGATTCTGGGTATGCTAATAGTTCCAATGTACCCCAGAGACAGAGATTCATGTTAGGCTAAAAATAATTCCTTAAGACATAAATATATGTTTTAGTGCCTTTATTGGTTAGCACTACCGGCAGAAATAGTGCTAACCAATAAAGCCAGCAAAAAAGTAATATTACAAAAGACAGATTTTGCTTCTCAACAAAAATGGCATGATTGGCTTCAAATCAGTAATACTTTGAGAGATAGAGAGAGAGAGTATCTAAAAGTATCTGCAGAAATATGTATTTGAGAAGAATACATCTCATGTTACAGCATAATATCGCATATAATTAAAATAATCTGTAGTTTAAATTCAGCAGTTTAGGGGCATCTTTCTTTTTTCCACATGTAAGATTCTAACTTAATTGCATTTCTAACAGTAACAGAAGGTGCCCATAGGAGGAATTCCTATGTATAAACAACCATAATGCATCTATTTCTGCACATATAACTCTGTGTCCATTCAAGAACAATGGCACAGTCATTAATGAAATAATACTGTTAAATCTTAAAGATATCATACGACTCCCCTTTTATTTTCCTACTACCCAACACTTTATACTGATGACTAACACATCTCTCTTTTTGCAAGTTAATATAGCAGCAGGTATACACAACACCCAGTCATTGAGAGACAGTGGAAAGCAAAGGAAAATCACATTGTTCTAGAGTGGAACATTATTCCCTCAGGCAATACAATTGATAGATTGGTATGAGGAAGTGTATGAATTGCAGATGTAATGGTGAGCAGGGAGAAAGGGACAAAGAAAGTGGCTTGCTACAAATTCAGCCAAAGGAGAAACTTCTTCCTCCTACCTTCCCTCCCTTTATTTATATCCTGTCTTTCTCCCAGGCTGGGATTCAAGGGGGCTTACAAAAAGACAGAACACAATAAAACTCATAGAAATGAAACACATAAAAACCAAAATTAAAATAATATTAAATATCAATAGAATTAAATCCAATTATAATCGTACTTGAAAACAGATTAAAAACAGTACAGCACCATAAAAATCAATTTTGTTAAAATCAGATTCCAAAAACTTGCTGGAAGAGAAAGGTCAACCTATCACTGAAAGGAAAACAAAGAAGGAGCCATCTTAATTTCCCAAGGGAGGGAGATCCAAAGTGTGGGAGCAGTCACAGAGAATGCCTTTGTCTTTGTTCCCACTTTGTTCCCCCACGCCTGTGAAGGTGCGGGGTTAGAGAAAACCTCTTCAACCACCGTTTGGGCTTGACACTCCAGAAAGGAATGGAGGCACTATCCCATCACAGTGATGTGGCCCAGAAGAATACAATGGTACTGAATGCTGCTGAAAAGGTCCAGCAGAACAAACAGAGACATGCACCTGTTTAGTTTCCAATGCAGGTCATCCATCAAGGCAACCCAAGCTGTCTCCATCCCATAACTAGACTGAAGCCAGATTGAAATGGATCCAGATAACCAGTCTCTTCCAGAAACCTCTGGAGCTGGGAGGCCACCCAACGCTCCAGAACTTTGCCCAAAATGGGGTATTGGAGACTGACCAATAATTATCTAATAGGGTGGGGCCCAGGGAGCCATTTTTAACATCTGCCTCACAATTGCCTCCCTTAGGCTGGTTGGAATGCCTTGCTAGCATTGTATGCTCCCATTTCCCATCTAACCAATTCTCCTCTGGTCTCTTTGATAAGCCAGGAAGGACAAGGATCTAGCATACATATGCTGGCTCTCTCTTTTCCAAGGATCCTGTCCACATCCTTAGGCTGTACAAATTGAAAGCTGTCCATTAATATTGGGTAAGAAGTGGGGAAGGTTACATCCACAAAATCTGTATGAATTTGTAGCATCCTAGTTGAAAGAAATCTGAACAATTTTATCTACAAGATGCTTAGTGAACTGTTCACAGTGGTCTATTGGGTGATCTAGATTCCGCTCTGGTGCACCAAGGGACAAAAGGCTAATTACTCAAAACTGTTCTGTGCTGGACAGCTCTTTGCAAATGTAGTGGTGGCAGAGAAGAAAGACTTTTCTGCTGCCTGATTGCTGCAGAGTAGGTCTTCAAGTAGGCTCTAGGCTTGTTTGGTCAGATTCTCTTCAGATTCTCTAAGTTTCTTTGGTCAGATTCTCTTCATGTTTTCTTCCAATATCCCTCTAGTCAATATCTCATCTGTTTCATTGCTGCCAGCTCCTTAGAGAATAAGGGAGATGGTTTAGCTTTACTCTTTGAGGTGCAATTGTGTCCACCACTCTAGCAATTACCTCATTTCAGGGGTCCACCAGGCCTTGCTAAGGCAACAGGAACCTTTCCAAGAGTCATCAGGAATTCATCCAGATCCATAAACCTCCTGAGGTAGACCATCTTGATTGGTTCCCAATCCCTGAAGAGCCTGTGAATCTTAGTGAATCTTAGTGACCTGATTGAGTCTGTCCATGACAACAGAACTATGGAAAGTCCCCCCACTCCCAGATTACCATCATCCTATCCAGGTGATGGATCTAGGCTGTACCCAGCAACATGAGAAGGCCAGATACCACTTTGGACAGACCCATGGTTGTCATAGCAGATATGAAATCCTGAGCTACTCCTGAAAGGACAGTCTCAGCATGGATGTTGAAGTTTCCCAGCACCACAAGCTGAGGGTAGTCCAACACTAACCCCAAAACCATCCTATTGACCAGGAGAGTGGGCAGTATACCAACGGAACTGCTAATCTGCCTCACTCACTGCAGAATGTGGGATGCAGTACCTGGTCAGGGGGATGGAATCATGATAGACCACTATGACTACATCTCCCAACCTCTCAGATCTCACCTGCTGCTCCACAGAGAAACCTGGTAGGCAAAGCCGGGAGGGATTAACACCTCTCCTCTAGGCTTCATCCAACCAGGTCTCTGTGATATGGGCCAGGTTGGCATGGTCATCCAGGATTATGTTCTGGATAGCATCTGTTTTCCCATTCACTGACTTGGAATTAAGCAACAGCGTTTTCAGCCCAGGGGGACTGTTGTGACAGCTACTCAGACTATTTGGAGCAGAGGACAGTTTAGGAACAAACAACACCCTAGTTTGAGTTCTTCTCCCATTATCATGCACCTGTCCTCTTTTACTCTATATTCCTCTGCACTGTACCACTGAAATGGTTGCTGCATGATTCCCACCATCTCCTTCTCTTTCCCATCAAAGCATAAATCAGCAGGTAATGCTCTCCTTTTGATTAATTAAAAATTATTAATCATAAATAGGCCTTCATTCCTCATCCTTTTTGACTGGCAAAGGTATAGGCCCTCCCGACAAGTTTCTCTGAAGTGGCTTCCCCAAAGGGGCGATCCTCCTTTGGTGTCATCCTTTCAGTGGCAAACCCATTGGTAATGGACCCACCTGTACCAGAATTCAGCTTATATTCTTCCACCTGGGGGAAGTAACACACTCTGGCTAGGAATGGATGGTGGCTCCAGCCGGGACTTCAAGCTTAGGAGTTTTAGTCCTGTGAAGAAGTATCAAGTGAGCAAGAAAGCACTAACAGATGGTTACAGGAGGCTTGCTGGTGAAGCAGAGAGCAGTAAGCCTCAAGCACTCTTCACCAGAAAACTTGTATCTTGCACTCTCTATAAAGTGAAAGGAGTATGCAACATTGCAAAAGGGAAAGAAAGTAATCATTCTATAAGTGGACATTGAGAGCTGTCATAGGTTCATATACATATTTTTTTAAAAAATCATTTCCCACAAAAATCCCTCTGAAATTCTTCTGTATACAAATAAATGCTGCTCTATAGAACAAGGAAAATTTCTTTGTTCATTTGCTGTGAAATCCTATTCCATCCCTACATTCAGCATTGGACCTCTGCCACCACGACAGCAGATTCCAGAAGAATCAGGTGTGAGATGATCTACTTCCTCACAGCACCCTCCCACACATCTGCCCCTAAACCTATATCTGGAGGACTGAAAAACCCTGTAGAGCGAAGAGGGCTGCAGGATGAGAAGGGATAAATTCCACTACCAGAAGAACTTGGATTTAATCCAATGTGTTTACAGAATGTCATGACTTTAAAGGTTGCTAATGTTATGCTTGAAGGTAGAGAGGAAATCAAGTAGAATAAACATTTTCAGAAAATAGCACTTAAAAACTGTTGGAGAAGTAGCTGCTGGAGTTTTAAACAGAGTTTACAACTGGGAGCACTGTGACTGTATCTCTAACAATGACTTCACAATTGGCAATTTTAAAACACCTTAGGCTGTAAAACCAGTTGACACTGAAAGAAGGTAATGGAAGTGTGGAATTAATTATGTTTTAAAAGAAATGATCCATTCAGTTGATCTACCTTTTGGCTTACGTGTTAAAATTACAAGAAAGTAATTCAAGGCTTTCATTCAGTTTTGGGGAAGGCCTGTTAAAAGTTTTTGCAGCATCAACACATCTAATTTATTTAATCATTTGAGATCTCATTCCTCATCCCCTGCTTCAAAGTAGTGACAAACATATCATAACATTTTCAATAATAAAAACACTCCTTGTCCAACATTAAAAATGTAGAACATGATAAAATCACACACAGGCACACACCCTACTTAGATTCTTATATCAAAACTGATAAAAATCTTATTGAGAGATAGGAATTATATTGCTTTCTTAAGGCAATTAAGCAACAGGGTCCATATTTCATAGCCTCCAAATAACTGCTCAAAAGTACTTTCTTTTCTAACAGTTTTGTTTTTAATTACATATCTTATTGTACTTTTACGCCACATTTTCAGAGAAGTATTGTCTCTCCTTGTGGATCACCTCAATTTAAAAAAGAAAAAAAGAAATAGCAGATTTCAGGTTTACAAACTAAAATGATAAGACACTGAATGGCAGAGTAGTAGAGGGAAAGATGGAAGGGATCTCAGTTTAGCAGTGTAGTAGCAGACTTTTTTTACCTAACTGGACCATGCTGGCTTTTCTTTCCACATTCCTGCTTGAATAGAGGTGTGCTGCTACAAAATAACCGATTACTCATCGGTGAGTAAGACTAAGCACATTGTTGTAACTTCTACAGTCCCAGGTCAAGAACTGCGTATGCTAGATACAGATGAAGGAAGCTCATTGCAGCTGCTCCTTCTTTTTCTAGTACTTAAGGAATGAAGGTAACCTATCTGTTATCATCAGTGGGTATTTTATGTAGGGGGAAGGGATACAGAGATGAGATCTATCAGTGATAATTTTTTCTCTGCTTAGTGCTACAGTCCAGTTTTGTTTTTAAGTTAACTTAATAAGTCATGGAGCTTCTCCTGTAGATTTTAGTACCTGTGGGTAGGTGGACAATCATAGAGACACATATGTAAAACATATAGATTTCAAGACAGGAAAAATTTTAGAGGCCATACATTAATATCTTGAGCTGAGTCCAGAAAAATGCAGGAGCTAACATGACTGCAGCAAAGCCAGTACTTTATCTCCCCATAATAATCTGTAAATAAGTTTTCACAAAACCTGTCAAAATTTTCAGATTACAATAAATGGCAATCCCAATTACCAAGACTCAAGGCTTAACCTCAGAAAGGCATATGTATCAGTGGCAAGATCCTAGCATTCCAGAAATGTGTAGTGCTAGAGAATCAGGTAAGAAAAATAATACCCATAGCTATTTTGTGATTCTTAAGCAAAGTGGAATCCAGGACATTCCTAAACAGGGTAATTATATGTCTCAGCAGTAGCAAGTAAAGTGGGCTACAATATACACTATCTACAAAACACGGAGTTTAGCAGAATGGCAGTGAGGTTATTTTCAAGTGACCTATTGTTGCTGCTGCTTTGTGGGTTTGTGTGTTGTTTTGCTTTTTTTGTATTTTCTGCATTAATAAATCATATCAAAAGCATAACCGACTGTGACTGAAACGAGGAAGCAATTTTATTTAGCCTTCAGCAAAACAGTACAAATTGTATATACAGTTTCAGTAGAGTTGCCAATTAGTCAGTTTTTAATTTGGTTTTTGGGGTGCCTGGGCCAACTGCCAGATGGGGGAAGCCACAAATGTTTGGGGAAAGAGATGCCCCCAACTTCTTCCAGTATATTTATTTTTTAAAAAATTACTTGGTAGGGAATTCAGGAAGAGGAGTTATGTACATTCCTATGTACACACATGTCCACAATTCCAGAACTGGGAGTGAGGGAGAAAGGAGGCAATGGCTCAATCACTGATTCAATTTTTTCTTGCCCTCTTGCTGTGTACTGGTTATGAATGGAAGCACTTTGGACAAGTGTGGAAATCCTACCCCAGCAATGATGAGAAAACTTGGCATGTAGACAAAGCACTTGCAAAATTCAGCCCGAGTGAAGCCTTCAAAGTCACATTCATATAAATGTCAGAGTACTGAGCTGATACACAACTTTCCCACTACAATCAATGGAACTTCAAAGGGCTTAACAGTGGTGGGGTTATATTGTATCTAAACTATATTAAACCAATCAATCATCAGCCTGTAGTTCTGGAACTGATCATGTGATGGGTCTAATTTCTGACTATTTTATTGCTGATTACAGCATTCTTTAAGGGTTGCTTCTGCTAAGCTGTGTTGCACAAAGCTTTAGTTTAAAAATCCAGCTGTGAAAACTTTTTTAATAAATGATTTATATATGCTATTTAAAAAGTGTTGTATTTGTATGCGAAAATTGTACTGGAATAATGTTCTCTCAGGAGCCATAAACAGATCAGGGTTCAGTTTCTGCTATGAAAACAGAAATATGAACCTCACTGGGATATTTAATCGCAATATGCTCTCTTGGAATTAAAAATCCATTTTATATCATGTCTCTCTGGAACAACTAACACTAGCTTGTTTATAAAAGTCAATTTTAAACTTCTAGTACACAAACAAAAGAACACTGAAGCAGATGTTCAGCTTTCAATTAAGCACAATCATATTCCTCGGAGAAACAAATGAGTAGTTTTGTACTGTATCTGTAAGTCCATTGATTAAATCCATAATTACCGCTAAGCGGCAAGTCTTTAAATGTACTCTTAGTCTAGTTAACAGTCATTAAATTAGGATTTTTACTATTACTATCACTAATAAACATTTGAGGGCATGATCCAGTGAAAGAAATGATTTGCAACCCTACTGATTTCACTTGAAGAATTTTAAGTATGACCTGAATTCACAATGAAATAATGGGCACGGAAATCATTCATTTTAACCATATTATGTGCTAAATCACACAAACATAGTTTACATCCTTTAGGCTACACTCTAGGAGTACCTCACATTGAATTTAATTATACTTAATTCCTGAGCAGACATGGGTAAAATTGTACTGTTAGTTCTTGTACTGCGTTTGTGAAACTCAATCAAGGCACTGGTAATAACTGCATAAAGATGAAAATCATATGGTTATGGAAGGAGACTGAAACTGCAAGAGGACCACAAGCAGAGAATGCTAAAGGCACTTCTGTAAGCATGCTTTTCACTGGACTGAGTGCATTTATGCATGGATGAGTGAATGCTAAGTGTTAAAAGTTTTTAAAAACTTGCTGTTTCCATTAGTGGAATGGATGGTAACATTAGTAAATTTTAGTAATGTTACTAGCTCTGCCTCTTATTCAACGCTTCAGGGAAATAGCTTGGTAGACAGCCTGGTTAGATCAAATTCAAAGGTCTGAATCTACATGGAAGCTGCCTGCAAAGTAATCATATTCTTGTAGGGTCAAGGGGAAAGGCACTTGTACAAAAGTCTCCCGAATATCTGCAGTCATTTCAGTGACATCAGAGATCTGCAGTAGTGCGAGTGACTATATGAAGAGATAAAAAGGAAGAGGGGAGCAGGAAGAGGGAAAAAAGAAAAAGGAATGTAGCAGCACCTTAAAGACTAATTGGTTTTTATTTTTGCATGATTTTTTTTTATCTATATATATAAACCTACTTCTTCAGATGCACTGCAAAGGGATATCCAGGTCCCGAGATATAAAGCAGTTATAGGAGTAGAATAGAATGTAATAGGATTCAGAAAGATGCAAATCATGACCCTTGCCCTTCATTTTCAAATGGCTGTGTAAAGAGATAAAGTCTTTCAGATCTTTACAGTGGTCAGTTAGAGCTGATGAGTGAAAGCAATAAATCTGCTAACCAAAAGTCCAAAAAAACTCATGCTAAAATAAAAATCAGTGAGTCTTAAAAGTGGTGCTGCATTCATTCCCCCTGCCTCATTTCCCTTTCTCTTTCGAAGGCTGCAAGCAACTAACGTGGCTACTTCTTTGAAAACTACTACTATGGAGCACTATGGAGCAACCATGGAGAAAGCTACCCATATACATTTGTTCAAATATTGGGTTTAGATATTACAAAATTAATAAATAAACTAAATAAAAGAATAAAAACCAATAAAATGTATGTTTCTATTCAGTAAGAGTAGTTGTTTTTCCTCTCTCCTGTAACTGCTCAGTCTATTGGTCTATAAGGGAAAGACAAAATCTGAAACGAAATAGGAAAGTTTTTGGAAAAATTGTAAGCACTGACTCAATCCATATTAGTTTAGTTTCAATCTCTCACATGGAGGTGGCAGATAAACATAGTTTCCTTCTTAGCTGAGTGGAAGAAGAGATGGGAATGTAAATGTGGCCTAGTGCTTTACAATATACACGCACCTCTTCACGTAAGTTAAAAAGGAATAAGGAGAAACAAGTTCTATTCAGCCTTGGTGCAAGCAGTCACTATGTATTTAGATATTGTGACTGTATTAGGCTGCATGTTGATCTTAAAGAAAACAAAAACAGGGTTGGGTCTAGACTTAGACATAGTAGACTCTTAAAAATAGATGGGACAATTCACCACTAAATAAAGTCCTATTGGTTTAGTAGCTGACTCTACGTAAAATTACATCTAGACCCCCCTTAAAGATTTTAAATTTTCAAATCAAAGAACACCTTAGTTTCCTTTAAAAAAAGAACTACCACTTTTTTTTAGAGGCAGCTATGCCAAATGTTGTAAACATAGAACATATAATGGAATGCAGAAGTACATCACATAGCTTTGTTATACAGAATTATACTCCAGGTTTGGTGGCCTAGTGAACGCTCTCCACATACATATATTATTGCCTCTCATAAAAAATAGAATTGGCCACCTAGTCCCATTAACCTTCTATTGTCCTACCTTACCTCTCACAGAACATGACATACCCTGAAGAAGACTGCATCTTCCTTTACATCCATTAATTTAAAATATTCTCTAGAAGGCAAGCTTGTGAGATGAATGGGTGCACTAACACATGGTGGTTTTTAGGCTCCTCTTTAACACAGCAGCCCTCTGTATTTCCTTAGAAGCTATTCACTTGAACTTTGCTTGTTTATAACAACATTTATAAAACTTATTTTAGCTTTCTTTAAGGGCCTTTTCCTCTGGCAGCATGCAAAAAAACAAAACATTCAAATCAAATTAAACAACATAACAGAATTAAAAACTAGCAACGTGCATTAGACTAGGCAGTTACTTCTCATCTTAAAAGCATACACACACACATACACACACACACCTATTTTGGGCCTCTCAGAAAGTGTGTAGAAATAAAATGAAATAGCCTTGAAGTGAAGCATCACATCTCACTTCTTCATTATGGGACCAAATATATTTCTGGCAATGTGGAGGGCACTGGGGTCCTTGGGTCTTCCCTTGCAGTCTACCAGCTGCACAATTTCCACTGCTGCTCTAGAAAATCAGGATGTTACTGTCAAGCATCCACACTGTTTTTGAAGTGTGATTTTTAAAAACAGCATCTGTATCTGCATAGAATGGGACAAAGGACGATAAGGCCAGCCATGGCTGATGGAGCACTTGAACACTTGCATTGTATCAGAAACATGCTCAATCTGTGTTTCTTACAGTCCTGTAAATTCTGCAGCTAAATCCAACTTTTCTCCTTTACACTAGTGTACAGAAAACTTACAAATGTAGCAGCGGTGCCCTCTAAAAGTTTAAAAGGTGATGAATTAAATGCTGTATTTTTTAAAACAGCCCTTTGATTTTGGAGGCGACAGCCATACAACCATCAAAACACATCCAACCACATAATTAGAACACATGAGATTTCCTGTTGAAATAAATTAAAATAGTCTATGTTTTGTCCACTGAACTTGATACCTCTACTGAAACCAATTGGGAAACACTTCAGAGGATTAAGGCATCATCTGGCCATATCTGAGTTTCAGAGCATATTAAATTAAAGATCTATGATTTGTTTGATTCCCATATTCAGATACTGCATAATGGCAACAAAATGAAAAATCTTATTAATATGTGTGTGTAGGTTTACTCCCAACATGTACAGTAGGTAAATATGCAGTTATACAAAATAAATGATAAATCATTGTGCATGCAAAATGAACAAAAAATGTTTTGGGGTGACCTTTACTTTAGAAATTTAAACTGAACTTTAAGAAAATGTTTAGCTTTTCTACTAGAGTTATTCAGACTGTCTTGCAATTGGTTTACATTCCTGGTAGATTGTGGTAACCAAAAAATAATATTTGATGGATAGGAAAGCAATATTAAGCAGTAACATTTTACTTTCCTACCTTCTTAGAAATACCATTGATACTATGACCAAAAATGACATTTTGCGTTTTAGCGACTCTTCATCTGAGAGAATGCATTCCAAAATATTGAGAGTTTTGCCATTTACTATCAGACCCAGTGCTATAATAATTTTGAGGACAAACAAAAGATACATGACACTATTTCGAATTACATTCTTTAAGTAAGAGCTGAGTCAGAAAGTTTTCAGGAGAATTTTGAGCTCAAACCCAACCTGTGCTGTGCAGGTTAGAAATGAATATACAAAAATTGAGGGGCTTCTAAAGAGGTGGCCTATCTTTGAGATGTTTGAGAGGGGCACAACAGAAGTTCTTTCCCTTTTCATATATAAAAAATTACCAATAAAATCATCAGGTCCTACTTACACCTACCCTACGGAAACCTCCAAGTGCGACATTCAAGGGAAAAAACTCATGGCATCTGTCAGTTTCTACTGATGAATATGACATCTAGAATACCTATTTCAGACTTTACTCTGTTTTTCTGACTCTTCAGTCTGTCTTCTAAGATTATCTCTCCTGTCTCCTGTCTCTCCTTGGTCCAACATATCCTAGTCAGTTCCATCTTTACTATTTGCTTAGGTTCTTGGTTTTTGAAGTAGCTGCTTCATTTCACTTCATTCAACCACTCTGTCTCTTAATGAACTTCTGATCACTCCTTTCTTCATTTCCTCTCATAGCACACATCCTATCTTCATCTTACGCACTGTGCAATACCTTCTGCCTCCTCACTGATTTGCTCAGTTTTGGTTTAATTAATTTTTCTTCTGTTTCCCCACATAGATTGCCTCTTCAGTACACTGTTGTTGTTTACATGGTAAATTTGTCCAGGAAAATGTTGAACATTTGGGGCAAACAGATTTCAAGTGGGGTAAATTGTTTGGATGGAAAGGTAGATCTTTCTTCATCCCTCTAGAATGTTTCTAATTAGAAATTCTCCCACAGCTTTTTGCCAAAACGAAGTCTATTGCCACCCTTGTTGCACCCTTTCCCCCTTCATTACTTGGGAATTTGAATTAGCTTCCTTATAGTCCAATTCCACTTCCCTATCTTTAACTATCCTCAGTTTGAATGTTTCGTTGAAGCCAAACTGGCAGCTTTCTTCTTTTTCTTCCCACTACTACTACTACTACTACTGTTTTATTCATTGACAGCCTGCCTTTTCCCCTGTAATAAGACACAAGCTGCCTAACATGTTTAGCAACAATATAAATTAAAAATATACAAAAGCTTCAATAAAAGTATAAATATAAAATTTAAAAAAATTAATTGATAAAATTGAAAACATTAAACATTAAAATGCATTAAAAGACAGCATACAAATCATAAAGACAGTACCACAGAATTAAAACCCACCCCCGTCAGTTTCCAAAAGCTTGACAGCACAAAAATGACTTAACTTGCTAGGAGAAGGAGATCAAGGACAGAACCATCCTGGCTTCCCAAGGCGGGAGTTCAACAGTCTGGGAGCAGTCCTTTTCCTTGTTCCAACCAAAGTAGCAGAGCAAGGTGGGGGGATACAGAGAACAACCTCTCCAGAAAATGATAAATCTCTAATGGTCTCATAGAAAGTAGAGTACAAGCTGTTTAGTTTCCTCAGAAAACTGGAACTGTGTGTTGTGTGCCACCACGCCAATTCAGCTAATGAGTATCACAGGTCTGTTGTTACATCTCCAAAGACAAAACATTCCAGATAGAACACTTATATTCTACTGGTGTTAATGGAAATTCTAGTAGATAGGAACAATCCAACAGTTGATTGCTAAATGCACGCACGCACGCGCGCGCACACACACACACACACACAGAAAGTGATCAAGATTTTAATGACATTAAGAGTAATGGGAATTATGGATATAATATGAGTGAACATATTCTGATTCACCACCTCAGATTATCACCTCAGCAATATGCTGTTATGGACAACACACTGCTGCCCTCAGAAGAGTTTCTCCTTGTGCTGCATTAAAATTAGGTCCAACAAATTAAAAATGAATTTAACAATGACATATCTATGGATGACTTACATGCATGCAACAAATAATTCTTCAGGGAAATAGCTATATTGCTTAATGCTGCAGCATAGCTTTGGACAATGCTGGGGATATTGTAAGAAGAGCATTTGATGTGATTATCCATGCTAAGAAAACAACTCTGGAGTGTAGATTGTTACTAGAAAATAAAAACACAATGAAGAGGAACAGAAAATTTCCTACTCTGGTCTCTACTGAAGATGACTAAGCAAACCATAGAGCAAAGGCAAAGCAGTTCAATGAAATCTCTTGACCCACACCTCTTGTGTTTGTTATAATTGCATGTCATAGTGCAGGCTGGAGGTTAGTTTTTTAATAATTTTCCATTTACATATAAGCAATAAACTTGTGTCTCAGGGAGAAACGGTTATGGTGACTCTAAAATCTACCTTACACTTTCTTCTTACCTAGATACATGTTTATAAAACTTAAATAATAACTTATGACACAGATATCATGAAACTGGCAATTATGATATTGTTACATCTAAAATAATTGCTCCTAAAGAGTACAGTGCTAATGTGCACACACAAAGACTGGCATGATATGACAGGTTGCTGTTGCATGTCCATGGGAAAAGTTTGTGAAATTGAGCTGTACTAATGTGTGCATATCTTCTTTTCTTCTCTAAAGAAAGCCACCATTTAAAATCTATTCTCAAAGTAAATATTTGGAATGATTTATAAAATGAGAAAGAAAAACATTTTTTTGTTTCTTAATTTTTTAAAGCTGCATTCTACAATAGTTTGACTGTGTTTGATCAAGTATATTTTGTGATATTTTTACATATAGTAATTGATGTAATAATTCAATAATCCAATTTACAATACATTTATAAGGTGTACCTGCACTATTGCATAAAGATTCCATAATGCATAAAGATTTGTCACATTCCAACAGAGATGGTGACTTTCTCAGCTATGGAAGTCTATGAGATTTTAGAGTAGTCAAAAATGTAAGATGGGGCTATATTTATGTTTTGTCTTTTAGGTAAACAGCAACTGTGTAGCAAACATTTTTATGGAAAGGAAGCCCTTGGAAAAGAATTAACCTCATGCTAGTGCTACAATTCCTATTCAAAATGGGGGCAATACTGCTTCTGTTCACTGAAAAGATGGAATCTGTGATCGCAGATCTCTGTTGTCAGCTGTATCTTGGAACTAAATATGCAGGCTAACTTGCAACTTTCATAATCACAACTACTACAAAATGATGTCTAAAACGATGATTTAATACCATAATAAATGAAATCAATTTGTGAAGAAAAAGTATGATTTTAGATTTAAAAATGATTATTGATTAGGAAAGTCAGTTTTTTGTTGAATTTTGACAGAAATCTTTACAATGTGAAAAGCAACCAGATCACCAAATTTGCTGTAAGACATTCCAAAGAAGGAGATTAGTTGGTCATTGATAGTCTGAATGGGCAAAGATGTATTTATCTATATATTGAATGTGACTTAAAACACAAGGGAAAATAAATCAATACCAGCAGACCTTTATGCTTTACAGCTCCAAATTCTGGACTAAAAACAAATGATGAATTTTGCAAATATGCAATGTATTTAGAATCAGCACACATATGGCTATAATTCAAATATACCTGTTTGAACCCTCCCTCCAAAAAAATAAAAACACAGATGAATCCTACCTTGATGTATTGCTTGGTTTTGGAAAGATCTGGATCCTCAGATTCTATCTGTATTTTAGTTAAATCCTGTTCTGTCTCTGTTAGCCAGTGGTTAAAGTTTTTCAGATCATGATGAAAATTCCTCCATTTCTCCACTGATCTGTCAAATTTTCTGTAGAAAGAAACAGAAACTATGGAACAATACTTCAGGGAAATACTTGATTGTAAACAGTAAATCTAACAAGATATTTTCGTTTTTTAAAAAATGTTAATGCTTTAGTGTTACTGTCTGTTTCATTACTTGGTGTTCTTGCCTGATTTGTTGTATCATTGTTCTTTATTTTTAATGTAATCTAGAAAATAATAAAGATTATTTTTTAAAAAATAAATCATTTACATATCACTGTAGATTATTTTTTAAAGTTTTGTTAGGCTGCTTATAGGTTAAACAGCTCTAACACAACTACTGACAGTATTTTGATCTCTGGTTTTCCTCTTTTTGTACATAGGTGGGGCGGATGAGAAAACAAACCTGCATACAAAATTATAATGGACAGGGTACAAAGATACTCTTTGGCTAAACTTCAAAGAGTACTCTTAAAAATTGAAAAGACTTTCTACTCACAGAAAGACAATTCTTATATACAAAAGAAGTAGTAAATTCTACACTTCTGAAAGCTATTTGTCTGACAAGCCAATAAAATATTATGGTTTAAGTCCAGTTGCTAGTTCCAACTAAAGTAGACCCATCAATCAATGAGATTTATGTAAGTGTCAATTTACCATTCAGCACTTGATTCAATAGGCATATTCTCTTGGGAAATGGCAATTAGATCTAACCTATGTTGAATTAATGCAAAGGAACAGTCATATCTGATTAGCCTCATCCCCCTCATGAAGGCAAATGTCAACAAAAAGATTTTAAACATATTGGCCATTTCCGCATGGGGCGAGGGAATTGCCCCATGACGCTACTCACCGGACTTTTGGGCTCCCCAGTCTGGTCCACGCTCCTCCGGAGCACTGCGTGGCCACCCTCCGCACTGCTCCGGGGACAAAAATGGTGGCTTCTGGTTGGTCAAGGGTCTCGACCAGCCACTGAAGCTTGCCAGCCTAAAGCCTGACCCCGGCAGATAGCAGGCTCGCATCAATGTGAGCCTGTGAATCTGCATAAGGAAGCAGGCTCGCAGTGGCGCACTCTGTGCTTTTGAAAGATCTGTTTTTAGCAGTCTTTCAAAAGCACACTGGATGACCACTTGGGGTCATTCCAGAGTGGGCTGGGGTGTGGATCTACATTAAGTAGGTCTGACCCAGTCCGCTCCCAGGTGCAGACATCCTCCATGGAGGACGCTCTGCCCCGTGTTAAAAACCCCATGCAGAAATGGCCATTATCAATACAGTTTTGATCCTGGTTTTCTTGAAAATATCAGCATAGCACCAGGGCCTGAATTGTTGTGCTTTCATTTTAGGCATGGCTCACATATTTTAGAATTTACTGGTTCTAGTGCATGTATTGAAGGCACATATGTGCAGCAACCATATATGACAGGCAGTTCTGGACATCATCACTTCTTGATTGGGATATTACCTGGAGCTTAGGTATGTCACTTACACTGGTGGAAAGGTGAGATGTAAGATGGATATATGCATGAATGAATATCAATTTCAATTTCACCACCACCACTATTTGAAAGTTTTATATGCTAAAATCCTTACCATAGTCTCATATGAGGATGCAAATCCTAGTTTATATCATTTTTGCATGCAAGAATAGATATTTCAGAATTTTTCTGCCTACTGGGTGATTCTACAAAAGTAATTTGTGGAAAACACATTTTTTTCCTGCAATTTTTTGATTTATAAATAGTTCTGAAATATGGGAATTCTTCTGGTGATTCAACATTTTCTCAACATTTTGATATTGTTTCAAGACATATTTCCTCATCAAGGACTAGAAAATTTGCAAGTATTCTTCGTCTTTACACATCTGTCATCTCCCACATCAGCAAGGAAACTTTGTTCCAATGCGGTACCACTTTAATAGAGCAGTACCTTCTCTTAGATAAAAAGAGGCATGTGCTCATACCTATGAAGTGAATGGAGATGGCCTTTCACACACACACACATATATGTTGGAGTCTACATGTAGTTAAAGAGCCACTTATTAAAGCAATTAGCTGCAATCAAGAGACTATGAGGCAGTGATGTAGACTTGAGTCAACTGACTTGGATTCAATTCAGACTTAAGTCACTTCAGGTGACTCAACTTGGACTTGACTCTGCAATAAATGATGCACTGACTTGACTCGAGACTTGTATATTTTTAGTGACTGACTTGCTGCCCTTGGTTCAGTAACATAAAACATGCATCCAGAAACCTTACAACTTTGAACAATGCTTCCATCTCTTTTTGCTTAATAGTCACATTCTGCCTCAAGCCCAAAGTGTAGGTGCATTTCTCAGAGGGGAACAGCAAATGGGTTAGGCAACAGGCTTATGGAGGAAGTGTTGGAAAAATTCCAGCATTCTCTCTCCCTCCATCTTGTTCTTAGAGCAAATGGGTATAGCTAGCATAGGGCTTCCTTTCTCTTTTGCATGCCCCACCACTTGCCTTTCTGTCATTTAATTTCATGATCATAAATACCTTTGGTGTTCAGGTGATCAGATCATGTGACCCAAGACAGTTGCTTGGGTCATCAGTCTTATAAAAGAAAGAGACCCCTCTCTTGATCTCTCTTCTCCTCCGTTTTTGCTTCTTCTTCCTCCTCTCTCTTTCCTTCAGGAAGTATCCTTCCTTCTAAAGCTTTTGAAGCTTCAGTAACGGGAAGTAAGGGGGATCCTTTTCTCCACACCCAAGGTGCAGATGGCAAAATCACAAATCTCTGCTTTAATTGTTAAAATTGAATTTACTCAACTATGTCCAAAAATTCTGGAATACAGGTTGGAGTATAAGCTTGGCTCCCAGATTTGAGACTTGACTTGAAAGTATCTTGCAGGGCTTAAGACTTGACTTGAGACTTGAAGGTAGAGACTTGAGAAAACTGCACAGTTTGAAAACGTGCAGTTTTCAAGGATTATTTGCAGTTTCAGCCTCAATACAGATGGTAAAATAAAAATAAAAATCCCATGGATTGTGATTAATGCATAATAGGATTATTGATGGTTTCTCAATAAAACTGCTTTACAAACAACAACAATTACTTCTACATGCACACACACACATGCAAGTTTTGTGAATAATAAGGAGATTATCAGAGAGCATGTATCAATCTGTTCAGATAATCTCTGTTCTGGAGATTGAAATCAGATATAGCCAACAAAAAGCTCTCTGTACCACAGAGGCTACCAACAAGGTGGAAATCTACTCTCTATAGGCAACTGCAATCCTAATCATAATGGTTTGTAGGCCATGTTTCCAGGTACAAAACCATCTATCCCACAACACCTCTATCAATTTGTGAATCACTTCAGTTCATTGACCCCCATCCACTTATCCACAGCTTGTCTAGCTGTATCAATTTAACTATGTGGTCTACCTTTGTCTATCTTCAAACTGCAATTGAAATTGATCCCAAGAAACTAGACTAACAATGCAGTGTTCAGAATGCTCACAGTCTGTACTTACCTGAGGAAAAAAAAACCTGTAACTCAGACAGAATAACTACAGCACTCTTGAAATATATCCATCTAACCTCATTTAAAACCCTCCAAGAGGTCCAGTGCCTTCCAAGTGAATCCTTTCCTGTTGACTAGGTCTTGCTATCAGGAAGTTCTTCCTAATGTTTAGGTGGAATCTCTTGTACTTTGAATCCAATGGTTTGCTCCCCCTTCACACATAAGTTATTCAAGGATGGTTATCATGTCACCTCTCAGTCTTCTCATCTCCTAGTTAAACATATCTAGTTTCCTAAGCTGTTCATCATAAGGCTTGGTTTTTCAGAACTTTTACCATTTTAGTCATCTTCCTCTGGATACATTCCAGCTTGTCAGTAATCTTCCTGAACTGTGATGCCCAGATTGGACACAGAATTTCATGTGAGGTGAAAATTGCAAAATACAGTAATAGTATCACTTCCCTCACATAAGACACTATAATCTCATTGATACAACCTAGAACTGTATTGGCTTTTTTGGCTTCTGCACCACACTGTTAAAACATGTTAACAGTGACTACTAAGACCCCTAGATCCTTTTCATATACTCTGTTGTCAAATCAAGTGTCACTCATCCTATACATTTGCATTTCATTTCTTTCATGATTAGACACATACATTACATTTTATCAATCAGTCCCCCCCCCGCCCAAACAGGTGATTAACAGGAATTTTAAACCCTGGATTTTAAACCCTGAAACTGCTTCTGCTTGCTGACATACACACAAATGCTAACAGACCCTTGTGCTAGGAATGTCCTGGACTCTCATGCTGTGAAGATCAAAGAGGGCACATGCAGGGGCAATCAGGCTTAAACAGCCTCCAGTCCTGCCCCTCATCACTTGCTGTGATAGAACACAAGGTGTCAATCACCAGCCTCCGGTATCTATCATGGTGGCTAGCAAATGGTTGCCCTCTCCAGCAGTGATGATCGTCATACAGGCCCAGCTAAGCATTATCCTTGTTAAAATTTGTTTTGTGAGTTTTGGCCCAGCTCTTTATATTCAGGCCTGTTTAAATTCTTATTTTGCCCTCTTGGATATTAGCTACTCCTCATAATTTGATCTCAGCTGGAAATTTGATAAATATACCCCAATTCCACCATGATTATCAGAAAGATGTTGCACAACACTGGCCCTACAACAGAATCCTGAGACACTCCAATAGTCACTTCTGGTTAAAAAAAAAGGAACCGCTGGAGAGCACTCCTTGGTGCTCTGTCAAATATACCTAATGGTAGCACTATCAAATATACGTAATGGTAGCACTGACAAGCCCATATTTTAGCTTGTCTAGAAGAATATGAATATGATTGGAAATCTTGTCAAAGGTTTTATTGAAATCAAGGTGCACTATACCCACAGCATCCCCCCTAATTTACCAAGCTTGTAACTCCATCAATAAAAGAGATAAAATTAGTCTGGTGTGATTTCTTTTTGATAAACCCATGCCGGCTCTTAATAATCATAGCATTCCTAAGTCCTCACAGACTGGCTTTTTAATGATCTGTTCTAGAACTTTTCCTGGTATTGACAACAAGGATACTGCTTGACAGTTTCTCAAGTTCACTCTTTGATGATGGGAACAACATCTACTTTCCTCCAGTGTACTCCTCTTGGATGTATTTAATCTGGCCCTGGGGACATGCATTCATTTATAGTAGCTACATATTCCTGTACTACCTCTTTACTGATTCTGGGCTGCAGTCTCCTTACCGTATCATTTGTTCTATTTGCACCAGTCTGAGTGCTTTTTATCTTCTGAGAGAAGATTGAGGCAAAGTAGGTGTTAAGCAGTTCCATCATCATTCTGTCTCCTTTTAATATTTCACTCTCTTCTCAACACTGTGGCCCAAATGTTTCCTTTTACTTCCTCTTGCTCTAAACATAGCCCTCACACCCTTTGTTACTTTCAACCTCTCTAGCAAGACTAAGCTTGTTCTGAGCGTTAGATTTTCTGACTTTTTCCCAGTACTACAACTATGGTCTTTTCTTTTCTTCTATCTCTTGTTCTCTCCCTCTCTCTCTTTTGTGATTTCCCCCTTTTTCTATTTCTTTTACACATTTATTTTCTCCTCATCTGGAAGCACTTTATACATCCACCCTAGCCTCTTCAGACACTTCCCACTTTTCTTTCTCTTTGGAATTGTTTGTAATTGCACCTTCAATACCTCACTTTTAAGAAACTCTCATCCATCATGAACTACTTTTCCTTTGAGCATTACTGACATGGGATCTAAGAGAGTATCTCCTTAAGTTTACTGAAATAACCTTTCTTCAAGACTAGAGTACATGTGCAGCTATTATTAGCTTCCTATTTCCTCTGCAGAAAAGGGCAACATTTTGTCTTGGATAAAAACAACCCCTAAATACATGAGAACAGGGTTTGTCCTTGTAGCCACCTCTTACATAGGAGCACATTAGACCATAAGCCAACACTGGATTAAAATATTTTAAAGACAGCGGTCCTTTCAAAGAAATGATAGTGAAAAAAATTGGAACCTTTCTGATCACTTTCAATAATATATTGTGCATTATGTTTCTATGCTCCTTCTAAACAATGTCCTGAAGAATTATGCTAATATTAACCTAAAAATTATGCAGTGTTGTCATCTTAATTCAGCACAATTAGCACCTTGTAAGAAATATACAAAACTTCAAAGTAATATTAATAATACTATTTATGAGACCATAGTGTTAGTTTTAATATTTAATATCACTCTGACAGGTAATTTGTGGAAACTTGTTTTTACATACTTGTATGTGTTGTGTTTAATTTACACATACTCTCAGTATATGGACTAAAGGGATTGAACAAAATTAGAATTAGTTGTAGTCAGGCACTGAAAAACATAATAATACCCCAAACTATTATCAGGATATATTTAGAAGTAGCTTGCCTTCAGATCTACAGTCCCAGTAAACTAAATTAAGAGTCTGATATATAGAGAGTGCTGGCAGTCTCAGAACAAAAGGGACATTGTGTAGAGCAAGGGTAGGGAACTGGTTTGGGCAGGAGGACTGAATTGTCCTGAAGCACCAAGTCTGCAGACCTGGCAATGTCACAGTGGTTGAGGATATATATATAAGCCCATCCTTCTGGTACCATGTACTCTTTCCCCTCCCTCATGTAATTTCCCTCTTCATTACATACAGAGAGTTCCATGCATCATTCAGTACAGAAATACCCTCAATTGTCTACAGTCTCAGATTGAGATCCTGCTTGCATTTCTTACTGAAGCACTGTTACCCCAAAATGTGGGTGATTCAGAGGTACACCAACAATGCCAGTACCTCAGTGAAAAGGTGGAGAATATTAGCTCAAAGGGGTGGCATGCAAGAGGAGGGTAGATTTCTGAGATTTTTTTTTCCTATGCTTACCAGTGCAGGGAAGAACCAGTCAGAGATCCAAAAACAAGTGTAAATGGTTTATTGGGGGAATTGCAATCACACACACAAGATCCAAGCAGTCATGCAATCACAAGGCTAACTGAAGCAAAAGAGAAGAAAATTTTGGATAGTGAGATTTTATGGTGAAGTGGGTGATATTTACCAATCCAGAAGAGCTGCGAAGAAGGCGATGTGGTTTAGATGCAAGTCTAAAGACAGCACACAATTGGTGGCAACTTGGTGTACTGCAAGTTGACTGGCCAAAACTGGAATTTAAATACTCTATTTCTGCTTGGATGGAGAGGTGTTAATGGCTTTCGGGCAGAATAAACAATGGAATCTAGAGAGTGGACAATGGGGTCCAGAATGAGCTAATGGCTTTAGCGTTAAGCGATACATGGTCAATGGCAGTGCTGATAGCACAGTAATTGTCAGACAGGTGTGAGGACAAAAGGGAAGCTTGCTCGGTCAGAGGGAGAGGAGTTACAACAATCAGCCATCTTGTGGGAATCTCCCAGATGCTATTGCCTCAAAGAGGTTGAGTTATTGCTGGAGTTTCCTGGTGATTTCCTGACTATGACCTAGCTATGCCTTGATATCTTTCCTAACCTTATTTTGCACTGCACATGTGTGGTCAGCTTTTCCTCTTAGCCAGCATGGCTATGCAGCCATAGCAAGATGTATTTTATATTTGTGCCAATTACTATATTTTGCCAATTAAACCATATCAAAAGCATGCAGTGTATGGCCTACTAACAGCACAACAAAGTAACGATTACTGTATTTGCTGGCATATAAGACACACTTTTCCCCCCCTTAAAAATAACATTTAAAAATGTGTTGCGTCTTATATGCCAGTGCATCTTATATACCGGCAAATATCAACCCCTTTCCTGTGCATTTTGCCACCACGCAAGTTAACAGTGCTGAGCTGAAATGCATAGGAAAGAGAGGCTAAAGGAGTGCTCCCACAAGGCTTCCCTCACCCTTCCTTCTCTTCCATTTTGCCTGGCATGAGTTCTTCATACTGGAGCAAAATGCATTGGAAAGGGAGGGGGAGTGTGGAGGGGGAAAGGAACCCTCACACAAGGCTTCCCCCATCCCACTTTCTCTTCTGGTTTGCATGGGAATTGAAAGGAGGTAGCTCGGGGGGGGGGGGAGAAAGAAAGTTCACACAGCTTTTTTTTTTGTCCCTCCAGAGCTCCTTCCTTTCCCTTCCTCTACAAAATGGAAAGGAAAGGGAGGTGGAAGAAAGCTCCTAGGAGCTCCTAGGAGCTTTCTTTCTCTGCTTCTGGGGCTCCCTCCTTTTCCTTCCCCTGCAAAAGGGAAAGAAAGGAGAAAGCCATTCTACTTTTTAAACTAATTTTTCCCAAAAAATAACATTTAAAAATGGAGTGAGTCTTATACGCCAGTGCATCTTATGTGCTGGCAAATATGGTAAATCCAGCTATTAGCTCCAGTCTGATTTTAGTGATATCAGTAGGCTTTCTTCAGCCCTGCTCATGTTCCCCATTGGGAATGCAAATTGGGAGAGGGGATGTGTGTAGAAATCATCACGTTATCTCTCTGTTCAGACAAAATAGAGGACCTCAGGTCTAATTTCCACCATCCTGATCACATTCCTCCCCTCTCTCCTGGAAATGTCAGGAGAAGGGATGAGAAATGTTACTGTTACCTTCTGCTTCAAGAGGGGAATAACAGCAGGGTTCTACCGTCTGTACCTTGCCTTCCCAATAGGGAACTCAAGTTGCTTGTTAATGTTCCCTACACAAGACATGAAGCTTTGGGGACACAGTTTTGCAGATGGAGCTCCACATTCAGCAGTCCATGGTCCCCTCAGAAGCCAAATCATGATCATTTGTACTGAGTTATGACTGGAGCCATTGCAGGCCTCTGTAAGGGATTGTGTTTTTAGACAACTGGCAGGGAACACAATTGTTTGGCTTCTAATTCATCACATGAATGCTAACAGTGTAAGGAGAAAGTTAGAAAAACTAAAGTGTAGAATAAGCTCAGGGTTGCTAGAGAGACTAGAAACAATAAAAAGTTTGTTTTGTTTTTCTTTTTTTGATTATGTCCATAGCAAAAGGAAGAACAAAGAAATAGTAAGACCACTGTGTGGAGAACATGGTAAAATGCTAACAGAAGATAGAGAAAGGGGAGAACTGCTTAACACTTTTTTTTACCTTTGTCTTCTCCCCAAAAGAAAGCAGTGCTCAACCTGGGGAAAATGGAACAGATGATACAGTAGGAGAAATGCAGCACAGTAGGTCTCCAGGCCCAGATGAACTACATCCAAGGGTATTAAAAGAACTGGCAAAAGTAATCTCAGAACCACTGGCAATAATCTTTCAGAACTCTAGAGAACTGAAGTCCCAGTGGACTGGAGGATGGCAAATGTTGTCCTTATCTTCAAAAAGGAAAAAAAACAACAATACAAACCCAAATAATTATGGTCCAGTCAGCCTCACATCAATACCTGCAAATATGCTAGAGTAGACCATTAGATAGGCAACCTGTAAGCACTTAAAAAGGAAAAGGACACTTCTTCTCTGAGAACAGAAAATTTTCCCCTTTCTCCACTCATGACTGAATGGGGATGATAAAGTCCTCTTTCACTCTGTCAGGGTGCAACTGTTTGTTTTTTGAAACCTTAGACAAGATGACCTGTTTACTGAATTATTGGGAAACATGAGACAGAGTGAGCAATTGTACACAGGTGCCAAAGATGGAACTTGCAAAGGCAACTGACTGTCTAGTACCTAAACTTGGACTAGATAGGCCTTTGGTCTGATCTGACATGGATCTTCTAATTTTTTGAATTAAAAGCTGCCTAGCAGTTAACTAGTTTCCGAACTGACGAAAGTTCATACTTCACCCCCACAACTACCCTTAATCAGTGACACAACAGCTTTCAAATTTCCCAGCAACTTCTCCTCCCATTTCAGGGTAAATGATGTAGAGATATGCTTGAGAGCATTTAGTCTGAATATAAGAATTGAAAGCATCCGTTATCATTTCCCTAGAGAAAATAGAAAGAATGTAACTAATTAAATACATTCTATGGAAGAATGCCACATAGTACAACTCCCTAGTCCTCAAACAGGCATAAATGTCACTGGTAATAAACTTTTAAATTTCTCAACTTGTCAAAAATTAATTATTAAAAACTGTATAATACAGTGAGCTCCAATAATATATTTTACATTAAAATCACACAGACTTAGTTTATGATAGACTTAATTAATATTTCTGAGACATAAAGGACAAAAAGTTCATAACTTCTCACGAATTATGATGATGTGTTATACTAATATTCAGAATTCACAACTTCACTGAAGCTAATTCATTTACCTTCTACACTGTCAGTAGTATTCCATTGATAAATTGCAGAGCTGGGTGATAAATTGTACGTGTCATTTCCCTTGACTATCAGCTGGCCTTTTTCACAAAATTTACTCCCTTGGGATATGTATAACATCCTAACATTAGAAAGCCTTCTGGAATTAGCTAACATTTGCAATATACATTGCCTGTCTTTTGATCGGTTTTAGAACCACCACTTAATAGTTGGCTTCCATTTTATTCTGCTTCAAACAGAAAACATATCTCTGTCCAAAGGTGCTAAAGAAATAACTTTCTTCTATTTCAAGATGATACAGTTCAGGATTGGAAGACCAATTTTCTCTCACTCTTACCCTCTGCAAACTGCACCACTGCAATTGGTCATTTGCTTGCTTACTCACTCTCTCTTTCTTGCTCAGCTTCTCTTCTTCCACTAAGAAAATCCTTGCTCTCTTCCTATGTGCCATTAACGTGCTTTGAAAAGAAAAAATATCCAGTATATACTTGAAAAAAAATCCCTCCTCCTTTGCTCCCTACCCATCTCTCTGATGGGTACAATGCCAGAAAAAAAATACTTTGCTGTTGCTTCCAGCAGTGAAGAACAAAAACATGGCAGGTTCCAGACACTCTCTACACTGGCTCTGCAAGTACAGCAAGATGAACAGGAACATTGCCTATTACATTACAGGCAATTACATACCTTCCGCATTTTACAGATGAAAAAGACTGGAACATGTACGGCCAAGCAACATCAGAATGTGGTCAAGATGGCAAAAGTCATCGATATGGAAGATCAGAAAGTGAGGATAGACTGTACCAGTTTGCTTTTGCCTTAGCATACTGGGAAAGGCAAAATTTTGCTCCTTCCTCTCCCTTCCCTCCTGATGAGTTAATACAATCCTCTTTTGTACTTTGAACTCAGTTTGTACCAACTCAGTTTTTGCCAGTGGAAGTTTCAAAAAAGGTGAAAGTTTTAAAAGCAGCTGAAAATGTAAGATACCAAGAATTGGAATTGTCCCTACAAATCAGGACAGTTGGAAGGTATGCAATTTTCCAAGTAACCTAGCTCTTTTACACAGTGTGCCTCTGAAGATCCAGAGGATCAGTGAACAGACAGATTTTCCAGATGGATGAAGCAGCAGCTGCATTTTACCAGTTCTGCCATGGCACTTTTTTTGCCTGCTGCTGGCAATGGTGTCAGCATTTTAACAGGCAGGCAGGTAGGCAATGGATAGGAGGAGAGTGAGCAAACTCTACTGCACCACCTTCTTTAGGGGCTGGCAGTGCAGGTTTTATGAGATGATGGAGAGAAGAAGAAGGTGAGGTTTTGGCAGGCAAAGAGTAGAGAGACACTGAGAAGGGCTAGATCACTGCAGAGGCCACAGGTTGCTGGTAAATTTCAGTGGCAAATCACAGACATGATTTTGGATCATTTATGATGGGGGTGTAGTGGCTTAAATATCCTGAAGGCACCAGATCTGGGAAGCTACGAAGCCAGATCTTGGAAGCTAAGCAGGGACATCTCTTGTTAGAATTTGGATTAGGAGACGACCAACAAATACCAGGTGCCGCAGGCTATATTTCAAAGGAAGGAACTAGCAAAACCAGATCCGAGTATTTCTTGCCTAAGAAAATACTTTGAAATTCATGGGTTCACCATAAGTCAAAAGGAAACATAAATAGGGGCGGGGGGGGGATACTGGGAGACACTGGAGGTCTGTAAAATGAAAAAGAGTGAGAGGAGGAGGACAAAATAATTATGCTGCAGTACCTTTTCAGTGAATGGTGGCAGCCTTATAAGAAGTTTGGGTAGAGACAAATGAGAGAGTGAGCATCTGGTTTAGGGAAAAAATGGGGAAAGGCACAGAATGGGACTTGATTGCTATGGAGGTCATAATTTGTTGTTGAATTTCAAGGGCAAGCTGCAAGGACAATTGTTGGTTAAGAAACAGTAGGGGGCGCCTGGGGGCTCAAAAGAGGGTTTGAGGGCTTCAGGTGACCCATGGGCTTCACAATTATAACCCTCATTTTACTGAAGAAAAAGATGATTCTAAGAACTTGATAGATATCCTCATTAAATACTCAATATTTTTTCAGCCTTATCCTACAATGAACAGTTTTATTCAGGGGCAGAATGAGATTGCTGGACTCAGAAGGTATCTATCATGGTCAACACCTCCATAACCTGCCAGATTAGGAGGGACTGTGCTTTAATAATTAATTCAAAAGGACAGAATGTAGGTGAATATTAGGAAGAAAGAAGTAAAGTTTGCTTCTTTGTAAAAAAATAAAATAGAATTGATACATTTTGAGTGACTTCTCTTGTTCCTTCTGTTTCCTTCTGCATATTGTGTCACATATGCAGAATACGTTTGTCAGTGTGTTCCCTCTCCCATTAATTCCAAGGACAGAATCAGATCAAAATTGTTCCAGGAATTCACCCTCATCCCTTTTCATAGGTACGGAAAAAGTGCTGCATTCTGGAACCAAAGCATATTACTCATTTTGCTTAGCTGAATGGAATGTGCATATTCTGAAAATAACACAAAGTAGTTGATTATAGTGCGAACAACATAGCATTCTTTCAAATATATGTGGTTGACAGTGTCACTAATATATTGTGACAAACATTGTTTTCAATGGAATAAACTAAGTTTGGTTGGGCAATATCCAAAATCAAAACTGAAAATATATTAATAATAATAATAATAATAATAATAATAATAATAATAATAATAATAATTTTTATCCCGCCTCTCCCAGTGGATCGAGGCGGCATTACAGGAACATATAAATACATTAAAATGTTAAAATGTAGCCCATCCTCCCCATCCACCAACCCTTCTATCCCCCTAAAACACATTAACTATTAAAAACAAATTAAAAACAAAATTAAAAACAAAGGGACAATTGATGAGAGGCGGTGGAACACTAGTCTGGGAAGGCCTGTCGGAAGAGAACAGTCTTGACTGCTTTTTTAAAGCAGTCAAGACTGGTAATGTGCCGGGTCTCCTCCGGCAGGCCATTCCATAACCTGGAAGCGACCGAAAAGAAGGTTCTCTGGGTAACCGCAGCCAACCTAGTTCTGATTGGCTGCAGTAAATTCCTCCCAGAGGACCTTAGTGTGCGGGGCTGATTATATGGGAGAAGGCGATCCCGCAGGTAGGCTGGCCCCAAGCCATGAAGGGCTTTAAAGGTAAAAACCAACACCTTGTACTGTGCCCAGAAACTAATAGGCAGCCAGCGTAAAGACTTCAGAATAGGTGTTATGTGGTCAGTTTTAGATCTTCCGATGACCAACCTAGCTGCCATATTCTGAATTAATTGAAGTTTCCGGACTAAGCACATGGGTAGCCCTATGTAGAGCGCATTGCAGAAGTCAAGCCGTGAAGTTACCAGCGCACGTACCACTGTTTTTAGGTGTTTCAAGTCCAGGAATGGGCGCAGCTGGCATATCAGCCAAAGCTGATAGCAGGCACTACTGGCTGCCGCATCAATTTGAGCTGTCATCTGAAGCAGTGAATCCAAGAGCACCCCCAAGCTGCAGACACAGTCTTTCAGGGGAAGTGTGACCCCTCCAGTGGTTGACAAACCTCCATACCTGGGCTAGGGCCCTTAACAGCAAGTACCTCCATCTTATCTGGATTCAGCTTTAGTCTGTTTTTCCTCATCCAGTCCATTACTGCCTCAAGGCATACATTTAGAGGTGAGATGCCATCCTTAGTTGATGCTATTATCTGAGGCATGGAGAGATATATCTGGGTGTCATCAGCATACTGATAGCACCTTGCTCCATGCCTCCTGATGATCTCTCCCAGCGGTCTCATGTAGATGTTAAATAGCATTGGGGACAGGACGGCGCCCTGAGGGACGCCAGATTTAAGCTCCTTTTTCGAGGAGCAGCTGTCCCCAAGCATCACCATCTGGTATCTACCTGAGAGATAGGACCGGAACCACTTAAGTGCAGTGCCCTCGATCCTCAGCCCTCTCAGGCATTCCAGAAGGATACCATGGTCTATGGTATCAAAAGCCGCTGAGAGGTCCAAGAGTACCAGCAGGGCCACACTTCCCCTGTCAATACCTAGGCGTAGATCATCCACTAAGGCGACCATGGAGGTCTCGACTCCATATCCTGCCCTGAAGCCAGTTTGAAATGGATCTAGATAGTCTGTTTCATCCAAGACAGCTTGGAGCTGAAGGGCAACAGCCCTCTCAATCACCTTGCTTAAAAATGGAAGATGGGAAACTGGTCTATAATTATTCATGTCCAGGAAATCTAGGGAGGGCTTTTTTAGAAGCGGACATATAATTGCTTCTTTTAAACAAGCTGGAAAATTGCCCTCCCTGAAGGATGCATTAATAGTATGTCTTAAGTGGGTCTTAATCGCAACTCCTCCCTGGACGACCAGCCATGAAGGGCAGGGATCAAAAGGGCAAGTTGTCCTTCTTACCTTTCCAAGGAGCTTGTCTACGTCCTCGGTACTCACTGACTGAAACTGATCCAGTATAATCCTATTCACGGGGTTGCCGGACACTCCATTTGTAACCTCTGCTATAACACCGGCATCCAAGTCGGCTCTTATCTGAGAGATTTTATCTGCGAAATGATTGTTCAAAGCATCACAGCAAGCTACATTAGGTTCTAACAACGAGTTCAGGGGAGTGGGTAACTGAGTCAAATCCCTGAACAGCTCTGCTGGATGAGAAATCGCAGACGCAATACGTGCAGAGAAGAAGGTCTTTTTTGCTGCATCTATTGCCACTCCATAGGAATAAAGGAATTCTCTATAGCGTGTCCTGTCAGATAAGAGTCGAGATTTCCGCCAGTTGCGCTCTAGTCGCTGTCCAGCCTGCTTCATCCTGCTTCAGCATTAATATATATATATATATATATATATTGTATGTATGTATATATGTATGTGTATGTATATGTGTGTGTGTGTGTATACACACACACACACACACACACACACATATGGACACACACACATTATCTGAAATATTTAGTGTTGAATACCACCATTACCCTTGGGACTTATTTTCAGACTTTGTTGCTTTTCTTTTATCAGTCTGGGTTGATTGTAACCAATAATCATGATTAAATGGTTGCCTGAGAACCAATCATGACTAAGTGCTGCCAAAAAAGGATGCTCTCTCCCACTCTCCCCCACCCCCATTTGAACATTCTGCTGCCTTTTAAGCATCTCAGCTCCAAAAACACACCCCTTACATTTGCAAAGTTTTGACATATCCACAATTCACATAGATTGTCCAGTTATTATACACATTATTCAATTGAGGCCCTTTCCACACGGGGGGGAAACATGGAGTAACACGGGGTAGGACGACCTCACCCGGAGGTCGTCCCCACTGTGGAATGCGCTAGGGCGGTTAGAAAAGTGGAGGTTCCCCACCTCAAACCGCCCTCGCACGGCTGCAGGGGTGGTGCCGTGTGTTTTATAGAGACCACATTCCATGTAGTCTTTATGAAACACGCACGCGATAGCCCATCGCAGCGCCCTGTGGGGAATTGCAGGGGCGTGCAAGCATGTCCCTGCAGAGCTGCCCAGGGGCGGGCTTCTGGTTGGCACGCTTCTCCGATTGGTGGAGAGCCACTGGAAGCCGCCAGCCACCATTTTGGGCGCCACCGGACACCACCGCCATGCAGAGTGGCGAACACGCGGTGCTCCCCGTGGCAACGGAGCAACCTGGATAAAGGTAAGCTCCATTTGCGCGTGAGCTGCCCTGTTTCCCCGCATTTCATGCCCCCCCCCAATGTGGAAAGGGCCTGAGTTTCAGTTATATTTACTTATATTTGCATTACACACAATTTGAAATGAGGGAGATAATTATCCAAAGAGGCAACATAGTGTAGTGGCTTGAGCATTGGACTATGACCATGGAAACAAAAGTTTAATTCCCCAGTCAGCTATGGAAGCCCGCTGGGTGACTTTGGGCACATCACACAGTTTCGGCCCCAGAAAACCCCATAATATGGAAATATCTTGAAGGCACACAACAGCGAGATAATTGTCCAAATCCAGCTAGATGATTTCAAAAGTATGGGAAAATTGTCCATGCAAGTCTATATAATGTCAGCATCAGATAGGCAGCAAAGAAATGTAGAAGCTAATGATATTATGTTTTTGGCCATCTTCCCAATGTAACCTTAAAATTGTTCCTACTGTCCAAAAAGACTGCAACCAATTTAGATTGCTAATGCTATGTGCTCAAGATGATGTTCCAACATACAGATCCCTCCTGTTCTGTAATGCTATTATTAAGATTGCATCTTATAAAATAGTTAAATCATTTCATTGTCATTCTGAAAACATTGCTTCACTATATTATTTTTGAACCAGCAGGATCTAATGATGCTCTTATCATATTCAGGGTGATGTGATTAACCTATATCTTTAATGATTTGGTCTAGATTAGCTGAATGGACAACTCTACCCCTTATCTCCACTAATATCTACCAATTAAAGTGTTCTGAAGGCTCTTTCACTTGCACTTCTACATCTAATAGTAAATAAGGGAATTCTTTTTTTTTCTTTTGTGGTGTCTCAGTTTAGAATTTCCTCCATGCTGCAGTTTTGGGACCCCCAGTCTGGATGGTGCTTTGTTATCTATTTAAAATGAACTTATTTGGCCAAGCAACCACTGATTTTACTGTCTATCTTATGGAGGCTGTTTTATTATATTTTTTGTACTGTCTTTGAATTATTTTAAGGAGTTTCATATTCTGTCCCAAGAAGTTTAGCAATGAAGTCTGGCCATGTGATTATTATAAAGCAATAATAACTGATAATAGTAATCATCATCATCATCATCATCATCATCATCTCAGCTTCTTTTCCCAACCTTGTGGCTTGAGTGTGTCCTTCACTTAACTTCTTTTCTCCTGACTCCTTCTCCACCCTTCCCTATCATGAGGCATTCGTTTCAAATGGACAAAATGAAGATGGGAAATCTCATTGTGCTTAACCTGAGGTAACTAGAAATTCTGTGGCTGGTTGTAAAGGCAGTCAAGAACAGTTAATGCTTTGTTCTTTCTGAAGGGCAGGAAAAAATGTTTTGAATTTGTCCTAGTGCATTACCAACATCTTTTATTGTCAGCAATACTCTTAGGTTTGTATATACACATGCATCAGGGATTATAGGTTGGATCACTGGGCCTAAGTTATCATATTATATTAAATATTATTAAAATAAATAAAAAAGAGTACCATAACTCCTACGTGTTGTTAATTTCTTGTGCATCTTCTTCAGTAAAAACAAAAAATCCAACAACATATTAAAGACTAATTAATATCATTTGGCATGAGCTTTTGTGACAGCCAAGATGATGTTGTAGTTTGAGCATTAGACTACAACCCTGCAGACCAGAGTTAGATTCTCTACTCAGTCATGGAAACCCACTGGGTGACCTTGGACACATCACACACTCTCAGCCCCAGAAAACTCCCATGGTACCTTTGCCTTAGGAATGCACCCAACACAACACAGGAAGGCACACAACAACAACAACAACAACAACAGGCTTTTGTGGATTGCAGCCCACTGCATTAGATGCAGTGAACGTTGCCGCACCTGACCAATTATTAAACACGTGCTTGAGTGAGTGTGTGAATGGGTAGGGGATGGTGATTAATGGTGTCAGAGGAAACTGATCTTCAAAAATTACAGTTATCATGACTTTAAGCATATCCATTAACAGTCAATAGCATGGTGGGGTTAGGGTAACACAGACATTCTTGCACTCTTGAGCAGATTAACATGGCAATCTTTTTTTCCTAAAACTCCCTGCCTCTATTAAATTCACAAGAGATACAGCTGAACCTCTAAATGAATTCTTGTTCAAATGGTTTACCCAGACCGCAGTCCATGAAACATTATACCAGATTAAATCTGTTTGCTCTAAAGAGCTATAAGATTTTTCTATTATTTTTTGCTACAATAGATTGTCTTAGCTACTTCCATGAAAAAACATCTTTAAGATACTTTGTTGACTTATCAGTGATAATGGATAAACAATCAAGGCACTGTTTCTGGACTGAATTATTCATGTTATGTTTCACTTATTATTATGGCAAATGAATTTATAAGTAGTCATGCTTATGAAGCAAGATGCACTGAAGATAAACACTAGAGCCATCTGCATTCTATCATTCTCACATACAAGGATGAGAAACTGCAAAAATTTTATCCTTATCTGTGAAATGGGTAAGACATTTTCTGTCACTCTTGAGAGAGATTTCACATTTGTGACAATGTACAATTTATGCAATTTGCTCAAAAATCAATCAGTGTAAACTGTTTTTTCCTCTTGTTTCATAGACTATTAGGTGCTCTCTTGTTTCATGGACTATTAATAAAAACAAACAGAAGTACTGGATAGATGGTTTGCATTTCATCATTCAGCCAAATGTTTGTGCACACTCTCTCTCTTTCTCCTTGCATACAATTTGCTTCACAAAGGAAAATTATGGCTATTCTATGTAGAAATTTTTGTGCAAATTAAAGAAATCCACAAAAAGCAAAGGATTGCTTGTCTTGTTCTTGCACATATGGTGAGAAAACTTGTGGAGGCTGCCAATTTCTTGGCAGACTATCTCACATTGTCAAGACAGCCTTTCTCATAAAAGATGAGATATTTTGGGAATATTGTTTGCATTGGTACCCTGAGTGCGGAAACTAAGAACCCAAAAGACATCTGTGGGAACAAAAAAATTTAATAGTTTAAGCTCAAAAACCTTGAAACAGCCTCTCTCTGTAGTGGCAACTTTTCATGCTGGCCTTCAACCTGGAAAGGTACTTGCCAAAATGTAGTCAAACTGCAATGAACAATAGTTTGGCAAATAGTGTATGATATGAAATAGCAGCTTTTAAATGTAACAAAGACAGATAGTTCCATGCTTCTTTTAAACCAGTAGCATTATATGTATTTACTCATGAGTGACTCAAATAGCATTTGTAATATGAGATCTATTCTGTTACTAAATCACTATGCATGGTGGATATAGCAAACAAAAAATTGATTAATTTTTATAGAACTTTGAAGCATGAAGTGCCTAACCTTGGCTGGATCATACACGACTTTACATAAACATTTATGTGGGTAACAAAGGTCAAATGAATAATTTGATGGTATTAATCATAATTATCATAATCTATACTTATGTTTTATACAATTCTTCATGGTTAAAAACATTAACCAGTGGACATTATGTTACGGAGAATTTCAACAAAAGTCTTTAAAAAAAAAGATGAGAAAACAATCTGTTGTTTTAAATTCTGATAGAGTAAATTGTGTCAGTCTGTTGCAGAAACAGGACCAGCAGAGTCCTGTGGTACTCTATACGAATCCTTCAATTTGGGGACATGCTTTTTAAAGCAAGAATGATTTCATTTTTTCATTCGAAGCGTCTGCACCCTACTCTTCAGCAAGAAAACCTGCAAAATATCTTATAGAGCAATATATACATATATGTATATGTATATACACACACCATGAACTTTTGAGACATGATTTAAAGACGCAAACCTTCTCAAAATCCCTTTTGTCTGCAATCATTTCTGTGTATAAAGAACATCATGGATCTGAAGCTTATTAGTTGCCATGACAATGATGTAAGCATCGGTGAACAAATAATGGTACACCTTCAACAGATCAGTACCTGCAGAATGGTATGTAGATCCCTTTCATATCATATGTGAAGCCGCATTTTCTTTTTGTTGCTCCATTACTTCACAGTCAAGCCTCTGTGCTCCAAACTTCTAAAACTATGAAGCAGCACAAACTACTTAAAAGCCATTTTCATCAGAAAACACCTATTGTCTGTCTGTCTGTCTGTCTGTCTGTCTGTCTCAATATTTTCAATGCTGGCCACATTTTTAAAATATTGTTTCATGTCTATCCCATTTATAAACACTACATACTCTATTTATTTCCATCCAAAGATTATGGAGAGGTATCTTTGGGAAGAGAAATTCCACTTATGTAGAAGAAGGGTGAGCCAGTCAGTTTCTTTATTTTTACAGTTTTATGACACTGTAATCATGGATCCATAATACTTATAATGAAATAACAACATCCATATGCACTGTCTGTTCTGTGTACAGAGAATTATTGGAATATGTTCCCCTTCTGTTTTATAGCTTGAGAATAAACGTAAGCATCTACCTAACTGACCGTTTAGCGAAAATTGTGCAGCTTTTCTCACTGGCATACTGATTTGTTCCTATTTAATGGGGTTATTTACTAGCTATGCATATTTATCTGTCACAATAATGTGTAATAAAACACACAGAATTGCCATACATCTGTTAGTGTGAAAATCATTTTGAATCTCTGAAAAATATTCTTTATCTTTAGATTAATAGATTCATCTCCTGAACACCCAGGCATGATATAGGGCCACTCAAAAAGTAGCATTTAAAAAAAAATGCAGAGACCCACTTTGATAAACAGATGTATATCAATTTGTAAATATGCATTTTTAAAATGTGCTATTTTGTAGATTTGTTGGGGGGCATTTTTTTAATGAGTTTGGTCTTGTTCTAGGCATTGCAGTTTCAGGAGAAAAAGTAGCAAGCATGCATAAAAAGAGACAACCATTTTTATTGTCTGTACTTAGAAAGCTTATAAATGATTGATGCAATTTTGAATTAAGCTAAAGGGAGTTTACATGTCACTTCTACAGCATTGTCTCACTGACTGTTAAAACTTGATTTAAAGGCCAACTACTTACTACATTTAATTTTTACCAAATGATTTTGTCTTAGCTTTTTCTTTAATTATAGCCAGGGGAATTATTGGGGCTGGAACACATAGGCAGGGAACAGTTTCTCTCTTTCTTCCTCAGCTATGAAAATTGTATCCCTCTCCATCCATGGATATGGGGCTTAGGGAAAGAAAGCCAGAACTTCTCTTCTAAGGCCTCATACCTGTGTGCTAGTATTTGTGGGTGAAGGGACTGTGCCTGAAGTATGCTTGCGGTGAGAAGGGACAAAATTTCTCTCCCATTGTTATCCCAAATAATACTGGAGAAAGGACTGTGCCTGTAACTAATTAAAGAAAAGACAAGACAGCTGCATACCATCTATTCAGCATAACAAGTAGTTTGGCCTTCAATCATATACTTGAGAATTACCTAGAGACTTGATGAATTATTTCAGACATAACTGGTTTCCTGTCTACGTCCCTGGGTTTGGCTGATCATCCCTTATTAATGCTCTGTTCATGATTCTGCGTAAGATTTATATCCCATGGAGGAAGGGAGCTACAGTATGATTCTGCAACAAATCACTGTGTGCAGTATTGTTTGTGCAAAGAAGCTTGGAGAAAGCAGTGTATATAGAACTCACAGTACAAGGCCTCAGAAGTGTCTTAAGGGTTTTCTTGGGAAAGAAAGAGCAGGTTAAAGGGATAAGGAGCTCTAATAGTTCTTAAGTTCTTAAGACTCAAGACGAATAGTTCTCAAGCTATTGCTTATTAACCAGCCAACAATGGAACAAACTGATCCAAAATTTTGTGGAATTTGCTGATTTTTTTAAAAAAAATAATTTGCTTGGAGATGATTTTTCAGGAAATGTCACTGCTAAATCAAGGGACTTATCTCACTACAGGAGTCTTGATAAAATAATCCTTTACATTCAAATTATGACTTGAGGAATGTGTTTTCCACAATACTGGCATATGTTTCAAAACATGAATGAATTGTATATATCAAGAAATGTGGCTCAAGATCCTGAGCTGAATGATGAGGTATAAAGTTCTGTCTAGGTGCAATAATGTATCCTCTCCCCTCCTGCCTCCGACAGGACTCACTGTCCTCCTGTGGAGTTCTGCCTACTCTAGCATGGCCGTGTAGGTGGTAGGAGAGAGCAGGTGACAACAGCAGAGCATCTAGGTACATTCCTACAGCTGGCTGCACAACAATGTCATCCTCTGGAAGCTGAGAGAGGCCCTGGAGAACGACATCATTGTTGTGTGGTAAGGTCTAGAAAACTGCATGGCCATTTATCCACCACCTCCTGCTCACTTCCTGCTACTACATGACTGTGTTGGAGGGTGACCCACAAGAGGAAAGTGAGTAATGATGGGAAACAACCTTAAGGACGGAAAGAATATTTGAAAAAGGTGGAAAAAAAAACATGTTTTTTTTTTGTGTTAGAGAAACCCTGACTAAAAATCCTGGTCTGACAGCAACCTTTGCAATATGGGACTTATTTGGCACAAAATTCTCACATGGTTGTTTTGTGTGGAAATCAGTATCTTCTGTGCAGGACATTGCTCAGAAAGTTTAAGTTATCATGCACCTTTTCTTCTTAATCAAATTTAACAACAGTGACTCCAAAATTACAAGGGCTTTCAAGCAGTGTTTCAATATTTAATTGTCTGTCTTACCAGAAATCCCAGAGTATCCCTGTAGTGCATAATAAAAGACCCCAGCCACTCTTAATTGTAGTTTATCATCACTAGAATCTCCTATTTGATGAATAATAAAAAGCAACTTTGGTAGCATATAACTGCCAGGACACAATGTTAGTTTGCAAATATGTACCTCTCCCCCATTTTTAAAGACATTGCTTTTTTATGTTATGCAGGATGTATATAAAGAATGTGAACCATGTGTCTAGACAACATATTGCATGACAACTTGCTGATGCTGGAAAAACAATACAATTTTTTTCCAAATTAAGCCAAGAAAAAAAAATAAATCTGTGTTTCTATAGGAAAATAGAAATATATATCAGTGTGCTCTCTCTCTCTCAACCTTTCCCTCTCTCTCGATCTCTATACATATTTCCATCTGAAAAATGGAAATGGTCTGTAACAATCTTTCAACATCTGCACTACATACAACTCATGGAATTATTGTAATGGAGAATAAAATGTTACACTGGCATTCATACCTCTAAAAACTATCAAATCTACTTCTAAAAGGTATGCTGTGAATATTCAACCAGGTTTACTTACTTTTTCCGTACTCAAGGCCAGTAAAGTATTTAAGTCTTTTACTCTGAGTCTCGAGTCTCTACCTTCAAGTCTCAAGTCCTTGCAAGATACTTTGAAGTCAAGTATCAAGTGTGGGAAGAAAATTTATACCCCAACCCAAATTCCAGAATTTCTGGACAGAGTCAAACAAAGTCAATTTTAACAATTTAAGTAGAATCAGCCCTCCACTTTTGCGAGTTTGCCACCTGCAGCTTCAGAAGATAGGATCTTTCTCATTCCCCTTGAGTCTGTAACTTTGGAAGCAGGGAATAGAATTCTCCCTATTACTCCCTATTACTAAAGAACCAAAGCTTGAGAAGGAAGGATCCTTCCTCCTCATAACAAGTTTGCTGTTCCCCTCTGAGAAATGCACCCTGTGCTCTGGGGAGAAGTCTTCCTCCTGCTCTTAGGAAAAGTTTTAGAAGGCTCCTCCAATGTGCAGCAGGGAAAGTTCACCCAGCAGACCTCAGCCCTGCATCAAGCCCATGGCCTAACCCATTTGCTGTTCCCTTCTGAGAAATGCACCCACACTTTGGGCTTGAGACAGATCATCATGTGATCAGCAGGAAGAAAGAGATGGAAGGGTTGTTCAAAGTTGTAAGGTCTCTAGATGAATGTGTTATGGAACTGAACCAAAGGCAGAAAGACAGTGACTAAAAATATACAAGTCTCAAGTCGAGTTGAGTTAGTGAGTCATTTATTGCCCAGTCAAGTCCAAGTTGAGTCATCGAAGCAATTTAAGTCTGGCCTGAGCCTAAATCAATTCTCAAGTCTACATCACTGCCCAAGGCCCTGAAACTTATCTTGAGACAGAGGAGGACTGCTGAGGCAGTGGGCTTCCCCGTGCTCCAATGGAACATCTTTTCTGAGAAGACCAGCAGTACGTCTTCTTGCCAGCAGTCCCAGATCCTCTATCCCTGGCTCTCAGACTTTGGCCCTAAAATTTCAGAGCCTGGAATGGTTCTTGCCAGGCAATTTTAATCAGAAAGGCTAACACAGGTACACTTTGATTTTCAGTAATTCTTAAAACACTAAATATTACAAACGAGGAGTCATTGTTGTGCATATAGATTACGAAATTCACTTCCATCTTTGAGTAACCTTTCTTTAAAACTGCAAACTTTCATGGAGAAAATTAATTATTTTTTGAGGCAAGCCTTTTCATATGTATGCTGTTTAACCACAGAAACACAGCTGTCATAGAGACAGATTTTAAAGTAGTACCTATGCTAGCATCCTAATTGTTAAAAATGGTTCTGTTCATTAGTGCTTGTACAGAAATACAGATTTAAATGGACATCTAGAGAATTCTTTATATTGCATAGTCTTAATTGGTATGCAAATGACATCTAGCTATTTTTATTTAACAAATATAATTGTTTTTACGCCCTGTATTTTTCTACTTTAAATGACAGTCACTATTACTACTACTACTACTTCTAATAATAATAATAACAGTGTTGTTATTTTAGTTGTTCATTTAAAAAATAAATAAAAAATAAAATTTGTTTGAAAAAATAGAAAAGAGAACTATGATACATTGCTTTAATAATGATGAAGACAACAACTAAATACTATGGTCATGCTGAACATCAAACTGTAATTCTCTGCTGCTTTCAGTGAAATATAGTTAAGTTATATCTGAGCAGCTAGACTCTGTGAAACAGATTTAAGCAAATTACTGAAGCTCTTAAGCACACAAAAGCAGTGTAGTTGCAGCAACCTATTAGAAAAAGTTCCATAACACAGCTGTAGTGAGCCAGTAAGAAAGCTTACAAAATACAGCAGATACTCTGGCTCAATATACTCCCAAGTACTATATGCTTGTCTTCTTCTCTTTGCCATGCCAGTTTTCCAACATTGTTCCCTATCAAGAGATACCCTACTGGGGAAAAAAATTCAAATCAACCAAAATCAAATAAAAAAAAATTCAATCACTGCAAGAATGTTTGAATAGTGATGTTTTGCTGAGTCTTTTTGTGTGCACACACACACAAAAAAAGATTTTTGTGTAAACCTTTTTTGTACAAAAAATATTTCTGCTGAAAAAAAAATTATGTATCTAAGTCCAGAAGGTTAAAAAAAACACCACAAACATTTATACTGTGATTAAGCACACACTTGTAATCATCTCCAGCAGGAAAAAAACATTTGAATTCTTCATTGTTCGTTGCATTGTTACATCCCTACCAGAGAGTTCAGAAAACTGAATGATTTTGAGAGCTGTGTGAAATTAGGCTGAGGATCTAAGGTTGCTAAATCCTATAGTTTGTTTGTGCTTGAGTACAGAATGATATTTGTCCACATGCTAACACATGGGTGTAGTAAAGAGATAGAAAAAGAGTCTACACAGGTAAGAATATTGTTAACAACTTCTGCCTGTAAGCAACCACTCTAGGTAAGAAACAATTTTAGTAATAGTGATTTTTGCCTCTGTCTCTCCTGCTCCAGACAAATATATTAAACATTCTTAATGGAAAAGGTAGCTGAAATCCAGAATCAATTTACATCAACTATGATTGTCATTCTGAAATGTTCCATTTAACTATTATGGAAGAAAACATAGAAAATGTAATGGGTTTGCTCCATCCATTAATTGTACATACAAAAGAAAAAGAAATTGTTGTCACAGTTATAAAGATTTCACATGTTGAGCTAGATTCAACTGCTAGCCACAACTAGAACAGACATACTGAATTAATGGGGTTTCCAACAATATCCACTTACAATTCAGCATATTAGTCAATGGATCTACTCCAGTTTAGACCAACAATTAGATTTATTCCACTGCTGTTTCAAAATGTCTCTAAAAATTCAAGTGTGTGCACATAAGGGAGGTTCAACCTAACTCTGTTTTTGTCATGGTCACAGCAGAGTTCATGTGGTAGCTAAAGTTTAAAATTTCATTGGCAGTTTTGGTGTTTAAACTAGGGTTTAAATTTTGACAAACAAATAATTAAAGCACAGTTTAATCTATATAACATGCACAAGGTTGCCTGTAATACCCAAAGCAACTATCTACCATGGTAAAATAAATGTGCTTGCCAACCTCTATGGCTTGATTGATTCAAACAACTAAAATAAAACTCTTTTAGTTTGAATGCAAGAAAATCCTCAGAAAAAAATCAATTGGGAAAATAATTTTTAACATTATTAAAAAAAACCACAAAAAACTATTGAACATTGTCTCTTAGAGTGAGATTTAATGTTTTTTCTTTACATATACATAAACTACTCCAAAGTCCGTTCCCTAAGGCTTTGCAGAACTGCCACAACACACTGACGGAATTATGCTCTTCTACTATATTACACTATAGCTAATTTATACATCTTACTATAAATGTTCATATAAAATATGGAAACTCTAAAAAAAACCCTGGAGATTTGCATATAAACTATGAAAATTTGCATATGTGTGTATATTTTAAATTCATTTTCCTTCTTCCTATATTTTTAAAAGAAAAATTGAGAAGGTAGAAACAAATACTGTATCTAGACGACAGATTATTATAAGCAGTACAACATGTTCTTCGTTTTTTACAGTCAAATCTAAATTGCAAAACAAAGACATAATCAATTTTACAAGTCTATGCTCTTATATATTGCTCACATATCACTGCTGATATAACAGTTTCAAACTTCTCATAATGGTGAAACACAGAAAAATACTTTTCTGACTGAGCACCTCTCAAACCATGTTTGTCAAGGAGAAATAGGAATGCTACTGAATTTCTTTGCTGATGGACGACTATAATGGATTTACACCAGTGCATTGTTACAATTGTATTAGTGGTATGTAACACTATCTGAAAACCACTCTTGGAAGGAATAAGAAGTAGGTGAGCTGGGAATTTGTCAGATGTGAAGCACAGGTTCACACATTCGTGCCACATTAGACAATTAGATCAGAAGTCACTCCCTCTTGGATTTCTTATTTCAGAACTGGGTTTTCAGTATCATGTTTATTCATATGACACTCAGATTTTTCAGGGTTTTAAATGAACTGATGCCTCGATGAGGAAGTCTGTGATGGACTGCCTGTCAAGTGTTTCTTTGTGGATGACCACCCACCATCTTAAGCCAAATATGGATAAAACTGAGATCTTAGTGTTTCAGCCTGACTGTTCAGTAGCCCTTCTTCTATGCCCTACACTACGTTTACAGGGTTGCACAGCTGCCAGGAACCTTAGAGTCCTGCTGGTGACAGCAAAGGCATATAATTTCCACCTTTTGAACATCCATTGGATCCATAAGTTTTTGATGATTGAGACTGTCCATCTACTTGTCCTTGGTTATATCATACCTTGATTACTATAATATCCCACTGGCAGATTTGTCTTTCTTCTCTCTTCTTCCTCTAGCTTTAATCCAGAACAGTGCCATCTGGGCTGTTATTCATCTCCCTAAATATTCAGATGTCTCTTCTGCCAGCAGATCCCTTCACTGGCTACCAGCTCAGGCAAAGGCCCATTTCAGACTTTTGGTTCTGTGCTCTAATCTCCCACAGCATCTGGCAGCTTGGCTGGTATGTACCATCTAGGAATCTAAGATCTATAGGCAAAAGACTATTATCTGTTTCACCAACACACATAGTCCTATCAAGACTGAAAACCGTTCAAGATCTGGCTCTGCATATGTGGACTATTCTTCCTTTGGAACTCCAGCTGGAAGAGGATCTCACCCATTTTCATATGCGGCTGAAAACTTTCCTTTTTGATGTACCAGATTAAGCTGCTGAGTTGTGCCAGAGGTTGCTGAGGTGGGTAGTGACTGGTGAGGTGTTGGTTGGAGATTTCATTTTATGTATATTTAGAATGCTATGTTTTATTGTCCTTGTCTTTGACTGTATAGGTTGATGTTCCACTCTGTGGTGAAAAGGGCATTACAAACAAATGTTGTTATTGTTGTTGTTTCTATAACTAGTTCAACTAGCAGTTGCATTAATGTAAAACAAAATTTTGGAGTACATGTTAGTATCTTGGCAAAAGAGAAATCTGATGTAAGGGAGTGTTCGGGGAGTCTGTCGTCCAAATAGCTACAGTTTATTATATTCAACTAAATGTAATAAACCTTAGCTGTTTGGGCAACATACTCCCTAAAGGCTGGATGAGGATGACAGCTAGATGATACTTGAAGCAGGACTCCTACATGCCCTAAATCAAATAATATAAGAAAACAAATGGTCCTGCTGAGCACTCAAACATCAAAGCTGATTAAGGTAAACAAAGGCAATATGTTTCCAAGTGAGGAAGTTCAGCTGAACTTGGGTGCAGGAGTGTTAATATTAAGCAGCATTAGCTTCTTAGCAATTGGGCTCAAGCTGAAAGGACATTAGCAACTGTCATTAACAAATGGACTCAAGCTAAAAGGATGTTCAGATGCTGATGTGCTCAGATGTGAAAGAAAAGTCCAAAGCTGCACAAAAATAAGAATAGGAACATGGGAAGTATGAATCAGGGGAAGCTGTAAATTGCTAAAACAACACATGAGATCTACATCTACTACAATATCTTGTGTGAGTGAATCAAAGAGAATGGAAATTACACATATTCAATCAATCACATTGTGTTTTACTCTGGAAATGACAATCAAGAAGAAACAGGGTGGTATTAATAGTAAGGTATGATATAGCAATTGCAATCAGAAGATACAATTAAAAGTCTCATTGAATAATATCAATAAGACTGCATGGAAAACTTATCAGTTATCCATAATCCAAGTTAACGGTCCAAACTACCGAGGTAAAAAAGGAAGAAATTGCAAGATTATATGTCAGCATCAAGGAAGAAATTGACTACAACCAAAACAAGATATGGTGGTAATCATATGAATCAAATTCAAAAAGCAGAAAACAGAACAGAACCAAAAATTGTTAGAGAACTTGGCTTAGAATAACAAATAAAATGAAGCAGGGAAGCAATTTACTGAATTCTGTGAAGGCAGTTGTTTGCTCACTGCAAACACACTCTTCAGGCAACTGAACAGATGACTGCACATGGACTCACTGATACAGAAATCAAATAGACAAAATAACTGGCAGAGGAAGATGGAGATATACCATTCTCTGCAGGAGGGGACTGTTGCACAGACGAATATCAAAAAATTGAGTGAAGCTAACTAAGAACATTAAACCAATTATAATGGCAAACAGAATCTAATTAATTCCGTAGAATTTAAAGACAAGGTGACAAACAGATTAACAGTGATAAACCTGACTGACTGTGAATCAGAAGAACCGTGGACTAAAACCAGTGATATTATTAGGGAAGAGTGCAAAAAGACTCTTATCTATAGTCAAAAAGAAAAAAAAGTTTCATTGCATGTCTGAGTGGGTTCTTCAAATGGTTAAGGGCCAACAAAAAGCAAAAGTAAAAAGAGGAAAGAAACAGGGTTAGAATACTGAATGCAATTGTTCAGCAACTTGTACACAAGGATTAAGAAAAGTATCATAATAATCAGTACAAAGCACAAGAAGAATGGAGATCTCTCCCACAAGATCTGAGATCTCAAGGGGAAATTTAAAACAACAGTAGTAGAATGCTAAGTGATCAACAGGAGATCATTATATGATTGTGACAAAATCTGCCGAAGAACTATACAAAAGAGATGCATGGCATTCCTGCAAGGTAAAACCTTTAAGCCATTTCCACACTACACTGTTACAGTGCTATTATTCCACCTCCAACATCCTATGGAATCCTGGGGTTTGCAGTTTAGGGAGGGGCCAGAGAGCTCTTTGGCCTCAGTAAACTACAAACCACAGAATTCCATGGGATGTTGAAAGTGGATTAATAGCACCATAACAGTGTAGTGCTTAGATGATGGTTCCATAATTTTAAAAGGTGAAATGGAAGCTAATTTCAAAATATTTTCAAAATACTTGGGAAAAATATATCACCAGGTTATATATATATATCACCACGAATAGATGGCATAACAATAGAGCTGTTTCAAGCTATAGAGACCGATATTTTTGTTAAATTTTTTAAAAATAAGATGTAAATAAATGTAAATAAAGATAAAATAAATGTTTCGAAAGCTCTCACCTATTACTGTTCTAAAGGGCAAGTGTTTTACAAAAGAGGAGTACTCCTGTGTTTCAGATATCCAGTTATTTGAATGCTTTGGCATCCTTGAATGGTTTCTGCTCTTTCCTAGAGAAATAGTACTCTAAGGAAGTACTGTATTGTAAAAAGCTATGACTGGAATAAAAGAAACTGTTCTACAAGGAGGAGTAAACAGAGTAACAGAATTATCATAGGACCTTTTTATACTGATATTAGAAATCTTTGTGTTTATTGTTAAGCAATAATTCTGAAAGCATACATCCACAATTCCCCTTTGCCAGCAATAGCGGATGATTAATTTGATTAATCAGTTTGACTAGTAGCCACTAAATGGTTGATACTTCATCCTTCCCTTCAACTGTCAGCTGATTAGCAGCAGCAATTCCATTGGGCTATAGAAAAAGAGTGAGATAAAAATATTTTTTAAATAATTACTAGATTCATCAGTATCATCAGCACCATCATTTGGTGCACAGAGATGAAGAAATAAGTATAACATTATTTACCACCTTACAGGTAAAAAATGAATTGTCTAAATCTCTTATATCATATATATCATATTAGGTTTTTCTTTCAAAAAGTGTGCTTTATTGCTGTGCAGATTATATAATTCTCGCAATACTTATTGTCCAAACTAGGAACCTCAAAAACAAATATAAAACAAAACAAGATTATGTGAAACAAAACAAAGCAAAGGCAACTTTACAAATGCTTGCGTTCTCTTTAAGAAGACATTTAGGACTTTTGGTAAATTCCATCCAGATAGCTTCTCTGAATGCCAAATTCTTTTCTAGTCTTGTAAGAAAAGGATTAGCTATTCCATAAGAAGAATAAAGAATGCAGTAGAAGTCTAGGAAATATTGGCATGTTTTACCTGATGGTTCATAAATACAAAGAATATACAAATTTTCATGTGTCATTCACATACACTTACAAGCCAGCAGCAAAACTTTCAAATATGTCACATCCTCAGCTTTCCTCTTCTGATAATTTCATTTCTTACACATGCTATCTAGTTTGAGAGGGAAATGATGTATTTCCTTGGAGGGGCGGGATACTGTTGCCCTGTGAAAAGAGAACTATATACGTAATTTGAGATATTCTTCTCCCAGCTGACCATAGATGTGGAAATGACTGATACTCAAGATCCATATTGAAATGTTAAATGGATATTAAGAATCCAATTCATTAACCCACAGCACTCAAATATAAGTGACTGGCAGCTCAGAGTTGGTCTTCACGGTTTCATCAGACCATTTTACTTGTGCACAGAAGGAGGGACATGGACTTCACATCTGCATGGGAAGAGGTAAAGAAGGATGGACCACTGTAACATCAAGATTAAAAGTGAACTAAAATACACCATCAAGAAGAGATGTAGAAAGTTATAGTAATATATGTAATGACTGAACCAGAAATGTACAAATGTATACTTTATTAATGTTTTGTTTTTAATATTTGTATATATACAATAAAAAGAAAATTAAAAAAAAGATTAAAAGTGGACAGACGACTTCCTGAGGCATCCTGTCCTCCAGGTTGCTCTTATAAGACAATATGGACTTTGTGACAATTTATTCCAGTGTTTTTGGAAATTCCTGGAACATGAGACTTGGTCATACAAATAAAGGCTTTGCATCTTCTTCCTATGATCACACATGGTCAAATATGTATTTTCAAAGCATGTAGTGTAAAAATAGCTGCTTGTATGGTTAGTTCTATAGTCATGTCAGTGATTGCAGACACAAGGGGAAAAAAAGCCAGAACAATTCCAGTTGGTTGAGATTCACCTGGTCATGTATTTGTGGATGGAATGGCACAGACAAAATAAGTTCTGCTGCTTGTTTACATGAATCATAACACTGTCTTTCATCGAAGAGTGTAGAGTCTTCCTATACTGTTTTTGTATGAATGGCTTGCATGATTATGTAAGAATTAAAATATGACTTTGGAATGGTCCTTTGTATGTCAAAATATTTATTTCCAAAATATTTAGATACTTGTTTTTAGATTATTGTCCACTACATTAACTGAAAACTAACCTAATAAGTGAAACTTAAGTTTATGTCTTTAAAGAAACCTACGGAAACTATGGCCCTTTCTGCACCCTACCTTGTTGCATGGTTCTCTGGTGGCAATCCCAGCAGTGGCTCTGCCAGGAAGGGAGCACAATGGAAGTGCTCCCCTCGCACTGGACTGGCTTCCTGTGGAAGGGACTATGATGGACACACTGCTTCCTTCCACAGTACAGCCAGGTACTTTCCCAGGCTGTGCTGGGGCAGGAAGTGTCACCATCACACTTCTTGCTCTTCTGTGGGACAGGTAAGTGTGGGATTGTGGTGTGATCATGTGTCATTGATGAAAACCCAACGATGATTTAATCCATGATTGTTCACCTGTGGACAGGAGAGGCGTGGGACCATGATGTCATGCAGAAGCATCACCATGGTACCGTTCCTCTCCCATCCCCATGCCAGGACAGGAGGACACTGTGGAAAGGGCCTCAACTACAATATTACATGCTATTTTGAATGATGGACCTTCTCATCTGGCAATAGAATAGTATCACAAGCAAACTAACCAATAAAGAGTAGAGTTGTCAGGTATCCCTGACTGTAAGTGATGTCCCTTATTTGAGATCCAGAAAACTTGTCCCTTGTTGAACTCAAAGGTGTCTCTTAGTATAAGTGATGTTCCCTACTTGAAGGTTGGAATGCTTTTCTTTTTTATATAACTGAACAAGATGCCCACTCTCACAAAAAAACTCATATTTTGAGGTGTGGGCTCATAATAAAGACAGAAATGTATGTATAATGTACCTTATGAATGTAGAGAATATGCTAATTTTACAGAGAAATACACAGCTCAGTTGATGAAGAGCAATACCTTCGTTTGACATTTAGGTAAAACAAACTTGTTAATAGTTACTTCCTGACTGCCAGTCCTGCTTGTAATGGATTTTGACTGTCTCTTATCCCTATTTTGAAAACCTGGCAACACTAAATAGAGTGATGTGGGGGGGAGTGATGATTCAGCAGTTGCCTGTCTGCCAGTACCTGTATTAAAAGGATGGAAACTGAAAGAGAAACCTTTCTGCAAAAACACACACAAAAAAATACCAGACTGTAGCATAGGAAACAGACTTTCATTGCACTAAAGGATTCTCTGATTCCTTTTTTTTTTCCAGACACAAATCTTACTTGCAGGTTCACAGTGTTAAATAATGTAAAGCAGCAGAAAGATTTTGTTTAGGAGATGGAGAAGTAACTGGCTTTGTTTTAGACATAAATAAGAAACTACAAGAGTTAAAACTCTGGTGTGACATTTATGAGTCTCTTACAGTCACATCAGGCAAGGCTGAGAAAGATTAATACAGCCTGTGAAATGAACGTAAGGTTACAAAATCATTGTGTCTTTTTTTTATAAAGTGACGTTTACCCACAGAGGAATAAGTATTATTTACAGCTGAAGTTTTTTTTTGTAAACAATTTCCAGCCGCATTGCTGATAACAATTTTTAAAATGACATAACATTGCAATTGACTATCACAGTAGTCTAATGGGAGAACCTGTTTGAATTTAAATATCTTACTCAATAATTGGCAGCACAATCCTGTCCACCTGTATTCAAAAGTAAACTGCATTGAGTTGAGAAGACTAAGTCCCAAGTAAGTAAGTACAGAAACTGGGGCCCTTTGTGCACACCACCTCCAACCCGCAATGGCCACAGGATTGCCACGGGATCATGACAATGGTTCTGCATGACAACATTGTGATCCTGTGGCAATCCCATGGCAACTTGTTGCAATCACAGATGAAAACATTGTCGGGTTTCTCCCGGCAATGACATGCAATTGCCCAGTCCTCCCGCCTCCCTCCTGCACATACCTATCATGCAGAACGGCAGGAAGTGCAATGGCTGTGCTTCATCTCCCAGCGCAACCTGGAAAACTGCCCAGCTGCACTGCGGAAGGGAGGGGCAGAGCCATCGCACTTCCTCCCATCCAGCAGGCAGCCGGTGAGGAGGGGAGCATGACAGAAGCACTTCCTCCTGGAAGAGGCTTTCCCTGGATCCCCACATGATGGCTTTGGGAAAAGGTAAGTTGCAGAAAGGCCCACAGTCCAAAACACCTACTGAACAACAATGGCAATAGAACAAATAATTAAGTCTGAGGGGCTATGCAGATGTGCCATTCAGTCACTTTATTGGTTGTTTTCTTTCTGCTTTCACTTTTCTTTCTGCTATCCAAAAATGTCCTGCTAACTGCAGGCATAGGATGGGATTACCTCTTTCATTTCTTGACCTTTTTTGATTCCTCAAGACTTAACCTTTCAACAGAAGAGTTGCTTATTTAGCAAGCTCCAATGGTGTGGCAGCAGAAATGGGGAAAAAACCCAGCAGGAATATATTCAGTCATTAAAAGCTCTGCCCTGTCTCCCAGTAATTTCCCATGCGCATAAAACGTCACCTTCTCTGTTTCTCTCTCTCTCCTTTCTCCCCTTTTCTCTACCTGAACTTCCATTTTAAAGAAATAATTGGGAAAATTGGTTGAAATAAAACTGATTGAAAACATGGGCTCACCTCAAGAAATAGCTCTGGGCTCTATCTCCTTACTGTTCCATGTGCCTTTTTCTGCTCGTTTTGGGATTCTGTGATACAGAGGCTAGCAAGAAGAAGAGCTGGTTGTGTGTTAGTGTATGTGTTAGAAGAAAGCATAGGGAGAGAGGATCAGCTTTACAAGCCACTTCAAAGAAGATTGTAATCAGTTTCTTTATTCCTTTAGTTACCTTATCATATGTGTTGTTCTTTTTGTTACTTTTTAAAGTTCTATTTCAAAATAAAACAAAAATCCCATGGACAATAACATATGACAGTCAGTCATATCAGCAGAATTAAAACACAAGTGATTGAACTGGGATGGCATGATAAACTATGATGGAGGGCTTTTCCGCACTACATTCTCATAGTGCTATACTTCTACTTTCAACATCCTATGGAATCCTGGGGTTTGCAGTTTAGGGAGGGGCCTTTAGAATTCTCAGCCAGAAAGCTTTTTGGCCTCAGTAAACTACAAACTCCATAATTCCACAGGATGTTGATAGTGGAATAATAGCACTAAAACAGTGTAGTGCGGAAATGGCCTAAGACCTGGATCCAATGGTGTATATCATTATACAACAAACCCCAGAATTCCACAGGATATTAAAAGTAGAATAATAGTGCTCTAACAGTGTAGTGCAGAAAGGCCCATAGTGTATGTATGGAATCCTGCAGCTATCCAGATTCTTTTGTACTGCAAGCCCTAGAAGTCTTAGCAAGCAAAGCTAATGATGAGGCTGCTGGGAGCTGCAATCCCAACAACATCGGGGAGACTGCATTATTCCTATCCCTGTCTTATGGTTTATGGACTTTTGGTTGGACTTCTATATCCCCCCTCATGTCTTCATATGATATGGCCAGTGGTACATGATAAGAAATTTTTGTGTACCCTCCCCCCCACAGTTAGCTGCAGTTTAAAAGTCCAAAGTTTAAAAGTCCAAAGCTTGAACTATTTTTTAAAAAAATCTCAGCCTTGGTTAACAGAAACAACCCAAATCAACTTAAGCATTACTTGTCAGATTTGGATAAAACCTCAGTCTGAAATGAAATTCTATGAACTCGTAGATGTTACCCAAGCAGGACTGTGAATAGCGAAGGCGAGGTTTGCTGTTCTCACAACAAGTGACAACATGACAGCCAAATACAGTTAATGTTAATGAAACAAAATTCTGAATCGCCAATGCTTGTCTACTAACTCAAATAATTTTGTCTAATCTAATATTCCTGATATTTTTTTAAGACAGAGCATGCTGCATAGTCTAACTCCAGCAATTAGAACATAGCACGTACTCCTATCCCTTCAGGTAACATTGTTTAAAACTGCTGTTTAATGTTAGCATTCAGAATATGCATTTTATGTAGAAGGCAAAGCCAGGTGTGTGGTGGTTTGACAAATTACACAGTGCAGTTCAGTAAGTCTTTTTTAGATAGGAAAAAAACCTGTTACAGATGAATGAACAGAAGGAGGCACTTACATTGCAATTAGAACCCAACATCTCAGATCTGTATCTGCATAAATGATTTGGCCAAGATTGTTATCTGACTGCATATTAACGAATATGTTCCTGTTTACAATCAGATTTTCTGCTCCTGCACTTTCTCCATTTCTGGCATAGGCAAGAAGGACCTGGAAGTCAGCCACATGGCTTAGCCTCAATCCAGTTAAGATAACTATGATGCCTGTTGGCAAGAAGAAGCCTTTTGAGGAATTGGCCTAGATTAGAACTGGTCCATCAGTTAAGAGCATCTGCCCACCCACTCACAAAGAATCTCAGGATGTTACTCCATATAATTCCTTGCTTCTGGATCGCAACTAGATACAGATGTCAATGAAAATATATTTGAACTAGCCAAGAGATTACACATTACCTCATATTATAATAAATACAATAGGTTTTCTAATTAAGTAGCCCAGTAATCCCCAGGAAAGGTAACTGCTATGTTAGCCTTAATCCAAACTGGCCTTTTTTTGGAAACCAGAGAGTGTGTCTGGGAAGATGCAAAAGCTTCTCACGTTTGCAAACCAAATGCTGTGTTAAATGCATAACTTCAATATAGACTGGGATCACCAAGATTTTTAAAAAAACACCTATATCTGGGTTTTTTTAAATTTAAAATGCATATCTCCCCACCCATCCAAAGGTTAAGATATCTCATTGATGCATGCTTGCTTTTCCCAGTCTAGTTTATGATCACACACACTTATTTCAGATAAGAAATCTTGATGTTTAGGTGCATGCTGCATATTTATCATAGTGTAGTCTGTTCATCTCGTTTTACAAAGAATCAACACCTCTGCAGAGACCACCTTAGGGAAACTGTCTCCTTTTCTAATTTGCACACATAAGCCTTCCTGCTGTAACCTTATTCATTCCACCTCCAATTTCCTACCTGTTCCAATAAGTTTCTAAGATGAACAAACAAAACAAAACAGAACAGAACGCCAGCACTGTAACAAATTGGAGGAGGAAAAAAGCCTGAAGAAGCTATCCCTTTCACTGTGTTTTCTTGTTACAAATAAAAAGACTGAATGAAAAGTATTGACTTTTGAAGGAAAGCTGTTTAAATTGTGTTGCTCAGAGTTGAATTTTACTCTTTGGAAAGAATCCTCAAAATGACAAGTCCGTATCATCCCCCATAATGCCCAACACTGCTAGAAGGAAGGGAAAAAAAACATGCCTAAAGCTACACAGAATAACTGGGATGCATTAAAAACGAGTTAACAATTATGATTGGAAACAATAAGAACCAGGCATGCTGGAAGCAGAAACAGTAGCAAATATTTCTATTTTGAAAACACAAAACTCTATTCTGAACTCAAAACTGTCTCTATCCTGCTCCCAGCAAGCCCAGGGACTCTTTCAGGTGAAGTCTGATGAGCTCTATTTGAGACTCTGCAGACATTTCCTTCGTTATATCACAGACAACATGAAAACTACATGACTGTAAGGACTTCACTTTTCTTCCTCTCACATACTTTTTATAACAGTTTGCCCCATGAGTAGCTTCAGAGATCTCAAGGGTTTGTACACATTTTTTGTGCATTTTTAGACATTCCAATAAAGGTATTAACAGAATATCGATTCCATAATTTGTCTCCTGACCAACATAGTTTTGTATCCTATGTAAAGCATCCTGGAAAGTTGGTATTTTCCAGTGCTCTACCTGGCATTTGGTCAGTTACCTATCTACAGACATATTCAGACTGATTGAAAAGCCTCAGATTTTGTCCCTCTTCTTTCCTATTTTATACTGGGTTAAAAGAAATTGACCTGGGGAGCTTGTATAAAAAATACTCTGTATTGGGAGCTGAGAGAAAATATTTTGGGATAAACAAAACATGTATGAAAATTGGAAAATACAGGAACAGAAAATCTGGGACTTTCTGATCTTTTTAATGAGTCTGGATGCACCCTGAATCAGCCTGGATGCACTCAGTAAAACAAGGAGAATGGCACATGCAGAACACTCCATCCCTTCTGTGCATGCCTGAATGAGACTTAAAATCAAGAAAACAACTCATCTAGCTGTCTTTATGAATGTGCGTGGCAGAATAAACACGGGGAAAAAGAAATACAGCCCCATGCAATTTGTTTAGCAGGTCAGGCTGGGAATTGAAAGGGAAGCACATCTACTGCAGCTTACATTTGGAATCAGGGTAGGGCCCTATCTCCTGCTCCCCTAAGCAAAAGTTCTAGGTTCTCTGTTACCTCAGAGGTCAATGAGTAATTGATTGTGCTAGAAACAGAGCCGGTGATAGACCAAACTACTCTGCCAACACGCCCATCAGCTGAAAGGCAAGCTGAGATGGAGTTCCTGCAACCAGTGCCACAGAGAGAAGGAACCAGCAATGATTTAGAGGAATTAGATCCACCTTTGCTCCCCAGCCCCAATCACAGAGGAGACAAAAACAAGCAGCTCAGAGGGAAGCTGTTTTGGCGAGATTGAGAAAACAGAACAATGATGAGTAACACCTGTTTCTGTCAGCTCTATAAGTCTCTCAGCGTGGCTTTCACTTTTATGCCAGCCACTCTCATTCATACATTTTAGGTGCTCACGATGCTAGTACAGCTTTTCCTGGTAATCATGCATATATAACCAAGGGTGGGAGACAGATACTTCCCATGTTCAGATCTCCTACAGTCACCACAGTCAGATTACAGCAGGTTGGGAAAGAAGATGGGTGACTGAGTTCAGGTTGTAGAGAGGTAAAGAATACATTTTTAATATTTGTATCCCAGATGAAAAAAATGAGTATTCCAATACTTCAGTCATCTCACCAAGGAAAAAGGGAACAGCAGTGAGATTTCCAGGCCTCTTTTTGTGATAATTTATTAGTGTGGAAATTTGTTTGCTTTTCCTGTACATTAAATATATTTTCACTTCAGTACCACTTCACTTCACTACCACCCTCTGTGGTAAAAGCAACATTTACTTTTGCTATGCAAAAATCATATTTTCAGTGCAGAAACAGCAGAGGAATTTCTCACATATGAATATTCCTCAAAAGAGTCCTGAAATGGAAATGGTAGTCTAAACTGCACAGAAACCTTAAAACCTCACGCAGCAGGAAGAAAGCTGCTCTTGTATATCTGCCCTTGTATATAAGGGAACAGGAGTAAAGATTTACATCCCTATTTCATTCAGTTTGTCTGAATCCTATAACAATTTTGTTCTTCCTTTTCTTTTTCTCTTTTAGTTGCCAAGTCTTTGTGGGTTTATTTACATGGCAATGGCATGCATTTTTCCTAATATGCATACTTATTTACACATCTTACCTAATTTACACATAGAATCATAGAGTTAGAAGAGACCCCAGGGGCCATCAAGTCCAACCCCCTGCTATGCAGGAACATCCATCAGAGCATTTCCAACAGATGGCCATCCAGCCTCTGCTTAAAAACCTCCAAAGAGGTCTACCACACTCCGAGGCAGCATATTCCACTGCTGGACAGCTCTGACCATCAGGAAGTTCTTCCTGAGGTTCAGGTGGAATCTCCTTTTCTGCAGCTTGAATCCATTGCTCCTTGTCCTAGTCTCTGGAGCAGCAGAAAACAAGCCCACTTCATCCTTGACATGACATCCCTTCAAATATTTAAACATGGCTATCATGTCCCCTCTTAATCTTCTCTTCTGCAGACTAAACATACCCAGCCATAGGGCATGGCTTCCAGACCCTTTTTTGGTCACCCTCCTCTGGACACGTCCCAGCTTGTCAATATACTTCTTGAATTGAGGTGCCAGAACTGGACACAGTATTCCAAATGAGGCCTAACCAGTGTAGAATAGAGTGGTAGCATTATCTCCTTGATCTAGATACCATACCCCTATTGATGCAACCAAGAATCTCACTGGATTTCTTGGCTGCCTCATCACCCTGCTGATTCATATTCAGCTTGTGATCTGCCAAGACTCCTAGATCCCTTTCACATGTACTGCTATCCAGCCACACATTCTCCATCCTATATTTGTGCATTCCATTTTTTCTACCTAAGTGTAGGACTTTACATTTCTCTCTGTTAAAATTCATTTTGTTAGCTTTTGCCCAGTTCTCCAATCTATCAAGGTCATTTTGAATTTTGATCCACATTTTCTCCATTAATGGCAGTAGTTCTGCCTAATTTTTCAATTGTTCACTTTTTTTAGTCTTCATCGTTTTAAAATATGCACATCATTTTATGCACACGTTAAAACATCCCATAAGTCTCATAAATGTGTAAATACTTGGAAGTGTGTGTTCTTGGAACAAGTCTTGACTGTTGCAAAAAAGGCTATTTTATTTAAGATCACTGACTCCAATGACATTTGCACACACATTTTTTCAGATTACAATTTAACTCAGAGAATTCTATGGTACTTTTATTTCAACGGTGATTTGTATCATCGTTAGTACTGAAAGCAATGGAATGATGAACTTCAGTAATATATCCAATTATTAGTCACATTCTATTGATGTTCAATAAAAACTATTAATTTACTCTTAGTAGATCATATGGGGTCTTTGACCCCATTATCCAAGTCTTGTAGTGAACTGAAAATACAGTAACCTGTGGCATAAAATCTGCAGCTTTTATACAGTGACTTTCTTTTCCTGTTTAGCAATATGGCAGTTTCTCAGATAGACTAGTAATTACTTTAAAAAGATGACATGAAGGCATTTATCAAACTATGAACTAACTGGTCAAGGCCAGGGGCCAACTGCAGCCGAATGGTCTCCATTTTTTTTTTAAATGCCCCTGCATGCTTCCTATGGGTATGGGGCAATTTCATTAAGGCCCTTTCCACATCAGGCTAGTGAATCGGTTCATGTCATTTCTTACTGGATTTTCTGGGCTTGAAACAAGGTGGACTTTCCCTCATTTATCCATTCTGATTTGGAGGAGTGCGAGTTCTTCAATCCACACTGTCTCCACCATGGCCACTTCCACTACTCCCCTCACCCCGCCCCATCAGCTGTGATTGGCTCCTTTTTTTTTTTTTTTGCATGGTTTAGTATCTCATTGCGTATGTGCGAAAGTCCATACCACCCCCTGGCCCCTCCCATGAGCCCTCCCCAACCACAAATTTGCATTGGCGCAAATGTACGTGTCTGCACCACTGTGAAAGTATGAATCAGATCAATCCAGAAAATTGGAAAACTGATTTCTTCCGGTTTTCAAATAGTGCGCTTTACCACCACATGGGGGCGCATTTAGTCAGAATTAGATGCGGAATGAAGATAACTAAACCGAACCTAGTCTGTTCCAACATGCAGAAGACTCCGTGGCAAGATGCATTGGCCCACCGTAATAACTGTGTGCGGAAAGGGCCTATGTTATTCAGCCCCGGGGTGATACAGGCCCAGGAGAAACATTTTTTCCCCAAATACTGGGTCACTTATCCTTAGAAAAAAAGGGCCTCATGTCCAGGAAAGGGGCAAAAATGCCCCAACATTCCTTAGGGTAGCATGGGGAGCATTTGGGACAAAAAAAAAAATCGATTTGGAGAGATGAGGCTCTCCAAACCCCACCAAGAAGATATATAGGTATGTAGTTGCTCACATTTGACCTAAGCTTTGGAAAAGTTGTTAAGCTACTGTGCTTAAATTAGATAAAATAGCGCTTAAGCTAGTGTGGACATTGTTGTTTTGCTTTAAGAATAATGCTCACTGACAGGAAAATCAGAAGATATTAAAAGAGATTTTCTGTTCCTCATTCAGGTCTGATAGCCTCGTTTCCTCTCCCTACTAGAACAGAATCACCTGGATGCTTAACAAATACTTTTAAAAGGTTTTAATTGTCTACTTTTAAACAGAGGATATTATATCTATATACACAGAATCACACAGAATAAAGTGACTAACTTGGAAATTGAATCTGAAAGCACCAGGGAGAGGAATCCAACACTTCTAAAACCATCCACAAGTTACAGCATAAAAAATGCATGTTGGCAATGGTGCTTGATCCATGTCTCAAGGGCAGAATTGTAACGATACTTTCTACTTTTTATAACTAGAAGTGAAGTGCTAGAGGCCATATTGTCTGCCTTAATATCTCTCTTTCCCAAGCATTTTTGTGCAGCTCAACAGTTCTCAGAAAAACAGATGGCTTTGGGGACATAGTCATGTTCCAGAATAGACCACTGGAATAGTGACAGCAAAAATGACTTTATGGCAAGAAAAATATTAAGCCAGGAAGCAAAATAAAATTGTAATTTAACATACTGCTTCAGCGTCTTGTAGTAATTTGACAGACTAAAATACATTAGGATTGATAAATCAACAGACAGTTAACAAAATAAACTTCAATAATTTCTTCGTATTTTTTTTTTATGTGCCAATGGCAACAGCATGTATAAGCATGTATTTTTTGCTCTGCATCTTTAAAAAGCTTAATTTATTTGGAAAATTTCTAATTCACTTTAATGTATACGTGAAGGAAGTTCTCACAGAATCTCTGCCTTACACTCCAGCACTAACAGTTGTCTGGCAGAGTTACTTGCCTCAGGCAGCAAGTAACATGAGGCAAAGCCATGCCTGTTCACCAATGTTCAACTCAGAGCTTTGGTTACTCAGTTTCTCTTGAAAAAAAAAATCAGTTCCCCCTCCTTGCTACTAGCCTGGCTAGTAAAGATGGATGGCTTTTCACATCTCCAAGAAATTGTCCTTGCCTGAAGGCTTCTTGGCTTCACTGGAGTGGGCAGAGAGCCCAGAACTCTTTGTTCATGCAAGTAATCAAAGCGGCATCTTCTTTCACAGGCAAGGGTAGCGTTTCTTAACAGAGATTATTCTTCTATATACATTATCAATTCAATCATTCAATTATTTTTGGAAAGCAATTATCACTCCCATGGCTTGCTTTTCCTTGCTGTCCTGGTGCCAATTTGGCCATGGCTCACACTATAGTCATCAGCCATGTAGCTGTGCTGTGACATTACAGGTTCTTATTTTTCTCTGAGGCCTAATTGGTGAGCACCTTAGTTCTGCCAGGTGAAACGGAATTAGGTAGAAGAGAGCATTTCAGCAGGTGTTGATTGTTATATAGAGTTGTTATTTTTGTAAAATAATTTCTGTCTTCTACACAACCATTAAAGATACAGGAGCTGTGTCCAGAATTTCACCTGGCAACATGAGTGAGCATGGGCAGTGATGATATTTCCAGTAATAATATGGCCAATGGCTGGTTAGTATCCCCATCCTTTTTCCCTGGAAAAAGTTGAGGAGCACTGGTAGTGCAAGGAGGCATGTATTGAAAATGAAGGACAATAGTTATATTTGAATGTTTAGAGTAAATTGGGCCTGCTTCTCTCATAAACTTGGCTTTAGCAGTAGTAGTATGACTTCTATTTGAGATTAGTTTCTTTCTTTCTTTCTTTCTTTCTTTCTTTCTTTCTTTCTTTCTTTCTTTCTTTCAACAGGTACATCTAAATGCTGTTTGATTTTTACCACTTACCGCCCATATACCATAAAGAGAAGGAGCCACTGAGTTTTCTATAAGGGGCAGAGGGTGCACGATTTTGACTAGCTGCACGTTCATGTCAGGTGGCAATTCAATAGGATATGACATATGAGAACAGAAGCAGCAATCAAAACTCTTGTGTGATTCTTATCTCCAAACCGGTGGTTGGTGGGGGGACTCCATTTACATACTATTTTACCTCTTGTGATATTTACTGTAGAGATAATACATACACACACCTATCTGGAAACTGTTCAGAAAACTTATTTTAACTTTGAGAAAAGGGAAAGAATCAGATTTTGTCACCCCGACAGAAGATCCTTTCAGTTGCTTCCACAGCTAAAGACAAAAAGAGTAAGGCACTGACCGGCTATGTTTTGCAACTTTCTATTTTAAAACACATAATAGTTAAAATAAACTAAAAACATATAAAACCATTTAAAATACAAATATATATTATTATTAAAATACATTGTAATTAAAAATATACTGGATAGGCCTACTGGAAAAGGTAGATCTTTAGTACATTTTTGAATTCAGACAGCATATTTTACTGTCAAATCTTTTCCGGCGAGTCATTCCACAGTCTGTGCCGATGAGAAGGTTCTCTGGGTGACCATTGCCAGTCTAGTCCTGGGCAGTTTAAGTAAATGGCCCCCAGAGAACCTGAGTGCATGGGGCGGATTGTATGGGAGGAAGTGATCCAGCAGGGAACTTGGACCCATATAGGGCTTTAAAAGGTAATAACCAACACTTTGTATTTTGCCCAGAAATTAATTACCAGCCAGTGCGGTGATTTTAATATTGGTGTGATATGTTTACTTCTCACTGTACCAGTAACCAATCTGTAACTGGAATATGTTACTGAGTTGGTGTTATGAAAAGTGCTGTTATAGATTTTGGGAGCAAACCTTCTTGTATAGAGTTACTTGCAAAACACTAATGTGAGTTCTGAGGCTGTTAAAATGAATTTGAACTTTTCAAGTTAATTAATAAGATGTTTTACTACTATGGAAAAGTACTGTGAAATGTGGTCCTGAAGATAAATTAAGGAAAGTGGAGAGGTATTTGCCCTCTTAATAGGCAAGAGGGAACGTGAAGATCTAGACCCGCACTCCGCAGGCATATTTTCTAGCCAAACTGTTACAGTCCCAGTATGACCTGGGACACATCCTACATATATAGGAGTTCTTCTATAAGGATAGGAATCTAAATTCAGCAGTCTCCCTGTCCCCATGCACTCTACAGAGGGAGGGGACACAAAGTACTTCAAACCAGGCAATACCAAGTGCACATTAGGAAGAAAATCTTACAAGTGGCTCGCCCCCTTGCTGTCAGGAAAATCCCAACAGCTAGTTCAAGAAGTAACACTTTGCTCAACTCATTATATTGGACTGGTATATATACACACTTTATGTATTATCAGGGGATAGCCTAAAATAGCCAATAAAATTATGAGATGAGGTAGTGGGAAATGTAGGTCTAGGACTATGTCTCAATTAACTTCAGTGGCTACAATATCATAAAACTTACAACTGCCATATCATCACAATCAGTCTTGGGGCTTTTCAGGGACCAGGACATAAATATGGTCTGTCTTTTTTTTTTAAAAAAAAAAGGCAGGTAAAATCATTACATGAGAAACCTATTAGATAAGACTTTGAGTTTAAAATGGTGAGTTCCAAGCATTCACCAATAAGTCTAAACTAAAATTCCTCAATTTTATTCCTTCACTTTTAGGCGACAAAGTTGATAAAAGAATCATACCAGATACTTGAAAAAAGGGAGCTGACATATAGAAATCTTAAGAGATCGTTTCTTTCACAACTTGTTAGTGGACTCAAGCACTGTTATCTGTGAATGGTGACGATAACATTACCCAAAGAGGACAGTGGTGGTTGCAGTTCAGAAAGCTGGAAGCAAAGTCTGTAAAGAGAAGTTCATCCAGTATAAACTATCCCAAGATGCTTATATTATAATTTCATCTGCAGTTGGCCTCTCCATGTTCTATGACTATATATTTGTTTGTGCATTTCTGAAATCAAAGATGTAGCAATTCTTTGTAACAGTCCAATATTTAAATGAACAATGAGTAAAGTGCTGCTCCCATGGCTATTTTTGTGGTCCCTGACACCAAACCAGATTCCTTTTGACTATTTGCTGTCCAAAAAGAGGATAAATTGTTTTACCTAGAAGCCTCCAGGAACAATGATTCACATTTTATACATTACTGCTGCCCTCTGCTCTGTTTAACATCAAGAATACCATTTAAAAAAAGAAAGAAAAAGAAACAGAAATGAACTCCCAGCTGCTTCTGTGATTGTGTATCCCAGAAGGGTCACAGGGGCAGAAAACTTCCTTCTCCTGCAAACTTACTAGTTGCACACCCCTGTTTGAGTGTATTGTCAATGGACCTATGCACAACATTACTCACATCTGATTAAGTTTACTTAGAAGTATAATAATCTTGACACAACTTTTATTTACCCTTGTAGGACTTTCTTTCCATTTGCCTGGATTGAATGTTAAGATGTAGCAACACAAAATGACAACAACAAACAACAAAAAACAATATTCTCTTCAAATTATGTGCAATAAATTGCAATATAGAAATCCTAAAGCTGAGTTAAAAAAAAACACAAAAAAACAAATGAGGCAAGAAGAATTATGCAACCTAATAAGTTAGTACATTTTGGAAATGAAACACGAACAGTTTCTTAAAGGATACCACAGGGGAACAAGAGAAATGCTGAGGGAAGAAATGATAGAATGGCTAATACAGTATGGATTATCTGTAGCTATTGTTACCAAACATTACTTGGAAAACATTTAAGAAAATAATTGTTTTGGGAGAAATGTAAAGGCTAGAAAGTCTACTAAGAAACACAGATCTCTACAAAATACAAGGGATTCCTTTTTGTTGAACAAAGACCAAAATTTTGGCTGATGGTAAGCTTTGAGAAAACATTGCTATTGTCTCTGTGAGCACCTCACCATGTGATGTAAATATAACTCATTTTCACTGCTGCAGATGGCACAGAGACAGACAGAAGAACCCTGAATAATGCAGACAATGCTGAGTTCTCTCATTTAAAAAACAACAACAAAACCTGGAAACCTTCCCAGATTATACATCTGTCTCTAAGTTACACTTTAGAAAAGGGAGCCAAACAGCAACGACATGCAGAGGATTAATAACTTATTCTTTCCACTCTAGTTGCAAGGGATCTTCTCAAGTTTCTCCTACAATCATTTCAACTACACTAAATGGGCTGAGGGAAACCTACACAAAGTTCAACAACTGTTTAAACTATCACATTTGGAGAAAGGAAAAAAGAATGACCAAAAACAACAGCTAGGTACTGAAAGAAAAAAAAATACACATGTTGATACACATGTCTATGTCTACATACAATATGCAATTCCAAATTTATGGTGACATATTTAACGTGAGTAGCTTATTTTCTTCTGCTGCGCTTTGGTGAAATAATAAAGCTACTCTATAATTTATTCACATTTATTACAATGATGCTGATTATAACCCTTGCTTTCTAAACTGCATCAAAATTTCACAGGAATACTTCTGAAAGCACATTGCTGCACTATTGTCCTGATACTGTTATAGAATATGTCCACCTTTGTATGGAGGACCTTTAATTTAAGGTAGCTTTTTATTGTGCTTCATTATAGTGATAATCTCCTTTATAACCCATACAATTCAATTTTAATTCACCCTATTATGACTCACAGTAGTATATCATTTTCATTTTCTTCAGAACATGCTTTGCCAAAGCACAACAGTGTGTAACCTCATGGTGTGTATCATGATTTCATTAAACACATTTAGAACAAAGAAGGCAAAATTAATTTCTTTGTCCACATACTGTGACAGAACCTTATCCAGGTTGGTCTTGAAGTTCCAACCCTATGGTTCCTGTCACTTGTCTTGCCCTTTTACTTTCAAGATCCTTTCCCTGGTCTGGTATTTGGGCCTCAAGGCAATTTCTGTACAGGACAAGTGGCTATGTTGACTAGTGGGTTCAGTGTGATAAAGTGTGAGCAGTCGTCCTTGTAAATTAGTAAATTAAAAACAAAGACAAGATATAGAAAATAAAAACAATAAAAACTATTATTTTAGAAATACTTTAAAAATCTAGCGTTAGACTGGTTCCACATGCAAAGCCCAGTAACACCTCGGTTTCAAACAAAGCAATACTTCTTCCTGAATTCCTTCCACATTTTCAGCTCCCAAAACTCTGTTCAGATATTATCAATTTCCCTTGTCCTAACAGCCTTCACATTCGTTCTGACTGCCCCTAAATATCTTTTGTTGACATGGACCACTAAGACTTAAGATTTAAACCTCTAAAGTGCATCAAATATTTGTTTAAAATTGCTCATCAAGGGTTTTCAAATTTGGACAGAAGGAAGAAACAAGTAAATGTACATACTCCTATTACAGTATTTTTATTGAAATGATCCCATACAATAGAAGCAGCAGCAACAACAACCGATGTGTAGGCTATCTAATAGGGTTGGCTCAGTGGAAAGTATGAACTCCACCACCTTGCCTCTTCTCTGCGTACACATGCACACAGAGGCAAACACATGTTCTTAAGAGTGAATATCTCCTTGATCATGAGCAGAATTGAGATGCAAGTACAGTTGCTTAGGACAAGGAGTGATAGTGGAGAGGGGAATGGAAGTGTCCTTTTCCAAATGGAGGAAAGATGAACCATGCCAGTGGGAAGAAGCTGGTATCTCACAACTCCTTTGACTGATGACTGTTTATATAAGATCTGAACTGTGGCCAATCCTGGGAACACTTTTTGGATGAAGCTTGAACACCTTCCAACTCACTTCTAACTCTATATGTGTATGTGAGACAGAGAATGTGGGTGTGAAAAGGATCTGCATTCCTCCTTAGTCAGTCTGCCTCCACAGAAGTAGCTTCCCCATTCTTTTCTCAAGGGAATGCACAGGAGCTGCCTAGCCCTGACTCTTCCTCTTCCTTGCTTTTCTGGGAGCCTTGAGGAGCCTTGGGGGAAAGCAGCCAGTGCAACACTATTCTCAGTGCCTCTCACTCTCCTTCCCTCCACTGTACAACTGACAACTCCAGTACTATCACCTGCTGGTGGCAGCAAACTGAGGCATTCTGTTCCATTCATCCCCCTCTGTGAGGACATTGCAGGTCCCTGGGGGTCCATGGACCATCGGTTAAGAACCACTGCCTTAGGTTGTATCTTGTCTCCCACTGGCCCACCCTCACAGAATTTCATGATCTGTGATCGGTGATGTATTTAGCAAGTCTCAAGTCAAGTCTCAAGTCTCTACCTTCAAATCTCAAGTCAATTCTGAAGTCCTTGAAGATACTTTCAAGCCAAGTCTCTAGCCTAGGAGCCAACTTTATACCCCAATCTCTATTTTCCAGAATATCTGGAGTACAGGAGTTGAATAAAGTCAGTTTTAATAATTTAACAATTTAAGAAGATGTTGAGTTAAGAATGAAGATGCTACTTCACCTGAGCTATTCATTAGCTACTTAGGATGTAGGTTCCCCAATGCATATATCAATGTAGAAGCCATTAGTAAACTTTTCTAAGTTTGTAACCTGAAACTGCCTGCCTGATTTTGTTTTCTTAGTCAGTTTCAGTTCAAGGAAGCCACACAGAAATTTGGGTATGCTTTTTCTGCTACTTTTCTAAAAGAAGGCTGATTCCTAATAGTTTTAGCTTTCACAGAATTTTCCCAAAAGGGCTAACACCCTGAGAAACTCTAACTCCCCATATATATATATATAGAGGACATTTGTGATTTTGCCATCAGCAGCTTCAGACATGGGGAATTTTGGAAGCTGGAGGATTTTTCAGAAGTGGGGAATAGGATCCTTCTTACTCCTCATTACTGAAACTTCAAAAGCTTCAGAAAAAAGGATCCTTCCTCCTCAAGCCAGTTGCCTAACACATTTGCTGTTCCCATTTGAGAAATGCACCCTTCATTCTCGGGGTGAGACTTGTCTTCTGCTCTTAGGAAAAGTTTTAGAAGGCTCCTCCAATATGCAGCAGCACAGGCTGCTGAGCAGACTTCAAGCCTGCCTCAAATCCATTGCTTAACCTATTTGCTGTTCCTCTCTGAGAAAAGCACTCACATTTTGGGTTTGAGACAGACTGTCCTGTGAAAGAGATGGAAGTATTGTTCAAAGTTGTAAGGTTTCTGGATGAATGTGCTATGTTACTGAACCAAGGGCAGAAAACCAGTCACTAAAAATATAGAAGTCTTGAGTCGAGTTGAGTGAGCGCATCATTTATTGCCAAGTTGAGTACAAGTCAAGTCACTGAAGTGACTTAAGTCCAACTTGAGTCTGAGTCAGTCAACTCAAGTTTATATCACTGGCTGTGATTGGCTTGCGCAGCATCTTGCTTCACACATACTATATCTATAGATATTCATTTGTGGGAGAAGTGTAGGCGTCACCCTCAAATCACCAATGCATCTATTCAAAGCTGCGAACAATACATATAGGAATCCACCCTGTCTATATTAGCATTCCCAAATGCTACTGGAGACCTTGATGTTGTGGTGGTGGTGGCTGTGTGCCCTCTAATCACTGCTGATTTATGGTGACCCTAATGCAAACTTATCACATGGTTTTCTAGGGGCTGAGAGTGTGTGATACATCCAAGGTCACCAGTGGGTTTCCAGTAGGAAATCAAACCCTGGTCTCCAGGTTCATAGTCCAGTGCTCAAACCTCAACACCACACTGACTCTCTACTAGAGACCTTACATATTTCAAATTGTCAAATTGTTTTTTAACAGCCTGTGGATATATGTGTGAAGACTGGGACAATGGCTCTATTTCTACATTTTTAGCCATTAATATGATGCATGAATACAAATATTGGAGAATATTCTTGGCACTGCATAGAAGTTAAATTTTACTCCAGCTTCTTTATAGTCCATTAGATCACATTTCCTTTTTCTGACATGATGCCTGTCCACTTGTCAGTTTCAAAACTAATCTCCCCCCTCATCATTGCCTCCAGAAGGCTAAAATGCTTTCTTGAACAATACTTTCTTTCCCAAACAGAAGACAGCTTGTGCCACATGTGGATGAGAAATAAGATAACTGTAGGGAAGGTGAGATATCTAGGTAAGAGCACTTCTTTGTTGGCTGTATTGCCACCCATAGAAGTTTATGTTATTAGCTGCTATTTTCCAGCTATAACACTGAATGCAGATCAAATGAGACATTACAGGGACAGGAACATTCCCTGTAGTTAATATATTTTCACTACAAAGCACACTCCCTTGAGAGTGCCTCTGTACTCACCCTTGCATATTAAGCCTATGCTTCTCTCCTACAATCATAAAACAAATCAGACTAATTTGCAAAATAAAGGAAGTGAGAAAAGCTCTTGCTAGGTTGATCAGACATCTTTTACAACTTGAGAAGCAATTCTAAATGCACATTAAAGAAACAGTGTAGTTATCAAACAGAGCAAAGGGGCATCGCCTGATATGAACCAAGCATAAATGAAAGTGTACGTTGTACATTGTGGTTGTAGGTTGCCAGCCAGCTGAGGCATGTGTGCAGAAGAAGGTAAAGGCAGCCCCCTATGTACAAATCTTCCCAAGAAAACCCCATGACATATTCACCTTAGAGTTGCTGTAAGTCAGAAACAACTTGAAGTCACACAACAAATAAGTAACCTCGTTACACAGTTGTGAGAGAGTGGCTTCCACCTGTAAAATAACTGGTGCTGCTAAAAACAACTGAAAACATTATATTTTCTAATCTATCCCCATCCTTTTTTCTTTAAGATCACTCTTCAAACATTGCAGAAATAAACGTTTGATCTTTATCTAGGTAGATACCTATTCTGTCTTTGCTACAGTGACACACATTGCGTGATTCAGTGAACTATTTTTAGTCAAAGGATTGTATGAAGGCATCAGCTTTTCCATATGGAAACACCTTTACTGTCCAAATATTAAGACAGATTCAGTATGGAATCAACAAATTACTTTGGATGGAGAAGAACTAAACCACACGCTGCAAGCCAAATGTAATGAGGCTTGTCACAGAGAGCAAACCAATGTAAAGAAGTTACTTACGCCTGTCGATCCCGATACATCTTGTTGACTTTTTCCCACTGGTAAGTAAGCTGTGTCAGCTTTTCCTGTATTCTTGCAGCTTCTCCAGGTGTGGCACTTTTCAAAACTGCTGGCTTCTTATTGCGAACAATTTCAATCTGACCTGAGTATCTCCCTAGGCTGTCTTTAATTTTCTGCAATGTCATATTAAATAACGAAAACAAAAGAAGTAAAGAGAATGTCAGGAACTACTGAAAAGCAACAGCAAGGTATTGCCTAACAAACATAAAGAAGGCTCCAACCCCACTACTGCTCATGAGGCAATAAGTGCTGTGAGTAGAAACTACAAATTTAAATAATGCTTTTCTTGCCTTTAGTAATGAGTTTGTCTTTACAGTTTGAGACATTCCATTTAAAAAAGAAAAAGAGGTCAACCACAACATTTTTTAAAACATTTCAGGAGATTTTCATTTGTGCAAAACCCACCATGCATTCATTCATGCAAAAATTAAAAACATTATAGAAATCTTAGTATTTGTAGAAGCACTTTGAAAATAAAATAGGAAAAATCTCACTGAAGAAAAACTGCAAAACTGAGGGGGAGGTGAAGGCATGCTCACAAAGCTTATTTACATATTGGCTTAGTAAACTAAGTTACAATTATCTAAAGCCATTTTCTGTGTAAATACGACTCCATCTTTGCCTCTATAAATTGGTAGTTTTCTTTGTATGGATATAAACCTGCTGCCAGCTGACAGAATTTTCAGAGTGCTTTACATGCCATCAGATATTTCGTAATCTGGCTAAGAAAAAATGCATTCTTTTCTCATTTCAAGAATTGGGAGGGGTAGGGCTATAGAAGGCCATTAGCAGATGAAGTAACAACAGCCTTCAGGAACAGGATCATTATATTGCTTCTAAAAAGTGAAATCATAGCACTAGAATTTTCAATGGTCATCCATTTTTGCAATATAAAGTTGCTTCTCTTAGACACTTAAGGAGAACCTTCTCTACCAATTCAACTTTTCAGCCAACTGTGTGCCAAGCATCTATCAAACATTTTATCCTGACAAATCAAGTTGTAAAGTGTCTATATTCATACAGCTTGTACAGATTGTGCGTAATTGGGTTTTGCTCAGCTAAAGGCAAGAACTATTTTAAACTTTACCATTTTGCCCTTGTTTGTGAGATTTGAGTTTCTCAATTTTTCTTAGCTGTATTTGATAGAATCCAGATGTGCACTTCTTTGACAAAAATGCAAATATATTTTTGGAAAACAAAATATGTACAGGATGAGGTATTGTCCTGGTATGAATACCAAATCTGTAATCATATTTCATTTTTTATACTGATATCATAAATGGGAGAAGCACAGCTTGTAGCATTCATGAATGGCAGGAAAAGATCCACGTCTTAATCACAGACTTAAATATGTACTAGAACTATGAATCATAATATTTGTTACAACTTTCATAAATCCAGCATGCTTAAAGAAGATTATGAATGCATTCTTGCTGGGAGAATGAAAGGTTTAGAGTGATTAATGAACATCTAGCATAAACAGAAATGGTGATGATTCCTACAGAGAACTGCTGGATTTACATGCATAATCTTTGAGGATAAGGATAGAAAAATTATAGCCAAGGGAAGAGACAAAGGATTATTATTTTTGCCTGGAATGGACATCTTCAGAGGAGACATTCATTCACTACAAATATTAAGATGTATTAGATGATCATCCACATAGAAAGAAGTATTTCTTTGCATTCCTTTATCTACCTGTTAGTGGTAAAGTGAACTTTTGGTGCAGAACTGTTAGATTTGAACTTAAAAAGCCTGAGTTCAAATGCCTGCTCAGCTCTGAAAATTAACTGGATGACCTTTGGCAAATTACTTTTAAAAGAAGAAAATTAGAGGATGAAATCCACTATCTTTCAGAATATTCTGCCACACAGTTTTGTTGTAAAGATACAGCAGAAAACTCTTGAACCTTATGTTTAACACTTATTTTTTCTAACTTTCAGAACAAAACCCCACAAACAAAGTTTCTTCCCAGTACAAAAGTCAGATAAGGTGCAGCAGGATTCTCAGATATAGCAAGATGTCAGGGGGATTAAGAGCTTTCAGAACTTTATTGAAGTTGAATATTTACTTAGCCATTAAATGTTATTACTTTCTGTTCAATAATACTTTCTCTGGGCAGTATACAAAATAAAAACAGATTAAAAACCACAGCAAGAAGTGAGAAACAACAGAAATATAAAATCAAACACATCAAATAAAGGAGCTCAAGAAATTAAAACATCACACCAGTAATCAATTAAAATAGAGGTTTCCAAAAAATCACAAAGTTTAAATACTCTGGTTAAAAATTACAACATAAGATAAACCACAACCTGGTAAAATAAATATTTGTTTTCATGTCACTGCAAATGTATTAAACAAAGATCAAGTATGTGTCTCTGGGAGGGCATTCTACAGTCATGGGATCACTGCTGGACAGGCCTGTTCCTTTAAGTAGCAGGCAGTATCAATAAAATATACAACACCTGATTTTTAAAAATTATTTAATTTACACATGGTCTTTCTTCCACCAAGGGACCCACACTGACTTACAAAATGTAATTCTTAGTATACCATAGAAGCATCAAAGAAAATGAAATATAAAAGCCTGTATCTTATTTTTTTTAAGATAGTAATTATGATTGTTGGCTACTTGAGCTGATAGCATGTCCACTGTTTCCTATTCTAAGAGATTATGAACACAGAGGTTCCTGCAATTACTTACATAACAGGAAAAAACAGTGCTCAGTCAGAGCTGTCCATTTTGACAGCCATGGGAAACCCATTTACGGTGGACCCTCCTCTTGTGCAACCTCCCTGAGGTTGCACGAAGTGTCGTGTCCCATTATAGTCCCTAATGTATGTATACAGAAATGTATGATAAAGAAGCTGCATATGTTGGGAGCAAAAACTGAATAGGTGTACAGGAAAAAATGTGAACTTGTGTGGTTATGATTATGCTATGCAGAGAAAGAGACACTATGCATGTATGTGATAAAGTAAAAGTACCTGCTTACCACACTACTACTGCCAAAGATATAGAATCACCATGTATATAGCAATGATAACATATGGACACATGTGCAACTGCAAATACACATGCAGTTTTTTTGAGTAGTATTTTGGTACAGCCCACTGACCAGGTGAAAAAATGTTCTCCAAAGTACTTAGATAAAAATGTGTTTTCCTTTATGTTATATATAATTTCTAAAGCCAAGATGCCACGAGTCCTAATATAAGCTTATTAAAATAAATGAAATAATATAGTCTTCTTTCTTTGTGCTTGTTTTTTTAATGAACAATATTATAAAATAATCTGTTGCCAGATAGTTGTGTCTAAGATCTATGGCTATACATCTCTAGATAGGTCAAGTATTTTTCAAAATACTGATATGATACTGATGTTCTAGGGAGTGCTATTCTGGAAATGAAGAATGCAAATACCATTAGAAAGTAGCTACACTGTTAATCTACACAAATATTAAGCACTTTCAGAACATAATTAATTTAGTCGCTATCTTGCAGGTAAAGAAGAATCACCTTTAAATGTCAAATTGCATCATTTCCAAAAAACAATATGTTATCTAAGCCTACTAGGTTTTTGTTCTAAAAAGTTTTAATTAAAAGGCTATCATTTAAATTAAAAGAAAGAGCACACAAGATACATATTTAAATAAGTTTCTGCCTAGTACCATCTTGAAATTTGATTCATGCAAATTTTCCAGGGGTTAAAAACCAACCACAATTTAATTTTAAATCTTCTTCAACCAGCAGCTATACAATTTATGCATCATGTTTCTATTTTCATTCCAGCATAACGACAATGATGAATGATTTTACCAGGAAATAAATATTCATTCATTACAAAATTCAGATCAAAACTATATTCCTTCCTCAAGCATATGAATTTGCAAGATCTATTTGGGTGTAGTGAGAGATTTATTTGGGAGGTAGATGGAACCATGCCCACAACTGCATCTCTTGGCATTTTAATAGTTTAGTGAAATTAAATCTATGGAAATAGTTACTTGTAACTATGTTAATCAATATCATTAAAACTGATGTCAGCTACAAAAATATGAAATACATGTGGATGAGCAAGTGATTAGTTATGGATATAAATCGTACTAAGGTGGACCAGTACATAACATTTAAGAGTAGTAATAGGGATCTGTCAAGAATACTTTTGCTGTATCACTGCTCTTTGGACCAATGCAACTGACAAGATGGAAAATGTATAGCCAAATAAGACCAAATGTTCACGTATTACTGGCAATTTTCACAACTCATTTTTTCTAAACAAACATCTTAGCAAAGGATGGCAACAACAAAGCCATGATAGATACCTTAGAATTAATCTAATTTGCCCTGAGCCAACAGAGTAGACTCTTGCCTCTGCTACTGGTCAGGCAATGGAGGCCCAACAAGGTACTGAGCCTCCTAAGAAGTATTTCACAGCAAGGATGACAGCTATCTGGCCAAACTGGTTGGCCAGAAAAGGCTCTGCTCCTCTCATGGTTGCTTTTATCTTCTCTCCTCACTCCTTTGGTATCATGCATATTAGACTGGGAGTCTGTAGGCAGGGTCTGTCTAGTCTTTTAGTCTCTGTACAGCAGTTAGAAAACTTAAGATACTTTGTGTGTTATCTAGAAACCCTAATTTTGATCTTAAAAAGTGACTGGGGAAAGCATTGTATCACAAACAGTGTTTTAGAATTCCTTTTGAGTTTCAAGTAGTTTGCAAAACATTGCTGGAGGCTACTGTTAAAAATGTCAAAATACTCAAGTTATTTAAAAACTTTTAAATAATAAAAAGAATGTTAATTCTACTTTGTTTCCTATAAAGTCTCCCAAAGTTAGCATCTTCCAGATATGCTGGTCTGCAAGTGTGAGTATTCCTAGATAACATGCCAATTCCCCATTAAATCTATCTAGTGTTACTATACTCTACCACTCCTCCTACAATATATACGATTTTCATAAATTGGACTTATTAATGACTGGAGAAAATGATCAGGGTCACACTAACCAGAGAAAGTGTTCAGGGTTACACTGCCAGAGATGTTTTTGGAGTCATGAAAGTTCAGGTAGGATTATGTGCTAAACCCCAATGATGATGGTTTTGTGTTAGCCCCTTCACCACTTCAAACTCTTGGAATTTTTGGATACAATGAAAGATTAACTGCCCAGATTACTGAGCAATCAGAGACCACCCCTTGACCTTACTCTACAAAGATCTTCCTTATACACCCTACCTGACCGAGCATTAAAAGATTGTCATGAGTCCCATCAATGTTTTGTCACTCCAGAGTTAAAGCAGTCACCCCATTCCAGCCCCCTTTGTCAGTCTCGTGGGAAAGCCATTATGACTTTGTCAATGCACCCCTTCAGGTTATGAAATAGGGTATAAAAATTCTTGCTTCCACTCCAGCCAATTGTAGTAATCAGTGTGCCTCAGACTGCCATTTCTCTGTGCTATCTTCAGATGCTGTCTGAGCATCTGAGCACTATGATCTCCTTCTTCGTGACCTTGTATGGTTCTTAAGAGTGCCTAATTTCCCATATGTTTGTCAATTCAAGTAAAACACTTTAACTTTAACTAGAGTCCTCTCTACAGTTAGCATAGGTATACATAGGTGAAAAGATCTTTCCATTACCCCCTCTTGCAGGCCTCCTTTGAGTTACAATTCCCTCAAATCTAAGAAGGCACTAGTATCGTGGGCAGACCCTACCATCCCCCATCTCTTAAGGTAATGCTAGGACCACTAACCCTGCAAAATATATATCTCCATTTTGGTAAATAATACATCTTCCTGTGTGCACACAGATGTATGCACAAAACTGAAAATGTTCCTCAATTCAGAGGCACAATGGGAAGCTGACATTGTATCACAGTGTTATCACACTGGCTTCACAATGTCTCCTTTGCTATCCACAAGTGGAGAAAAAGAAGAGCCTTGAAAAAGATTGTGCCATTGATGCTGCTACAAGAAGATACTGATGAGGAATAAAATGTTGTGAAAGGGTTAAGTTTGGGGTCCATTTCAGTGAACATTTTGTTTTTTATCCCCAAACTGCCATTTTTGCGCTGAAAACATTCATCCACAAAAATCTGTCTTGGCCTTAAACTTACCTAGGTGGTTGAATACACTAAAATGTATTACATTCAAATTATTAAAATGGTTGGATTCTTACCTTGAGGCACTCTTCTTGTCTGACAAGATCCTCACAGTCCCTGCCCTGCAGAGTGGGAGAATTAAGGAGGTCTTCTACTTCGGACAAAGCTTGTAGAAGCCGAAGGATCTCTGTCAGGTATGCAGAAGGCACATAAGAGGTTTCCACAGTCATACCTTCAGTCATCACAACAGTTGTCTCTTCAAAAACTGTTTGCTGGAATATATATATATATATATATTAAAATCCTTTAGTTTATAATAAAAAATAGATGGCACAGGATTTTTGATGAAAATGTGTATCATCTGGACATCCCCCTTCCTCAAATTTTATCTCAAAATAGGTATCTACTGCTATAACTGGTATTGCCTCCTGCAACGGCTGTCATTTTCTTTTGCACTCTTATCCTAAGTATAGATTAGATTTTTTTTTCATTATAAAGGATCATAAGAACTATGATATACTAAAAAAAACCTCACAGGGCATGGATTTGAAGCTTCTGTGGAATTGTCCTAGTAGAATATTCATGTATGCCTAGACACAAATAAGCTAGATAGGAGATTAGTTCAGGAAAACACCCTCCAGAAAGTGACATAGTGGTGTGCCAAGATTTCTGCACAGCCTCTAGAATCAGGGCCACTGACTAGAGATACCAAAATTATATTTTAACATTGTTTTGTCTTCCATTGATTGTTCATGTTATTACCAAGATCATTTTGACATTTCCTTGACTTTAACAAATTGACAGAGCATTATGTCTACATATTAACCACAATATTAAAGGCTTGTTCATAAAAAACACCATTTCACAGTCAAGCTGTTTGACTGTTTCTTGGGATGCAGTTGCATAGACAAACATTGGGGCTGTGAACCTTTGGGATCTTGCTAAATTTGTTTTTCATCCGCAGTCACACATAATTATACAAAAAGAACAGCCATACACAAAGTTCCCCTAGCTGTCCAGTTGCAACCTATCTGTATTTGTATATATCTATACTGAGAAGGAATTATATTTTCTTTGCAAAGTAAGTGACCTTTCACAAGAATCATGTTTTTCTTTGTAACTGGAAAGCTCTAAGGCCCTTTTTGCACTGCATTTTCGATGCAAAAGGGCCCCTTGAGTGTCACACAAATGTGAGGAGTGGTCCACATGACACACTCACATTTGCGCGAAGCTCCAGGCCCTGACACGGACACGCACACATTTTTTCATTTTCGGCTTGAAGCCAAAAATGCTACATGGTCGCACATCGCTCCGGGACCCTACGCACACATACCTTGCACGCGGAGCCTCGGGAGCTGGGCTGGTCGCGCTTCCTGTCCAGTGCAGCCTGGGAAAGTCCCAGGCTGTACTGCGAAAGGAAGAGGTGGGGCTCTTGCGTTAGCAGGAAGCTCATGCAGAGCTGAAGAAGCAGGGAAGCGAGAGCCTTTCTCTGGAGGCTGCTTGCACGAGCACCGCACCCCAGTGCTGAAAATGGGTAAGTTGCAGAAAGGGTCTAAGTGAAGTACCACTATACATCATAAAGGATCATGTGACTTATCCCTTTTAGCAAACAGGTAATTTCTGTTAATTGCCAGTTTAATTAGGTAAAAGAGCACAGATGTATGACCAGTGAATATACTATCATGAGGATGATTTTAGTTTAGCAAATAATTATCTATTAGTGCCAGGAAAACAATAGTAACATAAACGCATTCGCCCCAAATTCTGAAAACAAATTTTTGGTGACATACAATGGCAGCCATCCTGTATGGCTTTGTATAGTCCAGTAGTTCTGCATGCAGACCTATATTAGGTGGAGCCATATACCACCCCCGGATTTCTTCTACAGTTTCTGAAGCTTCCACTGCATGGCCATTCCATGCCTCATGGGGAGTGGGCAGAAGTGGAGAAGTGTTGAGCTATGTTCCTGTAGCCAGATAGGAAATGATTACACAAGTGCTGAGACTCACCAAGGTCTTCTGAAGGTCCCAGTACTGCTGTGATAACTTTTTATCTAGCTATGGGGACATAAGCAGATATTTCTCTCATCCTGTCCAGTGCCCATGAGGCAAATAATGGCTTAGAGGCAGTATGTGCTCTGGGTGCTGTGAACTGAAGATAGGAATACTAACCAACCCCCAAAATGGCATACCCATGAATAAGGGAAATGTATATATGCATATGACACTAATAGGATGCCAGACTGTATATATTTGTGTGATTGCTCAGTTTGAACTATATTGTTCATACAAAGCATTCACATGGGACCTTTACTGCATTTACCAAAAAGACTTCCAAAGTACTTAGAGAAGCATTAGTAGGGTGCTCTGCTACTTGAAGCTTGCTGTTAACTGTGTCTGAAATTATTCCATTATTTTCTCCACATGGGATTCTTATATTCTTCATACAATATAAATATATATTATTCATATAATATAAACTGCCCTAGAATTTTTTTTTTTACTGAGGAACAATATAAAAATATCATTTAAAATATTTTTTTCTATGCCCAATAGTTTAAATATGATTCAATAGCCTGAATTTGGGGGGAACAGCTGCTGAGAGGAAGAACACACCATTTTATTAAATTATGTCTCACAGATAAATCACTTTCATCATTACAGCCACAAGCCTTGTTTCAGTATTTAATTCCAGCTAGTTCTGCTAGTACGCCTTAGTGAAAGTATGTTATGTATGTATGTATGTATGTACGTATGTATGCATGCATCTATTTATTTCATTTGTTTGCTGCCTTTCTCCCAGAGTGGGACCCAACGTGGCTCCACAAAGCTATCAATTTAAAAGGTTAACAAAAAAAAAAAAGGGAAAAGGAAAAGGAAAAGGAAAAGGAAAGGAAAGGAAAGGAAAGGAAAGGAAAGGAAAGGAAAGAAATCACCACATTAAACAATATAAAATCATTTAAAAGGAAAAACAAAATATTCCAGTAAAAAGCCTCTCTGTTCACACGTTAAAGGCCTACTTAAACAAAAATTTATTTCCCTGCAAAGAGGGCAGAGAGGTGGCCAGCATAATCTTCCATGGAAGTTATCTGTGTAGGAATAAGTCTTACAGTGAAGAAACTGAATATGGGTCTGGAGCCAGGAAGCTCAAGGGACTGCATAAGAGATCCACTTTTTCTTATCTCTAATGGAGAACAGGCCAACATTGACAATCTCAGATGCAATGCATCATGACACCAGACGTTTGGGGATGGAGCTGGAGATTGATCAACTTCTCCACAACACTTCACTTCAAACGATGCTTCACCCCACCCTTATTTCTCCTGTGGAGTTTGAGCTTTGCCAGTTGCTGCGGTGCTGGGTAAGAAGGTTTTTCTTTTTAACACCATTTACCTATTTCCCCCCACTTCCTTTCACTGTACCTGGGAGATTGTGTCAATTGGCTTGGGGTGGTGCCTTTAAATAGATGGTCACTTAGCAAGTAGTGTGGTCAGAGAAACAGGACTTCCAAGCATATTTACCTGGCGTTGCCCAGGATTTCATTTTTCTCTTAAGAACTCACTAGACTGTCTTGTCCAGTACCTGTAACTTTTACCCATTATTTCCCAATGAAATCTGTATTCAGAGTTATTTACATCCCCATTTGGATTCACGAGGGATTCCTCCTCCTTGCTGCTAGGTCACATCTCCATAGCTACCGATCTATTCCAGTAGCTGTAACTTATCCCCATATGCCCCAGTCCAATCTGTATTCAGAGTTGTTAACATAACAGAGGTTTGGTTTCTGAGGGAATATGCTGGCCTCCTCTCTCTTGCTGGTAGGCCTTGTCTCCATAGCAACTAGCCTGATCTCTTTGTTTGAGAATTCTAAAGGCCCCTCCCTAAACTGCCAATGCCAGGATTCCATAGAATTTTCACAGCCAGTCAATCATATGAGGTCTTCTCGCCTCACACAGCCAATCATATGAGGTCTCTACCTGACTGACACAGACAAACAGACAAACTCACAAACTTTGACTTTTATATAGTAGATGGTAGACATCTTTGCACCCTTTGGGTGAAGAGAAGAACTTTGGAACTGTCTCTTTAGCTATTGAGACCCAGGAGATGACCGTTGAGGCTGGTCTAGGGCCTTTGCCATCCACTTAAGTTCTGTGACTTGGGCTTGGGGTTCCTTGTGTCTGCCCTCCAGTAGATGGCCAGACAGATAGCATCCCATCTATTGGGTTGCCCTCAGGGCTCAGGCGGTTTACCAGGGGAAGGCTGAGGAGGAAGTCATGGAGTGATGCTGGCCTCAGCTGATCCTGTGCTAAGTCCCTCCCTTCCCTTGCAAGGCTCCGAGTTCGACTCAGTTTAAATAGTTTTCTATGTTAAATAAAGTGATACCTTTTCAACTCAGTTTTCTGTGTCTGGTCTTATTATTCCACGGTTGGTTAGCAATAGCCCCTGTTATCATACAAACCTGGCAGAATTTTCCTTTGTATATCATTATGAGTCTTTTCAATTCTCCCTTTAGCCATATCTATCACCCACACATCTGTAGCATGATTTCCAAAGGTGTGTCCTAGTACTTCCATCTCACCTGTGGTTGGAACTGAGCCATCTACCAGCTTTAGAAAGGACCATGTGGGCAGTAGGGCAAATTGTAATTGTGCAAGTCTCATGCTTTAAATAGAATACTTAATAATTAAATGCTCACTTGTTTAATAACTGGAATATTTAGTCTTATATTTCTTATTGAACAAGGTAGTCCTGTCACTGTTTTGCCAAGTTGTTGTTCAACTCAGCAGCAGTAGCAGCAAGCCATATAAATACAGCTGCATCTTGAACAAAATGCAGGCGAGCTGTCTTGAGCTGGGATCTGAGCTGCATGTTCAAATCTGATCCAATATATGTCATTTAATGTACACAGCCCAAATCCATTGTTAATTCTTCTATGTTCCTTATCAGTGGTTTTACTGCAACCCTGTGTTCATATCAACTGTTTCACTGGAATGCACTTAAAGAATTGTGAATACAGATGGAGATACTTTCAAACTTCAGTGAAACATTCAGCCTTAAATCTAGTTGCTAGTTGCAGCTAAAGCAGATCCATTTAATGAAGGAACTTGGTTAAGTTTGCACATATATACATTGCAATGATTCAAAATATCTGCTCTAGTTGGGGCTAACATTTGGATTAAATGTTTTACTGATGCTTTAGAAAAAAAATATTGCCAATTCACAGTTATTCACTGACCATGTTCCACAAACCAACATAGAGGTTCTTCATTTGTAGAACTTCGTTAGTTTTAAACTACAATGATTAAACAACAATGATTTCTGGAAGCTGAAAGTAAAGGTTAAGCCTCTTAGACTTTAAACTATTTTGTATGTTTTAATTTTACAAGAAAAAGAGAGCTAGTTAGAGTTGATGTGGCAACGCTATAACACAAATGCCATTACAATATAACACATAAAAACAAAACAACCCATTTATGTTAAGATATCTGCATATTTTGTGAAGTCAAAATTAAGTTGGAAAAATAATTTAATATTATGAAACATAACAAAATACACTGAGGGCAAAGAACTTCCCTTTATAATATAGTGGACTGCTGTACATCATGGCTAATAAGCAGGCTAGATAAGCTAAATTTGAAAGCAAAGTGCTAATATGTTAGGCGTTGAAAGTATCTGAAATATCATTATCTATGCAGAATGAAAAGAAGTAAATGATCTAAAAAAATCTATAGAAAACAAATCTGAATTCAATATTTTACAACTCCAGGTAATAGCAGACCTCCCCTTTGAAATGAAATGCTTAGCTAATGTTTTTAAACTTGTAGTTTAAATAAGTTAGTAATCAACTGTAGATGTATTTTGGCTACAGGATGGGAATTCCATAATACGTTATTCTTATGGAAGGAAACTCATTTCTGTAACAACTCAGAGATTAATGATATAGACAAAACAGATGGTGGTTTTCTCATGTCATCTTAATAACATCATAATGATGGCAGGATTCCCCCCTTCCTCTTCTAATTACTCATTGATGTCTTAGATTTGATAATGAGCACTGAAATCATTTCACTTGTAGTTCTTTTATCAATCCATCCCACATGGCTTTGTCATAAAAAAATAAATAAAAACATAAATATAGGAATTTGAGATTAGAACAGGGTCTATCTTTACTCCCATTGTTCCAAATAAAATTGCTTTAAGAAACTCTTAATTTATTGCACCATTTATTTACTCTTTAAGCAGAATGACAATGACAGTTTTAATTACTGGGTAGGTTCAATACCAAAGGCAAAAACTTTGTTTCTGCCACTGGATTCTGTGGAGCTAGTCTCTCAATAGTTTCAATTAAAATTGCAGAATAGATTTAGAATATAACAAAAATGGAATGTTGAGAATATATAGATTTTCTTATCACAGGTTTGGTACTTTCCCAAACTGAATATGTACCCAAATGTGTTCACATTTTCAAATTAACTCCAGGGTTTGGAGACCAGGCCAGAAGATTATATGCTTGCCTACTATCCTTCCTTTCCTGCATGCAGAATCTATATGATCAGCATCTCCAGAGAAAATTTAAAAACATATCCTTTTTCATATTAACTCAGGCTAACCATATTAATTAATATTGAAACTGTGATGGGTCCTTGCTCTCTCACGTAGCTAAGTGAAATGGTCTACTTCAGGGGACACCTTTAGAATTAGATATGAAGTCACAAATTGTATCTGAATGGTGCAACAAGATACTTAAAAGCATTGGCTGTTACTGAACAGGCACCATTTGTATTCTACTTTAGGCAGAAATATATCTCTGTTTGGTATTGTAGAAAGCCGGTAGGGAAAATATATGCACTCAAAAGGAGGGGGGCATGTGAAGGAAAAAGAGTGTACCATTCCATATGCTGAACCATAAATGTTGGTTTAGTTTGCAAGTGTGAAAAAAAATGCTTGACATTTGTATAGACTACAGGGCAGCTATGTAATTCCAAAGCTGATACCACCTAAATAATGATTGTATAAAGTAGAACAATAGCCAGGTATCTGGACAAGCCAAGAATTCTATGAGTTGCATAAATCTGAAAGTATATTATACTTTGAGACATATCCTGGTCCTATGTGGAGTTTCCTTGGAGCTTCCTTTATGTAGTTTTATTATTATTAGAAGCATAAGTGACAAACAGCACCTTTAACCAGCTTTCGCTAGTATACCAACTTCACCCATTTATAGACAAGAATTGCCTAGTATCCATGCTATGGTAACCTCATATTTACATTATCGTAATGTATGTGGCAGGGATGACCCAGGGTGCTTTGTCTGAAATTTTAGTTCATGGTGAGTGAGGTGTTTGAAGCAACTATGTTTAAGCTAAAGAACTGCCTATTCACTAGGTCTATTTCAAGATTGAGTTCTTGGCATATAAAGCCCTGAAAAGCCTGGGATAAGATTATGTGGTAGACTGCTTTCTCAATACAGACCTACAAAATTGCTAAGAGAATAAGAAGTGGGTCTCTTGTGTGCATTCTCTGCCATTTTCCTGATAATGATCCTGCCCATCTTTTGAAATGCCATCCCATTGGTACTTGGGAGGTACAGGTGTTTTATGCACCTGTGAAATCCCTGTTCTTTTACTACTATTTGTGTTTTCCAGTTTGTGAACTGTTTGCAAGTTTCTGATTTTACATGTTTTGAGATTGTTATATACACTGTCTGTCTCTCTATTATGTTGGTTTTGTCATTACTGTGAAGTCTATCAAGATATATGTTTCGAAAACAGGATAAGCTGACTACAAATTGTCTAAACTAATGAATATATACTATTCCATAAATGGATCTCTTGAGCAAGACACATTTCTAACTATTTAAAGATTTTTAAATACTGCCAGCATGAGAATGCTAAAATACTCGAATGGTAATTTCATCACAAGAACTATACAGGGATACATTGCACAAATTTAATTATCTGCAATTTAAAAATAAAATAAAAATGCTCTTTTAATCTAAAAATGTTTTAGATTAAAAGAGCATTTTTACATTAAAATAACATGGTGTTCACGAGTTTATAACATTTCAATGCATGTGAATGATCTTAAAATAAATAAAAGCCTTTCAGGAGTGGTGATTTATTCCTCAGGTCATGAAATACATACCAATACAAAAATATTGCAAAATGTTGAAAAATTCACTAGTACTGTAAGGAAAGCTGGTATAGCAGAGCTATTTCACAAATGAAAATGAAAATATCACTTGAAATCCATAATCAAAAAACTGTTATCTATGCCCTGTGTTCTTACATCATGGGTCAGCATGGATACTGTTTGGATCCAGTGGAAGCTCTCTTCATATGGAGTTCTTTTGAACATACTTCAGCCAGTGGGAAGGCACTGAAAGCATTTTTTTTGTACTAATTCTACCTCCAGTACTATTGGAGTTGAGAGTAAATATTTAGCAAAAATTGTCACAGCTATTCAGCCTGTGGAAATCTCCACTGGATTAAAACATCCCATGGACAGAACACCATTCCATTCTCACAGGGCCAGAGCTGGATCAAAGTCAATATATTTATTTCATGTAAATAATTTTTTGAAAGTCACTTGAACAACTGTTTTAACTGGAGATGTATCTCAACAGATTTTATATAGCACAATACTTTTTTTAAAGTCTTTTCCACATTCTATTATGAAATAATACAGCCAATTCAAACATTGCATATGAAAAGAAATACATGTGACTTGTACTGTTTCTGCCACAAAAACTGCAACATATTAAGTAGGAACTAGAAATTCAATCCATTTGGGAGAATCTATTAGCCTTAGGTAACCATCATGACTGGGACAACTCATAATCCACAAACTGCACTCTGCGGTAGACAGAAGCATTTATTTGTAGCAAAGCAAGAAACACATACACATACCCTTCTGTTATTACCGTGTACTGGCCTTACTTTGGAAGATATTAGATATCATTTTGATATCACAATTCGGCCCCATTTTGCCACCCTCGGCCAAGTGTTTGTGAGGCCCCCGAACAAGCGCAGAGCTAGGCATGGCCATTAACTGCTGAACATTCCTTTCTCCACCCAGGCAGGTCAGATTCAGCCAGATCTTTGCTTTAGGAGACCTCCCTAGACAAACATCTCATTAAAGATGCACGCTAATACAAAGAACTCCCTGCCCTGAGCAGGCAACTTGACGAGCTAGATGCTTAACTGTCAAGTACGCTGCATCTGCATACTGGCCATTCCTTTGTTGATTGGGAACTAACTCAATCATGCTAAATTCTGAACTTTCAGAGACATTGTCTCACACCCAAACCTCATTCTTCTTCCCCAAGTACAGACTAGCCTACGGTCATATTTTCCCTATAAAAACCCCTGATTCTGAGACCTTCCTCGGATTGCTCTGAACTTCTATCCCGCCTTGCTGCCGCTTCGTCCGCCCAGCTTTCCCCTCAGTCTCAGTCCGAGACTGCGCAATTATGGACCTCCGCTGTGATCTACCCCAGGCTTTGGACAGGTGTAGTATCACCCAACTCAACAATCCCTCTCAAAATTCCTCTATACCGCTACTACCTTTATTTTCTATAGTTACTTGTGTGAGTGTGTTGCATACACTGTTTGCCTGTATTTAATAAAATCACAGTTGTTATTTCATATTTTGGTGTGCCTCTTGACTTGGCCTGACCCTGTAGACATTGGGTTTAAAGATTCCGCTGCGTTGCCCTGCCTCTTGTTTTGCTAACTTGTGCTCTGAGCTAATTTTCCCCACTAATATCTGAGCACATTTGGAGTCCCTCACAGGACCCCCAGTAAACAGGGTAATACTTCTTCCAAAGTTGCTGAGACTAAAGCATTCATGGAGTTCTCATGTTTTATATCTACACATACAAATCTTAGGCATGGAAAGCTTTGATTGGAGAAAATCATAAATTTAACATCACCCCTCATCTTTAGACATTTCCCAGACTCACAGTTGTTTATCCTTCTTTCATCCTTGTTAAATCTAGGTTAAATTTATGATCCTCTCCAATCTTAACTTTAGACATTTCCAGTTCCCAAAATACCTCTTGGTACTTTTGTTTTCACCTGTTCTGATCTTATGCCCCCTCAACAGATACATTGCAGCAATGAACAATTAAGCAACTGACCATTTGATACACTGGAATACACAAGCAAGCTTCATACAGATTCATTGTTGCAATTAGCACTCAAAGCTTTGTAGCACTCTAGCTAAACTCTAGCATTGCTGACTGCTGTACCCTATTTCAATACACATCCAGCTGATCCACTTATGACGGAGCTATACATCCAGTCAGAAACTCTCAGGCAACAGGTTTTATCATAGGTGACGTCCAGTTATCACTTCCTTCAGAAGACCCCTCCAGTCCTCACATACAAAAATGGAATCGGCTTTGAGGAAACACAGAGTTCTGTGTTTGATGGGGGGGGGAAGAATAGAAAAATGATAGAAAAAATGCATCTCCAGATGTTGCCTGATAAATTCTGAGATAAGCTGTATTGCAATATTGCAAAATTGGTTCATGGCTCTTACCATTCCTTTAATATTCTTTAAATGGAAAAAAATTAGTTGAAGTAGTATAGAGCAGACTACAGTAATAATATGAGAGGTCCAATCTCATTCTGCACATCCATATGCAGAATGAGACTGGAGCCCTCCTATTACTTTATTATGATAAAGTAATAGTGTATATTTGTCACTGCACTGTGGGAGGCAAGTGTAGATTCAAAGCTGACTTTTCTCCCAAAAAAGCTAAAGGAACTAGTAAATTTTTAGGAAGAGTTTTAAAAATTCAGGAATATTTATAAAAACTTCTAAATACCTGGTGTCTACATGCATAATTACAATACCTTAAACTCAAACAATGCATAATCCAAAGCACAATGTAACACAACAAAAACCTAAGACCATAGGAAGAATTCTTCCACAGGGGATTTAGTATATTTACCTATTCCAGATATTCCAGTCCTGCTTGCTAAGCCAGAGTGAATTGTGAAGTTGTCCCATTTAAATACAATTATATTATTGTCAATGTTAGTCCCAGTATAGTATCATTAAGTCCCTGTATTGTACCTAGTAGGATACTGACATACACCATCCCAGTATAGAGTTAGCTCCATATTGGGATGAGTACACAGTTCATTTATGTGTCATGGAATCATCATAGTGCAGTTGTTTGAGCACTAGGCTACTGACCTGGAAATCAGAGTTTGAATTCTCATTGGCCATGGAAATCCACTGAGAGACCCAAGGCAAATCGTACTAATCGTCTCTCATTTCTCATCCTCAGAGGAACACAAAGGCAAACCCTCTCTGAACAAATCTTGCCAAGAAACCTCTGTGATAGGTTTGCCTTAGGGTTGCCATAAGTCAGAAAATTTGTGAAGGCACACAGCAACAACAACCACAACAACATTAAAAATATCAAACTGATGTTTGGCATATGACAATTTCTTCAGCTGAATGTAATATAGTTTTGTAACTATACATTTGCATATGTAACTATGCATTTGCATATATCATGCAAGATCTCTACTAATTGAGACCATTTTCACACAAAGTTGCTGTCCCATGAGGAGGACACATTGCTGTTGGTCCATGAGTTGTGCTTTCAGAGAATGTTGTCATGATGCCATTGCCAACACTTCCCCACCACTCATGATTGTGGAATATTCCATTACTAGAAAAAAATCCAGAAATGACTCTCAAATTGCACATTGTTCCTATTGCTGGTGGCTGTGCAGAAAGGGAAGAGGCATAATTTAGGCATTTCCCCAGTGCAATATGGGAAGTGCCTGGCTGCATCATGGAAGAAAGGTGCATGTCGCTTGCGCTACCCTTCTGCGGGCAGTTGTCTGGATGTGGAGGGGAGCATTTGTGTCATACTCCCATACCAGCAGCGGCACTGCCAGAATCACAACAGATCAATGACAGAAAAGGATAAGGTGTGGAAATGGCCTTGTACCCACTACTAAGTAAGAGAAAGTCAGTGTTTCTTTCAGGAAACTGGTGCTATCCTGTTATGCAGTTTATTTTCTTAGTAGTTAGCAGTGTATTCAATCTAGTTTGCTTGGGCAATCCAAGAAGTGGACATTTTGCTCATCTAGTTGTAAGAAAATGAGAGGTCACTTTTTAGCTGCAGCAAAAGACATTATACAAATATGAAATAAATGCACCATAATACAAGAAACAGTGTAGTATTTCTCATTGTTACACTGTGTATGCCTAATTCTATTTATGCATAATTCTTCTGATACTTGTAAAGCAGTTTTGGACAAGTTTGAAATACCTTGGAAAAATGTATAATTTGCTTCAATAAATTCTGTCAGTGTACAGTAGTCAACGATTTTACCTACAAGTTGTTCTGTTTTTGTTTTAAGGAAAGCAAGGTATTTTTGTAATGACAAGTTATTTTGGTTACCTCCATTTGATTTTGTTAAAATATAAGCATTTATTTAAGAATACATTTTGTGAAGGAGATTTTCACTGTAATTTTGTCCATCTAAATCTTATTATTATTATGGGTATAGTGGTGGCCAGCATGGTGTAGTGGTTTGAATGTTGGACTACAACCCTGGAGATCAGAGTTCAGTTCCCTGCTTGGACATGGAAAAATCCACTGGGTGACCTTAGGTGTATCACACACTTGCAGCCCCAGAAAACTCTGTGATAAGTTTGCATTTGGGTCATCGTAAGTCAGAAACGACTTGAAGGTACACAACAACTGGGTGCAAAAATAAAATAAAATAAAATAAAATAATGTTTTTTGACATAATTGTCTGCTCTATTCCATTCATATTTCACATTCATGGTTGTATGGCCTTTTAAAGTGAAGCTTAAATATTGAAATAGAACTTTTCATGGAAAACATTTAGTATCAAGGCAAATACACATATTTGTTTTTTTTTTTAATTACCATTACCATTCATGATGGGGGTTTTTGGTAGTCGCTATCAAAAATGTGTGTAATTATGCATCTCTGCACTTTATATACTTATGTATTTCAATAAAGATAAAAGGACATTGTGTTTTGTTTGTGAGTTTCTCATTTTCCTCCTGTATTAACCAGTGACTAAGTGGGATGTAACTTTCCTTGCTGTGACCTTGAGTAGCAGATTGAAATGCTAACACGCTCTCCATTGGGAGAGTCCATATTGATTGCAGTTCTAGCCCTCCACATAGCAGATCCTGATATTTTTGCCACATTGTAATAAGTTATGTAAACCTCCATTTTGATAGCAACTGTTCATAATTTTCTATGAAACAATAGATTTGCTTTCATTTACTTGACACAGAATAAAATTAGTTTCTTTCATACATTCACCCTCCCTGCTTTGAAAATAAGTCAAAACACAGATATTGTCATTCGCTTTATGAAATGTAACTTAATATGGTGTCAAAGGCACTTCATCATATATTATTAATTTACAAAGAAAAAAAAATCTCTAGTTAGTTCTAAGACAAACAGGATTATATACATTATTGCTGCTCTGGCTGGATTATGAGTCCTATGGCAGATACCATGCAGCAAATCAATAGTCCAAATGGTCTTTCTGACAACTTTTTAGACTAACATTGTTTTAAATAGTTGTAGCTCCCTATGTACAGCTTTATGATGGGGCTGGTATGAAATGGTTCTCAAATTCTATTTCTCTTTCAGGTTGAGAAAGGCCAATGTACATGGTGCTTTCTGATAAAGCTGTTAGAAGAATCTGATCTGTGCAAATTATTAGGGAAAATGGCTAGACTTCATTGAGGCAGTTATGATTGCATCATCTACATTCATCATGATTGATTTGTATTCATAATCCCTACAGATTCATTAGTTTAAGGAATACATGAAACTCTTCCAGTCCTCACTTACAGGGCAGCAGCCACTGTGAGGCAATGGGGGGTCTGCTTCTCCATCAATCAGGAAGCAGCCGGCTGATATTTCCAACCTGCCTCATGAGTGATCTCTGGAGTGAGAGTGATCGCTGGTATGAGGTATGACAAGACTCTTGCTTCTGTTTTTTTGCACCCTTCATGGAAACATCACTCAGCCGCTTCCTGACTGAAAGGAGACCAGATCCTCTCTGGTGAAGCTGCTGCATAGTAAGTGAGGGTTGGGATGGGAGACACAACTTAGCTCCATAACTAATGTGGTTATGTAACTAAGTAGGTCATATAGAACCACAGACATAATTCTTTAACAATTTAAATCTGAAGAAAGCAATGAATATTTATAGCAATTTTTTCTCTCCCCCTTAGAGTCTTCAAAAACTAGGCAATTTTCAAAGAGTATTTGCAGTTCAGGACTTATACAACACAAGATTTGTGCATGTTACTTTCCAGGGTGAAGTCAGCATTTTCTGCACAGAAAATAATACTTTTTTAAAATAATAAAATAAAATAATACTTCCCCCCCCCCAAAAAAAGCATTATTTTCTGTGGAAAAACGCTGCTACCTGTGTAAAAAGCCACATGCAGATTTTTCACAGAATAGGTTCAGAACTGCAAAGACTGATGTCAGTCTGGAATTCACCTTGTCAGAGCAGATCCACCACTCATGAAACACTTTTTAAAAATGTTTTTGAATATTTCTCCCATCCCTATAAATTACAATATGAAGACACCTATTTTGTGCCTCCTAAACTAAAATGCACATTGGAACTTGGTTCTCCATTAGATTTCATAGATCAAAACAGTCTCAAATAGTTGCTAGTTCAAATAGTATTTAGTTCCTCCCAGTTCCAGATTAGTACAGAAAAGAACAGAACCAAAGTGTATGTGTGTGTGCATGTGTCTTCAAGTTGCCTGACCGCTTACGGTGACCCCATGAATTTCATTGGGCATTCTTAGGCAAGAAATACTCAGAGATGGTTTTGCCAGTTCCTTCCTCTGAAACATAGCTTACAGCACCTGGTACTCCCACCCAAGTACTAACCAGGGCTGATCTTGCTGACCTTCTGGTGATTTTAGGGTATTTGGGCAGTGACATGAATCAAAAATGGACCTTTTGTATATCCACTTTTTAATATGTGTGTTCTAAAACAGCTTGAAACATGAAAAGCATAAAAGTTGAGTGGGATTTATGTGGGTTTGCATATAATTCAAGGAGCACACATTTTAACCATGGATATAGTACAATAGAAGATACAGTATATTACTAAACTGTCTGTCACTCTTCCTGCTGTATGTTGCATTCAGGAACATAACACAATATTGCTGGTTAAGTAGATTGTAAGGTTTTGTTGCTGCTTAACATTTATGGGAACCTTTTTTTTTTATTTTGTTACACAACTTATCCAAAGGCAGTGCGTATGTGTCTTTCCCTTTTCATTTTGAAAGAGCTGCTACCTCTAACAAAGACCCAAACAATAAGTGACAATTCTTTTTTCTTACATCTCAGTGGGAAGCCAGTTCTGTTAATTGTTCATCTTTCTATTCACCAACACATCTTTGTTAAGCAAACTGCACTGCAGTCGGTTGTTAAAAGCAATTCTGAAAGTTGTATTATATTGAATAAAAATGTAAAAATTGCATAGCACATTGCTCAAATAACATATTCAATCATGAAAATGAAAATAATACATGCAGTAAGGAAATAACCTTTGTGACCTTGTGCTGAATTAATTAGATACCATGGGGGGGGACTTTAGGGGAGGAAGCTTTAAAATCTTAGTTACTGCAGTTAAATGTTTAAAGGCTACAAATTTAAATTCAGTTTATCACTATAACTCTCACTGCTGTATAACACCATTTTGCATGTATGAACACACTGCAGATCAAAAAATTAAAACCCCTTACTTGGCAGAGGAATGCAAAGCATTCATATCTAAATGCAATGGCTGGAAGGTAACAGATTTCATCCAGTTCTTTCCTATGGCTCAATAACACACCAAATTTGAAGGAGGACAGATAAATTGTACAGCACTTTTTCCACAGAGGTGACTTGATTACTCAGATACACCTGTTTGGCTGCTCAATTTCCTTATATTCATTGCACACCTGTGTCTATAGAAAGTCTGTGTGAAGAATCAGTTATATGCTACATGAATATGTAAATATGCATGTTACAATTTTCCTAGCAAACAAATAGCTAGATTTCTCTCCTGGCTACACTTTCACCAATAGTAACATCTCAGTGCACTTCTGCTGAAAGCAGACAATGCTTGGTTAGACTTTGCTCCCCTCCCAGATCATGGGTTCCAAAAGATAAGTAAATATCATGCAGATGTTATTGCATGACACTTTTCAGAACATATTCTCTTAACGGTACATTCAGAGGCAGAACAAAATGAACCTAATTTATTCAGTTGTGAACAATTTTCAGGGGAATAGGAAGCGAAACCCCATCTATTAACTTACCTTAAGAATACTATTTTTCTACTTTCCCATCTGTGCAACATTTTAAATAATTATTACAGGACCAAATATGTTTACTTCAGTAAAAGTCAAGTTTGGGGTGAGGCGTCTTTTCTATGTACCTAATAAAATAATATGCCAGGAAGCATAATCCTGAATCTCTACAGATTTGCCTTCAGCACTAGTGTAACAACATTATCACTTTAAAGAATAATAAAATACTTTGCTAAGATGTCAAACTGGTGCAGTATCCAGTAAGCGCTATACAAAGTATGTGTATGCTAATACAGCAAGTTTCGTTCCCACTTATGACTTTTCAAGTCTTTAACAACCATTATGGGTAGTCCCCAACACCTCAGACATAATTCAGTCTTTCATTCATGCTTTTATTCATCCTTCTAGGTGAGCAACAGTGCTTCTGGATCTCATGGGCTAAGGTAATACTAAACTGGCAATGTGATTTATTAAGACCTGATAATAAAATTCTAAGAAGGTGTAACAGCCAAGTTTAAGTAATAGAAAACTGATTTTTCTATTTGACCCTCAATGACTCATGCAAAGAACTGGATCTAAAGGAATGAACTGGCTTTACCACCTACAGTGTTGCTCCTCAGTCTCTAAATATCTTTTGCTACCCCATCTCATTTTTGGGAAGGAAAACTGCTAGCTGCTTTTTCATACCTTCAAAATTTGACTGGTTTGCCTTTTATTCATTGTGTTGCTAAGTTTGAACTTTGGTAATAGGTCTTTCATTCAGTTAGGCAGCACAGGTCCAGCCAAGGTGGGTATATAAATTCAGATGTTCCGGTGAATATCTCTCAAGCATCACATAATGGTTTTTTCATTTGGGGAGTGTCATCACACCCATCCGGGCTTCTCTTGGGAGATATCTCCTTGTGGGAATGACTAATGGATTGGAATGACCAATGGACTGGATTAAGTGCTAGCCAACCTAATTGTGAATTGATGGTAAGAGCTTCCTTTCTGTGTACTCAGTTTGGGAATCTGGCTGAGATAGGATGCAGTGGAGCATTGCCTCATATGTGCCTTTGAGCTGGATGTTTTGCCCTTAAGTTGCACTTTAAACAATGACATCTACACCCACATTATTTGAAGTTAGCTTTGCTATCTGTTTTCCACATAGTAGATCAGTTTAACCCAAGCAAAGTTAAATTCAATTTAAAATTCAATTTTGCTATCTTGTCTTTATTCTGGTTGAGGTAGGGACAAAGCAGTCTTTCAGTTGTATGAGGATTTTTCCTTTGATGTTTTGGAACACCAGCATAGGAGAATCAATGACTGCTGATATAATAGTTATACAGCAATGCCAAGGGTGAGTGCAAGAGTTTGCTTTTATTTTATTATGTTTTGTGCCACCCTAAGCTTCTTGGAAGGAAATCCACAGAAATAATAATAACAAATGTGTGCTTGGTGTCAACTCTGCCCTCCTACTTACAACACTATCTGTGTACTGTTTAGAAAATGTAGCAGAGAAGATTACTTTGCTAGTGATCAGTTTCACGATACTGATAGGAATGTATAACTATGCTTATTTTTATTGATTTCTTATTTTCTTCTGATTTGTTTGTTGCCATGGGATTTTCTATGTAAAGGTTATAAAAATATTTTTCTGTAAGTAAAACCAGCTTGTGATTCAATAAAAATATTAAACTGACCTTCCAAAAAGCTGTGAAAAATTTTCATCACTTCATTTGTACGTGGTTAGATCCCCAGAACATCCCTCTGAGGAGAGTGTTTCTTCTCTTTAATCATAGAAGTAGAACACTGACCCAGAGATTAATGGAACAGCTGCATGTAGTATAATCCTTTCCTACTACATAGAACACATTTCTTCCATCAGCTTTCATGGGCAATACTATTTTTGTAATAAATCTATACAAACCATAAATCACTATTGTATTTTTTTAGAAGACTCAACTCAGAATTAACGCAGTTGTAAGGAGTATGGCCCTTGCTATGAGGGCCTGTGGAATGTATACAATTCTATTGTACAGCTCCAACAGGCCTGGAAAGAGGTATTTTACACTTAGCATAGGCAAGATGCTGTATTGAACTCAACATCTCAGCCTGGCATTTCAGTAGATAAGGCATGAGATCATAACATTTGCAGAAGAAACTGGGTGGGTTTCAATTACCCTTTTTATTGCTCCTGAAATGAGGAACAGAAGTTTGCTTCCCTAGAGCAGAAACACTTTGCCCACCTTTCTAAAATACTCCCTCTATCTTTCAATCACACTTTTGACCTCTTTTCAAGGTGAAAGGTACACAGGCATGTACATATTAAATGATTTCTAGGATGTTCTCCTCAGCTTGTTTTGATCTGCTTTCTTTACCTATAAAATATATGTTGCATCCGTGACACACCAATGTATCATCTTTTGTGCTTTCATTTTATCTCATGAATATCCTCAAATCTGTTTCAATGAGGTCGTTCTGTTTAGGCCCCAAATCCATACACCAAAAAACCAGATTTCATACTTTATTGAAAGTACAGTTTCATGTTAGGCAGATTTTCCAGAACAAGATGTCTGCCTAAAGAGTGGGAGGAGCTTCTGGCTCAACATGTTATTAAAGAGAATGTTTGAATTGCATATGTTTTCACAAAGACAGAAGGAGAGAGAAAAGGGGAGGAAGACAGAGGCAGAGATTCTTCCAAAGGCTATCTTATTAAGTAGACAGACCATGGTTACATATACTTAGTAGGAAAAAAAAGTTCTCCAATCTGTTCCTAAGTGTTGATAGATTGTACATTATAAGGAAACAAAGTTTAATTAAATTTTGCATGAGATGGCAGATTGAAAATAAATATTTCTCAATCACACATGTTTATTGAACAAAATAAATGTATGGCAAACTGACGATTTTTGAGCTGGCAATGTTATGGAACAAATGACACGAGAAAACCAAGATACGTCTTTTGTCAATGCTGACATATTTCTGTTGCTCCAATCTGGTATTAGTTTAAGGGAATTATCCAGAACAAGTCATGTAACACAAGGACTATACTGTATTGTATAATAAAGTGTTCCCCTTCTCCTGATCAGATAATCTGTTTTAGACAAGTTGGCATAGGAATGGGACCTTTCATTGTTAGTAAGGTTCTGTTAGTAGCAGTATTTGCAAACGGACATGTTTGCCAGGAACAACTCACAATTTGTGCATAGTTGAGTCTTCGAAACTGAGCAAATTTGCTCTCAATATCTCGCCAGCGCTTGCTGAGCTGTATCAGGGTTGGTTCCACTGCTTTTGCAGCCCCATCCTTAGACAAGCGATCAGCTTGCCTCTGTACCGCATTCAGCTCTTCCTTCTTCTTCTCCAATTCTCGATCAATTTCCTAGTGAGCAAAATCAATACAGGGCCCAGGACAATTAGCTAACTAGATAGTCAATGCCCAAGAATTAGCAAAATACTTTTTAGGTTTTCACCCTGATTTTATTGTTACAAAAAGAAAAAAGAAAAGCTTGTTTTGTTTTGTTTTGTTTACATTAGACAAAAGAAGCATAGGTGAGTCTAGGGTCAGCTAGCTAATTGATTTTAGAAATGTATGTGATTAGACTATGCTGGAAAGGTGGTGAATATATGAAGTATCTAATGTACTAACTTTCTAATTCTCCTTAGAATAGTGTGATAGGCAACTAGAAAAACCACTGTAATGCACAGGAATTGCATATTAAATATCCATTGTGATTGTCAGTTTCATAGCTAGAAGGGATTTTTTTAAAATATATATATATATAATATGGTAGGTAACTGAACAGAGAATGAAGCAAAAGAAGACGACACAAAATAAACGAGGCAATTCTTCGACAACATGTAAGTAAATCTTTAGTGTTTTGACAATGGTTTATGAATATGTTCTGATGAAAATGAATGTGCTAACATGATAAAGAGTTCATCCATATACCGATAAGTCATTTGCTCATCTGGAATAAAGATACAGAATTAATTAATTTACTTCTAGGAAACAGATGATGTTTCTTAAAGACAGCATAAATAGGCATGAAAACATAATATTTTATTTCTTTATGTCTCGTATGATATTAACTATAACATTTAAAAGGAACAAGAATCCAAATAAAATGAATATATTTAAACAAGCATTATCTAAATTACAGTAAACAATTATAGTAAACAATGAGCAACTGTTATTCTATGTGTCAATACAGTTGTACATACAAAGAGACATAAACATACACATTAATATATTTCTATCACAAAACAAATGCAACATAATTTTTTGAAATGGTATTACCTTTAGTTTCTGTTCATCCTGGGGATCTGGCAGAGTTGCTATTTTTTTCTCAATATCATCCAGCCACTTCATGAGGTCATCTGCCTGCCTTTTATACTGATACCACTGATGAGAAATCTCCAAAGCTTTTTTCCTTCTTTGAGATCTCAGATCCTGTTCACAGTGCAGACATTATTAGATGTGCAAAAAAGGAGTAAAGTATAAATGGTGGTAGATAATATCATGTAAGCTAGGAGTACAGATGTTACTCTTTGCCCACTTCGTTCTTGCATGTGAGAAAATGAACAAAATTGCAAACATTCTTTATATTTCTAGTCAGCAGTGTGAAATATGTACCAACTTCCCGTATACTATTGTTCTAGAACTCCCAACAGCTACAGTCACCACAGTGAATACAATTCAACACCTAGAGGACTACAAGTTGCTCACCTTTGTTTTAATCAAATGTTTACATTTTGAATATAAGGCTCACATCTGGAGATACATCAGTTTCCTGGACACAGCCTATGTTAATATAATTCCATATGTTTTTATTTCAGATTATAGGATGCTAAGTGTAATTGTCTTAGTGTAAGGGACACCTCTGCATGCACAAAATGCACCCACATGATGTCCTCCATTTTGCCTGATATTATGAAAGGTTCTTCCTTAGTGGGAAGGAGGAGGCAGGAAATTCCCAATATGTAATTAAAATTCTGCTTTTTTTGATACAACTTTCTTTACTTAACAGTTCTCAATCACAAAATACAACCAAAATAGAAACTAGGTTGTGTTTAATCCAAACATTAAACATTTAGATCAGAACACCAACGTAGCATGGTGCATTGGTTTGAATGTTGAATTATGACCCAAGAGACCGGAATTTGATTTCCCACTTGGCCATGGAAAACCACTGGGTGACCTTGGGTGTTTCACCTATTCTCAGCTCTCAGAAAATCCTATGATAAGTTTGTCTTAGGGTCGCCATAAGTTGGAAATGAATTGAAAACACACAGCAACAACAACAATATACTTAACACTAATTATTGTTATGTCTGATTGCCCCCTCTAAAATTTCTATTTTAATATTAATGTTATATTGATATGTGCTGGTTAGAGATATAAAGAACATTTGCAGTTTTTATGATCTTTGATGAGAAAAGTTGTCTCAACACATCAAGGTACCACATTTAAAGACTGTGAACTGCTGCAAGATTTTTCATCCTTGAATGAGATTGAAAAGATCAGCATTTGGGGAGTTTTTGCAAAAACTTATATTTTACATATTTTTTTAAAAAAACTTTACAAGAAAAATCTTCATACAAAAGTCCTGAAATAGGGAAAACGGATTTGCATAATGCCGCTAAACTTCTGCCATCTCAACCTTTGGGTGTAAAATTTTTGAAATTTGTTGTTGTGTATCAGGGAACAAAATAAGATAAGACTTATTTTATCCATAGTAATAGAAATATAAATCCATTTTAATAAAAAAATTGTTTTACAGCCAGCCAGAGTGGTGTAGTGGTTTGAGTGCTGGACTAGGACATTGAGAGACCAGAGATCAAATTCTCACTTGTCCATGGGGACCTACTGGGTGACCTTGGGCAAGTCATACTCTCTCAGCCCCAGAGGAAGGTGAGGAAAGGACTTTTCTGATCAAATCCCTATATATATATGCATATATGTTTGCCTTAAGGTCATCACAAGTCAGAAAGGACTTGAAGGCACACAACAACAATATTTTATTGTCTTTTGTAACATCCTGGGACCCTTTTTTGTTTTGATTTTTACAACTACATGTAGGTACAAGCATACAATATGTGTATATAGGCAAAAGACTTAGGCAAAGGTATATAATAGGTTGTTAAGGTTGCAAGTGAAGCCCTAGTAATGGTCAACCTTGTATAGTTACAAGGGTATAGGCTTGCTCAGGTCCCATAAGAAGCAACAAATAGGCTTTTAAATGGTCAGTTTTTACATAAACTGCCAAGGAGGGACTGCCCTGGAATGGTTCTGGATTAAGCCAGGGCACAAAGCAAGAACTACAATATGGAAGTATCTCATGGCACAACTGGCCTGTACCCGAGACATTTATTGTAAACATGATTAAAGGAGTGGAAATTTTCTTTTGCCTAAGTGGTGGAAAAGTACATTTGGACAGTACAGAAAAATAAACAGTAACAAATGGAAGGATTTTTCATAAGACTCCATTATTGCAGTAGGCCTAAGCAGCAGCAATAGCAAGTTGTGTATATTTCAGCATAAATAAACAAAATTAAATGAGGACATATCAAGTTATAGGAGGTGAAGTTAGAAGAGGTGAAAAGAAATGGAAAAAGACGCCTTTAGGTGTTATTTTCAGCTTCTGGGGCATCTTCTATGACTTTGAACTAAGGACAGCTGTATGCTATCAATTTAATCTTTTAAATGTCCAATTCCTTCTTAGTGTGAGTATTAAAGTTATGTATGACCCTTGTTCTCTATCTGTTAGACATTGCTTGAATGAAATTACTTGAACTGACTTAAATATCATTTGTATTTTAGAAATCCTCAGAGGCCAGATTGACAAGCCTATAAATAAGCAAGAAGTGTATCTCAGTAGGCCAGTATGTCCAAAGAAAAACAAGGTTGGTTTCAGCTTGGTTTTGACATCTTCCCTCCAATCCCCTCCAATACTACTGTACATCTTACAGATAAATTAAATGTATCTTCCATTCACCAAAATTTAATATTCAATATATTTGTTTTGTATTTGCTTAAACTTAATGTTCAGTTTTGCTTTATCTGCAAAGTTTTTATTGAATCACCAAAATGAAAAAGAAAAAAAGCCATCACTTGACTCTTTGTAAAGACTGAGAGTAACAAGCTGATCAATAAGACAGATCTAAATGTTGTTTTACAATATGTAAAAGTAATACATTATAGATTTGCATAAGGCATCAGCACAAAATATATACAAAATCTTTCCACTATAAGGCAGCTTGAAGGCAATTTGATTTCCAAAAAGCATGCACTTCAAAAAAAAAAAAAAAAAAACTGTTCATTCACTGAACTTTTAAGATGGCAAAAATGAAACTTCTTACAATAAAATATACAATATTTTATCTGGAGGTATTGTCCATTCATTGGAAGAAAAGAACAACAAAAACTATGTCCAATTAGAAATGTTTCAGTAACATTCTCTACTTTCTACCTCCTTTCATAAACATGGAACAGGATGGATTAATCATGGAAAACTGACTTTAATTCCATTGGAAATGAACAACTATACATCACTGCCTTCTAAATATTCTCCTAAATAAATATTCTAAATACTGACTGACAAAAGCTAAGAAAAAATAATCAACTATGGTGAGAGATTTCGTATTTCAGCAAGAGTGAGAAGATAAGTGTTTTTATTTCTTTTTCACCTTTTTTTTCCTAATTTACACAAAGCAATAGTGTAAATGAAATGTGTGCAAAAAATCCTAAACAAATCCTAAACATTACACAAACCCTCTTGTAATCTCAGCCAGTGATATTAACAATTAGTTTAATTAGCTCTTGAGAAATTCAGTATTCTCTCCTTATGAAAATGGGGGGTGAAACAGGAGAAACAGCCTGCACCTCAAGAGAAATTACTTTTTCTGTTGTTAATAGAGTTAAAATTTTATTCCTTGGATTTTATGGCTCTTTATTTTTTAGTTGTCACATGTCCATAGAAGGGAGTGGTATCTGCTTGCATTGATATGTATCCCTGTGACACTAACATCATTTTTTTCCCTTCTCCTGTATAATTTTAACATCTTTGCCAGAAGAAGAAATCAGTAGAACTTCAAAAGCTTGCATGATGTATTTCATGCTTTTTAGTCTGCCCAATAAAGGTATTGCTGTTTTGTGAGTTTTTTTTAATTTATTGTATTTAGATTAGCATGTTTCCTTCACTACACTTTTTAGAGACAGAGATCAAGACATGATAGATTAATTATAATTGCAGCCTTTCAGATTCCACCCCCCTCCCCAAAATTTTCTGATTTGTTTGGTCTTCATGGGATTATAAGGTATGTATGAGCTGGAGAGAGTTTTGTCCTCTTCTGAATAGTTTCAATGAGACATGTAGCAACTACCACAAGCACAAATATTTGTCAAGAAAAAGCATACTGCTATTTCTCCTGAGTTTTTTTAAATTTATTTTTATACAGCCAGTTAATTATATATGTGCAATATATCCTTGAATAAAAACTCATAGTTCATCTTTATCCATCCCCAGTCCCCTTGGAAAGGTATTTAAAGCCATAACTATGTGAACTTGGGGGAGTATGAAAGCAACATACCTTGTTCTAATCACAAATTGGGTATCACACTTGCTGTCTCATCCACTTGCTCCTCCATGGTACAACGAAATTTTTAAAATGACAGAAGAGGGGGCCCATTTAAGATTCTTAGACCCTTACCCACAAGTTCTAACATGTAGGAAAAAAAAGACTGAGGCTCATTTTTAATAAATTACATCCTCTACCTTGAGAGCATTATGCTTGGTCTGCAACAGCTGTTGTTTAGTTTTTATTTCTTCTTTTTCCCTTTCATCTGTGATTGTTCGGTGAAGCACATCTCCTCGTTGAAGCAGTTCTTTCACAGTAACCTCATCATCCTCACTCTTTTTTATTACAAAAAGAAGAAGCATTAATTTAATCCACATTTTCTCCAGATAACAAGAGACAACTGCTATTGTTGTTTTCATCATCATCCTTTATACATGATTTTTTTTAAAAAAAAACCCAAAAAAACACCTGGTTTTGATTTTGCAGCAAGAGAGGGCAGAAGTTAGATCAAGGTCTACTGTTAGATCTCTGACTGATTTTTAGATTTCCAAACATTTCTGATTCAATATTTCAGTATAAGCAAATCAAACTGCAAGATAAATCATCTATCATGGAAGGCCTTGGGCTAATAGTTTCCTTTCAGCCTCAGCCCACCTTCTTGAAAGCACTGATAGGTTGCTGTTGACTAGATCTTTCACCACCTGCCCTGGCCAGTTTTTCATATGTTGTGTTAGAAGCACGAAACTCTCGTAACTCAGTGATAATTCATTACATATGATTTATGGGTAGATCATAGATTCTTATCCTTGAACCACAATTTGTATTTGTCTCTGGGTGGTAGCTCTTAGCATTTTAGTAAAAGAGTAACTATGTCCCAAAAGCCACAGATCCTGCCATCCCACCCTTTATAGATTGCAAGAAGAAGGTACCTGCCCTGAGAACAGGGGCTGAGATCCTACATGATTCTAGTGAAGTGTAAATCTCTGCCAGGGAGGCAGGCAGGAGTCTGCTACACCCTGCCTGACTGCTCCCCAAATGTAAGATTGCTCATATTTTCCTTAGAGCTCAAGAGCAGCCAGAGCAAGCCTAATGTACTCCAGCAACTGAGCAGTAACTGGGGAAATGTGCTTATCCGCACTTGTTGCATGCCAGAGTGTGGATCTCATGGTAGGAGGTCATCCACACCATAGTGTGAGAACATTGCCTTCTAATGATGTTGATGTGTGATATTCTCTTGCTGCCATCATTCTTCAGGGATAAATATCAGTGATTATCACTGAAATCAACAAATTCCAGGTGGCTGAAGATTTTAAATTAAGGATGCAACTGTTTGCTTGCATGAGAAGGAGAAACCACATTTTTTTTCTTCTCACCTATGATACAGTGAGATATTTTATGCCAGTATTAAAAACTGTTCTCATGTTCACAAGACTTATTTTTGCAGCAGCACTTGTACATATCACAAGCAGGATGTTATCCTTTATAATCTAAAATTCAATACTTTGCAGACAATCAAGAGAGGGGAGACATGAAGGAAGAGTAAACAAAAAAGGAGTATTATTTCAAATAATTTGCATGCCCCTGGGTATTTTGAAGGAGTATCCATTCTTAGTGCTAGCATAACTAAAACAACAACAAAAGAATCATGTGACTCCTTTAAGAATAACAGATCTATTTTATAATGAGTTTGGGGGGATTAAAAGCAACTTGAATGTTCATTAAAAGTTCATGATAAAATAAATGTTATGGCACAAGAGTGTTGTTGTTATTGAATGTAGGTATAGTTTTAGCAAGAGCTGAGGATTAGGAACTGTGGAAAGCACATCTCGGAAACAACTGACCTGGAGAAAGTATTTTTAAATCTAGTCTATAGCTAGAGGTTAAATGGTAAAGCAATTAAAGTAGTTGGACATCTTATGACTGCCATTTATGTCTGCCTTGATATTATTAAACTGTGCCCCAAGAACCTAAAGTGTTGAGATGCTTGTGAATCAATGGTTTGGACTACAGAGGCCTCCCTTCAGACTACAGCCAAAGTTGCAGTGGACAGAAGCAGTGGCAGTAGCAGTATAGATGGTTTTGAAACGATTAACATGGAGCCTTCACCAGCAGCAGGAGACAGACACTGAACGGCAGGTGTAAGAGAAGTACAAGGTGCTATTATGCTTCAGAAAGCAGTGAGGTGTCAAGATAGGAACTAGATCTGAAATGACACTTCTTGGAACAGAGTTTCCCAATGTCTGACACCTTGTCAGCAAGAACGTTACAAAAAATGTCAGTAATGATGGTGTGTATACCTTCCACTGTAAGATACAGGAAATTTCAATAAAACGGTTAGGGATAGGAGTGTAACTGACAGGCAGCACTGGAGGAATTTTCATGGAGGAACACAATCCTAAGGCATAAGTAGTATAGCCAGTCAACATCATAAACACAAAAGGCATGCAGACTGATGAGATTCACCTATGTGAGCAGAGATTACTACATGTTTGTGACAGGCATTTTAATCATTTTACATAATTCAACAGGAAAACTCAAGAGAAAAAAAATCTGCAATTTTGCCACCATTTTGAAACATACTTTCATTAGTTATTTCTCTGCTTCTGAACAAATGATGCAGCTTTCCAAGTTTTCAGTAAATCTGATGCAGAAGACATCAAATGTAGATATTCTATCCAATTATGAAAGCATTTAAAGATAGCAAAAAATTGCAGAGAAGATTTAAGCATATCAGAGTGCAGCTATCGAATTCCCTCCTTGTTCTCTATACAAATTTAACAACAGATGTGTAATTTAACCATGTGTTTTAGGTACTAATACAGCAGGACTTGTTCCCTTATATCCAGCATATTGTCTAGAAGGATTTGAAACATCTGGGGTCAAAAATGGGGTACTATTTTAAAGTGTTGGAGCCATATACACATTTTTTTCAAGACTGTTTATATCTCTGATAATAATTTACAATGCAGAATAAGGTTAAGTGACAGATTTGTAGACTGAACCAGACCAGATGTTTTCTTATACTGAATTAATCTGTATTAGAAACATAGGCAAACTTCATGTGGCTCTTGGGAGGCTTTACTGCACCTCTCCAGGAGTGTGAAAGTTGTGAACTTTCTCCTAAATGGTTGCTATTCAGCTGTGTGGTGAGCTCTAAGTTGTAGAATTGTAATGGGAGGGAGGGTGTTCAGTAGGGCTTTGACACTTCCTCTTTAGGTCTTGGGACCTGGGAGGTGGGAGAGGAGATAACCCTTGAGGTGAACCTGGGATTTGGGCTGTCTCTTCCTGTGACTTAGGTGGCAATCCCCTGGGTTTACCTCCCAATTCCAGCTGGCTGGGGAGCAACACAAGTACTGGGTTGTCCTTGGGGCTCAGGTATTTCACCCAAGGGATGCCTGAAGAGATAGTCAAGGAGTGTGTGATAGCATCTTACTAGACAGGAGAGGAGAGATTTAATTCCTGTATGCTGATGGTGGGGGGAGAGTAACTGCACATATGTGTGTCTTTGTGTGTATGTTGGTGTATCTGTGTGTCAAAGAGAGTATGACAAAGCAAAGGAAGGAAATTTTTGTCCCTATATATATTTATTAAATTGGGGCCAACCTGGTCATGCTGACCATCAATATTAGGCTTGTGAACTACCATCTATCACTGCAAGTGGATGTCCAGGGCAAAAATATTGCCTACACTGCCCTTATATTAATGTCTAAAATAACTGTTTAGGTCAGAGGTGGAATGTTACTGGAAGGCAACACCGATCAGACCTGGACAGCACAGGGAATGAATCACATACAAACACCTAGAGATCTGCATGAATTCTAACCTTGATCCAAATGCTTCATTATAACATACTTTTCTGTTCAGTTGTGATAATTTGCCAGAGAGGAAAAAAAAGTAGTTTTGTGTAATAAAAGTTAACCTTGAATCATATTACAAAATACTATGATGTCAGTGCTATAAATATTAAACATATCACCACAGTTTTATAACAGCTCAACAGAATGATATGTGTAAGGGGTAAATGTCTAAAGAGTCAAATGCAAACACAGAGGTTTCTAATTTCTGCTCAAGTATTCATTCCATTTCCATTCCCAGTTCATTCATACTTCCATCACAACCAATTTACCGTATCTTTATTGAAGTCTTCCTCTTTCAGATTCACCCCCTGCTGAATTTCAGCCTCCAGTGGTTCAAGCAATTTTTGTATATCGAAATTAAGCTGCTCCAATTCCTTCAAAGGCATGATGGGCTTAAAAAAATTTTGGGAAATAGGAAAGGGAAAGGCGAATGGAGGACTGTTAATTTTACATCACATACAGACATAAATCAAAGTGACATATCTACTTTGCTCCCAACTGTTAAATTAATTACATATATAGTTTTGGTTTTTCACAAAATAGCTTATATGTTACAGAACTGGTGGTAATACCTTATTTACTCAGGTCTTATTTATGGCTCTTACCTAGCAGTTTCTTTGTGTGTGGGCAGGGGGACTTTGCCAACCATATGAAAAAATCATAAATTATCAAAATAAAAAATGATATTTAAACTTTAAAAAAGCTATAAAAAGATAAAATTATACTGCATATCAATCAGTATCAACCTATTTGCTTTTTTTCTCAACTTCTGCATGAACAAAGCAAACAATGGATAGAACTTTGAATGGAAATGGTGGCATTTAGATATGTATGTAAAGAAATATTTAATAGAAGAACAGAAACTGCAACTTTTACAAGAACTGAAGAAAAGAAGAAAAGAAAACCTCTTTCCTGATACTCAGATGAAACCTGGTACAACAGAAACATTCTGAAGCTCCAGCCAAAATGACTGAATTTAGCCATTTTTCATGCATTATTTTGCTTTCAACACCAAACAACTGTGTTTTCATTATTCAAGGAATTTTGCATATATTTGTGTAAAAGTACATCACACACACAGTAATTATACATATAGAAATATTACCCATCTGCGTGTGTGTGTGTGTGTGTGTGTGTGTGTGTGTGTTTCAAGCAACATAGGGATTTAGAAAGCTTTAGAACCAGGTTTAGTTATTGATTTATGTAAATTATAACACTTATAATACTGCATTCAATTTAGAATTTTACAGTGACTACTTTGATGTAAAATAAGCTAGATCCTCTCAGATTTCTTCTCAGCAGCACATAGGGAAAATTAATTTATAAGCATTTACTTACAATTTAATTTAAAGTCTTAAGTGTATTCTAGGGCCTAGATATAAAATGATAGACTATTACACAGTGAACTTTCTTTTTGTAAACTTTAATGATACCAGGTTGATGTGATGCATTTAATCATTCATAAACAAACAAACAAAAATAGATAAAAGCTACTTTTCAGCTGCCTAATATTAGGTCTACTTCAAAGAATTCCAGATTTTAGACATAAATCTACTCAACTGATATGATGACACCAGCCAAACCTTCCTGCAACTTAAATCAGAATTCACTATTCAGGTGTATGAGAAATGAAACTGGTTCACACAAATGCCTACTATTCTCATAATAATAATACAAGATTCAACTGAGTGATAGATTCATCAGCTTCAAATGCACCAAAAGATCATGTATGTCAGTGGTTCTCAACCTGTGGGTCCCCAGATGTTTCTAGACTTCAGCTCCCAGAAGCCCTGAGCATTGACCATAGTGGCTGGGGCTTCTGGGAGCTGAAGTCCACAAACATCTGGGGACCCACAGGTTGAGAACCACTGATGTATGTCCTCAAAGCTTCAGTTAGTGTTGCCAGTGTAAGACATTTTGGGAGCTGTACTGAAAACATGAAAAGTCAAAGTTTCACTATGTTTTATCTAGTCTATCTCCTAGTCTAAAGGTCACATGATTTATTCAGCTCTCCACCAATCAATCTATGCAGTTTTACATGGATAGGATTCTAACTTCTGTTACTGGAATAACACTCTGTTTCCTGTATTCCTGGAAATCTGTTCCTGAGATCTGGAGTCTCTCTAGGACAGAATGATATGTAGTATGGAAAGCTGAGGCACAAATGGGGGAAAAAGGTGACTCCCTCCTTGGTTTTGCTCACATAACATTTCCATTGGATCCAATTAACAATATGCAGACAGAAAATAATTGTATTGTTGATTGCTGCTAACAGATCAAATTGTTCTAGATTCACAAGATTAACTAGCTCTGTTTTACTTCAGTTGTTTTATTTGACTTTATCTGTGATACTTAACAGTTGTTTTATAATGGGAAAAGGCATAGGTTTCTTATAAATATCCAATGAAAAACAATAAATATTCAATGAAAAACAAATATGTTTTGAGATGTGTCCTGATGAACACATGGCCAAGCACACCACTGAAAATCTATTCCAAAGAGTCAGGAAAGACAAAGGAGATTGCATATCAAGGAGGGGAAGCAGCAGAAAGTGTGGACCTCCATTCTTTTGCAATGAGAAGTGTATTTCTGCTCATGAAAATCTCATTTGTATCTAAGCCATTAAAGGCTAGAATGTTGCTAGAATTCACCTAAATTTGGATTGGAAGCAAGCCCTGGGGATTCAGAAGGCTCTTCTCAATACTGCTGGAGTCTTTAGAAGGGCTGAATGAGATGTGATATGATAGCCATCCTCGAGTATTTGAAGAAACCTTGTGCATATGATGAACCAAACTTATTTCTGTTGCTCCAAAGTATATGACCCGAACCAATGGATTCAAATTACAGGAAATGAGATTCCAATTAATCATTAGGAAGAACATCAGGAAAGGTGAACCAGCCTACCCCAAAAGATGGTGAACTCTCCTTCATTGGACAGTTTAAAGCTACCTCTCAAGTGAATTTCTGCATCACAGGGAATTGGTACTTCCAACTTTATGATTCTATGATTCCGGGATAGGACATGAGTTTCCCAAACCCCAAACCTTACCTCAGACAAAATCCAAGCATTTGTCTCAGCTGCCATCCATTACCATCACCCTGTACCACACTCAGTACCGTTAAAGCTTCTTCTTACATTATTTATTTGTAGGACGTAGGAACACCAGAAGGAAAAGTAACAACTATGTGTTCCTGCCCTGTGCCATCACATCTGAGTGATGGGATGTGATATATTACAGAATTATTATCTGTTTCAGGGGCACTTGCAACTGTAAGAGCACAGAGTTTCCCATCATTCAGGTAGTATTCAGCTTTTACATCCTACTAATCAGACAACTAATCAACTAATGAGGCATGTATGTGGGCGAAACTGAGGATGATGCAGACAGCAATGGTGGGAGGCAGGTGGGTGATGGAGGCAAGGTAAACAAAACAAATCAAAACAATCCAATTAGCTTTGGACACCCTGACACCCTCCCACTTACCCCATTTTCTCAACTTCTATGCCTCACAGTATTCTACCATCATGAATCAAAAAAAAGAAAAGAAGAAGCATGTATTTCAAAGCATCAGAAATATTAATGAGGTCAAGGAGGTGGTGAAATCTTTATACAGTAAAGCATGGGAATCTTAGGGAAGGAGAATGAATAGATTATAGGAATCTCAATGGACTCAAGAGGTTCTAAAAGAATTTATCCAGATGTCAAGACATACTCTTGCCTGAACCTCTTTTTAAGGAGGGTATTTTAACATTGTTACAGAATTTTTTTAAAAAAATACAGATGAATTTCTAGGAATGATAAATTGAAATGTAGTATGTCAGACAAATGTACAACTAAGCAGTTTTAATGGACTCAAAAATGAAACTAACAATCTCATAGAAATATGAGATTATTATACAAATTAATCTTTACCATAGCATTAGAATATAGGCAGAGTAAAGTCAGTTTTTTGAAGGGGTGCAACATGAAGCCAGGAAATTGTACCTATAGTCTGTCAGAGGAAAATCAGGGGAGAGCATTATTACAGCATATGATATTAATAAGTATTAATCATATATTGAACAAAAATCATCATGATGTCTGTAAAAGTCATATCTTACTTTAGACTTTAGAATTCACAGTGTCAACAAATTTGCTGACAATAATATGGTAGACATTATGTTCTTGGATTACAAAAAGCTTCTCACAAGTCCTTGGTCAAATGTTCTTAAATGTGCTAGCTTCGTAAAGCATGCAATAAAGATGGATGCTATGGATAAATAAGTAAGTAAAGAACAGGAAGCAACAAGGATTGTGTACTGAGTTCACCAAATAGTTCTATACTGGAATGAGTGTTAGCAAAATTATTTTTAAAAAATAGGGAAAACCAGTGAGACAAATTCACTGATGACATCAAAACATTTAGGTTGCCTAATGCCCAGAAATATCTCTGCAAACGAGGCAAGTGGGCAACAGAATAACAAATGTGATTCAATGTAGGCAAGTGTAAAGATCTGTGTAAGATATAGATATATATAAATTCACCTATACAGATGTGGTCTGAACTTGCTGTGACTAACCAGGAAAAAGCTGTTGGCATTACAGAGAACTCAGTAAAGATGACAAGAGAAATATATGGTGATTATGGTGAACGCCACATTATGGAACATTAAAAAAGAGATTGAAAATATAAGGGCAAATAAATCTATAGCACCCAAATACTGGTGTACAGTTGTCAATGAGTATTAGTATAGCTGCTAAATAGAGACTGTTAAGTTCATAAAACAATTTCTGGAAGGCAAACAACAGACAAAAATGTTGAGATACTATGCAGGTGTAAAAGCATAGTTGCACTAGTGGTTTCGCTTACTCAAAGGCTGTGTGGAGGTGGTCTCCAGGGCACCCAGTTTTGGTTCAATTACATTCACAACCCTCTCTCACACACTTTTACAGCTGCAGAATTGAGTATTGTGCAACAGATTTGCTCAAGGCCCTGGAACTCAATGTAAAATTGACTGCACAAGTGTGAGATCTAAGAAAGATAAACTAGTAGCTACGGTACACTATCTAAGACACACTAAAATATATATAGGATTTTGGCTTTACAATACATTGTTCTATATGTAAGTCCCACAGTTCAATGGCTCTGACTTCCAAAGAAAAAGCTATAGAACTTCAGCTTTGGAAGAACTAAGGCAGTGGTTCTCAACCTGTGGGTCCCCAGATGTTTTTGGACTTCAACTCCCAGAAGCCCTGAGCATTGACCATAGTGGCTGGGGCTTCTGGGAGCTGAAGTCCACAAACATCTGGGGACCCACAGGTTGAGAACCACTGAACTAAGGGAAGATACCAGATAAGAAAGTGAATGTTTCATTATCATTTCCCAACTTTTACCTTATCGCCTTTCTTTTCTGCTCCTTTCCAGTCCCCTTACTCTGAAATCCAGCCCCACCATTACCTCCCAAAGCTTCTTCCCTTTGGCTTGATTGAATAGTCAGTGAGGTCAGTCAGTTAGCAGAGCCTCTTTTGCTGATGGCATACTTGGCGTTGACACTAGCAGTCATCTTAGCCTATTTGCTGGGTGGCAAGGAGCAGGTTGATCTGCACAGGTTGGCCTCAGTGGACTCACAGAGCCAAAAGATCCTTACTAGATTGTAATACTAAAACTGCTATGTTCCCCCTTCTGTTGGACCTCTATCATTTATTTATTTGCTTTTTGTTTTTTTGGAGGAAATAATGTTAGTTTTTTTAAAAACTATATTGATCCCTGTTATGTGCAGTTCCCAATCTTTATTGTGTTTAAGTATTAGTAGAATGCTGATGAAAACGCTTGAAGCAGGAAGCATGACTCCTTGATAAATAATTCTACCCTGTATTTAATTTCATTTTTCAGATGAAATCTTATCTGAGGGCAAAGCAGTTAAAATTAAAGCTACAAATGACTAGATTAACTAAAGGAAATGTGTAGAGGGAAATAGGACTTATTCTTTCAAGTAAATGAGTTTTTCTGGTCATTACCAGCTTTACGCAAAAAAGCTTTCTAACTTTTAGTGTAGGTGTTTAGTACTTGAGGCAGAAAATATAAGTTGCAACTTCACAAACATACTAGAAAAAATACACTGGATAACTCAATTTGCCTTTATAATATCCATAAATTGCTGCCTCCAGCAATCACTATCTTACCTAATGGTAAGGCTATCTCTGGGGATATAATTAGAACTCTAATACTTTATTTAAAAATAATAATATGTTGATCATATATGAAAAATAAGTTGAAAATTGTATGAAAGCCAACAGTCTAAGCTGTATTTTGTTGATCTCTGTACCAAAGCTGATCTAGTGTGGAAGTTTGCTGGGGGGGGGGTTCTCTCAAGACAGTTCCCAACAGGTTCCCTGAACATATTCTATTTTAGATAGAATATCTGAATGTAAAGTACTGACAGAAAGCCAAATGTTGCTGATTAATATAAGACCTGTGTTTGCTTTGCTTAATTTTTGAAATGGTCCTATCTTACCCAGATCAGAACTGAAGTCTTTGTGAAACCCTTGACTTTAACATGGATCAAAAGTATATATCAAAAGTAAATATAAATTTCTTATGTTCTTCTGTGATTACACAGGCCATTTCCACACTAGGCTGTTATAGCGTGATGATTCCACTTTCAACCTCCTATGGATTCCTGGGGTTTGCAGTTTAGGGAGGGGCCAGCCGGCCCCTCCCTAAACTGCAAACCCCTGGATTCCATAGGAGGTTGAAAGGGGAATCATCGCACTATAACAGCCTAGTGCGGAAATGGTGACAGACTTTGTATCCATTAGGAGAATGTTAAATACAGCACTATGTCCCTTTATGATATCCTCATTCATTTGTGATTTAATTACAAAAACACTAGTATGAAATCACCTTAAAAATCCGTGATGAGAAGACTGGATTTGTGGACTTAACTCTATCCTTCCCCACCTTCCATGACCACAAAGAGAGAACAGTAGCTGGTAGGGAGGTTGGTAAACAGACCAACTATAGCTGGAATGGAAATGCTGAGGCATACCAAGACTCATGCTGTTTCCTGAGCATTTAATAATATACTCATACTCGTCATAGCAGTGTTATTTTGTTAATTTTACATTAAAAACATATTATTCATTTCTACAATAAAAATTGTGTTGATTTCCAAGTATCCATCTGTCAATAAATCTTTATTACAGTCTATGACCACTAATATAAAAGAAAAAGCAAGAAAACAAAAAATAATTAAAGTGAATGGGCAAGACAAGGAGTAAAACAGATCACACTTTCAATTGGGGGTGGGATGATGGACTCCACTGATGCCTGAAGAATTGGACAGACAGTAATGCAAACTTTATTAGCATTAAAAGTAATTTGCAAGTTATATATAGAGCACCAGGGCAAGAGCAGCAAACTCTATTTTACCCCTGTAGTCATGGTAGTGCTATGATTTAAAGCTATTAAAATGAAAAATTGCACATTCTCGAAGTATTTCTTTTTCTTTTTAATTTATTGGCAAACTTGCTGTTTTCTATGTTTGCAATTCAGCACAGCAGGAATACTGAAACAGTTTTCATTTATTGAGCAGGATGCAGTTGCATTATTTCACAACAGAAGTAATGCATATGATCATTTAAATGGAGTGGGAGGCAAAAACAATGACATTCAGAACCTAAAATAAAGTAACTGCATCATTTTTAATAGCATTCTGCAAAGCAGAGATACATGCTAGCTTCCTTGCATGTCTACATTTGCACGTTTTTGGAATGAAAGGGGAACTTCCAGGGCCACAGGGGTAGATCTCCTCTCTCCACCACCGAGACTGGTTGATTTTTGAATTTATGGAAGCTAATATAAGTGACTTTGATTTGCTTCCAGAAAATATTATTATTACTATCATCATCATCATCATTATTGTTATCTTTATTTCTACCCTGCTTTTCTTCTCAAGAGAACTCAAAGAAAAAAGAATAAACACTGCACACACACAATCAAAAGTATGATGCATTCCACAAAACCTTATGCCAAATCTTAACATTTATACTCTTTGTAGCAGTAATAGTCATAGAAGTGGTAGTAGAACTTTCAGTAGTAGTAGCAACAGCAGTTTTCTTTAGAGAGAGGTACATTTCACTTTTATACTTGCTAGCTCTTCTTTTGGAAAACTTGCTCTAAAATATCTTTTTTAGTACACTTTATTTAGCATGTCTCAGTAGCTCTGCCACATGGATATTTCTTCCTACCTTTTCACTTTTAATTCTTTCTGATATGGCAGCAAATCGTTGGTTGAGCTCTGTCAATTTAGGCTCTATTACTTTCCTGCAGTGATCTCCACGGTTTGTCATCAAGTCTACTGCCTGGTCACGGACAGAGTCCACCTTTGGACGCATATCATTCAGCTCAGTCTTTAAGCGCTACAGTCCATGAGTAAGAGACAGGGCTTGAAGTTAGTAATAAAGGCAGGAAAGAAGGAAAAAAAAGAGAAAGAGAGAGTGTGCAAAGGAATAAGGAGCAAAACCATATAGCAAACTTCAAACAAATGTCTGTGTCTAAGCACATAGCTGTGCAGTTCTCGACAGTCCATAACTAGTGTTTTTTAAACAACAACAAAAAACAAAGTTGCTAGAGATAGTGAAACACAATATAAACATACATTTAATAAACAAGCTGGAAAATATCCATAATATATTTACTATTTTCCCCCTCAACAGCTTCTTTGAATAATAAAATCCTCATTTTAAGAAGCAATATTGTCAGAAGAGTGAAAATCAGATCCTTGTATGATTGAACATGTGACATTTAATGCTAAACTACATAACATAATATAGATCAACAAATATTTCTTGCAAAATTATAGCAATAATCCTTATTGTCTTAAAATGAGCATCAACTGCCGAATGTTCATTCTTCGCTATTAAGAAGCAAAAGAAATTTCAGCATGGAGATACAGCTTAAGAAACCCTCAGAGTAATAAAATCACAGAGTAATAAAATTACAGAGTAATAAAATCACAGATGTCTTAATGGAGCAAATACTGTTGGTGCGCTATGCAAGTGGATGCACGTTTTCCCCCCAGAGGAACACAGTGGTGGCAAAGAGTTGCCATGTCTTATTTCTCCAGTGCCTTACTTCTTTTATGGACACTGATTCCACTGCTTTTTGCCTTCTTCTGCCATCACATACACCAGCATTGTGCACCAGGAAGATTCAGGCCAAATAAAATGAAAAATAAATCCTGATATGTGCACATACTTGTAATATGCTGTAACAATGCATGAAACAATTATACACCAACACTTTAAATTCATACAAGCTAACGGAACAGGGAATAAAGTGTTAATTTTAGATGCAGGTTTTTATACTGACGGGAAGATTTCATTGCTGACATGTTCAGTTCCTGACAATCTGAGTTGAGTGGGGCGAAAAATTTAAGAACCCCATCAGATAAAATCTCCCCTCAAAAATGTTTTGAAAATGTGTTAGTACTCTTTTTTTATAGTCTCTTTCCAGTGCTCCAACACAGTTTGTTTTATATTATGTTCTACATTTTGACAGAAAAAGGATTGGATTTTGCACTGGTATGTTCTTTTAAATTATTTCCAAACCTGGAGCATTTCAGGTATAGTCTAGCAAATAATGACAGCAAATAGCATGTTTTATGAATGTATTTGTAAAACAAGAAGATTTGTAAAGATGTTCAAGGCTAATCTTCCAGGAGACTTCTGTAGCTGATTTCAGATATCATACTTTCCAGACCACCCTGCTGGGTTTGAATAACTTGAATGGGTGGTGTCACCTAAGCTCAGCTGCAGGAAGCCTATATGGCTTTCCTGCTGCAGGAAAGCCATATAGGAATAGCTTTAGTATAGTTATGTATAAGGAAAATCATTATAATATGGTTTGTTTAATGTGATTTGAATCCTTCTATTACTATGGGATATATCAGAAGCAGTAGTCATGACACATTACTATGCAAATTGGGCATGGCCACGTTAATGTGGTCCACCAACTAAATACCAACTAAAAGAAATACCAACTAAATACCAACTAAAAGAAATACCAACTAAAAGAATACCAACTAAATACCGACTAATACCAACTAATACCCACTAAAATAAACTAAATACCAACTAAAGGAAACTAGGAGAGAATGAAGGAACATAGAAAGATTTGTTAAAGTAAGAGGGTATAAGCCCTCTGGTTTCTCTGTTAGCTCTTCTGCTATTATTAGAATTGCTGCTGAAGAAGACAGTAATTGGAGTAGAACCAATCAGAATAAACAGAGTTTACTGAAAAAAGTGGTACAAGAAGTAGCATTTTCTACATGAATAACAGAGGACAAAAACTTGAAGAAGAATCTTTCCAAAGGGAATGAAGAGAGGCACTGTGAGGACAAAAAATAAGAACTTTGGAAAAGTAAGCTCCATGTTATGAAAATAAACAAGGGTAAAACTTTGAAAAGACAACTGCTTGTTGCATATCATATTTGAATAAAGTGGCAAGTTCTGCTTAATTTCTATAAAGACATTTTTCACTATTACACATGTATTTTTATCCCTTCCTATTTTAACATGATACTACACATCTCTCTTCAAATGATAAACCACTTCCACGAGGATTATATCAAATTCTAATACAATGTTGTCAAGCGAAATCATTGCTTGCAGAGCTAAAATCTTTGAAGTGACATGAATATGAAATATATAACAATTCTCAGAAGAACGGATATTTGATAAAAGGAGAAAACTGATAAAAGAATGCTTGTGTTCCATTTTTAAATAGATATAAACAGTATTCAGGAGACAGAGGCTTAAAAATAAGTGTTCTACTCACCATAAAATCCCCAAGCCTTGAAAAAACATATTTGGCTTTTTTCTACCAGCCTGGCTTACTTTTATTCTACTTAATTATGCAATTTAAAAGCTGCTGGATAGCTTGCAAAAAGAAAAAAAAATGTTCTGCTACCCTTTCAAACAGATTATTTTAATATGTAGGGGACAAACACTGGATATACAATACCTGTTGGGTTTAGATAATAAATGGTTTTGAGAAAATTGTGTTTCTTACCTTAAGAGTATCTTCCCTTTGCTGAGGTCTTTGAGTTTCAGATTCATCCAAAAGTATTTCTGTCCTATACATCCAGGTAGTAATGTTAGCAACATTCTGATCAAAAGTTTCCATGTGTTTCTGATATGTCTGCACGTACATAAGAAAGCAGAACATGTTATTGTTAGAAGTAGTGATAGAGACAAAAAGAAAAGCAATTAGAATAACATTAGTAATATTGATCAGGCTCAAAGAACTAGTTCCACATTAACCCAAGAGGACTTCAGAAACCCAAAGAGTAGATCTAAATCAGAGGTGAGAACGATGTGATTCTCTGGTTGTTGCTGGAGTGAAAATCCTCACCAGAATTCCTCACCATAGGTAAAAAAATTTAGACCTGTAATTTAACAATACATGGAAAACTGTACAATCCCCATTTCTGTATTAAATGCTACAGTGGAGAGGACTTCCATATCTGCTTCTTCAAAAACAAAAGAGAAGTACATCTACCATATAGAAGTCAAAGTTTGTCAGTTTGAGAGTTTGTCCATTTGTCTGTGTCAGGCAGGCGAAGACCTCATATGATTGGCTGTGTGAGGCAAGTAGACCTCTTGTGATTGGCTAGCCATGAAGATTCTATGGAATCCTGGGGTTGGCAATTCAGGGAGGGGCCTTTAAAATTCTCAGCCAGAGAGCTCTGGCCAGTTACTATGGAGATGAGGCCCAGCAGCAAGAAGGAGGACAGTGTATCCCCTTAGGAACCCAACCTCTGTATGTTTATAACTCTAAATACAGATTGAATTGGGGAATATGGGGAAAAGCTACATATACTGGACAAGACAGATTGAGGAATTAGAGACACAGGAACTCAAATCTCTGTATTTCAACCACATCTAATTCGTAAGGTAAGGTAATTCCTAAGGTATTTCTAATAAGAATTACCTATGAGAAAATAAAATCACAGGCAATGCCGGGTAGTTAAAAATCATTTCAACTGTAAAATGTTTTAATAACAAGAGCAATGTTGCTATCTGTATGGCAGATTAAGAATTAATGTAAAGGAAAACCGCCGCCTAAATTTTTGGGAACCCCCTCCCCCTGTTTTCCCATTTTATACTATCAAGAAAAACTTAACACAAAACTATAAACCTGAGGTTATGATCCTTTGGTCCTCTAGATGTTTTATCATGCCACTCCTACCCAGCATGGCCAATGGTAAGAGATTAAGAGAGTTGCAGTCTCTCATAACAGACAGAACATGAAAGTGATGAAAAATAAATTACTTTCAGAGTTAAAATATCCGTAGAACACATGCAATGAAAACATCTATTGTGCATCCACTGTGTACCAGCTTTACAAATAACACATGCCAAACACACATTTCTGAATCCTGAGAGCACATTGTGCAAAACTTTTATTTTTCCCTATAATGTAGTTGTTATTACACTTGAGACTGAATGTTGCAGTTGTAAGAATCAAACAGCTGTGAATAGTTAAGATGGACCATATGCTAAATGATGTTGGTTATATTACTTGCTCTTTGCAACCTTCCACAAGCTTGCTTTCAATTCACTAAGTTCATTCTCCTATTATCTTTTTACCTCCAGATCCATGAGGTTAGAGCTATCAATGTGTTTAACAAGGTTGACTTTCCCAACAGCCAGACAAATTATTAGCTGGCACCTAGATCTGGAAGCTGTCTGTAGGCCAATAAAGGTCTGACTTCCAGAGCTTGTGAGAGGGCTGTGTTATTCTCCAGAACTGGTTGTAGCTCACTGAGGATGTGTTTGAATGGTCTCAGCTGGGGACTGTAGATGACCTCTAGGGGTGTTGCCCTTTTTCTTTTCTGTTTTGGTTTGTCTTTATAGTAAATGGTTACTATCTCGCCTTATCCATTTGTTCCTTCACCTCCTTGGGTGTGTATTGTAGTTTGAGAAATACCTATTTTAAATCCAAGAATTTTGACCCACTATCTTGTGAGCCTGAGCAGATGCAGTTGTACTGGAGGGTGTGACTGTGAACAGTAGATTTGGTAGTACGTTCTGCATAGAAATTGGCATGTAAGTACATGCAGTAATCAGTGCTTTCAGTAGAGTGTGGTGCTTAGAAATCTATTGTGCAGTTGTACAGTGATATCAAGAAAGTAAATTTGTCATGTGGATTGTTCCAGGCTCAGGCTGACAGTAGGATTGAAGTTGTTGAAATCCTGGTGGAGCTTCTCAAGTTGACTGCTTTCTGTGTGGCCAAATTGCAATGATGTCATCAAGAACCTGTAGGCAGAGGAGAGATTTTTGGGTGCATGTGCTGACAAAGCATTGTTCCAAGTCAGCCATAAAGATGTTGGCATACTGTGATGCCATGTGTGTGTCCATGACAGTGTCACTGACTTGGCGGTATACACTAGTCACAAAAACGAATAGTTATGAGTAAATACGAAGTGGCAGATCTGCTGTAACCTCATTAAGGATGGTATTCTTGATGGCTTGTAGTCCATCCCAGTGTGGGACACTGGTGTATAGGGATTCCACATCCTTAGTGGCTAGAATTATATTCTTTGGCTGTAATGGACTGTATTTTCTTCAGACAATAAGTTATATCTTTCATGTAGCTTGGAGTGCTGATGTCATTTGGCCTGAGATCTGAGTCTCTATATCCAGATATCCCAAGGCTTGGACTGCTTTATTTATATGTTTTGGACAGTAAATAGAAGATTGCTGGTTGAAGCTACTAGGATATGTGTATATGAACGCAGTTCCATACTTCAGTGGAGAATTCTTCAGGTAATGTGGGTAGTGCCTTCAGATATTCATCAGCAGGATCTTTGGAGAAGATTCTGTAAAATGTGGTATGTGATCGTTGTCTTTCAGCCTCCTGTATGTAGGCTGACTTTTCATGATAACCACAGCTCCTCCTTTGTCAGCCTGTCATGTAATAATATTAGGCTTGTTTCATATGTTAGCCATATGAAACTATGCATGATGAGGGGAAATTATGGGTAGACTGTTTTTTCTCCCTTCTCTTATAATATTAGAATCCAGTGAAACTGAACAATGAGAGATTTATAGCAAATCAAAGGACATATGTATTTACACAACACATAAGCCCTTTTCGCACCTTACCTTTTTGCACTGCTAGGTTGGGGTTTTCACGTGAGAAGGCTTGGGAGGAATGCTGTCGCATCCCTCCTCCTTCAGCTCCGCAGCTCCTTCCTCGTCGCATGAATGCCCTGCCTCTTCCGTTCGCAGTGCAGCCTGGGATCTTGCAGACTACACCAAGGAGAGGACGTGCGACCAGCCCAGTAAGTGCATGTGGTAAGTGCACGCGGGGCCCCGGAGTGATGCACTACTGTGCACCATTTTCAGCTTTGAGCCAAAAATGAAAAAATCCATGTGTGGTCTGCGCCAGGCTCTTGAGCGTCACGCAAATGTGAGTGCGTCATGCAGACTGTTCCTCACATTTATGCGATGCTCAAGGGGTCCTTTCACTTCAAAAACGCCGTGCAAAAAGGGCCATAGTTAAACACTGGAATTTGTTGCCATAAGATGGCAATAGCTACCTACTTCAATGGCTACACTAGAGAACAAACAAATTTACAGAGCATAATACCTCAATAGCTTTTAATAATGTGATAATATACTGCCAGAATCAAAGGATCAGACATAGGATGCCTCTGCATACCATTTACTGGAGAAGAACAGAAGAAGAATGCTATTGTGTTTGTGTCTATCTTGCATATTTCCTACAGACATTTATTTGGCCACTGTAGAAAACATCCTGGCTTTTATTTAGTCTTTTTCTTCCTAGAAGAAGGTTGGACTCACTTGAGACCAAATCCAGTTACACTAGTATCTTTGAATTTCCCATTCATGCCTATGGAAAGTTCTCATTTTCATCCCTTAGGATATTTTAAAATAGCTTCTTAGTGAAAACTAAGTGAAAATTGAGAGGAGCTATAAGAAGACAGTGATAGAGTTCATTCTCTCTCCACTTTTTAATATCTTTGTATCTATCCTTATTATCTCATCTTCTCACTGCTCTGTTCCATTTCCTGCTTATATCAGTTCCATCAGTTTTTATTCTTCCTGACAGTCCCTCAACATAGTAGGCCACTGACTCCTTATATGGCTGTAGCCTCTGTTGCACCAAGTATTATTCTTCCTGAGTGTTTTTAAAAACCTGTAAGTTATACACTGTTGGTGTTTCCATTGTGTGACCTGGTCATGGCTACATAAATTCAAGTACACAAAAAAGTCAAGTGAAATTAAAACAAATAATTATAAGATGCCACAAAGATGCCAAGTCTCCAATACACTCTTTATCATCCAAAATAAAATATTTTTGTAGTGCTGCTCTCGGACTTCACATTCGTCAGGGAAGTAGAAAGTAAACAAATAATAAGTAATTCTTACCAACAACAAATTAAGCCACTCCTCAGCTCGTGAAGTTACTGCTATCCAATTACTGCTCAGAAGGCTGAGTTTATCATTCACCAAACTTTCCTTCCCTTTAAGCACCCCTTTCAACCCTTCTCCCAAATCAGTGATGTTCTTCAGCTGAAGTTGGTGTTTCTCAATCTCCTGCTGTGTTGCCTATAGAAAATAGACGCAGGACAAATTAGTATGTAAGAAGAATTTGTACATTTCTGAAATCCATGCTATAAAATCACATTACACTACAACAGAACGAAAAAAAGTTGAGCTTTTCCTTTTTCTAAATTGTATTTTCACATTGATCTATTACACTAAATCTGATTGAGGGACTAACATTTAAAGCTGGATACATTTAGTATTGCCCTTCTCTTATCCTCTTAGAACTAAAAACCTCTGAAAAATCATATCCTGGTTTTAGAAAGTCAGACATGTTTAATATATTAAGATATAGTTAACTCTCCAGGTTCTTGTTTTCTAGTGAACATTCTAGCAAATACTTATTTTTTAAAAAATGAACACTAATTTGCCACATTTTCTTTTCTTTGGTTATAAAAATGAGAAAATAGATCAGAACCAAAGTTACCATCACATTAATCCTTCAGTTCTGCCTATTTCATCAGGATGAGAGGAAGAAAAATTGCATAATTGAAACCCCATTTTGAAAACTAAAGTGGCATTTGCTTGGGATTAAGTAGGGAACATGGCTTTTGTGGTTGGGACAAATCAAGGAATATAGGCTTGGACGATGTGATGGAGTTCTCTGAAGGCTCTACGAATGTACTTGGAGAAGGCGCATGTGGTGAGCAGACAAAATGCATATGCAATATATCTTACAGCTGAACTGCACTGGGTTTGCTAGGGCATGGATCTCATCCTAATCTACCTCACACTATTCTTGTGAAGATATAATTGGTCAATCCTATATGTGTCACATTGAATTCCTTGGAGACAGGATCAAACACACTAATAAATGTTACACTGCAGTGAATTGCATACTACATTATAATTACCACCATATATCTATACATGCACTATTCACCAGCCAACCATGTTTACAATTCTAGCATGTTCATAGAAATTTACTGACCCCCCTCCATCTTTCCTCTCTTATTTCAGCAAGTTACCCTGCTGAATTTCCATGAAGCTTTTCACATTTCCCTGAGCTTAAAGTAAGACTGGCTGAAGAAGTTGCTACAGGAGTTAAAAAAAAAAAAAGACAATAAACCTTAAGAAGCATGTTCTATTTCTTATTCCACTTCCCAATATAAATGTACTTAGTGTACTCTGCATGTACTTTGAAAGGAACTGATGCAGTTTTTGAGCCAAAATATTCACATATTCATCCATAAATAAGCCACTATCTTTAACTATTACCACACTTTTTAAAAAATTATTTCCAGGCAATACAAACAAAATATGATTAAAGGACCAGACATCTTATTTACAAAAAGCAGTACCTCAAATTATGACATTAAGCAGTGTTTGTGCTTACTGTAGGCACATGGGAAATCTGATTAGGAGGATGCCAAGAATAAAACCACAGTTATATCAATCATTGCATTTGATTTCTGTATTCATAACTGAGAGTGATGACATAGATGAAATAATTTCACATGGCTCAATACTGATAGAAGCCCTTTAAAAGATGGTAAGTATATCTTAGTTCTCACAGATGATTATACAGTTATTTACTTGAAATACCTCCACTGCTTTTCATTGTGATAGTGAAAGGTGGCAGTTTTTACTTCATTCAACTAAATGGGAAACACTACTTCAATTATTTTGATTAATATTCATTACTACTAATAGAGTATGTACTAGAATTTAACAGTCACACAGCCCCAGCTCAAAAATAATAAGAGCAGTAAAGGACACAGAGTTTTTCTAAAAGTGCCAGCTGGTATTCCAAACCTGAGAGCAGTCCAATACTTCTTTAACAGGAGTACAAGCCCCAAGATTTTAGAACATATCATTTAATATTAGGCAGTATTTATCTATCTCATAAAGTCACTGTGAAACTTGGGTCATTCTGAATGACCTCAACAGGCTAGAAATGAATTGGCAAAGGACAAATGTGACATCATGAGTACTGGGACGAATTCACTGTGCCAAATGATACACAGAACTTTTCTTAGAAGAAGTATAATATCTTTTCAGAGATTATATCTAGGACTATAGACCTGACAATCCATGTCCCAATTCCATACTTCTGGTTAGATTCAGACTAATTTAGATCCCACTGATTCCAGTGCATCTATTGTAATACGACCATATTTGGATGAAGTTACAATAAAGCACTCCAATTTATTATAGAGTTGGACTCAGGTGGAAATACTGAAGATTCAACCCAATGTTAGCTACCTTCTTGTCTCATGTAACTGCACAGGCTTCTGGACTAAATCCAATTGTTAGTTACAGTGAGAATACAGTAAGAATAAAATCACTGAACACGTAAGGTTTGCAAACATGTTGACCTACAATGTTCCCATTGATTAAATGTTGTTGGGATTAACAGTTTCATTTAAGCCTCTGTGACAAAGCCACCTCTTAATATGCCATTCCAGAAAATCCTATGAAATTCATAGGGTCCATAAGGTGACAGACTACTTGAAACCACACACACACACTTTTCCCCAGATAGTTTCATGAGGTCTCCTCCTCAGCATTCAGGAAGCCTTGTGATTCAGAATAGGGATGTTTTGTTAATCCTACCAACTTTGAAATGAATATTTTTCCCCCTTAATTTACTAAGGTATACTCTGGAAAAATTTGAGAGTTTCTGATTTAGCTTCTCAGATTCACTTAAACTGGACTCTAAGTCAACCATTTCTTTTTTATTAGTTTTATCAGCCACACTCATGAGTAGACCATATTTTGATATTCTAACAGGAGCAGCATATATATGTCTTATGTGTGTGAAATTTTAATGAAATCTCTTTTCCGTCTTGAGAAGTACCCTTTTTGTTGTAAGACTAAGAAATAACAGTAAAAAAACCTTTACAATACAGCTGCCCTAATCAGCAAACCTTATATACTAATTACACAACTTCTAGAGCACTGAATGATTGTTTAACTATTAATGAGATTCAATTAAATACATGCTTGTCTATTTAAAGCAAGCAGCTGTTGTATACATATCTGATAATTTAGTACACAACATTAACTTTTCTGCATATACAATGTGCACAAGACTGAATCAATAGTGTGGTAGAACTATAACTCATGATTAGCAAATAATTATTTGGACTGTTGGCTTTTCAGGCTTGTTCTGGGCTATTATAAACACCTGTTCTCAAAACAGTAAATACAAACATATCAATAATTAAAATTGTGGGTATGCTTTGTTGATTTCACTGCTCAAAAAGTAAACAAATGAAAATGATAAATTATTTAAAATAAATTCGTAAGAATCAGAAAACATCAAAATATTCATGGATGCTTCTCACAGTGCTGTTTAAAAAGTACTTATGGTATTTATATTGTAGGTCATATTGGCAAAAAGTCAGTACAAACATGTACTTATATTAATGGCTAGCAAAATAAAAAAAAAAAACAGAGGATAACAGGGGCATTAGAGGAACTTCAGGCTATGTCTGTACAACTAGATGCACAATAACAAAGCTATCCTCTAGAGGAACCTAGGGGGCTCTTAGAGGATGCTTTTGTCCTGGTGCATCTGGCTACAGGGATATAGCCACATGCTCCTCTGATGCTTGCCACTCTCTCTGGCCACCATATGGGCATGTTTGGGGCCTCACAGGAACTAGGAGAGTGCAGAGGAAGATGAGAAGGAAGACATGGTATAGTCCTGCCTTGAATGAACTTTATGCCCTTCTCTCAGCACAGCATCTTGTCCATTGTTCAGAATTATATTTAGCTTCAGTTTGAAAATAACCAGGAACAACATGGTAGCAGCTTAAAAACATACTCCATGGTGCCCATACTGCTTCAAGCTTCAGGTATGTGGTATGTTCAATATTACAGAAATGGGCAACTATGGAGCATGGGTAGGACAGTTTTCTGCTCCTGGGACCTTCCAGAGGCTACAAAGAGTGCCAAAAAGACACATTGTGTGAGAGAAACTAACATAGCTTTTGAAAACATTGAACAGTGTAGCAGGGGACCTGTAACTTATTTTTAAAAAGTGAATTCCCAGTCCTGGAATCGAAGGAAGGCAATTTACACTGGGACAGCACGGGGAAAAAAAGGCAATTTAGATAGTCTGAAGGGATCAAGGTCACTAAGAGAGCCACTGAGTTTGAAGGCAGCCCACAGCCACACTTAGCCCACCCTTACAGTATTACCTTCATCCCATCATGCAACTGCTTTGAAACATGGAGAAATGAGTGGTGATAATACTGAACTTACAATGTTGTAAGTACAAAATTACTATTCCTTGGTGTAATGAGAGACAAAGTTGGTTATTTCTTATCTTTTTGCACAGATAAAAGATAAGATAAAATGAAGAAGGGGAAAGAACATAATTTTGTGCTGTCGAAAGCAGAGTCACGCAGAGCTATAGGATATCATCACATAAATACGAGAAAAGAGTATAAAGTGTTTTTTTATGAAAATTAAGTGTCACATAAAAACACACACTCTTATCTCGAATAACCTTTACAGAACTGTCTGATACTACTGTATTCATAACTGAAAATCAATACAGATATGCATTTCAGAAATAAAATAATTTAGTAGTTTAGAATTTTATGTACAACACAAATGACCCTGGAAATGTTAGCAGTGGAAGCTAGTGGTTTGCATGTCAGTTGGAGCACCGAATCTCCTTTGTGTTTTATTCCAAATTTTAAAAAGTGTAAGATGCTACTTGGGTGTAAGATTCAACACTTTCAATAATGTTTTAAAAGTTCAGAATAAAGTCCAAAGCAGATTCACCACCCAACTGACATGGAAGCCACCAGCCACTACTGGTTATATGTCTTAGAAACATTTATGGGCTAACACCTAATATACTAATAGAAAATGACAGAGTACTGGGAAGTTTTTACTGACTCAAAAGTTATGAGGTACAGAGACACTGAGACTGCATGAAATTATCCATTTATGTTTGAAAAAAAGACATTCTTTGAAGGGCAACATAAGGACATATCTCAAGAAAGAACATAAAGGGATGGACGGGATTATTGTTTGTTTTAAAATACCCTTTTCTTCACAGCAGCATCATACCTTAGAATAACTTTTTAAAAAATATGAAACCTATCCTGCTTTATAGTTTAAGGTTAATATATTAAATTTTGGGCTGCAACTTTTTCCTATCAGGGTATATATCACCAATCACTAAATAGAGTTGATAGTAAAAGACACTACCAAAACTATTTATAGTTTAAATTGTATGTTGTTTACAATTTTAGGAGGAAAAGTGTTGTTGTGACAGTGAGATAACTCCAAGAACATGTATGTGAGTTTACAAGGGAGGAAAATATATATTATTACCTTGCTCCAGGCGACCTCAGCATCTAAATTGATAGGCATTCCTTCTACTGCTGATCTCTTTGTCAGTTCTGAATCTGTCACTGCCAGCCATTCTGTCAGAGCATTCATTTCCTTTCTCATTTTCCGAGATAATTTCAAACATTTCTCTAGTTCTTGCTTTTTTTCAGTTACCTGTACAGAAAATGGAGGGGGAAGAATTTTAAGAGCTCAGTATTTGAATGTTCTACTTCCATAGCATGCCTGTGATGTACACTAAACACAGTGACTATAATTGCTCTATTCACATTTCTGGCCAAAAGAATCTTATTAGTTCTAAATGAGTGTAGAAGCTATATATCCTTTGTTTTATATTTCCAGTTATCCAAAATAATTCTCAGGCTCACATGCCTTGCTACCTCAACAAGATGTTTAATTCATCTTAAAACATTAGCCTGGTTCATTAACACTAGACATCATACTTGATCCACTATCACGTTCTGCATTCTGCTTTCTACACATATTTAAATATGCTGTTGCTATGTTTCTCTGCCATTTCATTTCTCACCCTACACTTTGTCGGATTTACACTACCAGTACTGTGGAACTGGTTACTACCCTATACTGGTTTCCAGTTGCTCATGGGGTAGAAAAATGTTCTACAAGACAGTTGTGTTTTACAAGACTCAGTTAAGAAGTATCTGTGTTTTCAGAGTAAAGTGTTTCTCATAACACCCAAAGTCAGAAAACATATCTGAGATGATGACGCACAGCTATTCCAGCAATACAACTGTATCGGATAAGGAAAAAGTCCCCGCAGTGAAAGGAGGTTATTGTTTGTGCCAGGCTACTGACAATGAGGGCTGTTCTATTCAGATTACCCACATTCCTACCCAAAAAACTTTTTTTGCCCCGTATCCCTGTCAAGACATTGCTGTATTTAAAAACAAACCAAAACAAAAACCAGAAAATTATATATGGCAGGAGACAGAAACATAGTGACAGATGCAGACATCAGTTCCCTAGCAATACAACAGCCCTTTTGTGTTAATTCTACAACAAAAACGGATCTAAAGGATGAAAACATCTACTAGCAGAGGAGACACTGAATGTTGAAATTTATTAATTAAACTAGCTTATTTACTCGACGTTGCCCAGGGTTTTTATTTTCTTCTTAAGAACTCACCAAACTGTCTTCTCCATTTCCTGTCACTTTACTCCATATTTCCCAATCCAATCTGTATTCAGAGTTGTTAACATATAGAGGTTGGGCTAGGGCAGTGGTTCTCAACCTGTGGGTCCCCAGATGTCTGTGGACTTCAGCTCCCAGAAGCCCTGAGCATTGACCATAGTGGCTGGGGCTTCTGGGAGCTGAAGTCCACAAACATCTGGGGACCCACAGGTTGAGAACCACTGGGCTAGGGAATGCACTATCTTCCTCTTTGCTGCTAGGACTTGTCTCCATAGCAACAGGCCTATTTCAGTATCTGTAACTTTTCCACATATTCCCCAATCCAATCTTTATTCAGAGTTATTCACATACACAGTTTGGGTTCCTGAGGGAATACGCTGTCCTCCTCCTTGCTGCTAGGCCTCATCTCCATAGCAACTGGCCTATTCCAGTACCTGTAACTTTCCCCCTAATCCAATCTGTGTTGTCTGGCGATGCTGAGGTACTGGCTTTTGATATTTTTACTTTGTGTTCAATTTGTGCAATGGCTTTACATTTTTCTGGAAGCGTTTTTTGTTTTGAATTTCAATTTTAAGATTCCTCACATATGGAACCCATACAATCTACTGTGTGAGGCAAGAAGACCTTGTAACTCTGTTGTGCATGTCACTTTAATTTTTCTCACATATGCTTCCCAAAAGTTTTTTGGCATCCTTATTGATGGTAGGCCTCATCTCCATAGCAACTGGCCTGAGGCCCAAGAGCTCTCTGGCTGAGAATTCTAAAGGCCCCTCCCTAAACTGCCAACCCCAGGATTCCATGGAATCATCACAGCCAGCCAATCATACGAGGTCTTCTTTCTTCACACAGCCAATCATTTGCTGACATGGGCAAACAGACAAACATTCACTTTTATATAGTAGATAGGCCCTGCAGCCTGCTTCCACATGCATCTAATATGATAACTCAGCACTAAAGAGAAGCAATTAAAACAGTAACTTTGGGAACCTAGAACCCTAAGCAGAATGTTTCATTTGTCCTCCAACTGCTGCTCTAGTCACGCAGTGCTACCTGAATTCTCTTTCAATTTGACTGGTAAGTGCATTGTCTCCTTATGAGACAACGGCTTGGATTCATTTTCATTCTATTCACAGATGAAAAACTATGGTCACAAAAGGTGATCCTTTCAGCATAGAACTCTCCTGTGAATAAAAATGCCTTCCATTCAACGGAAGTTACTTTAATTTTGAGAACAAAAAATAAATAACCCAGAGCCAATAACTATGCAGAAACTGAAACATAAGCAATTGTTCTGAAAGGTTTGATGACGTCTGCTAACAGTTTCATAATCTGACACACTGAAAGACAATAACCTGCTACTGAAATTTCTTGCAGCTTTTTCCATGTTACAGAAACGTTTGAACACTGAAATATGCATGTAGTCAGGATTTTTAGAGATTTATGGCCAAAAACTTGGCCATTACAATTTAACTGGCAAGCTCAGAAAGGCAGGTCAAGAAGAGTTTAATATATCCCTTAATATATTAGAATAATGCAGGGAGATTATTTTTAGAAGTCATACTTTACAACTGTTATTAAAATAATCACTTTCCTTCTACCTTCACAGGCTTGTTGCCAAAATGCTACTACATTTCTGCTCAAAGACTGGACAGTCTTACACGATGTACTAAATGCACTGGGCAGCTTTTAGCTTTTGTTTTTCAAAAACCTTTCAGATACCACAGTCTGTTCTTCCATTGTTTTTCAAACACCACCTCAGATATTGCAAAAATACTTATATTGTAATCTATTTTTACATTTTTAGAAATCTTTTTCCTATTTATTTTCTATATCGACAACAACATTTCTGAGTATTCCTTGCCTAAGCAAACTCTATGAAATTTATGGGTTCGCCATAAGTCGACATGCAACTTGAAGGCAAATACACTCATCAAAGTTTGGAAAACTGTGATTGGGAGACTGCTGAATCCTTAGATCTGTAGTCCCAAAATAAAGTTCGAAACTCTGAATTCAACAGCATATTCCAACATGCATGTTTACTCAGAAAAAGAAGAAAGTTTACATGGTGTAATGGTGTCAATTTAAGAAGATTGTTCCCACAATATGTCTTGTTTACCTGTGTGTTTTTTCTCAGCAAGCTACCTTACTGTTAAGTGAGCTGCTTACTCACTTTATTTCTATAATTCTAATTTCTAAAATAACTGAACAAACAAAATTACTATGAAATTAATGTGGGTTTGTTTGAATAAGGATAATAACACAGTCTTAACGTTATGCTTCATTGCATTTTTTCAATATTCCAAGAGAAACAAGATTCATATATTTCTAATGATGGTTATATAGAATCACGGGCCAGAGTTATATTTTTTTAAAAATATAAATGTTATTTTGAAAAATAGGAAATACTGCCATCTTAAGGTCTTTCTTTTTCACACAGCTGTTCAGACTACCCTCTCTTGATACATCTCCCAGTATTTAAATGAAATTAGACACCATATGGAATCCTTGATTTTTTTCCTCCCTAAAGTAAAATTAGTCTACAGCCAGGCTTATCTTTATCACATCAGATTGACTTTCCTCAGGAAGATAAGGGAAGAGTGGAAGAGTTACAATATTCTGGTATCATCCCTACATCATTCCTCTCACAGCTGACAAGGCACTTGTTTGGGTGAGGTTTCTGAGTTGAAACAAACCAGAGATAAACTACTTTTCCCATGCTTGCCCTTTTCCTTTTTCTTACTTGCTACTTCCAGTGACTGATTTAGTTATTTTTTGAAATGAGGAGATGAAACAAACCTCTGATTTCCATTTAACATGCGGTTTGAACCAAAGTGTGAGAAAACTGCTTTCAATTTATGTCAATGTCTGATACTCTGTTGCTGTCATCATTGTTTAGGGAGATGCACCAGTGGTCACTACTGAAATCAACAAATTCTAAGTGGCTGAAGATTTTAAAATAGGGGTGTAAATCCTGTTTGGCTTATTCTTGTGTGTGAGAAACCACAACATTTTTCTCCTCGTCTCTGATACAGTGAGATTATTTTATGCCATTATTGATGTCTGTTCTTGCGTTTGCAAGACTTATTTCTACACCAAATGGATGAAGTAGACAAACTGGCCAAGACTTACACTGTACTGTGAAGACTTTAAAATCTGAGTTCTTTGCTTCTTTCTAATCAATTAGGTTGCCCGATTCTTGCTGTTTGTGTGCATATGTGTGTTTTGCTTCACTGATGTGAACATCAGTAGTTTTGTGCTCAGTCTTTCTACAAAAATTACAGAAACCTTTATTTTAAAAAAGAGTTCCTTATATCCTTCTCAACCTGAATAGGAAAGCTCATGGGGAGGATAGTGATTTCTTGATAAACTGCCTTCAAATGACAAGACAGATCCCTTTTTGAAAATAAGAAATTTGTAAATAATCTTCATATGTTCTTACTCCATGCTGTAGTCATAGTGAATACAGGTCTAGACCAGACTTCAGAATGCTGCTCAACTAGGAGGCCCTTGAGTAGTTCTAAGCAATAGCATAACCTCCCTTCACACTATTATTGTAAGGATGATGTATGATGAGTGGGATAAATAAACATGTGATTGCATAAGAAGAATTGGGATAAATGGGCCCAGAACTGGGTCATGCCCAGTAAGTTGAGCCAGGTTAGAGGTGGGAGGCGGAAAGCAATTTTTGGCAGCTGATCAGGTAACAAAACTTGCTCACTGCTGCAGCAATTGAAACCATTCCTGCTGGAGCTACCATCCCACAAGGCCTTACTTAGTGCATACGTGACAAGTGTCAAATTTGTTTAGGTCTATTATTACTGAGATTGTACAAAAAAAAATGTGGAGCCTTATTGTTGTTGTACAGAATTTATCTAGTCATTGTAAGTGCTCTAAAAGCTACCATCAAAAATATATATGCAAACATGCTGATGAATAGTTCTACATATATTTAACTCCACTCCATATAAAACTGATACAAAAACAAAAACAAAGTATCAGTTCACAAATGGCTATACAAGCTTTTAGGGCAACTGTTGGGAAGACATATCTTTGAGGTATTATTATATAGTGAATCCGTAGGTATCTCTCAATTCTTAACATATATTATATTCTAAATGTTATTCCCACTGTATTCCAATTAAATGTGAGTAAGAGATTAGGTGAAAGGTTTTTTTTAAAAAAAATTCAGGCACAGGTTATTTCAAAGTGATAGGAAGTATTTCACAGAAGAACTGAACTTACATGAAATGAAATAGTTTAGTTACATTATCTGAATATTTAATTGGCTTCTGTGAATACTTACCTAATGGAAGTGATGCATTTTCTCAATACGAATGTAAACACAAACAAAACTAATTTCAATAAGAAAAACAAATGAAACTATTTTGAAAAGGAAGATACATTTTTCACATTACAAGTAAGACACAACATTTTTTCATTAAAAGGAAGAGAACATACCTTTGCACCTAGATCATTATACTGCAGTTTCAAAGCTGTGAGTCTTTCATCCAGTTCTTTAGGATTCTCTGTTTGCTGTTTCTGTACAATCTGACGGCCAGTTTTTATGACTGTTTCCACTTCTGATTTCACTTCACTAAGAGTTTTATACAGTTTCTAGGCAACATACATATATATGAAAAAGAAGAGAACTGTTTTTAGTTTAAATTTTTGGGGGAGGGAGCAGAGATGATAGATCACTTGAATCAATGGTATGTCATATTTAACTGCTGTAGTGACAATACTCACCATACAATGGTCCAGCTGTGACTGCACTGCTTCTTGTTCCACATTCCTCATCTCCAACTTTGGCACTTGCAGTTTTACCTCATCCAAAATTCTTTTACATTCTTGTAAGCGCTGCTCAAAATTTGCTGGCTTTTGAAACAAGCGAAACTTCATGAAGACATCTTGCAGTTTTTTCTGAGAAGGACATTGAGACAGAAAAACAGTTAGAGATAGCTTTCAAAATTAAATTTCTTTGCCGAGAAGTGAATGAGTTATGTTACAGCTTTCTGAAGACTTGGAATGGAATAAAGTGTGGTGTCATTTCTACATCCTTAGGGCAATCTTGGATAGCCTGTTCGCTATCCTTTTGAAAGCTCACATAGTATTCAGATGTATGAGAAGCTGCCATAGTTATATCCCTATAGTGCTCTTTAGATTGACATCAGGATTGACATTTGGATTGATATTCCCTCTTGCCCTTTGTGACTGTTATCACTTTTCAAAGAAAAGTAGATAGATAGTAGTGTTAACCATGGTTGTGATGGCTGACCTGAATTAAAGAAATAGTAATGTTAATCTCCCCACCCCACCCCATCATCAATGAACTCAAACAAGCACTGTAAATAGACAACAGTTAATTATCCACATTAAAAATAGTCACACTCTCTAAACTTAAGTATCAGTGGCAGGAAGATTCTAGAGCAGAGAAACACTTCTCTAGCAGTTCACATTGGCCAGAGCAGAAGGCATGTGGGGGTGTTTGTGAGTGAGTGGACGAATTAGTTTCTAACTTCTATGATTAATATTCAAATAAAAAAAAATTATCCTGATTCTGGGGATGGAGGGGAACAGAAGAAAAGGAGGGTGCTTTAAATCTACTGGACAAAAGGTCTCCCAAATTGCTTTTAGCATGCCCCTTTTTGTCAGCTATGGTTGCATATAAAACATGCTGATGATATAGTGTCCTTTCATACTATGCAATCGTAGCACCTTGACTACACTTTATCATATGAAACGTGGAGCTTTGCCATTTGTTGAGGTACAAGAGCACTCTGGCTGTGAATTCTAAATACTCCTCTTTAAACTGCATATCCCAGGATTCCACAGCATGGAACCATGCCAATTACAGCAGACTTCTGCAAAATCGCATCAGAGATGAGATGAGTGGGTGAAAATTTCACTTACATTAATTTTTTGTTAGGAATTTGCAAGTGTTATCATATTGGGAATCAAACTTGTTTTTCTTTTTATGTGAACGTGGGAGAAACTGAAATAGATCATCTATCCAGATCCATGTCTTCAAGTGTTTAAATATTCAGATTTGGGCTTGAATTCCAGTGAATTCAAGCACATTAGGCTTCAATTGGGACTACTATCATTTTTCCTGAACTGTTAACACGTATAGGTCAGGCAGGTACAAGAAGATTCTCTCTGTTTTGAGACTACCTGCACCTACTGAATTCATATGGTGCAAATCGAGACAATTTCATTTCATTCATTTGCAAACTTCTGCAAACTTTGGAGAGAACTGGAATAGCAGCTACATTCCCTTCTTCAATTAAAGTACTTTTTCAAAGACTTCAAGCAGTGAAGCAGTGAGTAGAACCACACACTGCCTCAGTGATATACGAGCAGAGCAGAAAGTCACCTCACCATGTTCTCTAGGGATGTAAACATTTAAATATTCCTTTTTTTTAATGCAAAGACCATTTTTTTCTGTAGTTTTCTCACTCATGTGACAAAATAAGTATTTCTGAAGACTTTTTGCATGGTAATCACACATCTTAGAGTGTTTCAGTAAATAATTCTGCAAAGAAATACATCTTGGTGGCTTTTTTTTTTCAGGAAAAAAATTGTAGGTTTGGGCAAAGCACAATTGTGTTTTCCTTTGGAGAAACTATTTCTTTCTGCAAATCTTCCCACAATTTTTGCACAAAATCTCTATTTGTGTTTCTTTATGTAAAATAGATATGGTGTGGTGGTGATCATGGTGGTGGTATGTGTGTGTGTGTGTGTGTGTGTGTGTGTGTAAAATGCACATGGAGGGTGGGGATTTTTGCACAAAATAAGGTTTTGGTGAAGAAAAAAATGCACAAAAAGCACTGCGTATTTAAATCATTCACTCTTGCAGGAGAGAAAAAGGAACTTAGTTTTGAAAAACTTTTATGAAACAGAAAAAACTGTCTAAATTACTAATTCTTTTCAGTTTTTCAAAACATCTTGTGAGGGAGGAGTCTCCCCCTCCAGGACTGACCTCTTCCCTGCATTCTGATGGCTGATGGGAAGAAGTGGAGGGAACAGCCAAGCAAGGAGGATAGTATAGTTTGTGATGGAGATCCTCCTTCCCCCCCCTTTCTATCGGCATGGTCATGTGTCCATCTGAAGGGAGAAATGGGCAGCCAAATAAGAAGGTTCATATGTCACTAACCAATGATGGACAAGCTTCAGCCAACTACTTTCCCTGACCCCCTTCCATCTGCAGAGCCATGTAGTGGCTGGCAGGAAGAGAGAAGGGAGAAGTAAAGTAAAGAGGTTCACCCCTTTCTGGCTATCATCACCAATGACAGGCGATCCTTCTTGCTTCTCTGCACTTTAATATTTCCCTTTGAATTAGTGAACCATTGCTGCTTTCCGTTGGAGGGGGCACTCGGAGTGGACCCTGAGGTTCTGGACTTGCATGTTCAGGTTCAGAGGTAAGTATATCTCCATCCATCTTAGGAAGAGCAGATGACACCATAAATAATCCAATATGGTAAGCAAGATTAATTAATTTAACTATTGACAAGATACAGTCTTTCTGGAAAAGGTGGTTTTATTCATTATCAACTTCTGATGTATGAAGTCTGGGATACAGTAAAACAAAAACCCTACAAGAATGGTGAAACAACAGACTTGTAAAAGCTCTCCTTCTTAAAGAAGAGATTATATCTTCATGTAAAATTGAATTAGAGGAATTCTTTAAGGTTAATATTAACAATGAGGTGAACATCTCGACAGTTTGGGATGCGGCAAAAGCGGTGATCCAAGGGTTCTTCATCCAGAAAAATATAGAATGTAAAGAGAAACAAAAGAAGAATATTGAGGAGACTATGAAGATAATCACGGAATTAGAAAGACAACTGAAGAAAGACCCCTTGGATAGAGGCTAATGTCAACCTAAGAATCATGCAAAAACAACTTTCGATGCTCACAATGGAAGAAATCGAGAAAAAGTTCCGCTTTACCAAACAAAATTACTTTGAGCATGCTAATAAACCAAGCCATTGGCTGACATATAGAATATAGAAAGAGAAAAAGAAACATCTTATCTCTGAAATTAAAGGAGGAGACTGAAGTATTACAAATATTAAAGAGATAAAGAAGATACTTGGTAACTATTTTAAAAATGTATATCAAGTTAACGGATCCAATAAATTAGAAGAGGTACATGATTCCCTTTGTTCAAAGTGCCTTCCACCAACCTCCCAGGATCACCGAGAATTGTTAAATAAACCTGTTACTAATACTGAGATCAGTGAAGCAATAGACACAGCTAAAGCAAAGAAAGCTCCAGGTCCAGATGGATTGACTGCAAGTTTATATAAACAGTTTAAGGAGCAACTTCTAAAGCCCATGCAGATGATGACGAACTCGATAACTGACTTAAGCTCAATTCCGAAGAGCTGGACAGAGGTTAACATAATATTAACACCGAAAAACAGCTCTGCTTACTTAACATGCACGGATTTTCGACCCATATCTCTTTTAAATGTGGATTATAAAATTTTTGCCTCCATTCTAGCTAACCGTTTGAAGAAGATTCTTCCAGACTACATCCATGAAGACCAGAGTGGATTTATTGCTGGCAGGTAAATGAGAACTAATATAAGGACTGTGCTCAATATACTAGAATTGTATGAGCTCCGTATTGGGAAAAAAGGTGCTCTTATTTTTTTAGACGCATAAAAGGCCTTTGACAATGTCAATTGGCCTTTTCTTATTAAAGTTATAGAAAATATGGAAACGGGGAAGATCTTTGCAAATTGGATAAAAGCAATCTATACTGAACAAAAGGCCCAAATAATAATCAATGGTGACTCACTGGAGAGTATCAAAATTTCAAAAGGAACCCGGCAGGGTTGCCCGTTATCGTCGTTACTGTTTATTTTGACACTGGAAGTCTTACTCAAGCAGATAAGGAATGAAGATTCAATAAAAGGGGTGAAGCTTGGCCGAGATGAATTTAAATATAAGGCATTTGCGGATGATGTGATGTTATTTTTGCAAGATCCGCTAAAACAAATCACCAAGTAAATTAAATCCTTAATGAATTTGGACAATTAGCAGGTGTCAAAATTAATAAACTTAAAACCAAAATCCTCCTGAAGAACTTGAGTCCATTCGAAAAAGAATAATTTGAAAAGAAAGCGGATATACAATGTGTACAAAAAGTAAAATACTTGGGATTTGAGTTGACTAACAATAATAATCATCTATTTAAGAATAATTAGCAAAAAAACTGGAGAGCAATACAGAAGAAACTGGAACGATGGATATCACTAGACTTATCCCTGTTGGGAAGAATATCAGTTATTAAGATGATGATTCTACCTAAAATCCTACTTTTGTTCCAAATGATTCCAATTATAATTTTTAGAAGCTGGCTATACCAGTGCAAAAAAGACCTTTCTAAATTCATTTGGAACGGGAAGAAACCTAGGATGAAATATAAGTTGATGACAGATACAAGACGAGGAGCAGGCTTTGCAGTACCGGATTTAAATTTGTACTATGATGCAGCCTGTCTTTTGTGGATGAAGCCATGGATTCTGCTGGATGACAAGAAGCTTTTGGTGCTGGAAGGACATGACCTTCATTTTGGCTGGCATACATACCTATAGTATGGAAAGTCCAAAGTTCAGAAATCCTTCAAAAACCATGTTATCTGCAGAGCTCATCAAGGTTTGAGAAAGATATAAATCTTTGCTTTGCCCCAAATTACCACCATAGGTATCACCTGTGGAAGCGCTCTCCATTCCCAGACTTAGAAGATATGGTAACTGGATTACCTATAAGGAATTGTTAAAGCAAAATGGAGATCTCACTATACTGAAAGACCAACAACAGCTGGTGGAAGAAGGTTTTTCAATACAGTGGTTTCCATACCTGCAAATAAAGGGGAGATTTAAAAAAGACTGCCAAAATGGAGGGGTTGGACTGAAGCCTACTGAATTGGAAGCGTGCTTGTTAAAAGGGGAAAAACATCTACTCTCCAGATTGTACAGAATGTTGCTAACTATTAATTTGGAGGATGAGGTTATAAAGGAATGTATGATAAAATGGGCAAGAGACTTAGGCCATAATGTCTTGTTGGAAGAGTGGGAAGCAATATGGAAAGAAAATATGATAAATTCAAGATCCTATGCATTGCAGGAAAATATTTTAAAGATGGTGGATTAATGGTACCTGGCACCAAATAGACTTGCAAAGATGAATAACCAGATGAAAAATCATTGCTGGAAATGTACAAATCAAGTTGGCACCTTTTTCCATATGTGGTGAGGGTGCAACAAAGCAAAGAAATTCTGGTTTACTATCTGTTCTAATATACAAAAGATTTTAAAAATGAAGATTGAATTAACACCAGAACTTTTTCTACTGGGTATACAGAGAGTTGAACCAAGGCCTGATTTTCAGACCAGAAGATTAATGTGGCACCTTACAACAGCAGCTAGAATAGTTTTGGCCAGGCACTGGAAACTGACCTCTACCCCTACAACTGAAGAGTGGTTAGAAAATGTTATGGAAACTGCAGAAATAGATAAGATGACTTACAGATTAGGAAATATGGTAGATAGTAAATTTTACAAGGCATGGGAGCCATTAGTGAAACTCCTGCAAAGTAAAAAGATTTCTGTTCTCGCTTTTCATTGCTGATCTGTTTTTTCAATTAATGAAGAACCTTAATTGAAATTTAATTCCTTAATTGTCTCCTTTTTATGTGATGGAGCAGATCAGAGTATTATAACTAAAGTTATTTAATGTATTTATGCTCACCTGTGATTATGGCATTGGAGGGTAAAAATAGTAGAAGATAAGTCACTATTTGTTTTTTGAATTTGAAATGTTAAGGGGAATAAGTTCTATACGGTTACCATTTGACTATATAGGATAAACATAATAGATATTAATGGCAACAGTCTTAAAACTAATTAGCAGCTTTTTAAAACTAATTAGTGGGGTTTTTTAACAGAGCAGCTAAGTAAGATTCTCCTCTTTCCTAGGCCGGAGAGGTTACTATTTTCTCCAATTGTGAGGATTTATTAAAGCAGTATCCGCATTCCAGATGGAAGCATCCAAATGTTTGTAATTATTTGTGTAGTTATTTTGTTCAATTGATTTGTTGGTGTGGTTCTTTTTCTATTTATCTTTTCTATGTTTCCCATTTTCTTTACATGTCTTCTTTATATCATTGTAATTTATGTACTATGAGATTTGATTCAGCACTTTTTGTTGATTTGTATATACATTTGTTGTTAAAAATATTTAAAAAAGAAAAAAAACAGATCTCTCTAGACTGCTGAACTGGTTTCACATTAGAGAGAAAGAATATTGGTTAATGTTTTGTTTTGTTGATGTCAGAAGAATATTAGTGCAAATGAAAACAACTGGTGTCTCACTTTGTCTATTCTGGACTGAAAATAAGATTTAGCTTCTCAAATCTCAAACACTGAATAGATCTTCTCTTCTTCTCTGCCTCATCCTAAATCAATTAAACATCCCATAAACTAAGCCAAAAGAAATAATAACTACAGGAAAATATTTGTTGAGGTACAGGATATTAATATCCCTTGTTACCAACGATTGGTTTCTTTACATGCATACATTATAAGCAACAGGTTTAAACTGAACATGCAAGAGAAAGTGAAATTTACAAACCTGTGTGATATCGATTTGGGACACAATCCTTTTGGAAGCATCTTTACCTCGGTTCCTTTTTTTCATTTCATCCAAGCTAATCTCATGGCTTGTCAACTCTGATTGAATTTTCTGTTGGAAAAAAGGCAACACACTTGAAATCAAAATACATTATTTTCATGAGGAAATATGTAAGATTCCATATCCAGGCTCTGTAAGAAACTCATCAAAGTACTAAGGTGGAAATCTATTGACATATATTGGCAGATGAAAAAAAGACTGGTGATGTGTGTCCTGAAACTATATTTTGTGTTCTGATACCCTCCAAATCAGACTTTGTGAGGTCTGGAAGATGCATGTTGAGAACAGAAAAGGGAAGAGCCATTGAACAAATGGCTTATGGTTTATTGGATGAAATCCTGAGATTATACTTCTTTTTTTCTACTTATTCTGCCCCTGTTATTCCTTTCAAATTACAGAAATGTTTATCCCACTTACAAATAACTCATTAATTAACTTTGGGCTTTTTCGTTTTGTTTTACAGTATTTTTTTTTTGTTCAATATGTTCATCATTTGAAAAACATAACTGAACAAAGTTTATCAGAGAATGTCAGACCTAATATGAGTGAGACAGCCAATGTGTTAAGGCATTATGAAACACTTTTAAAGAGCCTTTTAAAACTATCTTGTTGAAAAAATATGAAGGTAGTATCACCATACCTGATATTAAGAAGAGAAAATTTTAAAAAATTACCATCTGAGAAAAAGGACGCAAGTGACAGTTAAATTAAATCCAGTTCAATGTATTAAAATATTACATGAAAAAGAGGGCAAACTATGTAATTGCAAAGTGTGTTGTATCAACAGAATGAGGTCATATACATACTAGTTTGGGAAACTAGAGTATGATGTAGGTTTGTTTCATCCTTCCAGCACCTTTTTTTTTAAAAAAACCTGACTATATTATCCAAATATTTATGAAAATTATGGTAGATCCGGATCATATAAAATCATGACCTATTACGATCTATTTAATGAAGCATGGGTATAAATTGGGGTCTATGGACTATCAATCCATGTTTTGAAATACAACTTAGGACAGGAGCTATATCTCAGTGAGATAACATTAACATACATGGAATAGTATCAGGTTCAATCGCTAACATATCTAACACCGATGGAGAAACTGGTTTCTGCTACCATGAATACCCATTCTTACTGCACAAACAGTGGGCATTAGAATGTATGTCCCCCTCATTTCCTAAACAGCAAGGTAGTGATGGAGCCATTCTGTTCAAGTAACAGTATTAATGATCATTTCCAAGATCATTGTAACAGGGCTTTGCAACAACTGCGGAGAAACAGAAATCTTAGCTTTTACAACAAAGGAGGATGCATGTACACAGGTTGAGATGCTGGAGAGGAGAAGTGTCAGCGGTGGCCGAGGTCAAGCAGGAGCCGGACCGGAGTCGGGAAAAAACAGCGTTTATTGCAGTCTGTAACCAAAGGTTCTGCAGTACACAAACTGTCCGTAACTGAAAGTATGCCTTGGCAGCAGGCTTCAACAGAAAATAATGAAGGGTTACCTCACCCAGAACACAAAGAGGTTGCTTCACCCAAAATGCAGGGGGTTGGTCTTGGAAGGACTAAGTGGTGGGACGCGGACACAGGCTGGGCTGGAACAGGGCACGGGCGACAGACGCACGGTAGGCCAATGGTTGTTGCTCCGTGCCCCTCCCAGCCCAGCGCCTGCCCTAAAAGACCCCTTGAGCTGCCGGCGGCCAATCCGGCTCGAGCACGCGGCTGAGGGCTCTCAGCTGTGTTACAGCTGGGAGCTCTCACTTGCAGGTGTTTGTCATGCAGCCGCCGGGAGCGGCGGCTTGCTTCCTTGAGCTGCCGCCGCTGCTGGAATGTGGGCGGCGGAGCGGAGGCTTCAGCCTCCTCAGGGTTGGAATCGCGAGTAGGCGGCGCACCGGGATCGGGCCCGAGACCCGCCTCCCCCGGTGAGTCACCGCCCATCACGCCCACTGGCATGGAAGCCGGGCCGGTGGTCTCCGCAACGCCGGGGCGATCCCCTTCGGTGGCAGCAGCCTCCTTAATGCCGGGGTGATCCCCATCGGCGACGGCGGCCTCCGCAACATCTGGGCAATCCCCGTCGGCGGCGGTGCCCTCCGTGGCGACCGGGCGATCCCTGCCGACGACAGTGGCCTCCGGAGTGCCCGGGCCCCCCTCCTCCTCATCAGAAGCGGCCGCTGCGTCAGCCTCGGGAACGCCCGCGGGCGCGGCCATGCCCGAGCCCCTGACAAGAAGAATGTTTCAATGTTTCTACAGTATGCATGTATGCGCAGTCCTTGGCTCCCAAGCCAAAACTGGATGTGCACCTTTGGAGTGAAAATCTTGTGCACTACTGTTGAATAATACACAGCTGAACAAGTGCACTGACTCAGTATAGACAATTTCCAATGCTCCAGTCAATATGTTATCAAATTACTTAAATCTAAGTTATATAGCATCTTAGTGTTTCCAACATCCATTGTTATCTGAGTCATCCATACAAAGTTAACATTATCTGTTTCATCATTCAAGTGCATGTCTTCTTCTGTAAGTTGCACAAAAAATCACATTATGTCACAGAAGAGGAAGTCTTCTTTCTATTATTGCACAGCTGAGGAAACTCGTACACGAGAGTCACCCTGATATGACAATATTTATATTGATTAAAGTTGTAAATTATTCAAAATTTTACCACCCAAAGTTAGATAGTACAGTAACACCCTCCTAATTATTTTAGCTCTTCACAAAAACTGGACAGTGAACAAATCAAAATGATAAAGACTTAAAGGTTTTATGATGAGTGCACTTTACAGCACTGCCACCAGGTGGATGTAAAGTCAAACGTTAAAAAAAATAAAAATAAAACCAATAACCCATACAAAGCTTTGTCAAAAGAACCTGAATGGATCTTGATCAAGGGCACAGTGGTGTAAAGAGGTGGGAAAAACATAAAAACGAAACCATCTCCCAGCCACTGATGCGTTCTTTAGGACTCTATTTCTTTTACCTTAAAAGTATCATTGCACACATAGCTACAAAACTGCTTGAAGTTTTCTGAGGAAAAGAACAATCATTTGGATTATCATTTGGAGCAAATTAACTGACATTCATAAGTATACATCCATCTGTATTGCACAAGATTCATTCTGAGCCACAATGTATTGACCTGAAGCCACATTACACATTTTCAGTCATCTGTTCTTGTAAGTTTTCTCCACTATCACTAAAAATCTGTGCCTTTGATATAATTGGTATCATATTCTGAAACATTTCTATCCAAAATATAGAGCATGCATTAATATTTAAATCCCACTAATTCACTCCATCTATTTTAAAGTATCAACAGAAAAGCATTTTACTTTAGTTAATGCTTCTTCATTAAATACAGAACACTCATGAAAGTTACAGAGTTTAGGAATGTCTCTCAAATATTAAGCAAAAAAAAAGAAAAAAGAAAAAAGACAGACCGGGTAGTGCAAAGGAAGGGTACACTGCTATTCCTTTACTTATTTTTATATGAGATTATATGTGACAATCCAACTAATTAAAATGGAGTATCTGTGATTATGTAATTCATTAAAGGGTTTATGTGATACTTAATGAGCTTTACCAGGAAGTCAACTATAAGTACTAAAGATAATGGATGATAGTATAAAAAAGGCACTGTAGACCCTTAAAGTACTCACTTTGTTACTTCAGTGTAACAGATCAACCTTCACCCACATGTAATGACTTTTAATTTAGTGTCATAAAATTATTTTTTTACAGCATTAAGATAGATAAAACTGAATCACAAATTCACTGAATGGGCCTTTGAAGGCAATATTGCTGTGTATGTCGTCCGTTTCACATTCTGCTCATTAGTTTGCAAGAAATGGGTTAGAAATAAGGCTGCCTAATTCAGACAACTGAACATTTTAGAAATAATCATCAATGGTTAAAAACAAGGTAAATACGACACAATTAAAAATGTCATTGAACACTTGACTGATAAAATTGTAAGACTCTAAGCCAATAAAGACCCACCTGTGCTTCTTGAGGTACATGTGCTGCATCAGTTCTGTCTGCAATGTAACTTGTTAACTGTCGGTCAATGAAGCCAAGAGACTCTTGAATTAACTGAAGGGTTTTGTCAATCTCCTGGGCAGAATGAATGCTTTGTTCAAGAACCTTTTGTCTTCTCACAGCCTAAAAAGGAAACATGGAGAACACAGAAGATTAGACACTGAAATTTTTAAAAATGCTGTTCAAAACCACAAACATAGTAGAATTTGCAGCTGGTACACAACCACCTTTCTGTAAGATAAATTTCTTCTCTTTTTGCCAGCCATTTTGCTTTTTTTAAAAAATAAATTACCACACAGAAATTCCCAATATTTAAACAAATCCCTAAAGAACTAAAGCAAATAATAAGGAATTCTATGGTGAGTAGAAGTCTGCTTCAAAACTAAACACAACCATTCGCCTTAGATACTTTTTCATTCTGAGGCCTCTGGCATCCCCTAATCTCATTATCTATCTCAAGTGATTTCCTTTCTTCAGAACAGAGTAACCGTCATCACTGGTCATTTTAAGATAATCCACTGCAACAAGTGAGAAGGATAAAAGTGAGAGGGATTAAAGCTCTGTTTATAAAACAAATTAGCTCATAGGATATGAATAGTGCCTCAAAGCATAGTATAAGGAATAGTAGAGCATAGATTAAGGAGCAGTAATAATTAGATTTTTATGTTTTGCCATGGTCTCTTTAAAATTCATGGTTCATTGTATCTATGAATGTTTCTTTACAGTCAAAACTTTTGTCACATTTACTAAGGGTTACAAAAGGGGAGCAACACTGGTTTGTGTCCAACTTATGATAAACAATAATCCCAAGGTAGTACATGTAGTACAGCTGAGCTATGTATCTGCCATGCTATATCTGTGCATTTGATTTTGTGGCCTAAGTGTAGAATTCTATATTTGTCTCTATTAAATTTCATTTTATTAATATCTGCCCAATTTTCAAGTTTACCTAGGTTCTTCGGAATTCTGTTCCTATCTTCTAATGTATTGGCCATTCCTCTCAGTTTTGCGTCATCTGCAAACCTGATAATCTAAGGTCCTTCCTGCACCTTACCTGGCTGTGGAGATATCAAGTGTGGGACCCAGAGTCGGCTCTCCCAAGAGGGGAGCGCAACAGCAGCACTCCCCTGTGCACCAGCTGCCTCTATGTTCCAGGAAGAGGGATGGCCATGCCTCTTCCTGCCGCAGCACAGCCGGGTAGTTTCGCAGGCTATGTTGGGGCAGGAAGCACAGCCATTGTACTTCCAGGTCCTCCACAGACCAGATAAATCTGGGATGGTAGCTCAATCAACAGTCATTGACAGGGAAAACCCATCAATTATTTGTGGTGCAATAGCACCACCTGGGGATGTGAGGGTGGAGCAGAAAAGGCCATAGCTATTAATAAAAATGTTTAAGAGTAATGACCCAAAGATAGAACCCTGAGGCCCTCCACTCAAAACCTCCTCCCAGTTTGAAGCACAGCCACTGATGACAACTCTTTGAGCATGGTTTTCCAACCAATTGTGGAGATATTCGACAGTGTTTCCATCTATTCCACATTTAATCAGTTTGCTAATCAAAATATCATGGACAATCTTATCAAATGCTATGCTGAAATCCAGATAAACGACATTCATAACACCCCCACCATCTACTAAACCAGTGATCTGATCAGAAAAAAACAAAAAGATATGATTAGTTTAGCAGGATTTGTTCTTGGCAAACCCATTCTGGCTCCTACTGATCACTGCACTGTCATCAAGATACTTGCAGACAGACTTCTGTTCTATTATTTTTCCTGGTATTATGATCAGGCTCACTGGTCTGTAGTTTCTTGGATCTTCCTTTTTGCCTTTTTTGAAGAGAGGATAACGATTGCCCTTCTCTAGTCTTTTGGCATTTCACTTGTTTTTCAAGATTTCTCAAAAATTATAGCAAGTGGTTCTGACAGTACATGAGGAAGTTGCTTCAGTACTTTGGGATGCAGTTTGTCTGACCCTGAAGATCTGAACTCACTGAGGATGTCTAGGTGCTTCCTGACTAAATTCCAGATAAATCTTGATTTGCAATCCAGATCTCTTGTCAAGATCTCTGCTGTTGAATGGAAACTGATAAAGGTTTTTTTGGGGTGGGGACCGTGGGGGAGAACTGAAGCACATTAGGTATTTAATAGTTCTTTTCATTGTGAATGCTAACAGATCACAACTACCTTATAAAACCTAAAACCTGTGGAATGTGTTCATGAGAATCACTTAAATTACTTTTCAACGGCAACAGTTAATTCCCAATATTTGTTATGCAAAAGAAGTACAAAAATACACACAGTGATGCACACATCTTTTTTGTTTAATCCAAAGTAAACAATGTATACAAGGACCTTTTTGTACTCTCTCAATAAAATTAACAACATTTCTGGTTCTGTTTGTGTTATACAGGCAAATAAAATCAAAATTTAAATAAAATAAATTACAAAAATCAAAACAACAGTTTGTCTCAGGATGGTGCTTAGTCTTACAATGAAGTTACAGTGCATTTTCTATATATGAACACAATACATTTCTTATTGTAAAGTTTAGATTTTCTAGTGGCAAAACAGAAAACAAAATAAAAATAAAATGGGCTCTACAGGCCAATGATTACTCTGATTCAGACATCAGAAGAGCCTCAAGACCCAGAAAAAACCACAGAAGTGAAGATAAGCAGCCAACCAAAGGGAATGTGTTTTTCCCATACGTCAAAGGGGTCACTGACCGTATAGGGAAACCGATGAAGAAACATAACTTCCAAACAATCTATAGACCAACCAAGAAAATTCAACAAACGCTTCGTTCACCAAAGGACAAGAGGGATCCTCTAACTTCTGCTGGAGTTTATCGCATACCTTGCAGCTGTGGGCAGGTCTACACAAGGACTACAAAATGCAACATCCAAACATGAATTAAAGACCATGAAAGGCACTGCAGACTGATCCACCCAGAAAAATCAGCAGTAGTAGAACATGTTATAAACCAACCTGGACACAGAACGCTTTTTGAAAGCACAGAAATTCTGGACCATTCTGACAACTACTATGTCAGACTACACAGAGAGGCCATTGAAATCCATAAACACATGGACAATTTCAACCAGAAAAAAGAAACTCAGAAAGCAAACAAGATTTGGCTACCAGTACTGAAGAACACTAAAATCAAGACTCAAAAATATGCCAATGAACACCACCCAGACTCTGGAGGTCCTTCTACAAGGAACAATACAATGGGTTGCTAATGTACTTAATGCACTGTTATGCATATCCCCTGACTAACAATACACCCTGGGGGATATCTCATTTAACAACAGGCCATCACACAGGCCAACTGTAACACATGAAAATTGCTCTCTCCCACTCGGGGGCTACACACTTCCATGCCACCAGATCCTCTGAAGATGCCAGCCACAGATGCAGGTGAAACATCAGGAGAAAATACTAATAGAACATGGCCTCAAAGCCCAGAAAACCCACAACAACCTAAAGAAAATAAAATTGTTATAACATTTTTAAGAAAAGATTGTGGCAGCATTGTTTAGAGCAGTGGTTCTCAACCTGTGGTCCCCAGATGTTTGCTCCCAGAAGCCCTGAGCCTTGACCATAGTGGTTGGGGCTTCTGGGAGCTGAAGTCCACGAACATCTGGGGACCCACAGGTTGAGAACCACTGGTTTAGAGGGACAACTGCTGGAGGAAGTTTCTTCAGTTACAAATAAAAGCAACATTTGGAATAAAAATCTGATAAAGAATCTTTGGATTGTGAGATAAGAAGGCATGCACCACTATTAGTATCTATTTTTCTACTAAGGAAAAGTGTTTTCAATTGTTCTTATTTATTAATAATCAGTTTTACAAATTGATTTTGAATATTTACTCAATTATTAACAGAAGTGAATATGAGAAATACTGAGAAGATCAAAACAAAGAAAAGGAATTTATTGTGTTCCTGCCTCCACTAAGAAAAGGGTAAGTATGGGAGTGGAAGCAGAATGAGTAGCCAAAGATGAGAGAGAGTAAGCATTTTCCACTTTCAGGTTTACCATCTAGCCAATACATCCTTACTTAAAGTCACAGAGACTCTGTGGATCTAAAAATGTTGTCGCTTAGTGTCAGCTCTGTACCTGATAAGATTTATGTAATCTAAGATCTGATCCTCTTCAAGCATGTTAACTTGACCTTCATTAACAGAAAGCAGTGGCAGAGAAAAAGACGAATAAAACTCATCTCTAAGAAAGAAACATTTGGTGAGGGAGCAAGTAGGGTCACAGAATTCTATCATATACTCTTTTGGTCAAGGTACATTGTCTAGTGAGCTTCTAGTGTTGAGTGTCTGTAACCTGTGATGGTTTATACAATATTGAGATTCTGCTCAACTGTTCCTCTATCTAACTTGGAGCAGGTAGCTCCAAGGGACGTGTTAGTATCCCGCAGATTTATTTATATATTATGCATTTCAGCATCCATGCCATGGCTCCCTAATTTATGATTTTGCCAAGATATCATGGCATATGGCATATGCACGCATTGCAGGATTCACCCTTGATCAGGCATTTTTTGGATAGAATGAAAGTAACAGGTAGAAATGATAATGTGAAATACTTCCATTCTCACAGTAACGTAGAGGTTTAGATTGGAATTAGATTAGATTAAAAGTTGGAGAACTGTTAAAATTTATATGCTAAAGAAGTATATGATTTTAATGGAATTGGAGACAAATAACAATGTAAGCTTATTTTTGTCGAAATTTCCTTTTTCACTGTTACGCGTATGTGATGTTTTTCTTTCTTGTTCTGTTTTCTCTTTATAATCAATAAAAAAAAATTAAAACTGAGAACTGTTAAAACTTTTACAAGACAAAGATTGGCTAGAAAGGGAATCTTTCTTGAGTCTTCAAGTTAGCCTCCAGGACAAATAACACTGTAAAATGATTGTTTTAAATTATACTGTTTTAACGGGCTCCTTATTATTTAAGTTCATGTTTTTAAATTTTTAAAATACTATTAATAGTTTAATCCTATTTTCATGTTTACATTTTATATAGTTTTTATATTGTAATCATATTAATTATTGAGCCACTTGAGTCCCTATCTGGGAGAAAGGCAGGGTATAAACAAAGATGATAATGATAACAACAACAATTCCTAAATAACAGTAACTTTGCCATGTTCAGTATTCCCAGGATGTAGGGTACAATCAACCAGACATTAAACATAAATACCTACAGGACAGAGCTACATGTACAGATGAATATTATGCATTTAGAATAGGATGAGCAAAATTGGAAGCCACATGTTATTCTCCAAGGTTGTTTTTATAGACTTTCACAGCTGCAAACTTCCCAAACCACTTTTTTTTTAAACCCTCAAGCCCCTTCTTCTCATTAACTTTCCTGGGATTCTCTAAGAGTGGCTATTCAACATTCAATGAGCATGTAGGACCGTGCTTCACTTAAAAAATGATTAACATAAAAAAATTTTCCCCCAATCTTTGTTTCTGCTTTTGCTTTTTTAGCAGTCCATGTGTCCTGTGGAGAATGTCAGGGTAGAAAACTGGCCCCGTGGCTTGGTGAAATTGCCTGCCCCTGATTTAGACAATAGCTACATTGATAGGGTAGCCACTTCAGGTGGTTGTTCTTAAGTCAAGTACCCTGTAATGTTTCTCTCACATTTGTGCAACTCTCAGACATTAGCACCTTTTTATTAGGACAAGAACCCAGTAATATCATTCAGGGAATCCAATTGTGCTGTTAGTTCTTTTGTTTTGGAGGACCCGCCAAATCTCAAGGGGATTTTCCTCTTTTTCAAAATCACCTGAAAGACCCTAGACTTCAAAGCTAATTTTATTTTGTGGGAGAGATCTACTTGCTTTTTCCACCTTTGGATTCTGTTTCCTACAAGGAGTGCCTTTCTTCCTATCTTCCTGGACAGGAGGACCTTCTAGGGTAAACCTCCCGGAGACTCCTTGCTCAAACATTGCTGAAGTTTCTGTTTAGGCACTACCTAGCTCTTTTTTAGCTGAAGTCATTAAAACATGGACCTCTAAATTTTTCTTAAACCACCTGGAATCTGGGATTTGGACTGAAATCTTGTTAGCTCATTCACTTTTTTTTGGCTCAAAAGGACTTTGTAGATTTTAATTCCTCTTCTTTCAGCTGCTCCACCTCCTATGACTTCCCCAGGAAAGTTTAGCAAGACTTAAGTGATCTCTTGTCATTGCTTCATCTACTTTTAGATAGTATTTTCACTGCACATTGGGCAGCTCCACCTATCTGCTTCCTCTTTCTGTGGTGTGTTTAAGTGTGAAAGACCTTGACCGCTACCACAATTTTTTGACATCTCTCTCTCTTGTTCTCCCTTCTCCTCTTAATAATCTCTGGACCTCTGATAAGTCATCCCCAAACCCTGCCACCTACTGCCATCTTAATGCAGCTCTACCTAATGTTTATAGCAATATGGATCTTGAAACCCTTTTAGCTTATGAGTTTCCTCATTGTACAACTAATTTCCTATTATTAGCAACAGCTGATTATTTGTGGTAACCATTCACTACTTGCAATTTACAAATCTCTACCACAGTATCTGCTATTTCCTAATGCAATCATTGTGTATTTTTTTTCCTTCTGTGTTCAGTGAAATTCCCTCTGTGTGGGTATAAATTATTTCATCCAATTTGCCTAAGACATCCTAATTGTTGTAAAGTCAGTGCAAGAGGAGCTTGCAGCTTACTTAAAAGGTGAACTCCCTCTCATGGATACTTCTAGGAGAGCCAATTCACCATCTTCTTTGTACAGAGAAAATGTGGTCCTGGGAATCTGGAGCAATCAATGGCTTCAAAACTGCTTGCAGCTCCAGGACCAAACTTGTGGCTTTCACAAATTCATCATTATGGATTTGTAGGTTTCATTAAATCATCCCACCTACCATCCTGTAGACTTCCCTCTCTAAGTGCTCTTTGCAGGCATAATCTATATATGCATTGTGCCTATTTCTGAAGGGGTTAAGGAGCAGTGTTAAAAATAGCAGGCTGTCATCTGAGGTAACTTTCAATCACAAAATGTCAAGAAAAAAGAAAGTCAAAGCTGATCTATACAGCAAGACTGTGTTTTTTACTAGCATTTTACTCTCATTCAGTAACTGAATGTTTCCTATATGACAATTTTAGTGACATAGCTTTTCATTTTTCCTGACATGCCTGGAGATCATAAGTCTGTAAGACAATATTATACATGACATTTAATTCTAAAGCCACTGTTCATTTCCCATGGGCAAATTTCTAGAGGGAAGCAAATAATGCTTAGCCACATCTTAAATGAAAGGAAAACAATCCCCATATGTTATTTGGGAATAACAAAATATACCCTGTTAGTTGATCTACCTGGTAGTGTGAGGACATCAGATCAAGGATCCTGGTGGGGTTGCAAGCTATTGTGTCCAACCCTCACATCATATAGTGCCATAAATGCTAGCCACTGAGTGCCACAGATTTCAGAAACTGAACTTCAAGATCTTAGACTTTTTATATTATGAGTGAAACTATGTCATATGACTATGGCATACAAAGAATTTATTTCAGGGGAACATCTGCTTATAATAGCTCACTTCTTTTTTGTTTCAGAAAAAGTGAATTTATATAGGACCTCTCCCCAGATCAGGGCGAAGAAACATGGGAATCAGATTCTTCCCATGCCATTAACTCCACCACAAATACAGCAAAGGAATCTGGCAGCTCTGGTAGCAGAGTCTGAGGTGGTGTCAAGAGGGAGATCCATCACCGATACAAGAATGGGGGGAAGTGGAAAAGAGAAGAGCCTCAGTGAAGGGTTTGTGAGATTGTGAGATTTGTCAGTTCATAGCGACAGAATGGAACACAGAAGGTAGCTGGTTTAATTTACAGTAGGTCTTGTCATATATATGCATAGTTATTCCACTCTTTAAGAGACCTCAGGTTTAACTGAGAACTGTAAAAAGTTCTTTTTCTTTTGGTTCTGAAGTTGATGCTTGTTTTCCCCCAGTAAACCTTGTATTTATTATCATATAGATAAATAAACCCCTTTTGGGTCATTATGTTGTAAGGAATGAATTCCTAGAATCCTATGGCATGATTCTAGGAATTCTTTACAAAAGAATGCCCCACAACACCTTATCTACTTCATCAGGCTTAAAAGATTAGCAGTGCCTGTAGTCCAGTTTTTGAAATACAACAAACAAAGAGTAGTGTCAGTAAAACTCACTGATCAGACCTTGAGGATAATTAATTATCTATTGACACTAGAGCAGTGGTTCTCAACCTGTGGGTCCCCAGATGCTTGTGGACTTCAGCTCCCAGAAGCCCCAGCCACTATGGTCAATGCTCAGGGCTTCTGGGAGCTGAAGTCCAAAAACATCTGGGGACCCACAGGTTGAGAACCACTGCACTAGAGAGTATCCTAAGTCATACAAAAGTGATATATAGCAACAGGGACCTTTCCTTGGAAATATGGGGAAGGGAAAACGTGGAGAGGAAAGTGATAGTCCCCTTTTTGCTGCATACAGTAGCAACCATTATTGTAAACCCTCATATGGGTGTTTTTTTCTGGAAAAAAGAAAAGAAAAGGTAGCCACTTCTAGGTATTTTTTAATAAAAAAATCTGCACATTTAACACATTTCATAACCCTGTGATTCTAACTTCAGAAGACTAGGGTTTTGTTTGTTTGTTAAGTATTATCTGCATAGGGCACAAACAGACTTGGTACCACTTCTTCCATATCTTGCAGTGATGAATAAAGCTGGAAACTGATTAGTTCTGTCCCACACAAGGACCAAGAAGACGTGTCCACTTGGAAATTCCTCCACTATCTGCTGTTTCTTGTAGTAGGTATGGAAAATATTAAGCCCTGTGTCTGTTGCGTTCCCCCCAGGAAAAACAGCAAAGATGGCTGTGCATTTTTACACAGTGAAAATAAAACGAAAAAGGACAAAGCTCCCGCAAGTTTAGAAGACCTTCACTCTGTTTCTGTTTCGCTCTCTCTTCAGCAGAAAGTGGTTACAATGCAAATTTAAAAGCACTGTGACAATTTAATGCCAACGAAACTGTAAGAACATCTTCAAAGTTCTTGCCATTCTGAAACCTCTGGAGTGAAGTACAAAAGTAGATTTCCTGGAAAAGCCAATACCAAGAAAATATACAAATACTCATAGCATATACAGGTATATTGTTCCTTGCTCCTATTCAAACCTCATAAACTGCAAAGCTGCTGGTTTCTATTTGCATTATCATCATCTTTCACATCTTTACAACACATTATTTTGTAAGATAACTTTAAGTTTTGAAGAGTTATCATTCTTGTTAAATGCATGGTTTAAAAGAAAATGTGGAGGAAGAGATATTATTTCTTAAAATGTACCTCCTGTCGCATGTCTTCCCACCGAGTATTGAATTTCTCCAGTTTCTCATTGATCAGTTCATCCAAAACACCACCATCAGTTAAAGTCTGTGCCAGCTCACGAATCTGATTGCGGTTATCTTCTGGATGTTGCATTAATGTTTCCAGAGACTGAAACATCCATAAACTGTATTATTTGTTTTTGCCATTCCTCTTAGAGCAAACATTCAGAGTTCTCATTAAAATAAAATTTAAAAAACCCAAAAGGAAACAAAAATGGAGGAAGAAATAATGCATTCCATATTACCACATTTTTGATTGTGTATTAGTTGAAATGTAAGACATTAGAAACATCCTATATACACCTTCAACCCAATAACAAGTGCAGCTACAATGTACGCTATGTCTGAATTGGCAATCATCAGACAAATGAAAATATGCAACCAGAAATTATTGACATTTTGCTATTTCCCCCCTGAATGTTTTTCTCAACTGACATACATATTGATAGCTGGAATATCTCAGTTTTTTTGGTTGGCAGCAACAATGAATATAATAGGGTAAAGAGTAGGATTAACAAGTATTTGTTCTTAAATATACTGTCAGATGCTTTTTCTTTGGTAATTGTGGAAACGTTAGGGATTTAATGAAAATCTATGTTGACCTGTCAGACATTTCTGAAACTGGATGAAAACATAAGAAAAGGGGATCTTGTTGCCGGGTAAAAGAAACTGAAATCCTATGCATTGTTGCTTGAGAGTAAATCCCACTGGATTTATTTTTACCGTAATAAGCACAGGGTAAATCTGTCCTGATGGTAGATAACATAGTACTCAAATTGCTATGCTATCCAAAGTAATAATAGACTTATGGGATGGAAATTCCTTTCTTACAAGGAATCCTTGGCATTAAGCTATGACATAATTAATACATTATGTCACACTGTCACCTGACAAAGCATACATTTATTGTAACATGGGCACTTTCTTAAAATTAAAATTACACTTGGCCCTCCACATTTGCAGGTTTCATTTTCACAAATTTTATTATTTGCATTTTCTGGGGGAAATTTCCCTCTCAGTGGCTCCGATCAGGCCATCACGCTTTAAAAACCCACTTCATGTCCTTTTCCTGCAACAGTCACTGCCTGGGATGGCTTGCAGTCCAGTTTCTCAGCACCACAAATCCTCTCTCACAGCTCTTCATACACCCAAGGGAGGAGATAGGTGAGAGAGAGGAAGTATAGGGCCACTGTGCTAACCCCCCATCTTCTATCTCCTTTCCTTGACCTGGTTTGGATCCTGGATGCCTGTTCTCTCCAATATGCCTCAGCCCCTTTCCCACAGACAGACAGACACACACACACACGCACACACACACACATTATATTTGCAGTTTTTCCACTTTTGTGGGGGTCCTGTGCTCCTAACCGTAGTGAATGTGGAGAGTCAACTGTACTACATTATTATTTTTAACACCTCCAGTTCCTATCAAATAATTCTGTGACTCATCTGAACTTATGTTTCCTTTATCTTTTCCCTCTATTATTATTATTATTATTATTATTATTATTATTATATAATAAAAATGTAAATATTGTTGCTATTCTTCACATTATTCCCAACTTATGCTGACACTAAGACATAGTTATTGCGGAAGTTTCTTGGCAAGATTTGTTGAGAAGGAATTTGCCTTTGCCTTCCCCGGCTGTTGAGTGTGACTTGCCCAAGGTTACCCAGTAGGCTGAGTGGAGATTCTAACCCTGGTCGTCACTGTCCAACACTCAAACCACTTCTCCATATTGGTTCTCATGCAAATATTGAAGAAAAAATTTCACAGAAATAAAATATTTTCACATGGGTGCAACACACAGTAAATCAGCTAAGAATATTGTACTTTAAGGTAACCTAAAGCCTTAACGCTATAAAGATCTATAGCTGGAGCCCACAGCATCATGGCTTTGATGGAACTATCTCAATGAAGTATCAAGACAGAATTCTTCCTCTGGATCCCCCGTGGAAAGCCCCCTGAAGCTTTTGTGGAGGAGGAAAGCCCTGCAGCAGAGGAAGTAAAGACCTGCTGTTCTAGCAGAGATCCACTAGTGGACATCCAAAGACAAGAAACTGGATAAGGCTGTAAGTTTGTAAATATTAACATATAAATAATATCAGTACTTACATCTAGTGCTTCTGAGATCTCTTCTGTGCCACCATGAATATTTTCTGTTTCCTTAAGTTTTGATTCTAACTCATTCAGCCACTTATTTTCAACATCTAAATACAATAGTAGTTCACGCCAACATGCCCACACCTCCTGAGAAATGAGTTTTAAAAATAATATATATTTTTATCCGCAACTGAATTTGTTTTGTTTTACTTACCTTGAAAGCAATTAATATTTAACATATAATATAATTTAATATTTCAAAATTATAAATGAAGTTCTTAAAAATAAATATAAAAAGGTTTTTGAGAGCACCCTAAAGTTGGGGAGGAATATTTTGTTCCACAATTTTAAAAAAGAGTATTAAAAATAAAGAGATACAGGAGCTCTCCACTCGACCTTCAAACTATATTTATTCTTAACATCATACTACTGTTTCAAGAAAAACTCTCTGATGAACATCTATCTCAAGGTCCAAATTCCTGGCATGTGTAGCGCATATTGGGATAGTATGCCATCTTTGAACAAAGCTGGGCTTAACAAAACATGTAGAAGTAAGGATTTCTGAGGGAAAACATTTATTAAGTGCTACTGTCCATCAGTTTTACTGTTACCATTTTCACTGGTCTAGTTTAGCTACAGAAAGAACTAACCTCCAGCGTTTTGCACTTCCCATTTAGCCTGCTACAGAGTCTCTGGTAGTTCTTAGTTAGAACATCAAGTTCTTTTTTTAAGGCCTCATGAGCTGCAGGTGGAGCCCTTGCTATAAAATTGTTCACAGACTCCATAAGAAGCTTCACTTTCACCTCTTTTTGCATGGCTTCCTCTTTCGCTCTCTGTAAACAGAAAAAAAAATGTGTAGTAAAGGTAATGACCGCTGAAACATAAAGCAGTAAAGATCTGAATTAAAAATAAATGAACAAACAAATGACGATCTCCATTATTTGAAAAAAATGTAATTGATAACATGTTATCAAAGAATAATCAGGCAATCAAGTGGGGGATTCCCCAGTGAAATCTCACTGAGGCACTGACACATTGCAAAGACTTCTATTTTGAAAATTATCAGGAAAGCATGGTTATCCCAGCCTCTTCACAGCCTCTTCACTCAAACCTCATTCCCTGCCCCTCCACGAAGCATATCCTGAGACATCTATTTGAGAGAGATACGTCAAGGACTTTTATAGCTCCAAAGTTTAAAGACAGATAGGCAGCCTCCTATTGCAATACTACGCAATGTTAACCCCACAATAGATAAAACTAACATAATAATATTATTTATTTATTTATTTATTTACTTTATTTATATCCTTCCTTCCTACAAAAATAGGACTCAAGATGGACTTAGAGTAAAATGATTATGTTACTGTTACTGTTTCCACAACTATAATTCTGCAATTACATTATAGAAATCATAAAGCCACCTTTGGAAGGGATAAGTGTGGTCCTTGGGAATCCCCCAGCTACCCAAAGCCCTTGGAAAATCCTCTAAAAAACAACACATTTGTATGATGATCAGAACGTCTTTGTGGGAATGTTACCCACTTTAAAACAGCTACATTCCTATGTCCAAATGTGAGCAGAAATGGTCAAAATGGTGACTGTAATGACATGCAGCCCTCCAGAGTTCTTGAACAGACATAATTCCAGAAAATAGGAGATTTAGGGGAAATAGAATATGCTGGCTTCCAGCCTCCTGAGTATACTCCCCTCACCAGGTGGCCTGGAACTACATGGCACAAGGTACAATGAGGTAGGACCACCTTTGCTGGCTTCCAAGTTATTCACAAAGTATATTTATGTTTAAGTTTCACTCTCTTGAATTTAAGTACAGTCCTTGCCCACATTTGTGGGTTTCACCGTCACAAATCTTATTATTCATGAGGCACATGTCTGCCTCCCCCACGTTTCTCCTCCTATTCCCTTGGGAGGAAGGCAAGTGGCTGGACAAAAGGCAAGGAAATGGGGGAGATGCATGCACCTGCCTTCCTTCTCCCCTGTGGAGCTCCCCTCCCATTCCCTTCCCTCTGGCCCCAGCACTAAGAACTTGTGCTGAGGTAGAAGGGAAGGGAAGGGAAGGGGGAGGAGGCTCATGTGAGCCTTCCTTTTCCCCTCCAGAACTCAGCTCACACATTCCATTGCCTCTGGCCCTGGCATGCAAAAACCAAGGGAATGGGGGCGGGAGCCCCAGAAGGGAATGAGAGGGGGATTGTGGGAAAGGGAGTTATTTACAGTTTTTCCACTTTTGTGAGGTCTCTGTGCCCAAACTCTCGCAAAAGTGGAGGGGCCACTGTACATTTTCTGATTATTATTTTTTTTACAGATTTGGTGTATTATATGGGTTATTTCTTAATATTGTGTATTGTTTAGAACTATGTACCACTGATGAACTGAGGTAATAAAATGGAAAACCACAAATCCCAGGATCTACTGTATGGATTTGCTGCTCTGATTTGTTGCTCTGCTGATTTCCTGCTCTGATTTGCTACTTGACGTACTTTATCTTTGGAAATCTGAACTGCAACTGAGTTCTTTGTAATTTTACAGAGGATGCATGACAGTGGTCTCCCATTATTCACTTGGAGAAGTTTTGACTTACTTTGTATAAGGACTTGAAACAGAGATTGGACTGTGTGCTGGGAGCTAATATGCCCACAGTCTGAGTATCATTATGTTTTGTATAACTTTGATATATAAATTGAACAATCATTACTATAAATTCATGAGCTGAACAGATGTTATTCTGTAAGACAATTGGTTTGTATTGAGACTAAGCATGCCATTGTGAATAGATACGTATTGTTTAAGTTACAGTTGAAAAATAGTCATAAGACAAATACTTTTTTTAACACTCGATTCCTACATTTTGCTATCAAGGCAGAAAGGGACGAAGCAGACCCTTGTCCCTTGTTTGTGGCATGTAATGGGGGAGAAATAAGTTATGGCGAACACCTTGGCATGCTTTTGGTGAAGGGGACAGCTAGGAAACTGCCTTTTTAGGTTCTGAGACCAGGATGAAGAAGGAAACTACCCTTGTGGCTGGTCTGGGAAGTTCTGCCCTCATTGGAGTCCTGTAACTTGAGAGTGGGGTTCTTTGGCTCTGTCTTTAAGTTAATGGCCAGATGAGGAGCATCCCAGATATTGGGTTACCCTCAGGGCTCAAGTGGTTTTCCTAGGGGAAGGCTGAGGAGAAAAGTCATGGAGTAACACCCAGCCTCAGATGATCTTACACTAGGTTGCTCCCCTTTCTTGCTCCCTTCCAAGTTCAATGTAATTAAATAAATTCTAAGTTGAATTAAGTGGACCTTATTCTATGGTTGGTCACAAAAGGTATAATTTAAGGGAACAAGCTAATTCAGTGAGAGACTGCTACTTGTTCCAAACACTGTAGGAAACCAAAGAAAGGATTTTTGCTAGATGTAAACTTTTCACTCTCATTAATGGGAAAGTAGCTTTTCTGAATGTAATTTGGAAGGAACTGCATTCAGAGGAATAATAGCATCCTCAGTATCCCACATGACTCTATTACCACAGTTAAGAGAATGTGAGAACAACTGCAAAACTTGATGTAGATAGTTCTGAACAATAAGGACCCATACATATTCAATACTTAATCCAACTAAATGCTAAAAAGACCTCTACCAATATAATTATTTGAAGAAGTTGATGTCATATAACAGCTGCTAAATTGAAACAACATTACTTGAAGCTACTTATTGCTTCAAATTTGAGATTCTCAAAGCAATTCTTATATAGTTAATTATTTCTACTTAGCAAATATGTCGTGTGCAGTAATAACTTCAGAAGAATAGGAGTGGATAAAAGTTTTTTAAAAGGTCAGTTTGAATTGTTACCTTTAATTCCTCAACAGCTTTTTGTAACTCATCTGGTGTTTTATATTCAAAATCCCTCTCAAGGTATTCTTCTTCTGCTTGTGTAATCCATTCATGCATCTCTGACAAATCCTTTCTAAGACTCACAGTTTTATCCAAACCACTCTTCAGTGCTGTTTTCTTAGCATAGGCCTTTAAAAAGAAAGTTAAATACTAGTTCAGAAGTTAAGCTAAAATAAATGATTTGCATATGAAATTCACACTGTGATAAAGAGTTCTTTAAACAAAAGAAGGAGGAAATTTACAACCTGAAGTTCAAAAAACATTTACAATACAACTGTCTTGCAGGTCATAATGTACCTAGGGACCTCCTTGAGAAGGCATTCTTGAAATGTCATATCTTAGGAGTTCAGCAGTGGTTTGCACATAGATATAAACACTGGAACCTAGGATGGTGGATTGAATGTCATCCATCAGTTGCCTGATGCTCCTGACATAGCAAGTTCTGACAAGCTGACTAAATCTCACACCCTTGAACCACATCCTGGTCAACAATGGCACTTCCTGAACTGGTCCCTTCACTTAGATAGGCCATCTATCACCAGGAGCTTTACAGTCCTTGAAGTCAGTGTGCCAGTTCCTGGACAGGTAACAAAGTGAGAGGGGTCAGGCCAGGAAATTGCCCCCATAAGAATTCTTAATTGGTGGAAATGGGTATATCCTTGAGAGATTAGTTACAGGCCAGTACAGTAAGAGATTTCAGTCCAGCAGTTAAGTGTCACTGTAGCAAGGTCCTCACTTATTGCTATCCTTGGTGCTGCACCTTCTTGTTGCCTGCTGTTCCAAATTAGGAGGAGACTGCACACCTCTGTTTTATATTTTTATTTCTTAAAAAAAGGTACTGTTTTTGTATCTCAGAATTAAATGGTGCAGAGAACAGCACAAAAAGATGCCAAATGCACATAGGCATATGCAAAAACATTGTAATGTACCATATAAAAGGCAGTTCTATAGAGACAGCCAGCCTTTAATTTATCATGTTTTTCTAGGTTGTAATCTCTGCAGTCTAACTCAGTCAGATAGGATGAGTTTAACTTTTACGGGATTCTGTTATTAAGATATTCAGATTTTATTGTCCAATTTTTCATTACAGGTTTGCCTTTTCCAGCATAATTGCTTTTCTACTGTCTGTGGCTACCTTGGAGACATTTAAAGCTTGTAATAGGCAGATGCTTGTAACTGACAGATGTTATAATTTGTAGTTCCAGGCTATTTAACTCTGAATCATAATGATGTTTTATGGTCCATTTTTTTGCAGATGCATGATACTAAAATATTTTTGAGTTAAATGAAGGCCAGACAAAACTAGACAAAACTATTAATTAGATATAGCTATACATCTGTTAATTATTAATGTAACCTATATAATCTATTAAGCTATTAATCTATTAATCTAGTATTGCACACTTAACAGACAGTATTTATTTATTGTAAAATATTCTATCTGTACCTATAATATATACTGATTATTGAATGAGCACATTAAACTCTTATCTTTCACACATTTTGACATGATAGATAAAAATAATAAGATGGGAGGTTATTAGTGTAAACAATAAATGTCTGTCTCCACCTCTCACATTTAGCAGTTGTGCACACAGTGAGGAAAACTATGCCAATGAGACATCTGGAATTTCATTAAAAAAGAACCACTAATGGCAGGAGACAGAGTACCTGTTGGCAAATGTGATCCCACTGAGCATTAAGTTCTTTTAGTTCACTCTGTAGTTTTGATGCAAACTCTGGCTCTGCTTCATTCTTCATTTTCCTTCCAATCTCATTAACACTATTCAAACTGGGCTGGATTGTCTGGATATCATTCACTAGAGCCTAAAGGAAAGGAAATAATGCATTTTTTTTTAAAAAAAAAAACCTTAAACACACATAGCTTCCAATTTGATAAGTTAAGAACAAAATGTGATCCTTAAAGCAAAGAAGGAAACAAGATTTAGAAATAAAAACATGTCTAGTAATAACAACATAAAGACTATTATTATATCACAGTATTACAAACAGAAAAATAGTGACTTAAGTGCTACATAAGCAGTTTTCAGGCATCCTAGAAGCTTGCTGTTTAAACATGTGAGGGAGGTATTCCCTATCCCTTCCACTTATGTCATCAGTTTGCAAATGTGAGAACAAAGGAGAGCTTCTATGCAATAATCTGGATTTCCAGGAACAGGGCTATAATGTTAATATAAATGAGGAATGGGCAATTATTGTAGTTTAGGGACTACATTTGGTTCCCCTGGGAACTTTGGAGGGCCACCAAATAGTGATGTATTTAAGTCTTTTACTCCAAGTCTCAAGTCAAGTCTCTACCTTCAAGTCTCAAGCCCTTGAAGATACTTTCAAGTCAAGTCTCAAGCCATCTCAAGTTTACACCTGGACAGAATCCTGGACAGAGTCCAATAAAGTCAGTTTTAACAATTTAAGCAGAGTTAGCCCTTCACATTTGTGATTTTGCCATCTGCAGCTTTGGAAGGATCCTTCTTACTCCCCTTCCAAAAGCTGGAGGGTTTTGTGCCAATGGGCATAAAAGAGTCTGCAGTTTCAGAAGTGGGGAATAGGATCCTCCTTACTTTCCATTTCTGAAGCTGGAGGATTTTTCAGAAGTAGGGAATAGAATCTTTCTTACTCCCCATTACTGAACCTTCAAAAGCTTTAAAAGGAAGGATCCTTCTTCTTCAAGCCCACTGCCTAACACAATTGCTGTTCTCCTCTGAGAAATGCATCCTGCACTCTGGGGGCAAGTTTTGTCTTCTGCTCTTAGGAAACATTTTAAAAGGCTCCTCCAATATGCAGCAGGGACACGCTGCTGAGCAGACCTCAACCCTGCCTCAAACCTGTTGCCTAACCCGTTCACTGTTCCCCTCTGAGAAATGCACCCACACTTTGGCCTTGAGACAGATTATCTTGTGACCAGTAGGCAAAAAAAGAAGGAAGCATTGTTCAAAGTTGCAAGGTTTCTGGATGAATATATTATGTTACTGAACCAAGGGCAGCAAGTCAGTCATTAAAAATATACAAGTCTCGAGTCAAGTCAAGTCAGTGCATCATTTATTGCTGAGCCGAGTCTGAGTCAAGTCACTGAAGTGGCTTAATTCCAACTTGAGTCCAAGTCAATCGACTCGAGTCTACATCACTGCCACAAGGTTATTCTTGAAAAATGTGGGGGCAGGGTTGCCCTGTATCTACAGGGCATGGAGGGCAATTCTGCCATATTTTGGAAAATCATTTCCTGTAGGAAATATTGAAAACCTGAATACAAAAGATTAACCTAGACTTTACTGAGGTGGGAAGAAGCTGTGGAGGCTTTACTGCTATTGCCATTTCTTGTGTCACTGATTTCCCTTCCACTAAGAGTAGCCACGTTCAACAAGGACAACAACTTTACTTTGCAATGTAAAATGTTTTGGCATCAGTAAACATTAGGTTGTAACTGAAAACTAAATCTTCTTTCTGGTTCATTGCTGGACACATGGAGCTGATTTTAGCTAAGAAAAAAAAACACCAAAAGCCTCTCTTGGGCCTAAAATGGCACAGTCTCCCCAATAGTCACATTGCTCTTCACATCTTCAGGGGTTTGGGAGGAACTTCTGGCAAAATATCTGTTTGTTTGTTTTTTAAATTAATTTGAGAGGACATTTTAGGCTCTAGGGGCATCAAAAACCGCCTTGGGCTCTGCACCTTTATGACCCCGATACACATTCATGAAGACAGCCAGGGTGGTATATGGACTATGACCCTGGAGACCACAGTTCAGTTCCCCGCTTGGCCACAGAAACCCAGTGGATGACTTCAGGTGCATCACACATCCTCAGCTCCAGAAAACCTTGTTGTCATAAGTCAAAAATGGCTTGAAGGCATGCAACAACAACAACAAAATTGCTTTGAAATTTTAAGATGTGCATATACAGAGACTTAGACTCTTACAGTTCAAATATTATTGGATTGTAAATTCATTTGTATCAACAAGTGACTTACCAGTTCTCACATACTTAAAAGAAAAGAAAATAGTTCCATGGAAGACATTTACCATATGAATAAAATCAAAACAAACATTTCCCTGTAGCCTCAATAGGCTGAAAACAGACCCCATGCAACTGACACCACTGGTTTGTTCATCCAGCTCCTATTAATCACTTTGAAATCACTGAACTAGGTTTTCATTCTTTCTCCTGCCCTTCCGATGGTTGTGTCATATGGAAGACCTCAATATCTTGTCAGTTCTTCAAATGAGGTTGTGCACTGGATTTCAAGCTGAATGTACTGAGCTGAATCACACCCCTTCATGTTGGTTCTGATACTCCCTGAAGCAAAGTGACCTCCTTTCTGAAGCAAATAGAATTGAAATTCCACTGCATGGTGGAATCATTGATGCTTCACACTCTATAAAGGTAGACACATAGTACAGTGGCCCCTCCACTTTCACAAGGGTTTGGAGTGCAGAACCCTCATGAAAGTGGAAAAAATGTTATTTTTGTTGCAATGTTACTGAAATTGCTGGGCCATGCTTGAAGCTTTTCTTAGCAGGGTGAATTAGCACTGTTACTGAAGTTAAATAATTATTTGGAGTTCTTTTTGCCCATTACCATATTTTGAAGAGACAAAAAATTTAAACTAGAATGTATATGTTCATGTAGATGTAATGTATTGGGTGATTCCTCCAGAAACTGGACTGAAAGAGCCCATGGAGCTGTAGTACATCTGGAGCCATAAGCTGCCCACCTCTGACATACAGTTATTAACTGCAATATACCACCTAGCAGCATAAAGAAACTTTTTTTTTGAGGAGGGGAGTAATGTAAACAAAAAATTTCTAGTTAGAAAATTATGCGACAGTATCAATGTCAGAGGTGTATAGGTTGCATGTCTGACCTACTTGGGTATATGTTCTGAAATTGCCTATTTTTTTATGGAGGAAGATACTTATTCTGATTTTTTTGTGGGGAGGAGGAGGATATAGAGACTATATATGTGCTATGGGTCATGACAGAGATCCTTCTTCCTTCCTCTTTAGATACTACGTGAGGTAAAGATCTGAGTCTTGAGTCCTGACATTAGCATCAGTAGAGTTATACACAGTTTCTGTGCTTTAAGGCTAAACCAAATGTTAATCTGAACTAAAATAGACCCAGTGAAATCAATGCAGCTAACAGAAGTGGCAACTAACAAATTCCATTTATTTTTATGAGTATGTTCTACTCAAGACTACCATTGGATTTAGACTACAGATTGGGCAAGCATAATTTCATACCTTTTAATGCAAATTAGATGCTATACAACAAATTAGTTTTTGAGCCACATTTAACCCTTAGGAGAGGATATTTCACAAACTTTAAACAACAAACAAGAGCAGCCTTTATTTACACCTGATAAATTCTGTGAATGAAATAGTTACAGATTATTATAAATTTAAGATTCATGGTAATTACAGACTCTGCTGGGATAGTCAGAATAGTTTGTAAATCCTGTGACAGAAACATCAATACATGGTGATGTCTTAAGCCTCTGTGGGGACTCTTGCAAAAGTTGTAAGCTTTGTGAGAAAAACACAGTTCACAGAGCTTACATATTCATCTGAGACAGTAGACCATGTAAATGATGAGTGAAAAAAGACTTGTAAAATACTTCTTTGGAACAGATTATGTACAGCAGCAGAAATGTACATAGAATTATTATAGAATCTTCAAAACCAGATAAGTTCAAGGAAAGTTGAAACTATTTGAGCCAAATAATTTCTGATGTCTGTAGTATGCTAGTACATTACATTTTTCTTGTTGATTAGGCAATTTGTTTCTCATTGGTCTTAAGATTCAGTCCATTTCATGCAGGCAGCTTAATTAAATAAGTAAAACTGTTCCAGTGCAGCATAAACCCCAAATACATGCATAAGGATAACACTGGAGAAATACAAAAGTGCAATACTAAAACAGAAGAGCAAAACTTGGATTGCTACAGCAGGAAGGATTGTATTTTCACCACAACACTAAATAGAGATAGAGATAGAGATAGAGAAATAGAAAAGAGACAATGGGAGGGTGTGTGTGCATGCACACAGAATCTCCACAAGCTATCTTACATTGTTACTTCTTCCCATCAAGTAGTAGTGGTCAAATACAACATAACATCCATGCTAATTCCAATCAAACATGACAGAAAACTATGAAAAAGGTATACAAGGTTTAAAGATCATGAATAATGATTTAACATGCAAACATCAGGCACAGTCCTCTATTTGGACTGAGTAAGTCAAATTCAGAAGAAAACCAACCAATGCTGATCCCTTTGACTTCTTCATAGCTAACAAGCTCATTCATTGTCCTAACACAACAGGTCTAAAATACACATGATAGAAACAATGACTGGAACTTAAAAAAAATACTTATGATAGAAATAATGATTAACTCACTCTTACTCTTTCTAGATGTTCCTTAGACGACATTTGGGGGTGTTTTTTGTGGGAGCATATACAGTGGTCTCCCGGAGTTAATAAGGCTCCCTAATATTCTGTGGTTGCCTATGACTGGTCTATTTATATTTGTTTTGTCTCCCCATATTTTGGTTTCTGTTCTCTTCTCAGGCAGTTAGTGATGCAACAAAAATATCTCCATTCTCAACATCTATGTAGTGTAGTGACCAGAAAATCACTATGAATGTAACAGGTAAGTTAAAATGAACAAACCTAAACATGAGACATTTGGATGTCATTGCCCAGATTGTGGCACATTTCCAAAACCAGACCGATCAAACAATCCAACATTTCCTAAAGTTCCTAAAGTGTATATATGCACATAAATGTGCAGTATGAAAGTAGATTGAGAACAACTGCAACTGTGCAACAGGTATGGATAAGGATTATTCTTGTTGTTTGTTGGAATCAACTCTACAAATGCAATACAACATAAAGTCATGACTTACTGTACACTGTTCTAGTTGTTTTTCCAGTGCTTCTGAGTCCCCAAGGGCAGGCCATTCTTCTTTCAGGAAAACATCTACTTCAGCCATCCATTTCTTCAGGGTTTTAGTGTCATTCTGTGTTCGAAAAAGCATTGTATTGTATTATATGAAGCAATTACTAGCGATGAAAAATAATTCAGTCAAAAGACAAAGACAAATTATTGAATATGCAATACATTTGGAAGAACTTTAGTTTTTTTTTTTGTTTTTTTAAATGCAAATAAGGGAAACCACAACCTATTTTTACTTTCATTTCAGAAAATAACAGTTCCCTCTATTTATCCTCCAAATTAAGTATAGAGTAAAATCAAATTAAAAATAGAGTAAAATTAAATATAGAGTAAGATATGAGTATTTTCACATGTACTGTGGCTTACTGGTAGCTGCCACTAGACTATGTGAAGATATATATGTTTACATTTATGAGCCTGTTGTAGGTCGGTAGGTAAATACACAGGTAGATTAGTGCATGTAGTGCATTTCACAAGTTCTGTTTCCTCAAACCTTTTACCTCAAAGTGCCCCTGGGTGAAGAGAATACGTGAATGTTATGAACTTTAATTAAAAACTCTGCTTATTTGCAAACACACAAATAAGCAATAAGAACCAGTAACAAGAAAGCATTCTGTCAGTTGTCACCAGCCAAAAGTAGTTTAGCAAGTTTTTTTGCTCTTATCTCTGCAATAAATAGAAGAAATGTAGGAAGAAGAAAGCACAGCTCACCTGGAACTGCTTTAACTTAGTTATCAGCTCCTCAAGTTTTTGGCAGTTCTCCACTAGCTGAGCAGATAGCTTTTTCCACTTGCCAAGGATTCCTTCAATTTCTGATTGATATTTCTGACTGACCTCTGCAGGAGCTTTCTTAGACATCTCTTCTGCAGTTGTGCTTAAATAGTTGAGTCCATTTTGTTGTTCCTGCAGAGAAGTCTGTAAAGCCTGAAATATGAAAAATTAATAATATACTTTTCCCCTAGAATCATACTGTAGTCTCTAGCATTTAGAAAAATTGTCAGAGTTCAGTGGTATTTTTTATACTAAGACCAAGTGTTTATGAATAATTTAAAACATCATGTTCGCATAGTTTACCTTCAGTTCCCTGAGCCTCTGCTCCATTATTTCTAATTCTGTGACTGTAACTTGTGGTACAGACAGTTTGGCTTCTGATTGCTGTATCCACAAGAGGATGGTGTTCATAGTTTCTTTGTAGTGCACAGGTGGCAAACTATCAAAAGCTGCACAAAAGGCAAGAAAAATGAAAAAAATGCATTTACGAAAATTTAATTTTGTTGAATTAAGAAGACTAATAAGATTATTTGTCTATCAGTGAATTTCAGCTCTCTGTGCCCCCTCCCTAAAAGAAGCTAAGTGGGATAAGTTGCATTCATCAGGCATTCTGCCCCATCTTGCCAATCTCCACCATTAGCCACAATCTTCACCATTAGCCACAAAAAATATTCCTCTCAGAATAAGGTCATGCCTGGTCTGCTGCTTCATTTACATCCAATGAACTATGCTGCCACTCTGTGTTCTTCTTAAGGCTTTGTTTCTCATATTTACAGCCCTGAACTCTGAGTTGTCTAGTTAACCGAAGGACCACTTATATTTTTTTCCAGCATCTTTTGCTCTACATTTGATAGCCTGCTCTCTTTGCCCCTAATGACTGAAATGTACCAGATGGCAACAAGAAGTAGCTTTTCTCATTTTGCTGTGTGGCAAACATCTGATTTTTTGAGGAGGTCTTTGAAAGTGACTGGACATTGATTTCCATTCCAGAACAACAGATATTTAGAAATATATTCCAGTACTGCAGGAGCAGAAAATTGTGTTCTGTGGGTCACAGACAATCCCAATTATCTTGTGTGGTCCAAATCCCTGAACTTCCAGACTCTGGAATTCCATTTTTTTCTAATTTTATGTTTTTAGGTGTGAAAATACACTAAATTGGCCAACATTGCCACCAATATGCATCAGCTAGCTTTTAACTTTGTCTCTTCCTCCAATTTGTTGTTGTTGTTTACCTTCAAGTTGTTTCCAACTTATGGCAACCCTAAGGCAAATCCATCACAGGGTTTTCTGGCGCTGAGAATGTATGATTTCTATGGTCATGCAGGAAACAGAACTCTGATCTCTAGCATTGTAATCCAGCATTCAAAACCAACTACGCCACACTGGCTCTCTCTGCCTTCAATACTCCATAAATAAACTAGCCACAGACACAGGAAGTAGAAATGAGAAACAATTTCTGATCACTTTTGGTTGTATTTTTTGGGTGTTGCAACCCAGTGCTGAATGTGGGGTTGTAAACTTGCTCCTGCCCCAATGCAGCTGCATACCTCTACTAATTTGCTTTCCTAAGTTTTTCATTTTCTCTTTGAATTGCTTTATTATTTGTTGATGTGTCATTTTTGGCTTAATTTTTTTCCCTCCTAAACATAGTTTAGACTCATTGTTTTGCTACATGTTTTGCTATATGGTTGCTAGCCTCCTTGATTTCTTTTTGAAAATAAAGATTGGTAAAATGGGATTGAATAAAGAAAATAAATAATAGATCTCCATGTTTATACAAAACCTGCTTTTCAAATTCTACCCCCACCTCATTGGGATTTTCACTGTCTTCTTTGGATTTTCCAAGTATAGATATAGGAAGATCTGTACAGGATAACAAGAAATGCTACTTGTGGCACAATTTTCTACTGGATAAGGTTCTAAAAGGTACAAAAACAATTGTTGGATTTGAATCTGTCAATCCTGGGCACACTTACATCTTTGCACTATTGTTATCATCAATATCCTCAAATAAGAATGAAAAGAAAGTAATTTTCTGGAGAGCCAACTTACTTTTTGCCCCTGTCATATTCCACAAATAACAAGAAATCCTAAAAGCATTCTGAAACATGATTGCATTAGACATGCAATATAGAAATAAATTAAACTCTCTAAATCAAGAAAACCTAAAACCACACTGGAACTTTAAAACATTGTATACACAAGTGGAAGGAAGTGTTAAAAAATTGAAGAAGATTTATTATGAATTGTCATGAACTATCATGCCAAGAAGATTGGTTTAATTTTTAAAAGGCTGGCCAAAGAAGACAGCATATTCTCACATCTTCTATTTAGGAATATTGCAGTAGTTTTAAAGCTATTACTAGAATTGGCAATATCCTCTTTATGGTTCATGTCATTGTAGTCTGTGTATCAGTAAAGAAAATGTTCTGCTTAGGACATCTGTTAAATGTTTAGACTAGAACATTAACATAGTAGAAAAATACAAGTAGCATTTTATTGAACTGCCCCCATTAGAATGGCATTACAGATGCATTTAAATAGGTTAACATCTGTGGAGGCACTAAGGTACAAAATAAAAATCCTTCCCAATCAGCTGGAATTTTGCCATTGACTTCAATGGGATGTGTTTTGTGTGTAAGCAAAGTTGATTCCTTCTGTCTCCAACTGCAGTTCTAACTGAGGCCAACAAAGCAGCTCAGAAACTGATACAAGAAGTTGGAAATAATAACAGAAGTCAGAAACAAACCACCTTTTGACATTGGCAATGTAACTTTAATGGTAAAAGCATGGTTACAATGTATCCATGAAATGCTGATCTGTAACTATGTTTGATAGTTCCACACACTTTATTCTGTAGTATGAACTTTTCTCAGAATGCTCCAATTTATGAATTGGATTTGATCTCTCACAGGCTTTTGGTATCTTCATGGATCAATTCTCTTTTACAGTAGCTGAGCTAGAGTTTGCCATGAGGCACTGTCAATCCCTCCCAGTAATTCGGGTGTGCAATACCTCAAGGTCCCATTTTGTCTCCATTATATATGGAGACATTATGTAATAGCTACATAACACTACTTAGGGTGGTCTTATAGGGAATGCTAAGGAAACTCTTTTTTGCTCATTACATAAGAATCAGGGCAGGTAAACTAGAATTGTGTTTGAAATGCCATTCTGAGCTCTATAAGGATAATAATAGTAGTCACCCCTCCACTTTTGCGAGAGTAAGGGGCACAGGATCCCCATGAAAGTCAAAATATTGTGAATAAAGTACAGCCAAATTTACAGTGCTGTACAAGCAGCCACCAGCCACAATAGTGGCTGATCCAGTTCTTCCCTCCCCTTATCTTCCTCCCTGACCCTCTCCCGTCTCCCGTCCTCCTGAAAGGCACCAACCACAACTTCTCTTACTGCACACTCCAGCACTTTCACACTCCTGCCAGATTGTCTGCACAGGAAAACTCAACCAGGTTTTAGCAACAAAAACAATAGCAGCCTGCAATTGAGCTCCCCACTTCACTTTTTCTCCCCTCCAACACCTTCTGTCCTCCAAAAGGCATCAGCCCTAAATTCTCCTACTGCATGCCTTAGCAATTTCACAATCCTGCTCAGGTTGTCTAAATGGGCAAACTGAACCTGGTTTTTGCAACAACACCAGCAGCCCACAATCCAGCCCTTCCTTCACTTCTCCCCACCTTCCATCCCCGCACCCATCATATTGGTGGGAAGAGAGGGAGAGGAGGAGGGGCTTAATGCTTCTCATGCTTCTGTTAGCTGCTTCTAAAATTGGCTTGAGTTTGCTGAAAGAGATAGGGGCTCTGAAAATCTAGGGGAAGTATGAAGGTGCCAGAGTGAGCAGTAAAAGAGTTTGAGGCTGGTGACTTTTGGGAGGATGGGAGATGGGTATGAAGGTGTGGGGAGAAGTGTACGGAGGCTGGATCACCAGCTGCTACTGCTGCCAAAACTGGGTTGACTTTGCTGGCTCAGACAATTTGGGAGGGGCATGAAAGTGCCAAGGCATGCAGTAAGAGAATTTGATCTCTTGTAGGAGGATGGGAGATAAGTGGGAGGAGAAAGGGGGGAAAACTCAGGGAAAATGCTGGGTCATAGGCAACTGCTGGTGGTGCTGCTAAGACCAGGCTGAGTTTGCCTGCTCAGATAATCTGGGAGAAGTGTGCTGGTGCACAGCAAAGAGGAGGAAGCAGGGCTAGGAGTTACAAACTTGCAAATAATCCAATCTGTGAAAGGAGACCAAAAACCCAAAGCCCGGACCGACTGGAGTCAGGTGCGAGGCAACCTGACCCCCTCCTAGTAGTGCAGGGATGTGGACACCCAAATCTGCAGCATGTGCCTACTGCTGACCTCCTGGCAACTACCTCTCTCCCCAGATCCCAGAGACCTGGAAAAAAAGCAGACTTGGATCCAGGATCCATGACCCATGCCAACCACCTTACAAATTAGGACAGTAAAAAGGCAATGACATAACATAACTACAGCACACAAGATACCAAGGAAGAGGGTTGGGAGGGATGATGTGCAGAAAAGAACTGTGCTCTGGGGAGAGAAGAGCCCAGCTAAATACAAAATGCCTGGACCAGAAGGAAAACTTCCTGAAGCTCCGGCCTGGGCAGAAGCACCCAATCAATTCAAACCAGCAGGTTTAAACTGATTGGCTGGGAACTTTCCCCAGCTGCAACAAGGCTGCTGGGTATGAGGAAGTACCAGTGGGGCTTAGTACATGGCTAGAAAGCTACATCGCACTGCAGAACCAACTGAACAGTACTGTGGGACACCATGGAGGCAGCACCAGGGCTGGCCTAAGCTGCAAATGTGCCACCTGGTAAGTTGGGCAGCTTAAATTTTTGAACATGTGTATCCATTGCTTGCAAAATCCTTTAACTTGCAGCTCATTGAATCACATGCAAAGGTTTATGCTTTCCTACCTGGAAAAGCCCTCTTGTGTCCAAGTTATTTCTATTTAGTTCTTCAAATCTCTTTTCAGAACTAATATGTTCACCAAATCCTTCTCTGAACCATTATAGCTTCTCCTTTCTAAATCTTTTGTTGCCCACAGTTCCTCTGCTAATTCATTCAAACTATCTCTCATCACATTCTCTCCTAACACTCTCCTTTATCTCACACAAATGTACAAGAACTGTACAAAGTACCGTACACACATCTACAGTACAAATTTAAAACCAAATTGTTAAATCTTTAGTTAAACAAATTTTTACAATTTTAGTGTAGTATGAGAACTACGATTCTCTAACACAATACAGAACTCAGGAATATGTTACAGAGTTCAGTCATGAATTCAGTTGTTTTTTAGTGCATTGGAGCTTTTTTTTTTAAATAAGCACAAGTATGTAGATTACATTTCTCACTGTGCTACTGTTGTTTCTTGAACACCGTTTAAAAGATTTTGGGAAAAACTTAATGGGGATGGGTAGTCGCAATAATGGAAACAGTGTACTTTGTTTTTGTTTTAATTAATCTGTCTCATTTGGAGGTGATGAGACATTCTCATTACCATAACCTATTTTTTTTTTCATAATTTTCTCAGCAAATTGTTGGTTTTGAAAATCACATACGGCACAATGACAAAGTATAATCTGTGCTCAGGTACTGGTTTAACAAGCTTATCTGATTTAGTACTATGTTGAAAGAGATTGTGTAAAGAGCATTTACTGGATTTATGCCTTCCTCTTAAATTATATATATGCAAACAAAAATCATAATACTATAATACTGTATTGGATGATATCCTGATAGCTTTTCATAGAGATAGTCTCCTCATATTAGTTGAATGTTTATAGAAAAGACATATATCATGCAATCTAATCATTTTCACAATTCATTTCTCTTTTTCAAAGAGAAAATAATTACTAAAAATTAGATGGGATTTTTCTTCTGTAATATAAACCATTTTAATCTGTATCTGAAAATGCCCAGTAGAAGTATTATTTTACAAATAATACACCCAGCAAAAATCTGAGTGCCACAGAAAAATTCAAAAGAAAATTCAATATTTCTTAAGAAAAACTCTTGCTGGAGGATATAATGTTGGAATGAAGTATCAAGCATAAATTGCACTGCCAACAATAACGTGATACAAAATTTTTAATTTTCCTGTATATTGTGTAGGAAATATTCCTACTATGGCATTAGTGTCGTGTCACCTAAGTGTTATACTTTACATGTTCCATTATCATCATCATCGCCATTATTATTATTTCTACTATGACTGATAAAGAATATTGTTAAAAGGTTCAGGATTTATATATGCTCTGAAAACTTTTGAAAAAAACAGAAAAAGGAAAAACTCTGATTGTTTTAGTTTCACATTTTGCAAGCATGGTCTCAAAGACTATTGCAAGATTTACCAGGAATTACATACCAGTGCATTTGTTTGTATCATGTGCCACAGATTCACAGACTGACAAATGTTTCCTTACCTATGTTTGTCTGCTCAGAAGTAAGTCTCATTAGGTTCAATATATCTCACTTTTACATTTAAAGGAGCACACCTTCTTATCTATACCTGTGAGCGGCTGAAGTCCATAGGAGGGGCCCTTCTCCGCGTTTCACCAGTGGGGGCAATTCAATGTGGTAGGACACAGCAGAGCACTTTCTTGGCTGTTGCAGCCCAACTGTGGAATGCCTATCCCTTGAAGGTCCAATTGATGCCAACACTGCTTTCTTTCTGGTTCCAAGCCAAACAATGGAGCTTAATTTGTTTGAATTTTTCACATACATGGTTTTAAATGTTATAGGTTTTTAAACTGTTTTAACTCATTATTATTTAACTCAATATGTTTTATCCTATTTTATTTATTATAGTGATTTTAATTTGACACTGTTTTAAATTTTTCTGTTTTTTATCTATATGCTGATCTGAAACCAACAATAAACGGTAGGAGATCTATATCAATATCTATAAATGGAAGGAAGGAAAGATGGAAGGAATGAATTGCAGCCTTAACTGATTCATTTTTTAAAAAACATGGACAAGAGTTGGAGCAAATGAACTTGATTCTAATCTGAATTACAACAGATACCTTTTTATTTTCAGCATTAATGGTTCCAGTGATTACTGAGGTAGCAAAATCAAACCATTACTAGGTTGTCAGTCCTAATACTAACTCTGCAAAAATGTATTTCCAATGAAGGGTATTACAGAATGATAATACAACAGGAAGCCAATGAGTTAGATGTGTGTGTTGAGCAGAGTAATATCACTTGGGTCTCATGGTGGGAGAAAGGCAACAAACAAACAAACAAACAAACAAACAAATAAATACTGTTTTAGATCTGCCATTGGGTGGCAGTTCGAGGTAACCACTGCATCTTGATGGCTAGTTTTTGACATGAATTAAACTTTACTGAAATTTTTGACAGGGAGGAAGGATTAAATTTTCTATGCTTAAACACACTGGATTGTCTTTAGCTTTAGAATGATTTAGAAACTTAAATCATTCTCTTTAAAAGTACTTTTTCATTCTTCTGATTTCAAAGTTTTAATAATTTTGTTTATAAATTTTTGTTTTATAATGCTGTTAATTATATCTTAGCTGTATGAAACAGGTGATTCCTAGCCTCTGAATTTCCTTCAAACACGAATTCAGAAAATACATCTCCAGAACCTCACTATTATGGGCTGCCATTATGTAAGACCTTAAAAGACATTTCCAAAGACAGTTCCAGTTAGACTATTCTAGCATAATTATAGGAGGTAACTGTCAAAAGGCATCAAGAATGTAATTTCATTAGTATGATTATACTCTTAGACCATTTGAGATGGTCTGTTCAACTATAGTTTCAGACTAAATTTCACCTAAAATCTCGGAATTGTTTAATGCATTACAGTTTACCTTTATACTACTTAATATAGGAGTGGGAAACCTTTTTTCACTATTCTTTTTACTTCTGTCAGGAATAATTTGTTGTAATTCCATGATGGTTGTGGCAAGAGAGCAACAGCAAGGCCAGAGACAAAAGTGGACAGTTTCCTCCGCCTTGCCTTTTATTTTCTGAATCCCTTCCCACAGTATTCTTCACGTATCCATTCTTATTGTGAGAATACAGATGCCACAGATGTATGATGTATTTGATGTATGAATCTTTGGGTTCTAGATTATTTGTTTATTAACATTACATATATCCTGTATTTCTTCCAATGAACTCAAGACTGTGTATGTGGCTTCCTCGTCTACAGTTCTAAACTCATAACAACCCTATGAAGACTTGAACTTGGTTTGCCCAAATTCAAGTCCAAAACACTGACCACCATACCCCATTTGTATCACACTGACTGATATTTAAAAAGAAAGGGAAAAGGGTATTTAAGTGGGAATGAAAATGAATAACTGTTACAAAAAAAGTTCATTGTGCTTTTTTTTTTTTAAAAAAAAAATCAGTCTTTGCTTCAATGGAAGCACATCATGTGGTACAAACTTTTTGTTGGACCATGCTACCTGAAAACACATGTGAGAGATGCCTTATAAAATATATGGGATGTCAAAAAGCAGTTTTGAAATTGTCACTTATGCAGTAGAAGGGAAGAACAAGTGATTATCATTTCCTTTGTTGCAATATTTATTTAATAGTTAATGTGGCAAATTATGCTTTTCTGCCCAAAGCCATCCATATTCTTTCTTCATGTGGAAACCTTGCTTTTCAAGAATGATTTAAAACCCCATTTCATTTATTTGGAAGAAAATTCAAGCTAGGAATAATGTCATCTCGAAAACTACTCCTGACAACACTGTTAACATTTTGAAAAGACTCTCTTGGAAACAACAGGAATAGGACAATAGGGAAAGTAAAGAAGGGAAGACGTTTTTCAGTCAAGGATATTCAGCATTTTGGGCACATGTATGTAACTTAGTTTTGTTCAAAGTCACCTTCCATGGTCCCATGCTGCTAAAGCTGAAAGGGATATAAATCTGGGGACCAATTCAACCATTCATATATTGCTTCATGTGCCTAAGCAAAGTATACCTATGGGAGAAATAACGCCTCCCTTCATTCAGAGGGGAGAGGCAATTTACTTGAGCATACATGCTACTGCACACACATGTATCATTGCTGCAAGCATTGGATATATATTGGGCTGTTGCATGTCAAATGTCACTTCCTTCATTTTTGAAACTGTAGTCTGATGTGTGAAAACAAGTGTTTTGTGGCAACTTAAAAACCAACAAATCTACTGGGACATTATTGTCATAACTTCAGCAGATACATGAAATATATACTTCAGTTAGCAGATGCATAGAAAAACCTATATAAGTACCGAAGGAAACAGTATACACTGAACCAAAATACCTTGAAAATACATTTATGATGGGGTCTTCCTTTGTACAAGAAGACTGAAATATTCTTCACTGGTTTCTGACTACTGCCTATTTGATGAGTGAAATTTAGTTACCTACATTCTTTTACATAAACATCTACGTGGGATCTAGTTCTAGCTTATATTTTATGTGACACACACATACACATTCATTTGTTATATCAAAGTAAAAATTAACAGTGAAAATTGACAAATAAAGAGTTGCAATCCAACTTTACCATGTATTATCATTTTAATTCCAGTAGTTAGTTCTTTAAGACTAAGATTAGCTTTTTAGAACTTAAAATAAGGAAGTCACTGCTGAAAAGTATACTGGAAACTGTTGAGAACAATATAGGTTAACATATGGAGTGGGAAACAAAAATATTTGATTTTCCTGTTATTATTACTGTGACATAAGATTACCAGTTCCAAGCAATTACTGAATTTATGTCTCACTGAAGTCAATGGCACATATTCAGTTCCAATGATACTGGTGGTATTCAAGTATGTCTAACTGTAGAAAACATCACACATTTGACTTAGTAGACTACACTCTACCAATGTTTATGCCATGATAATGTTGGCAGTGTTTACATTTCCAGACATGACTATGGTCATGAAGATATTCACAGAATTTGTCACAAAATTTGAGACATCTCATCAAAAAATGGCCAACCAATAGAAAACATAAGTGAAAAGACCAGTATTTTTCCAGTCAGTAGGAATTACAAAAAAAAAGTGTGTTTATGCATAAAATGTGTTTATATAAAACATGGCATTTTATACAACAATGCTTTTGCAGAAAAATGATGCATTTTTTTTACTAAAAGTTTTTTTCCCAGCAAAATCCTCCCCTTGAAATTTCCATCAAAAAGTCCCGCAAAGGAAAAAAAAATGAAAATCAATATAAACTCTTATAAACTTGTTCACCAGAGAAAAATTCTTCATTTTTTTTTTGTTCTGACAGAAAGAAATAAGCAAAATTTTACATCCCTACATATGACTCCAGAGAGCCAGTAAGGTAGAGTGCTTTGAACACTGAACTAAGTCTATGAGACACCTGGATTTGAATCTCTGCTTTGCCATGAAAACTCACTGGTAACATTGGGCAAGTCCCACCCTTTCAGCCTCAGTGGAAGGCAATGCAAAACTTCTTCTAAGTCCCGCCAAAAAAACCTCTAGCATAGGGTTGCCATAAGTTATAGCTGACTTGAAGGTACATGAAAACTACAAATAAATGACTTTGTGCTGTTTTGGATAACAACACAAAAGTGAGGATCTTAACTTGCTTTCGCTTCCATATTTTTAATTTGTTTATGACTCAAAGAAATGAATAAAATGAAAAAGAAAGGTGACTTTCACATTTGTTTCAGAGATTCCCTGGCAGCCATGATATATAATTAGAGATAACACTTACTTGTTTGTAGATGTTTTTCTCTAGCTTTCACATCATCATAAACTTGATTGAAGTGGTTGGTAAAAGCAACAAGATCTGCTTCCAGAAACATTGGACTTTGCTGTTTTGCTTTCAGTGCTTTGCTTTGAACCTTTAGTTTTTCTATCTGGGGCTGTAGACTTGAAAATCGGGTTACTTCATCCTACATATTAAGAGTGTTTAAAAGTCAGATTGTAATAATGTTAAGAGAAAAGGAAAAAAAACCAAGAGCTTTAAATCTCAATATTTAGGCTGCCAGCTTTCCAACCCTAGCCTTGCCACACATCTTTCATAATCCTTTTCTATGGTACAAGTTGCATGTACCACTGGTATGTCTTATCTGGAGATGGTAACATTGACTGGTACAGCACAACTCAAAATGGGTTCAGTTGTCACATATACCATTGGTCTTGTTTTCTGAGCTCACTGAATGCCTCAAAGCGGATACCTCAGTAATATATGTACTCAAATACAATACATCTATTTCACAGTAAGTCAAATAACTGATTTATTTTACAATAATTAGTCTCTAGCGCCTGTTTATTTCTGGTACACTGTTTTCAATTCAGTGAACTTGGTTTTACTGCAGGGTACATTAATGGTTTAAGCATACGCAACTGAACATCAAACTGCAGCATAAATGTACTAATCAAAGAACATTTTCAATCAAAGACATAGTTTGGATCCTTTATGAATCATCAATGTATTTCCACAGGACCTATTGTGAGATTCCCTCCCCCGCTGTTATCTGACAAAACCATTTTGATTTGACTACCCTCACAACCTCAAAAACCCGTAACATGCACAACCTCAAAAGCCCTTAACATGATTCATCCCAACTCAATGACCCTTGAATAAGTGGTTCCAGTCTTATGACATAAATACAGCAATTCCCCAAACTTAATCAACAAAGAAAAAAAGAGAACTGGAAATTGGAGGTGGGGGGTGACAGCCAGGAAATGTAAAATCTGATGCCTCTTTAGCACATTTAATTATTTATTTTTAGAATTTGTGATCGAATTCCAACTTAAGTCAATCACTTTAGTTAAAAAACATAGTTAATTAAATTGCCTCTTTTTGTTAGGAAATCACTAACTTACTTGATTTTAATTAATTACTTCTATTAGTGCATTGCAAGTATGTGTTCAGCCACTACAAGAACTGCAACAATGCTGGAGTTGTGTGAAGGGACAGCTAATGCACATTTGACTTCTTTCATTTTTGCGATGGTACCAGCATTTCATGACAATATCACAAAAGAAGTGCTTAGGGAAATGCTTAGATAGATTGGTCACATGGATGCACTAGCTTGAATGAATTGTACTGTGAAGCAAACCGGACGCAGACAAAAATAACCTATACCTCACCAAGTCCTGAAGGTACTACTGTCTCGGAATCTCCTGGTTCTATCTGGGTTGCTTGTTTTAATTTCTTGCTGTTCAGAAACATATAAGTGCCATTTTTTTTCACAATGTACACATGTTCAATGCAATTTTTAATGTATCCATTTTTGTACCATTTGTTTGCACTGACCAAAGTGTGTCTGTGTGCATGTTTCAATGCCTGCATTTTAATACAGATTTCCAAAGTAAGATGTTTTTCCTTCCACTGCCAGTCTTGGAAGTGTGAATTATTTTCTGTAAGGGAACACAGACCCAACACATGTATCTTCCATCGCTGTGCATCACAGTACTCAAAAAGATTAGGACACAATTTCTAACCTTGCACTTATCTAGCTGTGTTTTCAGTGCATCAGGATCTGCTGCTGGTGCGGGTTGTGCTTTTAGCCAATTTTCAGCAGTAATTACTGTCTGTTCCAATTGCTGCAGCTGGGAGTAGAATGCAATGATGTTATTTTGGTACTCCAGCCATGCCAGTCTTTCACTCAGCAACTGACAGAACTCAATCCAGCGATTGTTCAACTGCTCTGAGGCTTGTTTGATGTTGTCAGCATTAAGCCCCTCTAGAAAGGAAGAAAAGAAACAAGGGGAAAAGTTTATCACGTTTATTTTTAGGCTGCAGCAGATTAAAAAACAAAAGGGTTGAGATTAAACAACCTCTTTCACTATCAGATCTCTCATAAAAGCAGCAAATGATTTATCACCAACTAAATGATCCTGAACATACAGATGCTATGCATTAGTGGAAAGAGGATCTTAATGTCCTGTAAAAGTCTAGCAAAGTCTTACTATCAAGATGAACTCCACTGCAAAAATGACGTTTGAGAAGACAATGTAGAATTAATGAAATCAGTTGGGTGAAATGGAAAATTACACATGAAAAAGAGATTCCCTGCCCCTCACCCCGCTCTGGGCTAAAAATGTAAAATAATATGTCTTCAAGCATTTAGCCAAAAAAAATGTGAATAATGCCAAAACACTACGTGTATCATATCTTTTATTTTACAATTTCCTACAGACAGTAACTACCCCAGGTAATTGATATACAATTTACTAATTTCCATGCTCACAAATGACAAATAAAGAAGGGTCAGAGAAAGGACAGCACGCAGGAAGCACACAGAACAAAGAGCCTACACAGGCTGTTCCAGATCACAGGATGCCAGAACTGAAGAGAAGGATGAACAGCATATAACAGAGCAAGTACTAGTACACCAGAAGTTCTCTGCAGGCATCAATAAAATCTGCTCATTGAGAGTGTGGGTGGCAATTTGGAGAAATGGAATCTGCATTTTCCAAAATTTTAGAGTGCTCAATCATAACTTACATTTTTTTTAAAAATCCACACGATCATTATTTTTGTAAAAACTTCTATAAAACATAACCTGCTATAAAACATAACCTGGTTGGTTAATACTTTAATTCCAGGAATGTACCTTAAAACAGTGCTAGGAAAAGTTACTTTTTTCAAAGATTATAACCATCAGAATTCCCAGCCAGCATGTCAAGTAATCACGCTGGCTGTGGGTTTCTGGGAATGTAGTACAAAGAAGTAAATTTTCCAAGCTTTCTTTTCAAGTAGTCAAGATTGTCACAATAGTGCCCTCCTTGCTATTTGCTTATGAGCATGATCTTCTACTTCACTGTATTGCTTTTCAAATAAATTTAGAACATAAATGCTACATTCTAAATATTGTATTTGCTGGCATATAAGACTCTCTCTCTTTTCCTAAAAAATACTGTTTGAAAATAGGGTGCATCTTATACACCGGGGTGTCTTATACATTGGCAAATATTATTTGCCAGTGTATAAATGGGGTGCTTCTTATACACAGGTGCATCTTTTACGCCAGCAAATACAGGTAATTTTTTTCTGTTTTCTTTCACAAAGCTTAAAGTTTCTTAAATCTCTCTTCCTCAAAGAAGATTAAGGATGCAATCCAATAGTTATTACCTGGGAATAAATCCCACTGAATACAGGGTGAGTTACTTCTGAGTAGATGTGTGTAAGTCCCGTTTGTAACCATAATATGTGTAATAATTGTTTAATTATCTCAATGTGTGAGTGTTTTGTTTAAGCTAATTTTCCTAAGCATAATAGTGTAATTTCATGGTTTATTGCAACTTCTATTACATAACATAACAGAGGCCCATCTTGCTTTCCATTCACCACTAGCCCTTTCTGATAACACGGCATGGGAAAAGTGTTACCATCAGCATTAAGCCATGATGAATAATACAATTCTCATTCTGTGGTAATATATTATAATTTCAAGGTTAATGGCTCATAAATAGCTTCACATTTTATATTCAGAACAACCTCTTATATTGTCCGTGAATAAATACATTGTCCCCAAAGAACATAGAGATCTGTACCTGAAGTGCCTTCATTAATTTTATTACCTGTGTATTGTGAATAACAAATTGAGTTAAAATACCTTTAATTGTTCAGCGCCTTATATGCAAAGTCTGTGGAACTGCCACACAATGTGAGATGTTGTAGTTGTGTTCCTTCAACTCATTTCTGACTTATGGCAACCCTAAAGAGAACCTGTTGTGGGACTTTCCTGGGAGAATCTGTTCAGAGTGGGCAAGCCCTTGCCTTTGTCTGAGGGTGAGAGAGTGTGACTTGCCCAAGATCACCAAGTGGGTTTCCATGGCTGAGCAGGAATTTGAACAGTGTCCTATTCCAACATTCAAGCCACTGTACCATGGTGGCTCTCATGTGAGCTATACCTTATCAAATATACGGAAGCTATAGCTTCAATATAGAACAATATGTTTTAGCTCCAGATTTACAAAAATTTTTGGAATGATAACACTGAATCATGATACCAAATTCCATCTTCATGTTGTGTCATGTATTACAAATTCATAGTCAATTCAGTGAGCATTAATTTAAGTACAACAAGCACTTCATTGTACATTTCTCAAAACAGCCAACCTCCCACTCAACAACATATGACTCTAACAAAAGGAAAACAAGTATGGAAGACATTCTGACAATACTTCCCAGCCCACTGACTTCTTCAATGTGATAACAGTCAGCTAGGTGATACATTTAATATTGCTTTTAGCATTATAGTTTTAAGTTTTGTGTACTGAATTTCCTTTTACTTATGGGGCACAATGCATAACACATAAGTAAATAACACATAAGTAAATATTTTCCAAACAACAGCAACAATTCTCGAGAAAGCCATCAGTCAGTGGAAGTATACATGATTTACGTGCATAAGGTCCCAGGATCAAACTGTGACATTGCCAGTTACAATGAACAAGAAGCAGGGGATATGAAAGAACTTTGTTTGAGACCCTGGAGAGTCACTGTCAATTGAAACAGAAAATACCAGCCTTGACAGATAAATAGTATAAGGCATCTTCCTGGTTTCCTAGCATTCACTGCAACTGTTGATTTTCCCTTAATTTCCAAGTGTTCAAACAGAAAATTAAGGCAACAACTGATGTTTGGTCATCAGCACCAGCACACATGAGCTTTCTGTCTTGCAGAAGGTTTCTGTCACTTTTGAAAATAAATAAATATGGCTTTAATTCTCTGTTTATTTCCTCTGCTCAAATCCCACTGGAGCTCACTGAATTTAATAACTACCGTTTACTAGATTTTTGCTTAGAGGAAAGTAAAAGTATCTTTTTCAAAATACAGATATTAGACCTGTGTTCTGTATGCTCTGCTAACCTACAAACTATTGTCGCATGATGTTATCTTATTCATCAGTCTTCTTAAAACTGGCCAGACTGGCAAGGACCTTTTGGCTACAATCTGATATACATGTACATTGTCTTTAAGTTCCACCGATGTCAAGAGGGCTTCTGAGCAAAAATAATATATTGGTTACATTGGTAATATTTATTTATGGTTTAAAATTAAAATAGATACCTTACTACATAAAGACGACTAAGATATGACACACAAAGAAATGGATCAAGAAAGGAGAGAACAAGCAAATCATGTGGGAAGCATACAGAGGAGTCTCTGAATACAAAGGGAACGCATTCCACTCTCAGAGAATGCAAAGCTAAAGGCACATAGCAGAGGATGGGGTGTAAAAACTTGGCCTTCCTGAGTCGTAGGCAGATGTGTGGAGGGAAAGAAGAAGCAGATAGAACAAAAATAGAGGGAACAAACCAGAATACAGGAAAACTTAAGGAAAATAAAACACTTGAATGAAACATTGAGGGGCACAAATCACTCATTATCAAAGTGGTAAAAATTAAAAATCAGACTGAAAAACATCTCAGATTATTTAAACAATATGCAATTTCCCAAATTGTTTTAGAACTGTTAAAATGCAGTTTTAAAATGTCTGGTTAAAAAGTGAGATTGCAAACTGAATGAATATTTGAGGATCAGGGAACAGCATATATATAGCCTGGTTACTATTGGGAACATTGAATTTTGAACTATGCTTTGGTTATGCATGGCGTTAAATTTCAAATCTATGTCCTATTCTAATTAAAAGATAACAAACCAAAATGCAAACTTTAATGTACTATTTTTTCACTAAGTGTTCTTCTAATATAATTCATGTGATAATATGAAACTATGTTTATAAAATTCTCTAAGAAGATTATCTGAATCAACTGCCATGTAATTACCATTCACCATCTGTTCCACCAGGGCCTCTGCTGATCTAGTGGCATCTTGGAGTTTCCTGTGCTTCTCAGGCTTTTCTCGTTCTATGGCCTGCAATATAATGAATGGCACAGTTGAATATTTCACATGATAGAGTTTTAAAAATAAGTTACAACCTGCCAGACAATTACCTCGTCCTCATGATTGCACAAATGTATTTTAAAAAGCCATGGCTGCATTGCTATTAATCTATTGTCAGTGGATCATAAATAACACGCTTTATAATAATGGTTTAATCCTGAAGAGAAACAGAGAAATTAAAAGCCCTGCTTCTCCTCTGGTAAGCCTTAAGTGGAAAACTGGTAGTGCAAGCCACCGAGCAAATTGTCCCTAGCTCCTGGTATAGGTCTATTCTGGTGGCTTTTCCTCTTCACTCCCAGTGTACACTATCCCTACACTGCTTTGGAAATAACCAAAATGCTACTATTGTGGGCTAGCTGGAGGTGGTGAAAGCAGTATGCCTGACAGCAGGTGGCAAAGCAAGAGTTCTCCAGTGCAGGCCAGGTCAGGAATTACCAGCTATGTCTGTCCTCTCCAGGAAGAGAGTATTTCAGAATTTTTGGGAAAGGACTACTATATTGCGTGCATCTATGTATACTGAAATTTATATACTTATGCTTGCTGAGGCAAAAAGCAGATGGAGAACAACTGCTTATATTCCCCCACCATTTAATGGTTAAATCGCCCGTTACCACAGGTTCTGCCCATCATGTTTTCTGACTTTGATCTCTTTGTGTAAAGACTCTGACCATCACTGTCTCTAGGCCTCCCGCCACCCACTTCTCATAGATTTTTCTCAGAAGCAAGTAGTTTTTAAAGAAAAAGAATTTGTCCACAACTATTGTTAAGTGCTAATGTGTCCCTAAGCTGGTGTAACTAGCAAATCAAACATTAGAAAACCCATATTGCTTTTCCCCAGGAGAGCAATGTTTTCAAGACTAAGGTACTGTTTCAGCCACTTAAACTTAGTGAATCATGTTAATATTATCTATCTATCTATTTATCTATCTTATTTAATACTTTCAAGTGAGGAACTTGTGTGTATGTGTGTGGAGCCATTTCTGCACTGGACCGTTATAGTGCGATGATTCCACTTGCAACATCCTATGGAATCCTGGGGTTTGCAGTTTCGGGAGGGGCCGGCTGGCCATAGGATGTTGCAAGTGGAATCATCATGCTATAACGGTCCAGTGCGGAAATGGCCTGTGTGTATTACACACACAGACAATCTATATGAAAATGGTAACCTGAATAAATCAGAGTGCTGTTTTACACACCTGATTTCCTTAGATATAAAATGTTACTCGCATATATTAAGAGAAAATAATAATAAAATAATAAAAATAATAAAAAATTGAAAAGCTTAATGCACAGTAATCTTCCATACAGCCTCACAGCTATGATTACTAGAGTCAGGATAGGAATGGACAGGTCTCCTATTGATTCTTCAGTAGCTGTGCTGGAAAGACATTTTCAGAAAAATGTGCTATCATTCTGCTACAGATGTGAAAAGCTGAACTGTTTAACTATCCCATCTGCTTTCATCAGCCTAACTCCCATTCTGTTACCTTACAATCTTACTTGCCCTATGAATTTACTATATTGCAGGCTCTAGGGCAAGAGTGCAAAGCTTAAGACTTCTAGTATTTGGGACAAGCTCCCGGAGGTTTGAGCCGGTATGGTAAGGAATTATAGGAGCAGTAGTCCAAAATATCTAGAGGGGCCAAAGTACCATAGCCCTGGTATTTTTTTCTAAATATAAAGCAAAGAAGGAAAAAAAAAATAGTTTTCAACTACCTTACTTGTCAAAACTACTGAAAAGCCAGTATAATGGGAACTGTTCAATAGCAAAATTGTTTTGTAAGTCCATAGAAAATGAAATAGGCAAGATAGCAAAGAATACAAAGAACATTTGTATACTATCTCACTGTTGTACATATTGTAAAATCTTCCTCATAGATGATCATATATTATGCCTTGTGCACTGGAAAATTTAGCAGAACAATACATGTACAGCCATGTGCTTTCTGATGTAAGACACTGGCAAATACATCTCATCTCCATTTCCATTCCCAGAAAGGAAGTAGAAAAGGACTTAAAAATATAATTGCTGGATAAAGTCTTGTTACCCAGACATTGCTTCCAAATATGGCCATACAGAGATGTGGCTATTCCCATTATTACTCACCATCATCTGGAGATTCAAAGGCCTCTGAAGTTGTGACTGTTATTCAACTTCCAAGGCTATCAGTTAATGACAGATCTATCACCCATGCATGTGGAATGCCAGCTTAAAAGCAAGACTGTTTGAAACTCAGGGTTTTTAAAATGGCTTTATTTTTGTTCTCTTTTGTGTACTTAAAAGGTCCACCACAATGACAAACACATACTGAGTTTATAAATATTTAGGACACTCACTTAACATGCTATATCTCCTACATTATTTGTATTTAGGTTGAAGCAAGAGTCCATTAAATCCTGCAAGTTCCTTAAGGATTCTCCCATCACAAACTTGGAGTTATCTAACAGTTCCTGGTGTATAATCATGTACAGTTTCTGCTTGAATAACTAAAATGCCAGAGGAAGTTGTTCTAGAAATATAATTCAAATGGTTGAGTTTATGAGTATTTGCCTACATTAACTCTTTCTCTGAGGTCTGACAGGTTCCCTTCTTTTCTGTATATTGCAAATTCAGGACTCTGGAGTACTGCTTCTGAGCGGGTCATCCAACTATGAAGTTCTGTCGTATCAACATCAAACCTAGGATCAAAAGAAAAAAAATCTTTATAGTTACTACTTCTAAAAAGTTATAATACAGGCTTATAGCAGATTTCAAGCAGAAGTAGAAATTAAAAGTAAAAAAGCTACTACAACCAAGCTATCAGAACAAAGAGGAAGCTTTCCATCCCACATGGGTTACTGCAGATGGTTCGGAGATTAATTTTTGAGATGCTTCCACAGCCACACAGAGTGAAAAAGATCTTGTTTTTAAAATTCAGAATTTGAGACTGGAAGTGGCTTCTGGTCTGCTTCTGGATTTTCTTTTCTTTCTTTTTCATAGAGCAGTGGTTCTCAACCTGTGGGTCCCCAGATGTTTTTGGACTTCAGCTCCCAGAAGCTCTGAGCATTGACCACAGTGGCTGGGGCTTCTGGGAGCTGAAGTCTACAAACATCTGGGGACCCACAGGTTGAGAACCACTGTCGTAGAGGCATTGTCAGGGAGCTTGGGGGGCCACTAGGGAACCCATCCCCAAACGATAAAATTTCAGCTTTTGGAAAACTCCTAGATCAGCAAAGCATTTTCCTTGCAGGTACATTTTTTTCATGGCAGAATTAGATCTAGGGGAATGGGGCCCAAGGTTTGCAAATAAAGGGCTTTTTCACACTTTGGGAAGAAAATGGGGCAGTCTGTTACTCACCGGACTGGCGTGCTCCCTCTGACGATCCACGCTGATCCGGAGCAGTGTGTGGCTGCGCTACACACTGCTCTGGGGACAAAAATGGAAGCTTCCGGTTGGTGGAGGCTCTCCACCAACCGGAGAAGCTCACCAGCCAGAAGCCCACCCCCGGAAGATCTGCAGCCTCGCACTGGTGTGATGGACTGCGGCGCACCGGGCTATTGAAAGACCTGTTTTAAGCAGTCTTTTAATAGCACGGCGAACCACCAGTTCTGGTCGTTCCAGACCAAGCTGAAGTCCGAAACAGAAAGTAGTCTGGACCCAGTTCGCCCTCAAGTGCAAACATCCTCACTGGAGGACGCACTGCCCTGTTTTAAAAACAAAGTGCGGAAAAGGTCAAAGGCAGGGTGTGTGAGTGTGTGCAAAACTTTTTAGCTTTGTTTTCCTATCTCTATATCTAAATGGTTTCATTTCAGTACATGGATATGTATGTGCTTTCAAGTTGCCTAACAAGTTATGAATTTTTATAGGTTTTTCACACGCAGGGAACACTTGGAAGTGATCTTGCCAGTTCCTTGCTTTGAAATACAGCCTACAGCACCCTGCATTCATTGGTGGTCACTCATTCAAGTACTAACCAGGACTGACCCTGCTTAGCTTCAAAGATCAGATGGGATCTAGTTCCTTTACACAGTTTACTGTCAATGTAGGTGCTGTTAATAAATGTACAAGTACATTTTAATTCATTTTTTTTGTCTGTGTATGTAGCAGATGCCATTTTAGTATCATATGCTGAATTCCACTGTGAGGTGATTTTTGTTTACATTGATGTATTTTTTCATGTCTCTGAAATAAAACAATAAGAAAGTCTGCTTCACTATAGCAGCCATAACTCATCAGCACCTCATGCTAGAGACTTCAAATTGGATGAGGATGAGAATGAGGATGATACTTCTGGGGTTCGCATCAAAATTCCAAACTGGAATTTGAAATAAATTAGAAGCAAAATAGAGGATGGCAGCATCACTTTATGTTGAAATCATGTCAGAGACCTCAAAAATCTGAGAGTGCTTTTGATTGTCCTCCAAGTTCCACTTGCCAGTTTTGCATCAGCATTCCAGTAAGGAGGACTTTCTAGAAGCAAAAAAGGGGCGCTGCCATAATTAATTGGGGCATCATTGTAAACATGTCAAAATTTGACAGTGTTTCTTACCCAAACTGTGGTGAAAAATATCAAAAAAAAATTCGAAAGTGGGGGCTTCTTAGAATCAAACAATGAATCCCAAAGACTATTTTAAAGGATGAGATAACAGGAGCAGAATTTCTGAGGGACTGGTCTTAAGGCCCTCAAGCAAGGAAGAAAAGGGAATTAACTAGGAGAAGGCCAAGGTACTGATGCTAAGATTCCTGAAGTTAGAAAATGGTGGGAAACCATGAAAGACTACCTAAAGCCATGTCCGCACTCCCGAAACTGCAAACCCCAAGATTCCATAGGATGTTGAAAATGGTGCTATATAGCGCTATAACAGTCTAGTGCAGAAATGGCCTAAGACAGGGCTGGTAAAGGGGAGTGGTTTTATAGACCTCTTCTGGGACGCTATGCATGGGCCTAATTTACATCCCACTGTTAGAGAAAAAGTTTGATATAAATTGAGTGATTGTCTGATTGTCTGACTGATTTCCCTGGCCAGTACCAGGTACACTTCACCTAGTATAGAGTAAGTGGCTTTCCATGAATGTCACTTCTCACTGGTTCAAATAAAATGGATCTTTTCGTTGCTCCACAGAATGCCACAATATATGTTAATCATTATTGTATCATTCTAGTATAATGTATTAGATAAAACTAAAATGCTGGTATGAATTCTGCTTCTGCTTCTAAAGAAAAAATCACCAGTAGGTATCTGTCAAATAAGAAACCATCTTCTGATAATTTTTCAAAGGATAGTAGGAAAAAATCAGGATGTGTTGACAATGCATTTAATGTTGAACAACTCAGCTAAAGAATTGAAAATCATGTAAAACAGTGGTTCTCAACCTGTGGGTCCCCAGATGTTTTTGGACTTCAGCTCCCAGAAGCCCTGAGCATTGACCATAGTGGCTGGGGCTTCTGGGAGCTGAAGTCCACAAACATCTGGGGACCCACAGGTTGAGAACCACTGATGTAAAATAACCTAGTTCTTACTTTAAAATGCAAGTAATTCATAACAGCCTGGTTTGTCACTTCTAACTGAAAAGCATGCGCCATAACTGAAATCACCAATCTTATCGTGATATGTTTTTAAGAGAATATTTTGAAGTGCCAACCTAGGAACTGTAGATAATTCTTTGCTCAAAAATAGAAATGTATGCTGAGTGGTAATCATATGCATTTTGGACAGTATAAATGTGTGTGTGTGTGTGTGTCTTTGTGCAAAAGCAGTATTACAAAAGAAGTGATAAAGTGGATGTGCTAGGAGAGATAGAGACTTCCTCTTTAGGATCTTCATGCCTATACTAGCTATGACATGATTCAAGCTCCAGACATACTATTACTACCACCACCACCACTACTACTACTATAGCAATATATATTTCAAAGATGCCAAAGAGTTTTTAAAAATGACTAAATTAGCATTACTCAGGAAAGAAAGACTTCGGTAATCATGGGCAATACCTTGGTAGCCTTCTTGCTATCCTATATATTTTATTGTGCTCTGATTTCTCAACTCCTAACACTTAAAATCTTCAGCCAAATCTAAGTGATATCTCTCTGCTATATTGTAAAGGCAACTCACTACAGCCTGTCTGTGTCATTCATTTTACTATCCACTAGAATCTCATGTACAGGAAGCCCCCACTTTTTGATACCTTGTTATCTGATGATTTGCTTTTTTGATGCTTCCAGATTACGGACAAACTCCATTAATTTGATGGAGTTCCAGTCTGTCATTGGTTCTTCTTGCCTATAGAGGCTCACTTGGGATCACTTGTACATGCAAGTTGCTTGTGAAGCAAGCTGAGAGGGATGTGCAAAGCTATCTGAGAGAGTTTTCAAGCGGCACATGTGTGGTTGGTCCTAAGTGAGCCTCTGTAAATCCTTCATGCTCCCTACAGTACAATACATGGGTTCTACTTTTCAACCAATTCCATTTTCTAACAGTGCTCTGGTCCCTAACTCACCAGATAAGCAGGGGAACCCTGTAGTTAAAGAATAAGCAATAAAGCCACTCCTAATGTCCTTTACATTACAGAAGATAAGAACAAAATCAGATTCATTCTGATCAGATTAAGGCAGACTATAGGCCTAACTCAGTGGTTCTCAACCTGTGGGTCTCCAGATGTTCATGGACTTCAGCTCCCAGAAGCCCCAGCCACTATGGTCAATGCTCAGGGCTTCTGGGAGCTGAAGTCCACGAACATCTGGGGACCCACAGGTTGAGAACCACTGGCCTAACTGTAGGCCTAACATTCTGCTACCACTTAACACTGTTGCCATGGGAAGCCCCAAAAACATGATATGAATATCACTGAATCTTTCCTCTAATGTTCCTCACCAAAAGATATCATCTAGGATATTAGAGGTTCTCTTTCTATCTATCCATCCATACATCCATACATACATCCTTCCTTCCATCCTAATTAGAGGTTATCAGTCATCCCCTCCTCCATTAATTTTTCCAGTTTTCATTTAAAGTCACCCAAGTTGACAGGAGGGATGGGAACAGGTATTTTTTGGGGGGCATCCCTGTTTACCTCAACCCTCCAAAGGATTTCCCAGTATTGAAGAAACTCCATCCAAAAGAACAGAATGGCTACAAGAATCTTAATATTTTGTAAAGGCCTTCGCACATAGAGTTAGATGGCGCAGAAGTACTACAAATGTTTCTTCCACAGGAAAGATGTTTCTTGTACAAAGAACAGTATATTTTGTGCAGAGAATACATTTTCTGTACAAAAATATGCTTTTTCCTCCTTTGGCAGAAAAAAAAATTCTATACAAAACAATTTTCTAAAACACTTCCCAAAATAAAAAGAGCAACTAAAAACAGCGCAGAAATCTTTGTGTTTGCATAGTATGGAGAAAAATCCTGCAATCATTTGGTTTTGTATTCAAGAATGAGAGCCATCATAGTGTAGTGGTTTGAGTGTTGCACTACAACTCTAGAGACCAGAGTTTGATTCCCCACTCAGCCATAGAAACCCAGTGGGTGATCTTGGGCACATCACATGCTTTCAGTCCCAGAAAACCCCATGATAAGTTCACCTTAGGGTCATCATAAGTTGGAAATGACTTGAAGGCATACAGCAACAACAGCAGCAGCAACAACATCAAGAACAACAACAACAACAGTACAAAATACAAAAAGTTTTATATTCCCAGCTGGCAACTGTAACTTAATCCTGCGGCAATGAATTCCCCAATTACACATGTTAATTCTGCATATTTCTTTTTATCTTTCTTTAATCTTTCACTATTCGGCTTCAAGCATATGACTCCAACTTCCAGAGGAGGGGAAAAAACCTATCCCCTCCTACTTCTTCTAAATCATGCATAACTTTACAGAACTCCATTAAGTCTTTTTTACTTTTCTTCTAAACTAAATAACCCCAAATGTTGTAAACTTTTTCTAATAGCAGAGTTGCTCCACTCCCTTGTTCATTTTGGTTGCCCCCTTTCCACTGAATATATGCTTTAAATACAATCTAGAAAGACTGTCTAATTTGGAATATATCTCCATCTAAATTATCACTTAGTAATCATGAACATATCAGATCTTGTCTGATTCTGGAAGCTGAGCAAGACCCAACATGGTCAATATTTGAACTGCAGACCACCAGAACATATCAGGGATTTCTCGGTGAGACTAGAATGACTCCTAGCTGAAAGCCAAGAGGACTATTGCTGAGTTTAACAACACTGGATTAGATGGACTAGTGGTCTGACACCAGATAAAGCAACTTCTTTACGCCTACATCCGTTGGCACAGAAGGCTCAAATGTGAACGGTTTGTTACTTTACTCATCTTTTGCCTCTTTACAGTTTTTGTTTTCTTCTTCTCTTCCCTCCATTCTTCTATTTCTTCTCCACCCACATGGCTCTTTCCTTTCTCCCTTTCTGCTACAGCCTTCTTATGGATAATCCTCTGAAAAACACATTGGTGGAAGCCTACCTTTATGTATCACAGAAGGAAAAACCTCTACCCCAGGGGGGACAGACCTAAATTATGCATCCTAGAAGGCAAATGCAGGCTGCATCCCTGGAAAAAAACCCACTGCTGTCTTAAGAAAACAGCTTCTTCCTCTACTACGGAATTACACCTGTACAGTTTAAAGCTGTTCCAGCTATCTATGAATCACGAATTGGATACAATTGTCACTGCTTACAATCTTCTACTGGCCTGTGTCCAACCTAAACTGTCAGCACTGTTTGGCAGTCAGCTATTGTTTATTGTTTTATTTTGAGCCAAATGGTGCTATTAAAGGAGTGGGAATGTTGATATAGAATTTTAATGACAGCTCAAGAGCAAGAATTCAGTACATCCTAAGTAAATCCTTGACATTTGTTTTAATATTTAACATTATGTTTGGTTGCTATTAGATCAACTGTTTACTTTTAGTGAAACGGTGAAAGTGTATCTGAAATTCACTAGATGTTAAGACACTAGATGGAGCACCTATCCTGCTTTAATGTGCCTTTCCTTTCACAGAAGGAAACACAGATACACAGTCATGAGTTCTCTACAATAACTTTCTGACAAATGGGATCCTTATACTGACACAGATTGTTACATATACAAACTGTTTTTACATGCTATATAAAAGAGTATGGGGGCACTGAAAGTATTTTCTAAAATGTCTACAAAGTGTAGTGTTCATAAATATCTTACAAAGTTAAGAATGTAGAGATTAAGTGTATACTGTCTTAAGACAATGCCACACATATGCTGACTGTGCAGCATAAACAAGCAATTTCTGAAACAGAATCAGTTTTCTGGATGACCTAAATGGAGAAACTCCCATACTGTATTTCTCAATTAATTGTTAAGCACTAGGATGGAGGATAAATATAAAGAGAGGTTCAGAACTGGAGCTGCTGAAAGACACCTGAACTGCAGTTTGAAAACAGAGTCTGTCAGAATCAACATGGAACAGACATTCCATGAAAAAGACTGAGAATATCTTTGTCATCAAAACTCATTGGAAATAGAATCGTTGAAGCAGAATGGCACTACAGGAAAATCTAATGCATTGCTAGGTTCAGTACTCATCTAGAGGTATCTAATGAAGTAGAATCATAGAACTGGAAGAGATCCCAGGGCCATCTATTCCAACCGCATTCTGCCATGCAGGAACCCACATCAAAGCACTACTGACAGATGGCCATCCTGCCTCTGCTTAAAAACCTCCAAAGAAGGAGGAGACTTCACCACACTCCGAGGCAACATATTCCACTGCTGAACAGTTCTGACTCCTAAGGTTTAGGTGGAATCTCCCTTCCTGCACCTTGAATCCATTGCTCCTTGTCCTAGTCTCTGGAGCAGTAGAAAACAAGCCTGCTCCCTCCTCAACATGACATCCCTTCAAATATCTAACATGGCTATCCTGTCCCCTCTTAATTTTCTCTTCTGCAGACTAATCATACCCAGCTCCCTAAGCCGTTTCTCATAGGGCAAGGCTTCCAGATCCTTCATCATTTTGGTCGCCCTCCTCTGAACATGCTCCGGCTTGTCGATATCCTTCTTGAATTGAGCTGCCCAGAACTGGACACAGGATTCCAGATGAGGTCTAACTAAAGCAGAATATCTCCCATGGAAAGTATCCCGCATGGAAAGAGACATAATCCAGGTTTATATCTGATCTGTTACTGACATGCTTTCCCAAGGCAACTACATAGCCAGGAATTCTTTCTGGTTACAACACTGGAGCCTAAAGATCTTGGACTTATTTTAAGATGACCTGGTCTGGTTACAGTTTCATTTTTATCACTCAGGTAACACTACTAATTAGAAACAGATGACAATGCTTCCTAAAGTTGAATGTGGTAGGTAAAAAAGTGAGACTATCTTACAGGTAGATAGACTCAGGCCCTTTTCGCATGGCAGTTTGCAATCGAAAGGGCCCCTTGAACGTCACGTAAATGTGAGAAGTGGTCTGCATGACGCGCTCCCATTTATGTGACGCTCAAGGGCCTCATGTGCAGTGCACATGCATTTTTTTATTTTTGGCTTTTAGCTAAAAATGACCCGTGCTTGTACACCGGTCAGGGGCCCCATGCACACTTACCTGCCGTGCGGAGCCTCTGGAGCCGGGCCAGTCGTGTATCCTCTCCTCAGTGCAGCCTCCAACTCCCAGGCTGCACTGCGGAAGGAAGGGGCAGGGCACGGGCGAGGTGCTCGCGTGAGCAGGAAGGAGCCGGAGAGCTGAAGCAGCAGGCTTGCGAGAGCCTTCCTGCCCAGGCTTCTTACACGAGCTCCACACCCCAGCAGCGTTAAAAGGTAAGGTGCGAAAAGGGCCTCAATCAAGTAAGCCCTGGTCCTTAGTTACAAGACCTTAACAGAATCATCATAATTTGAAGCTGACATGACAGCAATAAGAACAACAAACCTCCAAGGAGTCCATTGTATTCTCTGTCAGCAACTCAAACCATTAGAAGAGGAGGAACGAGATTTTAAAGGGTTAAGAGAGACACCTGACATTACAACAGGATCTGCTCTCACCATACTAGGGGTACTTTTTTACCCCAGTCACCTAAGGAGAAAGAATCAGGAGAAGGAGACCTGATTCATTAGTGACAATGGAACTATATGGGATGAGATTAAGGCCATTTCCACACAGGGTTTTTAAAATGGTGCAGTTCGTCCTCCAAGGAGGAGGTCTGCACCTGGGAGCGGACTGGGTCGGACCTACTTAATGTAGATCCGCACCTCAGCCCACTCCGGAACGACCCCAAATGATCATCCAGTGTGCTTTTGAAAGACCGCTAAAAACAGGTCTTTCAAAAGCATGAGCGCACCACTGCAAGCCTGGTCCCTTATGCAGATTCGCAGCCTTGCACCAATGCGAGCTTGCGATCTGCCAGTGGCGGGCTTTAGGCTGGTGAGCTTCAGCAGTTGGTCAAGACCCTCGACCAACCGGAAGATGCCATTTGGGACACTGGAACAGTGCGTATCGACAAGCACGCGCTGCTCCGGAGTGGTGTGGACCGGACTGGGGAGCTGAAAAGCCCAGTAAGTAGCGGCGCAGGGCAATTCCCTCACCCTGTGCAGAAATGGCCTAAGTTTGTTCTGCTAGATAACAAAATTTTCCACAGTTCCCATTTGGAGACACTACAGAAGAGGGTGGTATTAAATGGAACTAAAGCAAAAATGAGAATAATGGCAGCTCTTGAGTCTGCAGCTCCCTGTGAAATCCAAATGTGTGCCTGTAATACTTTCAGTAATATTTTATGATGAACTGTACAAGGGAGGCTCTATCCATCTACAAAGTCAGTACACTTCCCCAATGAAAGTCTTCTTCTGGGTGCGTTACTAAGAAGCACTGACAGCAGAATGTGAAAATCATTTTGCATTCAGCTGGTGGTGCTTTATGTCATGTTCAGAGCTGCTCTTAGCTGTAGAAGCCTTTTTCTATTGCAAAAGGTAAGTCTTTGGATATGAATAGCATTGCTATTCAAAGACTTATAAATTATGGATATTTTGCCCTGGAAGTTTCAGGGAAAAAAAGAAGAAAAACAAAAAACCTTATTATTTTTATGAAACCTCAAAACAAAATTGACACAGTAGATCACGGTATTTCGCTCCAATAGTCATTATGCCAGCAGAGAAGTCTAATTGCTTTAATTGTTCCAATACCAGGATTCAAAAAAAGCCTGCTGTAATCCCAGAAAAGATAAGAAGGCTTCTCTAAAAAACCTTCTCAACACCATTCAACAGAGCTTTTCTGAACTTTCAAGACTGGCACATTGTGAATGTAACTTTTTAGATATATTATTGCCTAACATAGTAATTTCACTCTGGTTCTGTGTGGCACTTATTCTACCACTATTTTTCTTCTTCCCTGCAGAAAAAACTCACTAACCCTTCTAATATTATGCTTTATATTGTCAACTGTTGTGACCAATCTTCTCTTATTTGCTTCCACAACATTTTACATTAAGTTTAGTTTACTGAAATGTTCTTCACTTCATCAGGAACGAATGATGTGAATACCTATTGCCTTTCACCTTACCGTCTCCATCTTTATGAAATTTCACAAGATATCATTCACACTTTGTAACACTTGTTTTAAGAAAGCATTGTGAGAAATACAATTTTAAAAGAATTAAAATCCACCAATATAACTGGAGGGACTATATCTTGGTTAGGGAATGTGGAAATGTGTGGGCCCCCATGATGTTTTTGTAGTGTAACTCCCAGCAGAGTATCGAGCACAGACAATAAGAAATATTTGGAAGGCCACCCACTCTTATCATTACAAAATCAAACTATTATAATCTCAATATACTCATTTTAGACTAGAATAAACATACAAAAAATCCCTCAGTCTCTTTATGTTACTTTGTTCTCAAAGACAAAAGTCTAATGTTGTTAGAAAGCTGTGTGTTTATCATTATGTTTTGTCACTATTCATGCATTCTTCATCCATTATAAACTGAAATAGGTTCTCAAATATGATAAATCACAAACCATGCAATAGTCCCCATGGTGGCCAACCAGGTGCCTGTGAGATGTTTAAAGGTAAAAATAGGACCTCCGTGAAACAGCATTCATCTGCTCATTACCAACTGACATGTAGAGGCAATTGGCATTTTTTAAAAATTTTGACTAAAAATGTTCTTTCAAGGAAAAAAATCCTTCACTCCCCCCCCCTTTATCTCACCTTTTCCTAATTTCTGAATCCACAACAATTTGCCTCTTCTTCTGGGGTGGAGGTGGCGGGAGCTCCTCTTTAGCATGCTTAACCAGGATTTGTTCTCTGGTAGTCACCATAGTTACGGTTTCCATTACTGTTGTCTGTGTTAGTGATGTCTGACTGGTAGCAACAGCCTGTGAAATCTGTGAGAAGTATTGAACAGAGGTCACACATTGCTTGAAAGACTTTAATAAAGACTATTTGGCGTGCCAATAGAAAATAATGAGAAACTGCTCTTCCTTGTTCACAGGTTGACCTTCAGAACAAAACAACACTGTATTGAACCGATGCCAAATTGTTTTATCCGACTTGTGCTGGATGAATAAGACGTATGAAAAATAAAATATCAAAATCAGGACCTAACCTAAACCAACGCATTTTTGGGTTTTATATTTCAAGTCAACCAAAGAGCTGAAAACTCTAATATTCCATTTGGTGAAATAAAGTACAAAATGAACACATACACACACACTTTAACTGACCACACCAGTAGCAAAAAGACATATAGTTCTGATAACTAGCTGGAGAACCCATCACATATTCACAAGCAATCAATTTATTTTATGTGTGTTTTAAAATGACGTGTGCTATAAAAAAAACTAACTAATGAAGTCATTCTTTGGGCAAGTCAATAGAAAATAGCAGTCTTGGTGTCACTGATGACTTTTTTTCCTCATGTATCCCAGAGCAACATTTTCTTAATTGTCTTCCACAAGAATAAAGCAAATGAAATATGCTGCAGAAGGAGAGTATAGCAGTGCTCTTTCTACAGTCCTCACACTTTCGTGGTTTCAGAACATTTTGAAAAAAAAAGGAAGGGGGGAGAGAGAGAGAGAGGGAGAAAATGAAAAAAAAAGCAAAGCTCACCTTTGCATACATGCAAAAGCTCTGAACAAAGGGTCTCTCTAATATCCTCTTCACAACTCCCATATTGTTGGGGAGATTGTGAGCTAGTTTACACAGATCAAGTTTATTATTTTATTTATTTAATTTATAAGCCCTCTTTCTACCTGTGTGGGACTCAAGGTGGCACTTGTCAAATTAAAAAAACAACTTCAAAACAGCTAGGCACTATTTGATACAAAAATTGAAAAAAAAAAATGAACAATTCTGTTAAATGCATTAATAACAATAGTTTACAACACATTAAACCACTATAAAGAAGATAAAAACACAACACACCCCATTAAAAGATCCTTCTGCAACAATAAATGAATATCTTAAAAATGGCCTAAATAAAAATGGCCCACTTCCATCTTACCACTGCCTTTGGCGGGGGGAATGTTAGTATGAACTTCAACAAGAGTAGAATATTTGGCAGAAATTTTGATAAGCATGACTGCATTGTGAATAGCCAAATTATTAAGACTGCATCTTAGAAAGGAGGAATGCTTCATAGGTGCTTGAAAAAGTGGTGATAGTTTTAAACCAATTTCAGCATGAAATCATTTTCCATAGGTATCTTGCCTACACCCAGCTGCCACCACTTTTTTTTAACAGTGGCCACCATTTCTTCTAAATGGGGCTTTCTTAAAAAATCAAAATGGTGGCCACAAGTCAAATAGAACTCTGTTGAGTTTTTCCCCAAATTGTTAAAGACTACACCTCACACTTTCCAAAATTTCTGAAATGTCTTCTCACAATTTTATAGTCATGAATGGGAGCATGGCATCATTGTTCAACTTGCACCTGTGTAAGGGTGATCACATGATTCTGCATTGTACGCTCTGCATATGGTAAAAAGACTCCATGAAATCCAGTATCCATTACTGTAATGCCTTTAAGGAATTAATCTTCCAGGTAACATGACTATCTTTTTCAATAAAATCTGAAATTTATAGATTTCAAATGTATTTTTTAAAATAACTTTTATTTTATCTTCGGTTTTAGAATGATAGTTTGAACAGAACCTTGTTCCTATTCTAAATATTTCATTATGTAATGTGATCATTTTAATGCTCAAGTTAATTTAGTCCAACTGAGATCCTATTTCTATTAAAAACTAAATAACAAACCATACTATAGGACCAAGAAGATAAAACTGCATTCTTCGAACACTCTACTAATTACTAACAACCCAAAATGCCATTCAAAATTATGAATGGCTGAAAACTATAATGAAAACATGGCACACATTCCAATCAAGACATACTGAAAATAGGAGCAGTGCACAAAAAACAATGGCAGTAATATATTTATATTCCAAAACAGTAAAAAAATAATTAATAGCATAGACAACAAAAAGAGAAAGGTAAGCATGATTGCCTTTGTCTTTTTGTTGGATAAGAAAACTTAGCTTTTAATTTCAATACAATATTTGTCTTATTGAAATTCTGAGACAGAGACAGAGAGAGCCTGAGGAACAAAAATGATCTATGAAAAGTATTAGAAATCAGTAAATCACTCCTGGCTCAACTCAGATTAGCTAAGAGATAAGATAAGTTAATAACTTTTTTAAAAAAAGGTCCTGCTCCCATCTGATCCATTTTTCACTTAGGCCCTTTTCGCATGGCATTTGTCATGCGAAAGGGCCTCTGGAGCGTTGCGCGATTGTGAGGAGCATTTCACATGACGTCCTCTCAATTGCGCAACGCTGCCAGGGCCAGCAGGCACCAATTGTGCAATATTTCATTTTCGGCTTTTGGCCGAAAATGATGCGTGATCGTGCATCGCTCCAGGGCCCCACACGCACTTACCATCCATGTGGAGCATCCAGAGCCATGGCCCTTGTGCTTCCTCCCCCAGCGCAGCCTGGGAAAATACCCGGCTGCACTGCAGAAGGAAGAGGTGGAGCCCTCATGCTGCCTGCCGGCCAGCAGGCAACTGCTGCAGAGCAGGAGGAGTGGGGACCCGAGTGCCTCATGGAAGAGGCTGCTCACGTGATCCCCGCGCAACCGTGCCAGATGGAGGTAAGCTGCGGAAAGGGCCTTAGCTACAGAAAGCCTTTCAAAGTCATCAAATGTACATATCTGGTATCTCCCATGCTGTTAAAAAAGCAGCCAATCAGCCTCCTTCAGTGAAGCCCAGCGGTAAATTACCAAGTCATACAAGTTTATTGCTTTGCTGGGGGAAAAAAGAAAGAAAGAAAGAAAGAAAGAAAGAAAGAAAGAAAGAAAGACGGAAAGAAAAGCTTGCCTAGCCAAAGCAAAATGATTCTCAGCAGGAAGCTCAGGATCAACTTAGATTACATGCTTAATACAGAAATTTAAATGTAATATAGAAATTTAAACCAATATCCCCTTAATTGGCAAAAGGTATATGTTTGTCAAAGCATGTGCTTTTCCTCATACCTGTATCTTACTTTCAAGGAAGCATTGTTTGGTAATTGACCATTAGGAGGTAAACATGGGCTTAATTTGCAATTCTGATCACTGAACTTTGCATCTCTGGGGAGATGGCATTGTGGAAGACAAAAGGACTAACTGCAGAGCATGTGCAATCCCATTAATGTCTAGTTTGACCCTCAGAGGCTAGGATGGGCTGCTCTTAGAGTTGTATGTAACTTTGCTGGTTTAGACAAAGGATTCTCCTTATCAGAGCTTTTGGAGTCTTGAAAAAACACTTTCTTCTTTTTTCTCTCGAATATTCTTTCTATCCCAACATTAATTGAAAGGATAACCCAAACCAGGCTTAGACTCTCAGTGAACTTGATTCACTAGATTATATAGGTAGGCATATAACAAATAACTGGCAAAAATGTTGCATGTGAGAAACATCCTGCCACTGCAACAGAGCCTCTTGTCCTTAAGATCTCCCCACACATTCTCTGATGACAGTTGATGAGGGATTTCTCATCAATTAAGCATCTGGTGATTTGGAATGTTCCCTACATCCTGACACCAAAGCAAATCTGGAAATATTCTCTCAGGCAAAAACACTGCCAATACTGATAGATCTAAAGAATTTCATAAGGTGTTATTTAATATAGTTATTTAAATTAACAAACAGTAAAACCATAAAATTGATGTTTTGATATGAGCCTCCTTGAACCCCAGTTCTAGGTAGGATAGAAATCTATATATTTTTGACAAATCCATTTGTTTTGCAGTGGGGTCAGAGACGCCTAAGGTGCATATGGCTCATTGTTGGTAAATACTGAGCAGTAATGTTAGTACAGACTGAGCTTCACTTATCCAGAAATTTGAAAACGTACAAAAACCAAAACTTTTTTGCCCCTAGCTGCCCGTTTTCCCTTTTGAGGCAGTGGCTGTAGTGCTCCTACTTTTTCATTTCTTGGATCCTCTGGCTCTTTTTATCATCAGCCACCAGCTTCACCTTCAAGGTAGCAGCTATAGTGGTCCAACTTGTTTGTCTCTCAGATATGAGGAAGGCTATAACCATCACCTCAAAGGCAGATGCTGGAGACTGGGAGCAAAAAGAGAGAGCATGAGGATCTCTGAAATGGTAGGAGGTATAGATTTGTGCTCGGATTCCCGCCACTTCACAGACGCTCAGTCTCTCTCCAGCTTCACATCTCATACACAACACAAGGCTATTCCATAAAGGTACTATATTTGAAATAATCTGAACATTTCTGGGTCCAAGCATTTTGGATGACGGATACTCAAAAGATAAAGAAAGAATTTGATGGCAACAAATAGCACTGCTGTCTCCCTAAGTATTCAGCTATGAAAATAGTCCAGAAAGTCTCATCTCCAAGAAGATAAGCTTTTTCTGCTTGAGACAGTATAGTATAGTGGTTTGAGTGCTGGATTATAATTCTGGACACCAGAGTTCAAATTCCAGGTTGGCTATCGAAACCCACTGGGTGACTTTGGGCAAGTCAAATTTACTCTGCCTGAGGGGAAAGTAAAGGCAAACTATCTATGAACAAATCTTGCCAAGAAAACCTTATAATAGGGTCACCTTTGGGTCACAGTAAGTCAGAAATGACTTGAAAGCACACAACACACACACACACACACACTTACCTGGCAGTAATCCACACTGAATTCAGTGGAATTTATTTCTAAGTAAGGATACATAGGATTGTTTTCCAATAGCTAGTTCAGTTTGCTTTGCACTATGGAGCTATGCTTTGGGAGAAAACTGTTTAAGAGGGCATTTGTCTCTGTGCATAACACAGAATTAGTCCTAAATTTAACAAACCAGATAACAATTATTTCTCATTTCTTATAATTGCATCCCCTGTGAAGTGCAAATGACCACTTTCACTACATTTTGCCAAACTGATGACTAGCTGCCCACTGCAACTGTGGTTCCCTTCCTTTCATTTATATCTTGTTCATTATTCCACCCCCCAATGAATTCAGTAAATGCCAGCTAAATTAGAAGGGATATTAAAGAAGACTGAATGAAAGATTCAGTGCTTGGCTCAAAGCACAGGAGTTGTTGAGTACAGGTGTACCAGCTCATTACTGCAATTTTCAAATATGATTTAATTATCAAACTGAAATTATTTCGAGACAGATATGCCCACATCATGACCTGTGCCAAACAGATTATTTAGAAGAAAACAATGAATGGTAAAATCCCATACCTGAGATAAATCAGTCATATTAAGTGTAGTGGGCCTTATTCCCAAATATTTTGGATACTTCCAAATCATGAGCTTTTCATTTCTCATCCTGTTAACCATCAAGGCTGTGCAAAAAGTTAACCTCAGTTATTTCCCAATCGGGAGCTGCACAATCATTATTCTTCTATCTTAAGCTACCCTTGGACTTGCAATGGACTATCCCTATTCTTTCTTTAAGTCATAGCTGTATTGATAGCTATATCAATGAGAAGCTAAGAATATACCCTCCTTGTGCTTCTTCTCCCTTGCCCTTTTGTCTCTCTTCCTCATCCACTTAAAAACTTCTTAAGATCATGATGGATCTTTGTACTAGTCACAGATGCCAGTCAGTTAGAATTAACATTTGACTTCCTCTTCACATACTCTCCCATTCCTGTCAACCCTTCCAGAAAATAGAACCAGTGGATAGATCGATTGACCACCTGGGTACAAATTCAAAGAAAATAGCTTCTCACTTGCATTTGATTTTTTTTAAAACACAGATTGATTCTTTATCCTATATTTTAAATTCCTTGCCAAGAACTCTGGGAATTGTATCCAAAAAGTGAAATTTTGAAGTTTTGGATATTCTGCAACTATTTCAGGTTTTTAAAGGCAAATACATAAGCCTCACATCTCTCTTCTCCCTTTAAATTGCTAGTTCCATGGAAGACAGTTACCAGCAACTTTTCTGTCCTTTTCCTTATGTGAAGAAGGAGAGTCCCAGGTTGCCACCTTTTTGGCCTGTTGAATTTCCACACATCTTCCTACAGTTAAGGAGAATTTCCTATGGAGTCTGCCTGTTCTTTCTCTGAGACACATTCATTTCCTGAGTCTTTTTTCTTGATCATGAGCAGTCACCATGTCTGGAATCTTGCTTGCGTACTACACACAAGGCATTACTCTTGAGTGCTATGTGATCAGGAAGGGAGGATGGCAACAGAAGGCTGCCAGCTTTGGCTGTCTGTTTCCTGAATGCATGGCTTCCAGGAATGAAGAGGGAGGCCTTGGCACTCAGGCATTCTGGGAAGGACGCCTGCACCATAGGGAAGGCAATTGTGTAAACCTGCCCCTCTTCTGGAGAGCCAAACATTTGGGAAACTGGTGGTACAGAGCCAGCATCCTTTTCTGACTGCCACTGGCACTAACACCCTTTCCTTCTTTTCATGCTGCCAGTGTGTCCATACTACCTTTGCTATTAGGTATGCTACTTCTTTCTTCTAAGTAAGTAACTTTTACTACTAGATGAAGAATCCAAGTGTTTTCATCACCTTGAGAATGAACACTCCAAGATCACAAACTTGTACTTCACCACTTTCCTGTTTATTTAACAAGAAACATTTGTGAACACATTAGCACATATAAAATATCACCTTGATCCTATGTCAATGTAAATCTGGACAAAAACACAAAAGAACTCCACTTGTGTGAATGGTATCTGAAAGACTGGAGGAGCAAAATAGAAAACACGGTGGGCACAGACTAACCAATTTCTTTTCACACATCCCTATTCTAGTCTAGAAAAAAAAGCCATCTCTTTAACAAACACAGACTAAAAAAGACTTAAAACTGCATCAGCTCAGTCATTTCACAAGCATATGATTTAACTATCATTCGTTGACAGGATAAAGAGTTATGACAAACCTGCTTAGAACTGCTTTCCAGCTTCTGTGCCAAGGCGTCCCAGCGCTGTGCTACGTTTTCTAGCCACCCTTCCAGCTTTTGGGATAGCGTTTTACTTTTTACAGCTGAAAGGAGGTCTTGGCTGAGTGACTTCAGTTTATCCATAGTCTGTCTTTTGAGTTCCAGTTCTCCTTTCAAGATCTGTTAAAACAGACACAGTAAAGGAAGACTAAAGTAAAAATTAAACACATACAACTATTATAAATTCACTGTAGAGAAGTACTTGTGCATTTTAATAAGAGCAAGAGATGGCAAACACAAATACACACACACACACACACAGACGCTGTACCAAAACAGAACCAATTGTGTAGTGCTGGTATAGAGGATATACAAACGCCTGGATTGTAAAGCAATGGCTACTATAGTATTTGGAGTCTCCTCAAATACTATTTTCATATAAATTACAAATTGGTGTCCATTTTGGAGTGACCAACTATGAATAATTTGGTTATGGAAGAATATTTTAGTATACAGAAGAATGTGGCTACAGTAAAACAGTTAAAGATTATAACCAATACATATTTTTATAAGACTGATAAAGAGACCACAGTGCCACTAATATTAAAAATAATTATTGTAAGCACCCTGCTAATCTATATTCGAAGCAGCACACTAAAGCAGTTTTTCTTGTATGGCCTTTAAACTAATTGTGTCCCAAAAGAGATTTGAAAGACAAATGAAACAATCTCTTAAATGTTAAAATGGAATAAAGCATGTGTTATAATTTTCCATACTCTGCTATTATATACAGGGGAAATAACTACTGGTTGTTTTGGCAGATTATCTGAACATGTACTAAATATACTAAACAAAATAATAAAGAACAGTATCTGACCAATAAACATATCAAATTGCAACCCAGACATACAAATTACCAAAACACAATGTAAGTTCCCATATTCACAGCTATGAACAGTTTCAGCATACAGCAAAAATGAATTTATTTTATCTGGAAAATCCACTAGAATTTCTAATTTTAAAATTACTTTATTTATGTCATTATTTCTTTAACAGAAGATCAGTACGGGAAACAGAAATAACATGGAAAGATAGTGATAAGCTTAATCATCACAGTTCAACATGTTTCAGGAAATGTTTTATTCAAACCTAATGATATGCACATTTTGGAACAACCAGGTTGAGTAAACCCTGCATAAGTAAACAGAAACACTTTGAACTTTCTAGAGACCACTTGAAAGTTTCTTCCAAAATGCATCTAATGATGATCTTTTCCCCTGTTTCATCAGCCTCCATTTTTATTATTTCTATTTTGTTGGCTAAACTCATAGATCTATGCTTTTTTAGCATGCTAGAGATAATTGGTGAAGTCAGTTAATCTGTTTTCCCTTTTTCCCCATGTCTTCCTCTTCACAATAGTTAGGAATTCTGGAGGCAGCTGTTGGCCTGTTCTAGGCAGGTGCATACAGATGCAGTAGAACTGACTAGAGCAGTGGTTCTCAACCTGTGGGTCCCCAGATGTTCGTGGACTTCAGCTCCCAGAAGCCCCAGCCATTATGGCCAATGCTCAGGGCTTCTGGGAGCTGAAGTCCACAAACATCTGGGGACCCACAGGTTGAGAACCACTGGACTAGAGTAAAATACCACTTTTCCCCACCTCAAGCTTTTGTACATTATTTATAGTAGACATACTGCTTCAACGTGACACCAAAGTGTGTGTTTCTGCAATGACACTACTAAAAATGCTTCCAGCTAGACAGAAGACAAGGAGGAAAAGGAGAGGTAAGGTGAGCATAAAAAGACTTTGTAGAAAGGAGCCTCTTCCCTTTTAATATTCAATTTGTACTTGGAACTTATGAGCTATTAGACAAAATTCCAGGATCAATGGATTTGAACATATCAATTTAGAGCTGAAAAAAATGTTTCACAGATGATCTTTTGTTATTTATTTCAAGGCCTCAGCAGTGGCTTCCTGTTCTGATGCAGCCGATTAATAATTGTGGTTATATGGGCATTCAATTAACTGGTCCAAATATGAAATACTGCCAGTGGGAGACAAGATGGATTCTAGCATATTTAAAGCATAGGAGTTTTGATACTGCCAAAATTCTATTACTTATTTGGGTGTAATTATCCATAGGGATGTATCTCAGATGATTAATCTTAACGTAAGTAGGTTGATAAAAGATATTGCACAAGATTAAGAAAGATAAGTGGGCTTAAAGAGGAGTCTATAAGGTAAAGTAAACAAGATTAAAATAAATGTTATACCTAGATTTGTTAATGTTATTCATGAAATTCTTCTATTTATACTTTACAAGTATTTTCAAAAACTAAATGCATTGTTTATGAGATTATCTGGGGGCTTATCTTCTCCTAGAATTTCAATGAAAAGGATGCAAATTCCTATCAAAGAAAGAGGGTTTGGTCTTTCAGATCTTCTTATATACCATCAAGCATATCTGTTATTTTGCATTAATTTTTGGACATATCTGCTTAAAGTTAACAATCCACCATGGTCAGCCTTGAGTCTAAATTTCCACCACCTCTATTTAAATGGACAATACTTAGTTCTCATTTTATTTAAAAAAAGAAAAAAAGGGCAGTATTTCGCCAATACTTCCAGCAGTTAGAATTGTGCAGCAAATATTGTCAACTCTAATTTGACCCATATACTCATGTCAAATTGGCTGTATGCAGTAATTCAGATTTGAAAATTGTAAGGAACTATTTCTATGGAAGGTATGGGACAACAAGGGAATTCTTCCCTTCATCAGTTACTTGGTGTTGATGATGAGTTCTTGCCCTTTTCAATTTTATAAGAGCAGTTTAAATACCTCTATCAGCCAACATGGTGTAGTGGCTTGAGTGATGGACTATGGACCCTGGAGACCATGATTTGATTCCGTGCCCAGCCATGGAAACCTACTGGGGGACCTTGCGCACATCACACACTCTCAGCCCCAGAAAACCCCATGATAGGTTCACTTTAGATTCACCATAAGTCGGAAACGACTTGAAGACACACAACAACAGCAGCTAAATCGCAATATCTGCCAGTGAAACATTGATGTAATCCAGATTTGGCCTTGCAGCTTTAAATCCATCTATGGTTCCTTTATTATTATAGATATTAACTGAGGCCAGCCAAATATCCAAACCAACAATTTATATATATACATTTCTGTTATCTGTAAATAAATATGACACGAGAGGTTTACACCAAAAATGGAACAGAGAATTGGAATGTCCACTTTTGACAAATCAATGATTTTAACAGTTATAACTACTATGGCTATAGATCTCTGACTATATTTTATACAGCAGAAATTGCCCTTGTGGGTGTGTTGGCTGTCACGTCTATTAAAGAAACTGCTTTCTACACCAGAAAATTATTGGAGATGTAATACTACTTCCTTAGAACATGTGTTTTTGAGTTGTCTCACGTTAGCTGCTTATCAGCTGCAGATCATGATGCTGGTAGGCTTATAGATAGGCCCATGAAAATCCTGGAGAAATCTTGTGATACTTGCAATTATCACAATACTTTGAGCCAGATCTCTGCAGAGATTACACAATGATATCTTGTGATGGTTGTGGTCCTTACCATCACAAGATTCCCCTCCCCTCAGGGCTTACAGCTGAACAACCACTTGGCACAATATGCCTCCTTCCACAGTGACATCAGGGTGAGATTTAATCATATGGAGGGGAGGGGAGATGTCATATAAACAAATAAATAATGTAAACTCTGATTTAAAATGATAGAAGTTATTCTTGTGTATACTTCTTAGAAACTTAAAAATTGATTTCCCTCAAGGAGGTAAGAATGAATAAGGTCTCACTCTTATTCCTGGTTTTACAGGGTTTAACTGCTTCTCATGATATTAAGGAAAGCCCCTGTACTAGAGGATGTTTTGGCACTGTCTTGCACCACAGAACAGCTGTAGCTGCCAGTACATTCTGATGGAGGCTTCAGTGGCAGAAGCTCTGGAAAGCACAGTGGACAAAGAGTGAAGCCCACAAAGAACTACGAGGTCAGCCAGTTCTATCCTCCAGTTAGGATAAGTTGCCCATCTTTAAAAAGGCTACAATTTGGTTCTTCAGCTTAGCTGTGGTTATATTTAGGATTTCTAGTTGATTAAAATACTAATATAACAGAGAGCTTGAAATTTTAGGGTAAAAAGTTAATTCATACTGTTTCAAAAGGGAAAAAATAATTCATTGTAATTAATGTGGGGAACATAGAAATGTAATTAATTTCATGATCATTAATTGATTAATTAAATCAGTTTTAAAAGGAACACAGAATGGGCTTTTTAATTGTCACTGTTTTGCTACTGGCTTCCTCAAAAGTATCCCTGCCATTTTTAATTTGCTTTCTCTAACGTCAAAAAGTGACTGTAAGTGGTAGGAGTTATAGTAAGGTATCTTCAAAATAACTTTGAGGGTATGAAAACAAAGAGGAAAATCAGACCAGGAAATCATCAGATTTTCAAGGGGTTCATGCTGCCCCCAAAAAGGTTAAGGAGCACTTCTTTGGCACTACTATCTTTCAGAGCACTTCACAGGATTTTGTCATGTTTCTTAGAGGTGCTTTTCAGTTCACATAGCTTTGATATGCTTATTTGAATTCTTCTACATAATTATGATAAGTTGCTTGCTAGCAGAACTATGTCATACTGATCGAGCCCTAGAAATTTCAAAAGAAAGATTATTTAGCCAGATTAATAAAGGTTAAGTTGTATAATTTAGCCTAGAGTACAATCTAAAAATCTAAATTTAAGTCAAAGTCAAAGGTGCGAAGAATGCCATCTGCTCTGTCACTTTCACTAAAGATTCACTCTATAAAGAGATAGCTTTATTTTGTTTTTTGTTTTTCAAATGCTCTGTCCATCTTTGCCCTTTTCACTTTCATGGGACTAGTGCTGATCTGTAGCTTTGAGAACTGATATGGATGTATGTGTATTTTAGACTATGGAAATTTACTCAGGTCATAGGGCTGGGCACAATTTATAGAGAACAACGTATGCTTAAGGTTATGCTGACAGATGGTCACAGTTTTTGATCTCCAATTGTGACATATTTTAATGAACATTAAATCTGTAGTCACTGTGTGAGTCAGTAGGGACGTTTAACAGCGATTTTAAACCAGCTGTCAGGTACCTGTTAATTAGTTTGAGCAATCAAATGGGAAGATCTTTAAAATATATAATCTCTCAGCTTTTATTCATAGCAAAATTTGCTTTGAAAGGACTGATTAAATAAGAATAATAAAAAGGACTTTCTATAATAATTTCAGAGAATTTTTCACAATATTTTTTGTATTTCCATAATAGAAATCAAGACTGCAATAATTATAACCAAAAAAAAAAAAACATACAGTGACTCCCAAATGTGTATGGTACAAATTTCAATATCTGTTTTGGTGAGAGTAGAAAAACACACAGATCTGGCTGTGAGATTCAAATCAACTTCTTTAAACCAGGCAATTGCATCTTCCAACATGCTTTAGGCTCTTGATCAATATTTGCTTAATGTTTGGCCCCTCGGTTACTGCTGATTTTCCTATGGACATTACTTCTGCATAGGCAACTTCTACAGTATTAGGGACATTACCTAAATAGTTGTTGTGTGCCTTCAACTCATTTCTGACTTATGGCAACCCTAAGGAGAAACTATCACAAGGTTTTCTGGGGCTGAGAGTATGTGATGCACTGAAGGTCACTCAGTGGTTTTCCGTGGCTGAGCAGGGAATCAAACCCAAGTCTCCAGGGTTATAGTCAAATGCTCAAACCACTACACCATTCCAGGTCTTCAATACCTAAATTATTCATTTTGAATTGACCCCATTGTAGCTGGGAAAGGATCAGCTGGTGAGATCTTAATTAAATAATCAAAAGAAGCAAACTCAAAAGTCTGAAACTCTCTTACACACACACATATCAATCTCCTTTATAAAACGTCCCAGCTTAATACATTTCTTATGGCCTGACTGCTCTTTATATGCACAGGTTGTTGTTGTTTTTTTGCGGGGGGGGGGGTTGAAACCAAGAAACAGGCGTGGTTATAGGCTTGGAACCAGGCCTACAATCTCCCATCAACCCCACCCAGCTTGGTCTCAATGTGGAGAGATTATTTGAGTAACATCCAAAAACATTTGCCCATCTCTGTCCTAATGTATTAAGTGGACCATTACAGAAATGAAAACTGGTTCCTGTACAAGATAATTCTATTCTGAATTAGCTTTTATGATAGCTTTCCGCAAACTAGTCCTCCAATTAAGGACACAAATAACTGGAAAGGTTCATATCAGAAAAGGCAGCTCTATGATACTGTTGTTGTGGACCCAAGGAGAACTTGTACAAATTATTAAAGGCAGCATACACATTTAAAATAAAAACAAATATGAACACAATATAAATAAACAGCATATGAGTTGTGAGTCTTATTATCATACTAGGGCCTAAATTCTATTGTTAATCCCAGCTAGAGAGAGTCTGTTGGATTTACCTTGGTAATGATTTACCATTCAACAATCAATTCAATAGGTTTACTCAACTTGTGACTAACCAACAGGATTCCAACCACAATGAGCCAATGCCATGTCTCAGCAAAAGAGTCACATAGTTTTAATGACACATAAGTTGCATGTTAGTTTTTCTTCCCCCGCAAACAGCAACAGGCAGTACCCTATCCAGATGAGTCTCTCTAGAGACTTCTGATGTATAGCTATTTCTAAACAGGCTACAGCAAGAAACATGTTGATTATATTTTTGTGTAAGAAGGTCTTAGTTTCATACCTAATTACTGATAACATAAGTAAAGCTCTAACAGTACAAACCTGTTTGTATTATTTTGGGGGATTATCTTTTAAACTATGAATTTCCTTGAGAAATATGTTGAAAGGTAGCACATAAATATTTGAAATACATAAACAAACAAACACAATGAAGTAATACATATTGTAAAAAAAAACACCAAAAAACCTACAGCCAACTTTTGTAGATTTTCCAACATTTCATTCTGATCTTTGAAATCAGTGGTATGAATCTTGTTGACTGCATCCTCCTTCTCAGTAAGCCATACATCAAAAAGACCCTAAAAATAAGAAATTCATTTAGTAAGACCACAGATAAAGCATTCTGGAGCAAACAAATGGTTATAGTAAACTATGTTCACCTGTTCTTCAGTAAATTGCAACCACTTCCGGAGAACATCTTGAAGAAGAAACCAGCGATCTTCTGTCCATCTGCAGATGGTTGCCCACCGGTTTCCTAAATGCTTTTTTTTAAAAAAAGCAATAAATTAGTAATTGTTATTTGGCATTATACTCGTCTGAAGAAAATTATTCCATTAAAGTTTTAAGATCTGTTTAAATACCATCAAATATTTTACATGAGAACCTGAAAATATTATAATTATCACTAGAATACAGTACTGGACTGCAATGATGAAATAATGAAATTATAAATTACAGTAATTTTAATATTCAACGTATTAATATGCAATTATCAGCAATTATTCAAGCTCTGTAATGCCAAAAGTCCCAATATTTTTTAAAAAATTAACTAATAATTGCCACTCAACCAATTGCATCTATCTTATTAGTTCATTACTGTTTTGGAACTCACCTCAAACTTTTAGAAAATTCTGTAATATGAACCATTTTCAAATGTTTGTCATAGTTAATTATCTGAGGAATATAATAACTCACAGAGGCATATTCTGGGCACTAAATAAAATGCATACAGACCAATATGCAGTTCTTGTAGTAATAGCATCCCTAATAATTAGTTGGAGTATTGTTTGAACACTGATATCCAGTTTACACATGGGACACAAAAAAGAACTGTCATGTAATCAGTTTGGTTGCTCGTAGCAGCTATCAATTCAACAATATGCAATGGCCGGAAGAAACGTATTTCAGCTCTTTGTGATGTTCTCTCCCTGCTCACTTTCTGACAGTGGAGGGCAGCACAAGACACGGAAAAGAATATTGCTGTGATTTCCTGGTTGCTCTATGGTGCTGAACAAAGGCAATTACTTGTATGTTTGATTGGGCCATGAAAGGTCTAACACTGCTGGCAAACTTTCATGTCACTTTACATCATACTCAGACCAAATATTTTGCAGCAGACTGAATTCATACCTTCAGCTATCAATCACCAAGTACATACATTAATCAAGTAGAAATAAAACAAGTGATGGGATGTCCAGTACATATTTGGCACATCCTCCTAACATACTGAAGTGGCACGTATGCTTACCATTTTAGTACAACTATCCTATTTCATTGCCCCTACTTTTTATAATATGGCAAATTTATGTTTATATATTGTACTTCCCTCTTGACAGGTGTTTGAGTGAATTCCACTTTATAAAGTAGGAGGAAAAAATCCTTTGTTCTTAGCGTTTGCAGTAAGAGCTCCACAGTTTTGCTTACAAGCCCTGTGATCTATCTTTAGAACTGTTCCCCATTAATCTAGCAGCCAGCATCAAGTCAAATGATACAAGGTCACTCAGACTTGCACTTGCTTTGATACGATATTCCCCAATTTGCATGCTGGAAGAAGCTTCACATGCTACACTGAGTCAAAACAAGATGAAAAAGTTTATCTGAAAATTAGCATGACTTCAAAGAGAATTACACTGTTCTGAGACTCACATATCAACAGTCTGACAAGATGCAAATGCTGAAGCAACCAGAACAATCGAATAACTATAGTGATAGGGAATTCCAGCTGTGGGAGGCAACTGTTAATGGCTGGTTACAGAACAATTAAAGCCTAAAACTTGAGTTGGCCCTTAAATGAAAGTGGGGGAGCTGTTTGCATACACTGCTACAAGCTTCAAAACATCTCTCCCCTTAAGTAGTGTTTCACTGAAAGGAGTAGAGTTTGCTATCAGAGTGAGGATAATGTTTCATAAATCAGCTTAATTTGCCCTCCCTCCTGTCTCTAAATATCCAAATTTGACATCATGATACACTATAACAAATAATTCCATACAACAAAATTTCATATCACTGGAACTGCATGCATACCTGTAAAAGATCCAGGACACACTGTCCTAATATTGTTTGTTTGTTTCATTTGCTAACAGTGATATTATCATGTTGCTATCTAGTTCCTGCTCAACTGAAGTTGCTTATAAGACTATTTCAGGAAGTAATTAGGAGAGAAAAATAGTTGAACACATCTGAAGAACACTAGCTGCTAGACTTTCTGAAAACTTTAGTTTCCAAATAGTTTTCCAGAGTAGCCCTCATAATTCTTGACACAACTATCCAATCATGATATAATTAAGGCATGCAGACCAGTCCTTTCTTGAAATGGGTACAAATGGCATACCGACTGCAACTGGGCATACATACTCAGGTGCAAAACTTTTAGTTTTATTGTGAGGTTTTTTTTTCTGATTTGTCATCATACTCTTCCGCTCAAGAATAAAAATTGGCTGAAATACACTGGGTTTGAAACAAAACATGTCATCTCTTATGATTTCCTACACTGACGGCCTCCTTCAGACAAGGGGCGGTGGGGTCACAGAGCCTGCTGTGGCAGACAGCAGATGGCAGAACCAGAGCACCGGTCCAACCTGTGTCATGAACCAATCACGGCCCTTGGAATGTTGTGGAAGGAAGCTGAAGGGCAAATAAAAAGAGAGGTTTGACAGTTTAACCGACAATTGTCTAGTGGGGAGGTGGAGTAGAGTCAAGGGGAAATGAGGTGGCAGCTAGACTTATGGTTGGATTCTCTGAGAGAAGGAGGGGCGAAGAAGGTAAGGGTTCAAGAAGTGAGCCAACATTTGTTTTTGTAGGTATGAAGAAGGCTTGGAACTAATAAACTGCTGTTTTTCATTATTTTAACTTCTAAATTACTCGTTCACTATCTGAATCTCAGCCATAAACAATCAAGAAGCTATAAACCCACACGCTTGTTTATATATGGAGACACCTTATATAAACGTATATATTAAAAGGGCTTGGGAGACCAGTTAAGGTGGGTGCCATGATCCCAAGGTTAATTTTTGAGTGAGAAAGCTGGGAGGGAATGATATCATATCTGCACTGACCCATGTCTGTTGTTCCTGTCTCTTGTTGTCCATGGGAAAGAAGTGGATGGTGAAGGAGGACTCTGTTCTGTTGAGGAAGTGGGCATGTGAAAGCTTTGTTGTATGGTTGGCAGATTGAAGTTGGTATTATCAAATCACAGTCAGGGAGAAAGAAGCAGGAAGTAGCTTCTTTTAGACAATGGCAGTGATGTCAAGGAGCTGCAGCACGGATACTCTTGCTTACCGTTGCTGCCAGTCTGTCACTTGTCCATCAGTGCCATACCAAGTTACTTCATGGATCTCATTGTTGCTGGATATTTTGCTGATTTGTGGATTTGGGCAAATGCCTGAATACGTGAACCAATAGTGGCAAAATGGCCTTCCTCTCACAAATTGCATAGCCAGATACGTTTTGTATTCAAAGAAAGATGACATGGTTCTGTCTGATTCCTGATGTATGAAATAGTGGAGACGGTGATGACCTTATATATTTGTTACTTCCCCTTAGAATACCAGCAATACTAGAGAGACCAATTCTTTCTTCGTTTATATCAGTATTTCTTCAAACTGTCAACTGGAGAGAGGCATGTCTAATATACCCACAGTCTAGGTAGAAACTGAATAGTTCATTAAGATAATATACATGCTGTATATTCTTAAAAAATTGAAGATTATATAGAGCTCAGTGGCTTTCTGAATGAAAAAAATAGCAATTTGCAATACATAGCTACATTGAATGATGCACATTTTAAAAAAATACTTAACTGAAGTATTTTGATCTAATTCCAAAATCAAGATGCAAAATTCTACTAAGACAGAATTGTTTCCTTTAAGGTATATATACCAGTGTAATAGTCACCTGCAGTTGTTGTTCTAATGCAGCTGTAGCTTTGTCTCCACTGGCTTCATCTACGACAACAACCATATGAGTGAGTGAATTAACCTTGACTTGTTCCTGCTCTAAGTCTTCTTGAAGGGCCTGTAATAAAAGAGACAGGGAAAGAAAACGCACAATCACTTAGAAGTTCTTCAGAATTAAGCACAAGGGCACTTTGCTTTGTCTCTTCAATGAAATGACCTTACTTCAGCAGCTGAAGAAAACAAATGTTACTTATTTTGAACATAACTGGCAGGAATATTATGCAACTTTCACAAGGGTCACAACAAAACTTAGGAGACATAAATGAAACTTCCAAAAACTCCAACTACAATGTTTTAATGGTTCTGGGTTGCAACTTGGGGCAACTTTTTACATGCAAACCTTTAAAACATGGGGGTCTAGAGTCTTTAGAGATGCCCTGGGAGACTTTGGGAGATGCACAAAGAGTTTAGGGAGATGTCTGCAGCTTCTGTTTTCCCCACCCGTGCTTAAAAGGTTATAATAACTGCATTGTGATGAGGTAGTAATAACTTCATTTTCTTTAGGGCATGGTTATGAAGATCCACCTGTGTGTTAGCTGTTATTTGTCCACAACATTTTCATTTCTTTTCAAAATAGAGGATACAAACATCATTGTCTTTCTTGAGCTGTTTTATGTCTACAAGAACATTAGAGGTCAAATAATTGCATCTATACAAGAGTCAAAGCAAATACTTGCTACATAGAAATCAAAATCTTCTTGACGTAACTTACTAAATCCTGATGCTTTTTGAGGCAGGCTGCTTACAAACACAATTATCTAGTAGAAGTAGGGTTGTTGTTGTTGTTTTAAATTCCCCTAGCATTCATAATTCAAGTAAAAAAAAAAAGCTATTCTGCACTGATTTCTTCAGAGCTCCCTTTAACACATTTTCTCCAACTGGGAGCTGAAAGTTTAGTTTTCCCACAGCTCTGATCTTTTCAGCAAAGATTAAAATGCAGGGGACTATAACTAAAAGTTTTTGTTTGTTTGTGTTTTGAAGCAAATTCAAGAAAGGATCAGTTCAGACCTTTTGCCTTCTACTTCAGGTGTTAACGGCATTGGCATCTAGAACCCAAATCTGTATCTACCCAACATTAAAAATTATGCATCATATCACCTGAGAGGTGGGGATTTTTCAATCATAGGCAGGTTTTACGGGATAATAACAGTACACAAAATTGTGTGAGGTCATCTTCACTCCATCCTCATTGCAGACAGGTTTAGCTTAAATAAAATTTAATCCTGTTTAAAATTCAGTTTTGGTGTCCTCATAATGTGAGGTGGGGGTTTGTGGGAATGGTTAGTTATCCTAGGAGGAATGTCTAAATAAAAAATGGCTATGGAAATGACAAGACTCTGGAGGAAATAGTTGTGGTTATTTCTCCCTTACAACTGTCTTCCATTTCTCCTCTGTTATGTTCCACAAAACTGTCATCCTGCTTCATAAAGAAACTATCTTCCCACTCCTGACTTATAAGACTGAATCAGATTAGAACAAAAATGAAAGAATAACAGGAAAAAAGGAAGTAAATCAATGCATAATCAAATAATAAAGTCTGTCAGGAGCATAAAAAAATCACTCCCTCCAGCAGCAGTTTATCATAGGTGTAATGCATCAAAGGAATGCAAAATACACAAGAAAAATACAACTATCCCAGTGTAACTATCACAATTGATATTTAGCTTAAACAGTGCGATCCAATCTATTTAAAAAGCTATTTTACTTTGGCAATGGAAAAGGGACAGGATTCATTTTTTCAAGATTCTTCACACTTTCCACTCCAGGAATGCTGAGTGGGATGTAAGATAATGGGAATCTGATATATGCTACAGAACATTATATTAATCACTTTGGAATGTAATATATCATATTTGAATCTATGAGAAAGATATAACTTTTATTAATTTTTTGAACTAAGGAAGTAAAGGCAACCATGTAACCCTTTGCCAAGGGGAAAAAAAAGTAATCCTTTACCAGAAAATAACTTAATATTAGATGAAGATGGTTGGTTTATAACCAGAAAGATAACAGCTTTCACAGACATACAAAGAAATTGGAAATAAGATGGCACAGACAAGCCAAACTTTAGTTTGCAAAGATATATCTTTACACTTCAGGATCTTGCCTAGTTTCTTCACAGCTGCCCTTCCAAGTCCTCATCTTCTTCTTTTATTTGACTGCAATCTTCATTTTGATTAATGACTGAGATAAGGTATGGAAAATCTGGAACTATTTCAATGTCTTCTATGTAAATCATTTATGGTTGTAATTTTTGTTTTCTTAATGTTTAACCGTAAACCTGCCTTTCAAATTTCTTCCTTGACTTTCTTAAGTAATTGTTTCATGTCATTGTTATTTTCTGCCAGTAGTATGGTGTCATTTGCATTTCTTAAATTGTTAACATTCTTTCCTCCAATTTTCATGTCTCCTTCTATTGATTCTAACCCTGCTTATGTATATGTTCAGCAAACACATTAAACAGATAGGGTGAAAACATACAGCCTTGCCCTGACCCCCTTGCCAATTGGAAACTATTCTGGTTCTCCATATTCAGCAGATTTTCATCCCAAGTACAGGTTACGTATCAGGACAATCAAAGGTTGTGGCACACCAGTTTCTTTAAGAGTGATCCATAGTTTGTTATGATCTATACAATCAAAGGCTTTGCTATAATCTATAAAGCACGGCCTGATTTTCTTCTGAAATTCTTTGGGGCATTTCATTACCCAACTTACGTTTGTAACATGATTCCTATTGTCTCTTCCTTTCTTCAATCCATCTTGGACATATATCATTCCATATGTGATAAATGTCTTCGTTGTAGAATTTCAAGTATGACTTTGTTTGCATAGGAAATAAATGCAGTGGTCTGGTGGTTACTGCAATCCCTGGTACGCCCTTTCACCATACAGCAATGTTCATGCTTCTCACATTCCATGTTTCTATGTGTTGTTCAGCTTTGGACTTTCTTTTCAACTCAGAACATTTTCAGCTTGAGCCCAGTTGTGTCATTAGCCAGGATGCTACTCACAGTTTTCTTATGTTCTATCCCAGTAACTCACTGAGTGACATCCAACCTGGGAGTCACATCTTCTGGTACTATCTCTTGTTTCATTTTGAAATCTCATCATAAGATTTTCATTGTAAAAGATATTTTAATGGGATTTACTGTGCCCCCTTCTGCACAATACTAACAAATATTAGCTATTGTGCCATTGTCGTTGCTGAGAGATCCTCTATCAGGGTCATCTCACACACACACACACACACACACACACACACACACACACACACATGCTACCACTGCTTCTCAGTGACTGTTTGGCACACTCCCATTTCCGCACTGCACTGTTATAGTGCTATTATTCCACTTTCAACACCCTGTGGAATTCTGGGGTAGGTAGTTTAGGCAGGGACATTTGGAATTCTCAGTCAGAAAGCTCTTTGGCCTCAGTAAACTACAAACCCCAGATTCCACAGGATGTTGAAAGTGGAATAATAGCACTATTAACAGTGTAGTGTGGAAATGGCCTCAGTCTGGATTTGTAGGCCATTTCTGCACTAGACTGTTATAGTACTGTTATTCCACTTGCAACATCCTATGAAATCCTGGGGTTTGCAGTTTCAGGAGGGGCAGAGAGAGAGAGAGAGAGAGAGAGAGAGAGAGAGAGGCAGGCAGGCAGGCAGGGGCAAGGAAAATGTGAAAAGAAAAGCATACAAGATTATTCCTTGAGATATCTTTGTTTCCTGTGGGACACCTAGAGAAAACAATAAGATTAATACTGCTCAGTCTGAGTGAACATAATATGGCTGTGATAGGCAGCCTTTTAGTACTCTTCTGTCACGTCCGTAGCATGTGCTGATTGGTAACCCTTATTACCAGTAATATAGAATTCTACTCACCTTGATTCTCATTCTTGGGGGGGGGGAATCAGATGAATAAACAAGAACACTTGCAATAGGCCCTCGTCCATAAGAATGAATAGGGCCTGTTCTACTGTCTAGCACAATGGGATGGCTGCTTCAGGCAGCAGTGTCTGTGTTTTGTGATTTCTCCATCCCTTCCCATCCTCCTAACCAAGAGCCCTAGCATGGCTTTTGGTTCTTGCTGAAGGTTTTGGCTGCCTGTACCTGCGTGCCTGCCTGGCTTCCAGGGTCAACAGAAAAATTCTGGACAAAGTAAATAGATAGAAACGTAGCCATCACAGGCATTAAACTTTGGCACACATCACATTTATACATAAGTTGCTTTGTATACACAATGCACCGTGGCATCACACCTGTCAATACTGCACTTCAGAATTTGTTTGAATAGAAAGAAGAGAAGCCATGTACAGCAGTGAGTGGACAACAGAAAACTAATGGAGGTTGGAGTGGTGGGTATCATCTGTTCTGTACTGCAACTGAAGGCACATGGTAAATTTTACATACATATATACACACACACACACACACAAACACACACAGAAACATATATATATATATATAATCAGGAAGAAAGTAAAATATAAATATCAGTCAGTACAATCGATTCTTATATAGAATAAGAGAAATAGGGTTAATGGGCCAAGATACAATTATTAGCTCCTGAAGCCACTGAATAAATAAAAATTACATTAACATTTACTTATCATTCAGTAATGTATTCAGTGGATCTACTCTAGTTAGTACTAACAAACCTGGACTTAGGTCATACCATCCTTTGCTGTTTTTTGATGGACCTGACAATTAATATCTTTATGTTATTTCTAAAACAATAAGAGAGCTTTTGGACACTTTAATCCCTCTCAGTTGGGCCAAGCCACTGTCAGGGACGGGAAGCTGCACTGGTCATCCACAGGACTTTATAGGGCTGCATCACCCTCACTGTGCCCTGCAGAATTATTAAAACCCATTTCTAGTTTTTGTGACCACAATTCCCTCTATGCTCTCAGTGGCCACGGATGCAACTTTGTCACATCTTTGCTATTTTTAGGACTTTTTAGGTCCAGCAGTGGCCTTTTTAACCTTGAATAAATAAGGAAGTAACCCTAAAATGGCCCAGAGAGATTGGCTAAAATTGCCCCTTATGCCCCAAGAGTGTGGGAGCCACAGTGATAATTGGCATGTGTGTGTGTGTGCGTGTGTGCAGAGGACCTAAGAACAGCCTATGGACACATTTTTTTACAGCACTGCTCTCAGTACCAGATCCCCGAATGGTCAGATCAAAATAGAAAAAAAGAATTGGTTGGAAATTTTGAGATTAAGGTGCTTCATAAATAATACCTTGAGAGCAATCAAAGCCTGCCACTTATGCCAAGAAATCAAATATAATTATGGGGGGGGGGTACTGCATAGGAGTTTAAATATATTACAATTGCCCCACTTGTTAAGGGTATGTGACGTAAGTGAAGTTTCACAACATCTTGCAGGATTTTGGTGATGCCAAATTTTCCTAAAACGCGGTATACAAAATGTATATTGTCAGGATGTTAAGACTAATATTGGAGTCCTGGCCTTAACAGTGAGCCATCTGACAGATTTCAGTTTATTTAACCGAACCATCACTATTTTAGTGGCCTCTTTCCTCTGTCTGCATTAACAAAAAGAAATGAAACGTTAGGAACTGAGCCAATGTAAAATTTGACAGATGAGGCAAATAAGGCAGACTAAAAGTAACCATTAATGCAACATTTACTTTCAAGGACAAAAAAATTAATCATCCTTTTCAGAAAAGAAATAAAGGTTACAAAACACATCAAGAGAAAGTGAAGGAAACAAATGATGGTGATTGGAAAAAACAACTGAACCAAAGAGAAATAAGTATTTGCCCCCCTTTTTATCCATTAATAAAACAAACTGGGGATCCAAACCTTACCAAACAACCTGCATGCTGTTTCAAATGCAACTTTTGGATGAATTTTTCAAAATTACAAATTATGGGTGCAGAATACCCAAAGAGGTACAGGATAAAAATCACTGCATCATTCAAATGAGTGACATTTTTTTTCTGCAAAAAGCACAACGAAGTGCTTTTTTTCCAAGGAAAAAACCCCATGTTTTTCATGGGAAAGCAATTTTTCACAGAAAAGTCCCGAAATGCAATCAATCAATCAATCAATCAATCAATCAATCAATCAATAGTTGCAATTGAGCATTTTCTATACAGACGGCCTCACTGTGTCAAGACATCCTTTTTTAATGAGGAAAAGAAAACTTGCTAGTAATCTTTACATCCCTATTTAAAAGAAAATAAAATGAACAAAAATAATGCAAGAAAGAGAAAAGAGAGAGAGAGAGAGATGCTGCAGTTAAAAGTGAAATCTCAACTGGGAAGTTAAACATGTGCTTAATTTTTTTCAGCAACTGTATTGGCTGTATGGTCCAGAGTTTAGACATAAAGTCCTCTGATGTATCACATGACTCATATATTATCAGGATGTAAAGAGCCTTCCCAAGATACTACAGAGTGAGTAGTCTGAGATGGAAAGAAATACCCCTTTAGATATCCCTGACTTAAGCTATTTTGGGTATTACACATACATACATTTAATAGTTGAGCAGTACTATATGTGAAAAGGACCTTGGAATTACTGTTGAATGTAAGCCAGCAGTGTGATGCTGCAGCAAAGAAGGTGAATGCTATTTTAGACTGCATTAATCTACTATATAAAAGTCAAAGTTTGTATGTTTGTTTGTCTGTGTCAGGTGAATACCTCATATGTTTGGCTATGTGAGGGGAAGACCTCATATGTTTGGCTGCCTGTGAAGATTCTATGGAATCCTGGGATTTGCAGTTTTGGGAGGGTCTGTAGAATTCTCAGTCAGACAGCTCCTGGGTCTGACCAGTTGTTATGGAGATGAGACCTAGCAGCAAGGAGGAGAGCAACACATTCCCTGAGGAACCCGACCTCTAATTTAATAACTCCGAATACAGATTGGATTGGGGAATATGGGGAAAAGTCACAGGTACTGGACAAGACGGTTTGAGGAATTAGAGACACAGAAGCTCAAATCTTTCTAACAAGTATTACTTATGAGAAAATAAAATCCCGGGCAACACCTGGTATATACGCTAGTAGAAGCATAGTTTCCAAGATGAGGGAAGTAGTCCCACTATATTCTGTGTTGGTCAGGCCTCATTTAAAGTAATGCATTCAGTTTTGTGTACCTCATTTTAAGAAGGATAAAGACAAATTGGAGTAGATTCGGAGAAGAGCAACAAGGGTGTTAAGAGGTATGGAGAACAATACATATGAATTGAATTGAAGGAGCTGGGCATGTTGATCTTGGTGAATGGAAGACTGAGTGGTGAAAGGATCACACTCCTTAGATACCTCAAGGTCTGTCACAGTGAGGAGAAGGGAGACCCATTATCTACTGCCCCAGAGCACAGAACTAGATCTAATAGTTTTAAGTTACAGGATAGTAGATTTCAACTGAACATTAGAAGGAACATCTTGACACTAAGAGCAGTTTGGCAATGAATCAATTGGCTAGAGAAATGGAGGGGTCTCCTTCCTTAGACATCTTCAAAAAGGCTGGATAGCTACCTGCTACCAGCTACCTGCTGAGGTTGCTTTGGCTGGAGATCCTGCACTGAGAAGGAGTTGGACTTGATAGTCCATCAGGCCCCTTTCAACTCTATGATTCTGTTATTCTATGAAATCTTCCCTGAAATAATGCAAACATATTCCCTTCAGTTCTTACAAAAAACACCCAAGTGGCATATGAGAAGGCTGTTCCTTATTTTACAATTTCAATTAACACTGCTTGAATGGTTGTTTTTTCTAGCTCAGTTCCAGTAAGTTTGCAGAAGTTAGAGAGGTAATTCTGCAGTGAGGGCAGTGCCCCCAGCAAAATTTTTTTTTTTTTGCTGGGGGCTGCCCTCCCTGCAGTATAAAGAAGATACAGAAGAGAAGAATATTCACTTGATTCCAGACCCCTCAGGAACTTGACTTAGTTATGAAATATTAACGTATCTCCAAATTTAAAATATGTGTTTAGTACTATTATTGTCGTTATACTTATTTAAAAAATTAAAATAATATATCAAAAATTATACTACTTAAACCCAACTAAACTGAAAAATATCTACCAAATAGTATTTTAAGTAATATTCTATCATCTATCTAAAATATAATACATAATATATATAGTATAACTAGTTATAAGACATGAAAATACGAAAGTAAGATAATTATTCTACCATAATCCTTCTTGTTCTTATTATTTGAAACTCATTGTTGCATATCTTTCTGTAATGCCCCTTAAATACATTATTATACTACCTCTTTGAGACCTAAACTCTGTTAAAGATTCTTCTCTCATTAGTGATGTCAGTTTGTCCATCTTGTCCATGTCTCGCAGTTTCATGACCCAGTCTTAGAGGCATATTCTTGAGGTTCACTTCACCAATTCTCTTTGTCTTGTCAAAGGTGATTGGCCAGTTCATCAAAGGCAAGGGAGTATGAGATAGTAGAATTGGACACCCAGCTCCCAGTGCAGCGCTTGAAACATTGGGAGTGGGAGAGAAGTGGCAGAAAGCAGTAGTTGGGTATGGATAGGTCTTTCTGATTGCAGCCCCTGATGTGTGGAGATTAGGAATTACTTGGAGGTAAGAACAACAGAAAGGAGAACAGCAAGCTAAAGAAATTATAGCTTTGAAAGAACAGCAGTCTTTTTCGAAGGTAGTACTGGCAAATATAAACAGATATGGAGAGGGCATGTGCCGTGCCGTGCCATGCCTTTACTGGCTTGTCACATCCCAGGAGTGGGATCTAGAAACCTGGGATGGGGAAATTTGGGACTCAGATGATCTGAGCAAGAGGAGGAAGATGAGAAACCTTGGGTGGCAGAAGCTACATCTAAGGACTGCCCAGTAATGTGCAGTTGACCCAGACCATCAGAATTGTGAGAGAAAATATTCAGCAGGAGTTGGCTGCTATCTTGGAAAGTGCTAGGCAGCCCGTAAGCCACTGGTTGGTAGGGCTGTGGGATCGAGCAAGGACTAATGTTTACTTGAGTGAGGAAGAATTAGTTAAGTTAGGGTCACTGGTAGGAGACATGCTCATAAATCAGTGCCAGCTCCAAGTGCAAAGGCAAAGTTGTGTGAATGGTATCAGGCTACCAGGAAAACAGCTCAGTTTGAGCAGGGGCAAAAAACACAGAGTCTAAACTGACTGTGGCTCCAGCTATGCCCTTAAGACTTTTGCTGTGGAGGTTGCTGACAAAAGAGTATTCCTCATTTGAAAGACAGCTGTTAGCATGTTACTAAGTTTTGTTTGAGGACAACAGAAGTCATCTGGTTGGGTGAGGAGTGAGCAACGTAGCAAACTAATGGAATATTCACTAGACTTATCATACTTCCCATCACCCAGCAGTTTCAGGGTTAACTGAATGGACTTTGGAGACAAAAAGTAAAACAACTGTCTCCAACTCACACCCTAAGAGTCAGGAGTGGTCTCAGATCAGACAGAGTTTGAGTTAAACAATCATTCCCTCAGTGCCAGGCAAACAGCTCCGCAGCACATGATGGGACTAACAGTACCCACACTAGCTGAACCCTTGAAGGTGTGGGGGATTCTGCCTAATGGTAGGCTGCCTCTTCAGGCAACACCAGATAGTGCTGAGACTGATCTTATGGAACCAACAGGGGTGGTGATACCAGCCGGAGGGTGGATGTCAGTACCCCTGGGTGTGGGAATTACAATCCCACATGGCACCTATGGATGGATTGTGCCTGGATCCAGCCTGGCTCTGAAGGACATCCAGGTATTAGGGGTGGTAGATGTGAATTTTCAGGGTGATGTGCAGAGAGAAAGGGATTCCACGACAAAAGGAAATGAAACATTTGTGTAATGACGTGTAATAATGTTTCGTTCCAGTGCAAACTCAAAGGTGCTATAACTTGGCCTTAAACTTTGGATTATAACGTGTTGGGTTTTTTTAAAAGGTTTTGAATAGACTTTTAAGGCAGCTGCTATGTGATCTGTGATGTAAATTTTTTGCAAGGGTGGGGAGCTCAGCACAGGCTGACAGCTACAGCACCATGAATACTGGCTATCAGAGGGGCTCTTCTCCATTGCGTTCTGTTAGAGACTCCTGCCAGCAGCTGAATGGGGAAATCTTTGCTTGGGTGAGAATATCCATCTGTATGTTATCTAGGCATGATAGGCTTAAGTGGGTCCCATCCGTAACTGTATGTTAATGCTGCTTACACACTTATGCTGTTTCACCTGCTTGCTGCTGAATAAATCTGAGACTTTTTCACCTACAACTGATGTCTTTTGCTGCTTCCAAATCCTCTAAAAAGAACTGCCTTGCCTTTGGTGAACTGGCCAGTGGCCTTTGGCAAGACACTCTCTGACTCCTTTTTTGCTCTTTTACTGCCCCAAAAATACAAAAAACAAAAAAACCCCTTAGTTTTCTTCCTGTTCCAGATTAGGTTATCCTGGCACCCTTAGAAAACTTTCCTATCTTAATGGAGTTCCTGTAATAAAAATTTACTTTATGTCCTACAGCTATAGCTGTCAATGCTCCTTAATCACGGTAGCCAGCTGCTGTATGCATGCCCTCTCTATCAGTTTAGAATCTTGACTTTTCAGGGTTCTAAATCATTTTGGGAGATTAGAACTTTAAAAAAAATGTTCATTTTTTGGAGTACAACTCCCTGAAAATCCCAGTCAACATGGCCAGTAGCAAGACAGACAGACTCAGAAAGCTGTAAGAAAATTAAAATAACATAAAATAAAATAAAAGCTTGCTTTCAAGCTCTGCTCTAGGCAAAGCTACAACCACTGTTCTGCTTACTAAAGCATGAATAGTTGAAATAATGCCACTCGGGTCTATTACTGTGCCTACATCTTATTAAAGCTCAGTCATCTCTATCACCTGTCTTTTATTTTATTGTACTGTATTGTATTAAAATACTTACACCCACCCTACATCCAAGGATCTCTGGGCAGTGCACAATAAAATCAGTTTAGGACAATACATAAGAATAAGACTACAATACACTGATGCATAAAAATATACAAACTTAAATCATTTATCAGTTTAAACAAGGCAGTTTAAAACCAATTAAAAATATAAATTAATGCTGAGCATGGCACCTCTGCAAATCAGATAAAATCAAACAGACTCTTAAGGACTTTAATAAAAAAAACCTGTGTTTTGACATGGCATCAGAATGACACCAATGTTGACACCAACTGGGCCTCTGAGAAGAGGACATTTCATAAACGGGGTACCATAGTAGAGAGGCCCTCTCTCATGTCTTTCTGCAATGTATGGCCCCTGCCAGTGGGACACAAGGGACTACCCCTCCAATAGGCCTTGATCAGTGTGAAGTCATAAGCAGAGATAGGCACTTCTTCAAATATCAAGGGAGTTTTCAGTATTTTTAGCAACTCCACACCATTAACAAACAAAACATAAAACAAACAGTTAATAGTTACTATTAATTCTGGAATCAGCATGTATGAGAGATGAATACTTTTGAAGAGCAAATGAAATGTTCAAATGAAGGCATTAAATTTACTTTAGTCATAATTAGCAAAATTTCTCCCCTTCTAAAATGTATTTCATCCTGCCTCTTGACAGACTACTACAAAGAAACATTTTTTTAAAGATTCAAGTGTTTTTCAATTCAAAATAAGAGCAGAATTCACTATTTCTGTCAAACGGGTTAGGTTAGCACACACATACAACCACACATGTATGCATGTGTGCATACACACACAAAATCCTTTCATCCCTCAAATTTTATTTAATCTCAGGCTGCCTATTTAAAGTAGTTATTCTCAGTTAAATTGTTCATAAAATTAAAGTTCACTCATACAAGCACACAGCAGCAGCTCCAGTTTATCTGCTTTTCTGTCAGTATGATTGAACATGAAAGAACATATCAAAAGCTATTCTGGGACATTAGAAAACCTGAAAACTGAATTGATTTTATGCCTTCTCTGCTATGGAAGCCACATGGACATTTTGAATTCTTCATGGTGAATACAGTGTTATTATTAGGAGTGCTAGATGTTAAAACAAGATCTCATTGAATATATAGAGACTTCATGGGTTTAGTAGGCCAGAATGATGTAATGCCTAAGTGCTGGACTAGGAGATCAAGGTTCAAATCCTCACTAAGCAAGTACACAAGTTATTATCTCAGCCTAAGAGGTAGCCAGTGACAAATCTCCTCTGAATAAATCTTTACAAAAAAATGCTATTATGACACGGCTGCCATAAACTGGAACCATCACACCAATTTTACACAAAATATGAGAAGAGTATATAGATTACTTTTCTCCTCCCAGCATGGTGAATTAATACCTACTGATTGTTTTCCACAGCTATACATTCAGCATTAGTGTGAAAGAAGGCATATGTTGATTTTCTTATAAACATAAGAAAGGCTCACCCACATGAGTGGTAACCCTGGAAAACCCTCATGTATGTACCTTTTTGTTGATATACGAAGCAGGAAGAAGAGCTTGGAAATTTAAATTTTTTGACTACCATTCCCTGAATCATCCAGCCAACATGGTCAGTAGTTGATAGGCATAAGTGGCAGTATAATCCCACTCTCCATCCATTCCAAATGCACAAATCCACATAAGGTTTAAAGTGCTAGGCATTCTAAAGTGTTTGTCAAGCTGTCCAACAAAGACTTTATACATAGAAGAATTGATATATGGAAGAAGAAGAGCGAAGCAGTTAACTCCCCTTTCCCTTAGCATCTCAGGTAGTTATCTAGTAAGTGGAGGGACATCAGAAGAGTAGTTCTATGATCCACAGGGAAAATACACACACACACACACACACACATACATATATTACATGAAGGAAGGCTAATAGCAACAACAGAAGAGCTAGAATCTGGAACAAATGTGTTCTTCATATGTTGCTATATGATGAGCACAAAATCTACACAATGATATATTGGTTAGAGTAACACAGAACACTGCACAATCACTTTATGAGCAATAATAATAATAATATCTTATTCATCATTTGATCTGAAGAAATCATGAAAATATAGCTTGAACTCATTTTAGTATCTGGGTAAGAATTAAGGGCGTGAGAAACAATAGGGATCTGATTGTGGGGGTTTGCTACAGGCCTCCGGGCCAGCCTGTGGACTTGGATGAGGCCTTCCTGGAGCAGATGACCACACATTCAAAAAGGAGAGATGCCGTGTTAATGGGAGATTTCAATTATCTTGATATTTGTTGGCAGTCAAACTCTGCAAAGACCACTAGGTTCAACAAGTTCTTCACTTGCCTTGCAGACAATTTCATGATCGAGAAGGTGGAACAGGCAACAAGGGGATCAGGTATCTGATCCTGATCAACAGGGGAGACCTAGTCGATAAGGTGGAGGGATCCTTAGGAGTGAGTGACCATGCTCTTTTGGAGTCTGTCATTCAATGGGAAGGAGAAGCCGAGTGTAGCCAGACACACACCCTAAACTTTAAGAAAGCTGGTTTCTCTCAACTTAGGGAGTTACTTGCTGAAATCCCGTGGTCAAGAATACTAAAAGAGAAAGGAGTTTATGATAGATGAGAGTTTCTTAAAAGTGAGATACTGAAGGCACAACTGAAAACTGTGCCAATAAGGAGGAAAAATGGCAGGTTATCTAAAGAAATCAGAATGGTTGACTAAAGAATTCTCAGCTGAGCTAACTGTCAAAAGAAACATGTACAGGAAATGGAAGAATGGTGAAACCACCAAAGAGGAATTCAAGCAAATAGCCAGGAGATATAGGGAGAAGGTCAGAAAAGCTAAAGCGCAGAATGAACTCAGGCTTGCGAGAGACATTAAAAACAGTAAAAAGGGCTTTTTTAGATATGCCCTCAGCAAAAGGAAAAACAAGGAAATGATAGGGTCACTGCATGGAGAAAATGGCCAATTAATAACGGAGGGAAGAGAGAAGGCATAACTACTCAACACCTTCTTTGCCTATTTTCTCCCAAAAGGATAGAAGTACTCAACCTGGAGGATCGGGAGCAGGTGAGGAAGGGGTGGAAATACAGCACAGAATAAGTAGAGAAGTAGTACAGGAATATTTGGCTAAACTAGATGAATTCAAGTCTCCAGGGCCAGATGAATTATATCCAAGGATATTAAAAGAACTGGCAGAAGTCATTTCTAAACCACTTGCAAAAATCTTTGAGAACTCTTGGAGAAGAGGAGAAGTCCCAGCAGACTGGAGGAGGGCAAACGTCCACCCCATCTTCAAGAAAGGGAAAAAAGAGGACCCAAATAATTATCACCTGACATCACTACCAGGAAAGATCCTAGAGCAGATCATTAAACAGTCAATTTGTAAATACATAGAAAGCAATGCTGTAATCACTAAAAGTCAACATGGATTTCTGAGAAATAAGACATGCCAGATTAATCTTATCTCCTTTTATGATAGGGTTACAAGCTTGACGGGTGAAGGGAATGCTGTAGACGTGGCATATCTTGACTTCAGTAAGGCCTTTGACAAAGTTCCCCATGACATTCTTGCAAAAAAGCTAGTAAAATGCGGGCTGGACAGAGCTACTATTAGGTGGATTGGTAATTGGTTGACCGACCAAACCCAAAGGGTGCTCACCAATGGCTGCTTTTCATCCTGAAGAAAACTGACTAGTGGGGTGCCACAGGGTTCTGTCCTGGGCCCAGTGCTATTCAACATCTTCATTAATGATTTGGATGAAGGAGTGCAGGGCATGCTGATCAAATTTGCAGATGACATCAAATTGGGAGGGGCCGCTAATACAACAGAGAACAGGATAAAATTTCAAAATGACCTTGACAAATTGGAGAGCTGGGCCAAAGCTAACAAAATGAATTTCAGCAGAGACAAATATAAAGTCCTGCACTTAGGCAGAAAAAATGGAATCCACAAATATAGGATGGGGGAGGCTGGATAGCAGTACATGTGAAAGGGATCTAGGAGTCTTGGTAGATCACAAGCTGAACATGAGTCAGCAGTGTGATGAGGCAGCCAAGAAAGCCAATGCAATTCTTGGTTGCATCAATAGGAGTATGGTATCTAGATTGAGGGAGGTAATGGTACCACTCTATTCTGCATTGGTTAGGCCTCATTAGGAATACTGTGTCCAGTTCTGGCATCTCAGTTCAAGAAGGATATTGACAAGCTGGAACGTGTCCAGAGGAGGGCGACCAAAATGGTGAAGGGTCTGGAAGCCATGCCCTATGAGGAGTGGCTTAGGGTGCTGGGTATTTTTAGTCTGCAGAAGAGAAGGTTAAGAGGGAACATAATAGCCATGTTTAAATATTTGAAGGGATGTCATTGTCAAGGTCAGAGACCTGGGCAGTGAGCCAGCCCAGAGAAGGGAGAGGGAGAGATAGCAGAGTCCCATCAGGAGGAGTCAAAGCAACCAATTACTCATAGGCAGTCCATTTACCTAAGCCTGAGCAACAAGCAAAAGCCATAGTCAGAGTCCAAAATCCAGGGGTCAGGAGCCAAGAGATCAATCCAAGGTATCAGGAGCCAGGTGCTGGAAGCAAGAAACAGGCAAGGAGAGGGCTTGTAGAAAGTTTACCACAAGCAAAGGAAAGCTTCCAGGTAGGTAGTTATATAGCCCAAGGCACAGGTGAGGCCAGTCACTGCTTCTTGAACTTAATCAAGGAAGCCTCCCTTTGCTCAGCAATCTTGAGTCTCCGCCTTGTTTGTGGGCTGATTGACGCAGGCGCCAGGGCATCCTTGGGATCACAGCTGGATCCCTGTTGCCCTAAAGGAGCAGGCATGGCAGCAGGGGGAGCTCTTGAGCTGCAGAACTCATCTCCAGCCAGAGAAACAGGGACCAACAGTTGCTGCTCGTCATCTCCACCCTGAGCAACAGGGACCAACAGCTACTGCTCGTCATCAGCAGCTCTGACATTGTCTTCAGTTATCACAGTCATGTTGAGGAGGGAGCAGGCTTGTTTTCTGCTGCTCCAGAGACTAGGACAAGGAGCAATGGATTCAAGTTACAGGAAAGGAGATTCTACCTGAATCTCAGGAAGAACTCCCTGACGGTCAGAGCTGTCCAGCAGTGGAATATGCTGCCTCCGAGTGTGGTAGCATCTCCTTCGTTGGAGGTTTCTAAGCAGAAGCTGGATGGCCATCTGTTGGGAATGCTCTGATGGGTGTTCCTGCATAGCAGGGAGTTGGACTCGATGGCCCTTGGAGTCTCTTCTATGATTCTAGTTTAGTTTACACTGTATACCTACCCTTACACCAAGGATCACTCTGTCTAACAAAAACTAAGGCAGAAGTGGTGCTCATGTGCCCTTTCAGATTTTAAAATGGACTCCCATCAACTCCATTCAAAATATAAAACAGTCCAGGTAAAGTCCTACAAATGAGCAATTGCATAAAACAGCTTCTGAGGTCCACAGTTTGCCATTTTTGCCCTTCTTTTTTTCCAGATGCTAGTGTGCTGGGGAAGGGCTCTGCCCTCCAAAGTCTGGGAAAGAGCAAATGTGGTCCCTCCATACTCAGAAGTTTCCCACCCCTGTAAATATAATAATCTGCAACATTTCTGAAAATTCTTTCCATTTACTAAACATCTGTAGCATGTATTTCTTATAGTGAATGTTCCATTCTTCCTAGTCAACTCATCTTCCTTGTCTATATATTCACTATTTATGTTGATACACTATAGATTAGTGACATACATTCACACAGGAGTAACAGATATGAAGGAAAATTGACACATACACACATACAAGGTGGAGGGCAGTCTGGAGAAGGTGTGTGTGATTCTGTAGCATGCTGTTGATGTTATAGTTCAAAGGAATAGGTAGCCTTATATCAGTACGACTCCATGTTTCCCTTACTGATTTCATCTCGAGTCCTGGTCCTATCTGAAGCCAACTGCAATTCTGTTATGTGCAAATTTGAAAACAGATTTTAGTGAGTAGCTTTAAATCATCATGTATAGCAGAAGCTCTCCTAGAGATCTTCTTGCATAGAAATGAAACTTTCTGAGCACAACAAAACCAAGTCTTAGACAATTCTTTTATTCATTATGTGCTGGCTCCTTGTTTTTATAATTAAATTCATTTTTCAAAAATACTCCACATCTTTTCCCATACGAAAGCAGGCACTCAGTTTGAATACTTTACAGTGCTCCGGGGTTGCATGCTCAGAGTCCCAACACTGCTAATGAGATTAGAAATCCCAATTATAATAACTAATAGTGTCGATTTGCTACTCGAGGACTCTAGAAGGAAAGCACAAGATAGCAAAAGAAAGAAACCAGGGAATAATAAAATCTGAAATGTTATTATTGTATTTTGCAGTAAATAGCATATTGCAATTCCCTTTTCCCTTACCATCCCAGCCCACTTCTTATTCTGTGAATAATGACTGTGTGGAAGTTGGGGGGAAGGAAGCTGATGACAATCCCAGTCTTATTACATAGGAAGGGCAAAACTTCTGTGTTGCATTCTGAAGGTCTTTGTTCACTCCAAATTTACATATATAATACATTCATTTTAAAATATAGTATGGTCTCCTGTTGATATTTTTATAAAAGATAAATAAATATTATTTACCTGGTCCCTGGAAACTAATGGATTCAAAATAGATTATACTTTACCTTATGTTCCTCCACCTGCCGCTTTAAATCCTCAAGATCTGGCCCCAAAGGTTCTGACTCTATCCTTTTGGTTCTTTCTTCTGTTTTAGTTAACCAGTCAGATAGTTGGCTTAGCTGCTGATTTTGTAAATCCATTAGAATGCGATGCAAACTAGAGACAAAGAAAAAAACATAACCTCAGTGAGTTAAACATTTGAATTAGATACATCAGTCCTTTGTCAATTTTAGGCTGCAGATTTATGCTAATCATGCCTGCCCTCATTTTATCCAGGAAAAGCTTTGCAAATAAAGAAACTGCAGAGCAGGCTGACCTGGCTCCCCCATCAAATTCCAGTGGCACTATTTTAAAAATTCTTTTCTTTAATCAGAATTGTGGAAGTACAATGATTTTCCTGCTTTTTCAGCTATCCAGCAAATTGTCTCCCTTTTCCTGGGCTGTTCCAAGAAGCTGAAGCCAACCCTCACTCTTTCCCTCCCATCATGGAAAATCTTCAGTAGCTAAATCATACAAGTAACATTTTGTAATGTGTTCTCAGGAAACATTCAACATCAACAAAAGCTCTGATCTTGTTTCTTTTGTTCTCCTTGTTATCTTATCTGCTATCCTAACTACATAGCCTGTTTTTCACACTTTCCTCTGATGAAATAAAACTAGGATATAAACCTTTTTCTATTTGGTTCTTGTATGAGAGAATGTAAGATTCCTAGGGTTGTGGGTTTTTGTTTTTTTCACATTTTCAATGACTCAAAATTGTTGAGAAAATTTTGTTACCACAAATGTGCAGAAAACATTTTTTTTCTTTAACAATGATGGGCAGAATGGCACTCAAAGCCATGTTTTTGCACAAAAGTCACCCCAAACAAAAAGGAGGACGTGTCTGTCTGTCTGTTTGTTTTCCTAATGGAAAGAAGAAAAATCTTGTAGCAGTTGACTTCTTTCCTCCAATGGGAACTTCCAACACACTTTCTCATTGAGGATATGAAAAATGGCATTTTTTTTTACAACTTTAGTTAAAACCATGCTAGCTTTTACTCAGTTCAACTGGACAGACACAACAGCCTTCTAGAAACATTTGTACTGGGATAGATTGCCCCTAATTATGTTGGTAATACATGCAAGTGGAATTAGGGGTTCTGGACCCTATATGCTCTTTTTTTGGTTCTTGTGAAAAGAGATGTCCAGTAACATTTTTTTGTGGCCACAGCTCCAGTGGGGGAGTGGCTGTTCCTTCTTCCTATGGTGCTCAAGACCGTCCAGAATATGGATGGGTACAACACTCCAGCCAGTGAGCAGCTGAGAGACATCCAATAGCACCTCTGCCTTTGGATTTGCCGCAGGAGAAGCAAGTGAGTAGAGTCATATGCTCCTCTACAGCAATGTAGGCTTATGACCAGTATCTTCACTACAATGTTTGAGCTCAATTTTTCACACCGTCCCATTTTTTTTTAATCCCATAAGAAGATAGCAGGAATCTGCAGGCATATTTAAAGACAAGAGTTTAGAACAAGTATGGTTAACACTGGACAGCAGTCACATGTCTACAGAAAAAAACAACCATATTTTTACAAAGCGGACAAATCATTCATTCTAGCAGCTCATACTATTTGAGAGGCATGCTGTTAAATATAACTCTGAGCAAAGGGCAGTGACTGAGGCAGGGTTGTTGAAAATATAAGGTAGGTCACACCATGGCATTCCCTGCAGCCTTTTTTAAAAACTTGAAATACTGTAGTAAAAAACATGAACGCATTTTTTGTATTTCTTTTTTCTTTTTTCTAAAAACAGGACTGGAAACACCTTAAAGATGTTTTATTTAAAAGAAACCTGGGACTCTGAAGATTTTCCATGCCTGGAGAGGGAGAAGTTCCAGATGTTAACCATGCAATCCTTTGCACTGATTTAGATGTCTTGAGAACTCAGCAAAATGATTCAGCGATACAAAGTGTGGGTGGGTGGAGGGGAGTGATTTATCTCCCAGTTGATAAATTAATCTCACACGTTTTAGTTGAATCATCGTTTTTAATACAGCTCGTTATGGCTTAGCTCTTTCTATCTCTCACTTTCTCTCTGCTTTCCCACCAGTTTTGTGTATCTTCGTCGTTACTTCAACTCTGTGAGCCAGGGCAAGCTGAGAGCATGTGAATGGCTCAAGGTCACCCACTGAATTTCAAGGCTGATCCCAGTCCAACATTCTACACTGCATTATTTCTCTCATGTTGGTCAAATGCTACCTGCGTCCAGTCTCTACCTTTCTATTACTTTCTTGTCCTATTATGGATATATAGCATGTTAATCACCCATTGAATCGTCTCCCTTACTTGACTCTTATTGGTTGCTTCTGCTCTAAACCATCAGGGATAAACTGTCCATAAGAGACAACTGTGAAACCCTATTCAAAGTATAATTAACAGACCATTCATCTGTTGTCTTGTTGCCGTGCTCAATGGGAAGCAACAATAAGGAAGAATCTGGAAGCAGTAAATGTAATTAAAAACTCAATAGCACTTTGTCACATGTCATATTGCCAAGCCACACTAAAATTTTAAAAATCTAGAAAAAAAAAATGGGTAGAGACAGTGAAAAGAGAGGAATGGAATGTTTTGCCAACGGACCACCTGGATGATCTGTAAAAACTAAATGAAGAAAGAATGGGAACTTCTTTTAAAAAGTCAAATGTTGAAGCAGAATGTGAAAGTTACTTTTAAAAATGAGCTAACTGGGCTACAAATTATTTGTAATTAAGTATTTTTATAGTTCAGTTTTTAAAATGTAACTGTTTGCTTTTCTTTTTTTAAAAAAGGTGATGGAGCAATCACTCTACATTTCATATATCTATATCTATATCCATATCTATCTATCCATCTATCTGTCTGTCTGTCTGTCTGTCTATACACATATACCTAAGAATGGCTTACTAGTATGCTCAGATTCCCCCAGTTACATACAAGGGAAATTCACAGCAGTATTTTTAAAACTTGAATAATTTATGCTTAAAATGATGTTTGTTTTTTTAAAAATACAATCCTGCTCTGCCCTAGCACATCCACTTGGCCATTTTTCAAATATTTTTGAATATTCTTTCCATCGCTGGGTGGGGGAAATCGAAAAGAACCAAAGACTGTACTCTGCACAAAAACACTGTACAAATACAAAAGTATTTTACAAAATACAAAAGGATATTTTGTAAATTAGTTTTACAAATACTTGTAAACTTTCATTCTCACAGAGCTTTAGTAATCTTACATTCATGAAAATGTTTAATGGTTTATACTGTACATTCAAGAACCAGGTTAGGATTCACTAGTGGTAGAATGATATCTGCTGACTTGACTTATTGGAAAGGGGAAAAGTCTCTTTGTGTAGATGGCAATGAGAAAAATCACACTTCTTTCAAAATAAAGACAGCACAGAATGAATTAAGTGAGATGTGGAAAGGACATTGCTACTTCTTGATATCTGAATAACTAGCCCTGTTATATTTTTCTTCCTCCAGACATCTGGCACCAGTAGAATGCTAGTCACTGTACACAGCACAAAAGCAACACTGTGCCCTGGAGAATTTATTGTTTATGGCTGTGATCCAGTCAGCCTCTAGGACTTAGTCAAAAATGTGAAGAAAAATGAACAAATTATCCTCATTTAATGTCAGAATGGTTTTGAGAATGGTGTACTGCCTTGTCTGAATATGGTAGTGAAAAAAAAAAGTTTTGCTTTGATTTCTGAGAAGGGTCAAATTCAAATATAGATCAAACATTTTGCTATAACTAGTAAAGCACAGATAGCAGCCATAGTTGTACTGTGTTTGAGAGAATTGTGGCAGTACTGCTTAGGTCTCTGCCACTTAATCCATAAATCTGCCTGTATCAGTACTAAAAGAATGAGGTTACAGAAATAATTCAGAGAGAAGTGGTAAACTCGTCTTTCTTTTCCATCCCTATCTTGTCCCACAAAACAACCATCTTCTTTGAGAAAACAGGCTGCTAGATGCATTAGAAAAATCAAATTGTGCCTAGAAAATTTCCTTCAAAGGTTCTGGCTATAGCCAGTGGAGTCTTTAAATGTCCTTCCCTTCCCTTGGCTCATGTGGACATTCTCTCTAAATGTCAGGTAAATCAGTAGGTAGAGATAGGGATTAAAATGTGAATCCTGCTTCTTCTCAGATTTAAATAAGATCAGATAAAATAATGCAGGAGCCCCCAAAAATCACCACTTGAGGTGAATGAAGTGAACTCTAAACTTCAGGGGCAAGAGGAACACAACACACCTTGGCTCACAGAATCATATGCACATACATACACACTGCTTGCAAATACCTGCATCTCATCCTGTATTGTTTTCCTATATTGCATAGGAACACTGCCCCAGCTGACCAATGTCAATGGATATTGTTGTCCTGGGATCAGCTTCCCATGATGTTAATGATAGATAGATGCCACAATATGCTGAATCACTGAGGACATTTTTAATGAATTAGCAGATGTGATAATTTCTGCATCAATGCTTTCTCATAATTAAGGAAATGTGCAATGACTCCAAAGTAAAACATCTTATGCATGTTTTAAATGAAGATTATTGAATAGTTATAATTCATTAAATGAAATTAGAGTTCCAGAGCCAGCCCCACCTTTAGGAAAAGTGACATCGTTGCATCAGGTGGCAAATACTGGGGGACTAGAAACAGAATGCTATGTGCACCATGCAGTCTGCCCTGGGCCCTTGAAGCTAAACCACTAAACTACTGTTTTCAAGAGAACACTGTTCCTTCAGTGCTGAAGTAAGTCTTAACAGCCAAACAGGTCAGTTTTCTACACAAAATGGGATGAAGGAGTAAACTTTTCCTTCATATAAATGAATCCTACATCTCATTGTCCTGAATCCTACCAGAGTACAGCAGACCCACTGACTTAATTGTACTTATGTATGTATTGAGTCACCAATGAACAATTGATTTCATGGACCCAGGAATGGGAATAATCAATATGGGTTCAGGCCAACATACCCCTATTTCATTATAATATATGTAATATACATTGACAGACAATAGCGCAATACACTTTCCAGTTAAAAATACAACTTTTTTTCAGATCCAACGTAGACAACTAAACTTACTCCCCACTATTTTCTTAGAAACGCACTACTTTTTACCTATAAGACGTCTAGAGACTTTTTAGAAAAAGGGCTCCATGAAACAGAAACATTACTACTCATAACTAGGCAAGTTAAATACTACATTTTGTAACTATGGTACTTCATTCAATTTTGAATTTAAATTAAAGGATTTTAAAAGATTAAGATTTTCTGTCTTTAAAAAAGAAATCATGCCTGTCTGAGCCTTTATATCTTGTTCCAAGTACTGTAGATTTCCATTTGTGGGTTATATGTTGTATGTTGATAGCAGGGTGAATTATTTTATATGTTGACAGCAGGGTGAATTATTTACATGATACTTTCACTCTATTCTTTGAAGGCAGAGATACTTCACCATCTGGTGAAAAAAAATGTGGGGTTATTACCTTATGGACATTTCCTGACTCCAACTTGATACTGCTATTGCCACTATCTTCCATAGGTTTTTTTTTAATCATTATCAATACTTCTTCCATGTTCTCAGTGCTTTGCTTTGACAGCCACCCTGGCTGCTACCATTTTCTCCTTGGTGTTCTTAGAATGATGCGGTCTGGGGAGTACTAAATGGTGGCCTTAATAAGGAGTACCACCATTCTTGAAAGGAATTGGCAGGCACCAAAAGAACCCAGTGGTGGAAACACTGCCAACACCAGCCACCCTCAATGGCTGCTGCAGTCACAGTCAGAAGCTACCTGATTCTGTATTACATGACCTATACTAATGTTATATGTAATAATAGACATGTTATCGTGACTGCAATTTAATGAAAGAATTCTCCTCTGAGAAGACTCTGATTCCAACCAAACTGTCACTTTTGTAAGCAGATATATTGCTTTCGGACCTATATGCTACATAACTACTTCTACAGTCCTACACTACTCTTTGAACCATGGGTCAAGATCTGTATCCTCAGTATTACATTCAAATCCCACTCTCACCACTAAGTAAGCATATTTAAAAACCTGGACTATAACATCATATTCTATCAGTGTATTTGAAGAAGGAGATGAACTCAATAAAAGTTCATGTTGAAATAAACCAGCTAGTCTCAGTGATGGTATTAGATTCCTTCTGTTCATTGACTGTTTTTTTCTTTTTGTACAGTGACAGAGTAACACAGCCAGGCAATTGGAATGTCTTTTGGAAATTTTTGTACCTCTCAGAAAAATTGCTGAAATGGTCTCCTGATTTACCATACTCTTTTGCTTCAGCTTCCAGATTTCAAAATTGTCATTTGAGAGTTTTTGGTTCAGCTTTATCATAAAATTTGAACCAGGAGTGTTAGAGACACATTCCTTAACTCTCCTTTTAGAGTCAGTGGTGGGATAAAGTAGATAGATAACCCTGAACTGTGAAAACTATAATTCCAGAGAGCCAATATCCTTGATGATTTTCTAATAAAAGGCCCCCAGTGATACAGAATGTCCTTAGTTTGATACGCATGATACATCACTGAGCAAGTCAGGGTTGTAGCTAAGTGGAGGTGGGAGAGCAAAATGGGGACATTGCACCCCTATAAGTATTCTGCTTCTCCATATGAAATTTTCCTTCTGCCCCTACACTTCTAACATTGCAATAACTTAAAACCTCAGTTGAGCATTTAGAAATATAATTTAGGTAAACAAAAAGGGAGGCAGACAAAGTTACCAAGAGAACGAGAACACAGGAAAGATAGAAGTTCTAAGTGTTACACTATTTTCAGTGTCTCACTCTCTGCAAGGTAAGGAATCTGGGATATAAAGGAACATTTAATATGGGGAGGCAGAATTGCTCTAGGAGGTCAAAGCCATCAATTTGCCCTCTGGAGTCAGATCTAAATGCCTGGAAAATGCTTTGAAAATTTCAGGGTTCCCTACACCATTATTTTTTTTTTTTAAAAAAATCTTGTAACCAAAGAAACATTTTAACTCTGTAAACAAATGATAAATAAAGAGAACAGTAATGTAAAATGGTCTGCAATTTTCACCATAGGTTTTAAATATTTCAGAGCAGTGAATGCATGAAAACCACCAGCATTTTCTGTGCCTTGGATTTTTTTAAAAAACATATTTTTTGAGACCCCCCCATATTTTTTCCAATCAAAGATGAGATGATTTTCATGATGGGATAAAATACATTTAACTTATTTAATTGGGCATTTTGATATCGAAAGTTGAGTTCCTTGAAACTAGCTTATTGAGGCAGTTTCATTAGCTTTGCTGAGGAAATCCTTACCTCTCTGTGTTTTTAACATAATGAAAGCTATACTGAGAACATTGAAATTTAGGGCATTCATTGGATAAAATGAAAAGTGCTAAGGAAAAACTAAGGTGGACCTTAAAGAACAGAACAATGTTTTAGCAGTCAGCTATGACACACTGAAACAAAAAATGAATGAAAAGTTCAGAAAACAAGGCAGAAACATAATTTATGCACAAAATGACATTATGTAAGAATAGATGGACTAAATCCATTTATCTCAGTTTGCATAGGACCAAGCTGCTGGGAAGTTTTCATTAACATTTGAAGTAAAACTCCTATCTAATCATATTGATTGCATTCACATGTGTGAAGAATGCTAGGTAAATGTATGCCACACATAAGTTGAATAAACACAGACAGAGACAGCTATGAAATAAGCTATTAGTCTAGAGAGAAGGAGGGAAAATGGATTGGACCTTGATATGATCCAATAACGTGTGTTCTGAAAACTTCTTTCACCAACACAGGACAATAATAAGAAAATGAGAGTATCTGAGAAAGTTCACAGTTACTCATTCTGTATTATTTTACTTAACTGTTCTCCATATTTCCTGGAGATGTAAAAGACAGAATATTACAAAGATAATTTTTTTCCTTAGTTCACTTTGGAATATATTATACATTGACAAATAAAAGGATATGCTTTGTCCAGTGTTCCTAAACTGCTAGCTACAGCATATACATTGTGCTGGTATCTGCCTGTCTCTTTTTAACAATGGGGGAAGGGTTAATAAATGTTGCACACATGAACTTTTACAGCAAGTGGAATGTAGGAAGCCTTGCCTAGTTTATTATTAAAAACTGGCTTACAGGTGCAACAGTCAGATAGCAAGGTAGCCCACTTTCTTCTTGAGCACTTGAGGCTAATGGTAGACATTGTCTGATTGGGATGTTTATTTGTTTGAAATGAGTAGAGGCAATTTTACCTTCTACTTTTCATCAGAAGAAGTACACTGTTGAACATTTTCTTTTTATTTGGCTTGCTTGGCCTTTGACAAATATCAAAATTTCTTTTTCAGTGGGCACTGCACAAAACTCTATCAGTCAAAATGAGGCATACAAAGTTCTTTCTTTTTAACTTCCAACCACCCATTTGATACAGCTTCACTGAACTGGTAAAATGGATGGAATCTTATTACGTGCTGGAATTTATCGATTTCACATAACTCTATCATTTCTCTCTCAATGTTTTCCTTAAGCAGTTACAGTAACCAGACAAATCACAGTTTCTTCTCTAGCCTTCACCAGCCCCAAATAAAAGGTGTTTCATAGTCTCCACTTGGAAGAGGCTCATACAATTATACCCTCAGCATTAAAATACATAATTTTATACCTCACCATGTCAAGCTACGCTGACATGCTACCATTGAGTTTTATAATCTGTGTCAGTGTTTCAGTTCAAAAGCAAATGAATTTCAGTGACATGGAAACTCATTTACTGCATAAGGTAAAATATGATGGTGGTTTAATTATAACATGATATGTCAGTGCTATTGAAGACGAAGAACATTATGGCAGAATATGAGTTTATTTTTTTTAAATCAATTTTATTGCTGTTGTTCTTCATCTACATTTTTAATGTGCTTTATCTTGCCACTGGATTCACAGAGGTTTTCATTTTGAAATACAATTTTCATAATAGTGATGAAATCACTCTTACAATTGTTTTTCTTAGTTTCTAAGTGCAAAATACATGTCTCTGAACCTTTTTTCCTGCATCTTTGTATCATCCAGTAGCACCAGATTTCCCATCTGGCATAAGGTTCAGTATGATTATAGATTATGAAAAATTACACACTGTAGTAAGAATGTCATAACTGGAACCACATACAATTCCCTCTTAGGACCAGCTGCCATAGCAGTAGAAAAAGACAATGTTTCCAGTTCAAGCTCGGAAATGCCTGACAGATTTTTTGTGCTGGGGAGGCAGGTTGTAGCCCTCTGACATGTATTTGTTTCAGCTTTCATGATGAAATTTTTACAACACTCGTCTGTACAAAGTCTTCAGACATTCTAAGTAATTTTATTTTTGTAGGATGTTTCTTCTAATCAAAATAATTATAGTTTATCCAAGGAGAAAAAAATACTACATGATTACATTGTACGTTGTCTTTGAACATTTACTTCTTTCAAGGGCAAAACTGATTATCTTGACACCAGTCATACTGCTAGGGACTTACTGTTCAAAGCAACTTATTCACAGGGGAGCAAAAGAATCCAAGCCTTGGATTATATGAGATGACTGGCCAAGAAAGAGATGTTGCAGGTAAAAGTTAGAAGCACAGTATCAGGAACTTTAAGAACTTGCAAAGGGCATAAAAACAAACAACATGCAAAATAATTAAAATATACATCACAATCTTAACAGGAATAAAAGCAAAATCCTGTTTGAAATGTTTTTAAATGCCAGCAAAGCATAGAGCAGGAGGAATACAATCTAACTGAGTTGGCCTGGAAGTTTTTATAAATAGGGTACTTTAATGTAGAACACTCTCTCATGTGTTGTAATCAGGATCCAGCTCACAAAACAATGGTGAGCTCAAGAAACAGGCAGATTCACACATGAAAAGAGGAAACTTATTAGGAAAGGAACAGAAAAATAAAATTCCCTACACTGTAGTATCTTTACATCAATCTTCACTGTGGCTCTGTTTGGAACACATGGTACATTTTGTCATATCTTGCCTTAAAAAAAAGAGGGGGGGCATTACAGAGCTGCAAAGATTGCAAAAACAAACAAACAAACAAAAAAAAACCCTCCCCAAAACTATTTTGATTTGATTAATTAGTGTCTTCTCTCCATCCTCAGCCCTTCTCGGCCATGGACGCACAAAGTTGGTTTCAAGATTGAACACAATACTTTTAAAAATTTCACTTCAAAAATCAGGATTTTCTTTCTGAGAAAAAATTAATGTAGAAAAACAGCTAGAGAGGATACAAGATCATACACTTTGTACAAAATGTCTCTTCCCAATCTTTTCGTTAGTCCTGAGTTCTTCTAACTTTGATCCACAAAAAAATTAGATTAAAAAGAAATAAAATTAAAAATTAAAAAATGGCCAACTATAGATTTAGGACAGGCAAAACATAAGAACAACTTCTTCACATAATGGCCTAAACTTAAAAAACAGTCTCAGGGAGAGAAAGGAAAAAAATATGAATTGTCACTAACTAGTAAATCGATACTTACTTAATATCTCTGATTCAATAAGATTAGTTAGGACTAGTAATTGGATTTGGCCAAATTATAGTTGATTTACATAATTATTATCACAAGGTGTGGTCACAGAACCATCACTGCTGGAAGGGCCAGTGCCAGAAATCCATAGCTAAAATACTTCTGAGAGATGGTCATACAATCTCTGCTTAAAAAACTCCAAAGAAGGAGAGTCCACTACTTCCTGAGACCACTTCTTACCATCTTTCCAAAGTTCTTCCTAATGTTTAGGTGGAAACCTTTTTCATTTCATTTGAATCTGCTGCATAATGTCCTAATCTCTGGAGCAACAGTAAACAAGCTTGTTCCATCTTCAATATAACATTCCTTTAAATACAAAGACAGCTAAATATCACCTCTCAATCTTCACAGAGTTGGGTTTCCAGACTTTTTACCATCTTTGTCACACCCTCCTGGTTCTAGGTTGTCAATGTCCCTCTTCAAATGTGGCACTTAGAACTAAACACAGTATTCTAGTTATGACTTGTTGTTGTTGTGTGCCTTCAAATCATTTCTGATTTATGGTGATCCTAAGTTGAACTTTACAGGATTTTCTTGGCAGAGTTTGCTCAGAGAGGGGTTGACCTTGCCTTCCTCTGAGGCTGAGACAGTGTGACTTGCTCAAGGCCAGCCAGTGGGTTTCCATGGCTCAGCCACTCTGGCTCTTCAAAGCAGAATAGAGTGGTACTGTTATTTCCCTTGATCTGGAGATTATACTCTTGTAGTTGCAACCTAGAATTGCCTTAGCTTTTTTGACTGCCGCAATGACGTATAGATTAGTTGGCTTTAATAATGAATTACCTACATTCATGGATGATGAAACTATCAACAGCTATAGGCTGCCATAGCAGATAAGCAGAATTGTCCCTGTCCAGATAAATATACCACTGGCTACCAGCTGCTGGGCAGCAATCACTGGGAACATCTGTTTCTTTTATACAGTGCTGGATTTACACTCAAGCCGAATGCTAAGTTCTAGATTAAGAATCACTGGATCTATGCAGCAGGTAATAGTACCTCAGATGATACGAGACTTGAGATATTCAAATACATTCTAAAAATCAATTTCAAGTTTGATAACTATTACACTTTTTCTTTGTCATGCTATGTGGCCTCTAAATCTGACATATCTAGGGACTCAACATACTTAATCCAAGCTGTGTCTTTTTCACTTGCTTAGGGGCAACCACTTGGAACCTGAATGAGAGGTGGTTCTTATTTACAAAACAAAATGTATTTCAACTATTGAAAAGACTCATTTTCTATTAGTCATGCTATGTGGCCTCTTAAATCTGACATATCTTAGGGACTCAACATATCTTAATCCAAGCTGTGTCTTTTTCACTTGCTTAGGGGCAACCACTTGGAACCTGAATGAGAGGTGGTTCTTATTTACAAAACAAAATGTATTTCAACTCATTGAAAAGACTCATTTTCTATTATGAAGCTGTCAATGTATTCAATTCAATGCCCCTCCACACCAATATGCCTCTTTCCTTAGTACATAATTATAGCTTCACACTTTGTAAACTGACTGTGTTTTTCATCAGCCCTTGGAATTCAGAAATGGCTTAAACATATTAGCTTTAACTGGAAATACTAAAATTAGTATGGCTTACATTTAAATGCACACGCACATGAAATGTTTTCTTAATAAAAGGTAAGAAGAGATCAGTAAATTGTAGCCTGCAAGCAAAAAAGAAAATACCACATCCACTTCAGATGATACAATCAACCATAATTGTACTCAAATCCAGTTGCTTTTAAAAAGAAACTAACAAATGTATGACTAATTTTCACAGCTCCCATGAGAGCTCTATTAATCTAGCTGTGCCACAAAGGATAATTATATGCCATAAATTTTCTAATAATTTAAAGTATTTAATGGCAACTTATCATTCCACTGTTCTAGGTTGTTTTTTGATAGACTTCCTTGCAACATACTGTACTAACGTGGACAAGGTTCAATTGCACTAGACATTGGCTTAATCATCATTTTTGGTGCCCAAGGTTAACTATTGTTCCCAGAATTTACCACAGTCATCAAATTATGGATGCAGCACCCTTCTCATTTGTATATCATTACACTGTAAGAAGGTGAAAGAGGTAAAGGGAAAGGAAAAAAGGAACAAGCATACCTGAGAAGTGATTCAAGATTTCACTGACTCTTACAGACAAGAATTGGGCATTTGGAAATTATAGACCTTTCACCTGAATTAAATCAAATCTGAGAAGAAATGGCAACTCTTCACCTCTCTAAAGAGTCTTTTAATTTAAGAGTCATGAAATACAATAGAATACTCATAATGCCTTCCAAAGCTGAGTCCACTTTATTCACCCCTTGTTCCTTTTCTATTGCCATGGCAAACTGTTCTTGGCCGTAAAAAATGTATACATGACCTACTGAGACATGCCTTATACAGCAATTTGAAATTCTCACTTTCTTTAGGCTGTTAAGGTATTTCTACTTTACAGGAAAGGCCACAGGGTTAGAATACACGCTTTGTATCTCAACAGTCCTAGCTTCAACTCCTGTTACTTCCTAGTAGGGGTGGGAAAGATGTCTTTCTGAAACCTACAGCCAGCCCATCCACTGAATACACTGGGCTAGATGTATCCACAGTCAGACACAACAGAAGGGAGCCCATGTTTCCCAGTACCCTTTACACTGCTACTCTGAAATTGTCCACAGATGACTACCTTAGAAAAATATATTCACTACTTTCTAGATTTAAGGATTTATCTCATGGCTGTTATACACTAGGCCTAAATTGCTGTGCTATATTCTAATAAAAAAAGTGATATATAGTATAGCATAAAGACAACGCCTAGATTATTTTCTTTAAAAAAACCTATTATCTATCTTTACGTATTTATTCTTTTCTATTTATATTGTTTCATTAATAAAAATGTAAACCTAACTATTTAGCTATATCAGATTCTATGCTCCAAATGGGCACTGTAAAATTCCACCCCCTTTGTGCATCAAGTTGCTTGTTCTGAAACAACCAAATCTGTTTTTTTGTGTGTGTTGAACCTTTCCTTCCTAATAAAACATTGCATCAGGATAAAATGTATCCAGTGGTTGACCCTGGGCAACCCACATTCTCCTAGCCTCATGAAGGCAGAGACAAACCACTCCCTGGTCAAATCTTGTCAAGAAAATTCTATGATAGGTCTGCCTTAGGGTCACCATAAGCTGAAAACAACTTGAAGGCAAACTACAACTACAACAACAGCAACAACAACAACAACAAGCAACAACAGCAACACAATAATTGCTTCCCCAAATTCACATTTACTTACTTGTTCTGTTTCTCCATACTTGTAACCCTGAGATTTTCCCATCGTGAATTAAGAAGATTCATTTGTTCTTGTATTTCATTTTCCTCATCTTCTGAAAGCTTTCCAAATGACAGAAGTTGGCTGCCTACTTGCAAAACATCACCAACACGTCCTTGGTGAGCTGTTAATTCCATCATGAAGCCCTACCAAAAATGAAAAAAAATAACAAAGATTATCATTAGAGAATGGAAGTGTCTTTATAATTTACAGATTCCATTAAAACTTTAGAACTTTTACTGAATAAAACATTTAAACAGAACTGCAGTACTTTAATTCAAATATTTGGCAAGGGACCACAACATAATGCGTTAAATAAACAAACAGATCCAAAATACCAGTCAAATTCCAAGCTTTTGACCTTTATTCTCTGCGCAGATATAAGAACAACAATTAGCAGATGGCGAAGTGTTTTATGTTGGTTCTTGCAATCTGTGTTGTTCACACATACCTCGTGGGTGTGAAATTGTTCTTTAACTTCTTCAACATCAGTGGATATATCTCCTTGTGCTTGCAGTGAATCTTCAGCTGACAGAAGCCATGAGAGTACTTCTTCTAATGCAGTTTGGTAGCTTTCCAGATCTACTTCAGTATCCATGGGTGAAGTAGCAAACAGTTTTTCTTCATGGCCTTCCACATGCTGCTAAAACATATGAAAATAACAGTTTTGGCCTTGATGCAACCAATTTGCAATCAGATAGGTTCCCCCCCCCCAGATTAGTAAATGGAACGCAATGGTGTTAATTCTACATAATAGTTTCAGCATCAAATTCCTTATGAATGAGTTTATCTAGTGTACTACACAAACCATTCTTTGAAAAATCACTAAACAAAAAGACTGGAAAGAAAGCACTGTTAAATACGAAATGAAAAAACAGTCATTCTTCATGCAGATTCCAGCTATAGAATCATAGAATCATAGAAATGTAGAGTTGGAAGAGACCACACGGGCCATCCAGTCCAACCCCCTCCCATGCAGGAACACCCTCAAAGCACTCCCAACAGATGGCCGTCCAGCCTCTGCTTAAAAACCTCCAAGGAAGGAGACTCCACTACACTCCGAGGCAGCATATTCCACTGCTGGACAGCCCTGACCATCAGGAAGTTCTTCCTGAGGCTCAGGTGGAATCTCCTTTCCTGCAGCTTGAATCCATTGCTCCTTGTCCTGGTCTCTGGAGCAGCGGAAAACAAGCCCTCTCCTTCCTCTACATGGCATCCCTTCAAATATTTAAACATGGCTATCATGTCCCCTCTTAACCTTCTCTTCTGCAGACTAAACACACCCAGCTCTCTAAGTCTATCCTCATAGGGCATGGCTTCCAGGCCTCTCACCATTTTGGTCGCCCTCCTCTGGACTTGCTCCAGCTTGACCACGTCCTTCTTGAATTGGGGTGCCCAGAACTGGACACAGTATTCAAGATGGGGTCTAACCAAAGCAGAGTAGAGTGGTACCAGTACCTCCCTCAATCTAGACACCATACTCCTATTGATGCAGCTGAGAATTGCATTGGCTTTCTCGGCTGCCACATCACACTGCTGACTCATGTTCAGCTTGTGGTCTATGAAGACTCCTAGATCTGTTTCACACGTACCGCTATCCAGCCACGTGTCCCCCATCTTATATTTCTGTATTCCATTTTTTCTACCTAAGTATAGGATCTTATACATGTGACCAAAAATTTCCTCAACTATATAAAACTTTGTTCCTTACTTTTTGGTTTTAATTACCTTGTCCAAACAACTACTTTATATGTGCATGCAAACAAAGCTAGACAAACGCAATATGAAATAAGTGTGTGAGCACAACTATGGATTAAAATGATCAACTCTCACACATTTTAGTTGCAATATACTGTGCCCATCATTGTTTTAGAGAAGATCTGCAGCAAATGAGTCGAGTTGCAAGCAGTAGAAAGGTTTTGCTGTTAGAAACGACTGGCTATATTTTTCTCTTAAGCCTAATATCTAGTTATGCCAATCCTCTTTCTTTGAGATGAATTTGTCAGTTCTTGCACCTGAGAAAGATTGGAGGATGCTTGAGGAAAGTAGGGCATCAGGTGGATCTCATGCTCCCTTGAGTTACAGAGAGAAATTAGAACTGAGTGAAAACTTCCATAACCTCCCAACCCCACTTTGCAGCCCCTTGAACATTCTTCCCCATGCGTATATGCAAAGCAAGAGCTGCACTCAGAGAAGTCTCTGGGAAGTGGTTGTGGCCTTGCTTTACTAAGAATACATTTTAATAGTTTTTTAATTAAATATCTTAAATAAATAACTTTAAATAAATAACTAAAGAGCTTTTTAAATAAATCAATATAAATGACTTTAAATAACTTCCTGTTACTTCTACTTTTTATAAAACTTGCCCCTCCCGAGTGGTAGCACAGCCTATAGAAAATACTGGGAATTCCCTAGATCCAACTAAGTGGTCCAACACTGAATTAGAGCTTCACTTGGGTGTCCAGAGAAAATTTAAGCACTTCTTTCACCCTGATTTTTTTCCATACAAGTGAAGAACAAGTCGCTTCCCTGTAACTATGTTTCTTCAAGTGGTCATCTGTGAACTCACACAAGGATATTCCTTGTGTGTGCAATAGTGATCGGAAGCTAGCATAGCTCTCAGCAAGATTGATCAGCGGACATCCCATCCCCTTTCCCCAGTGAACATGTCCTGCATCACTGATGCCCAAACTTCAGTTCCCTAGATTCACCTCATCATTTCTCAGGGACCAGAAAGTGACATGGATGAGGGCATAAGGGTGGGTTCTTGTGTATTCATGGATGACCACTGGAAGAAACACAGTTACAGGGAAGCAATATGTTCTTCTTCTTCATTATCTCTGTGACCCATACAAGTGAGAGATTAGTACAGCTAAATTCACCAGAGGATGGGGATGTGACATTGAAGAGAGAACTGCAAGGCTGAAGACTGTTTCTTGCCTCTAGTGAACATCTAATCTGTAGTAACAGTAGCAGTAGTAATAGGATTGAGGCTAGGTAAATAAATAAATGTTGATGGCTGAGCCCATGCGGCAGCCTTACAGATTTATTGGAGTGGAACTCCCACTAGGAAGGTTTCAGAAGTGGATACCACCCTGGTGGAGTGACTGCAGAGATCCAGAGGCAGCGGTCTGTGGGCAAGGTCATAAGGAAGTGAAATTCTCACTACACTCATTTCAAGAAATGCTGGGAAAACATTGGGAGCCCTTTTTTATTCCCTGAGTAATTTGAGAAAGAGTCTGGGGAACTTGCAAATGCTTTTTGTTCTTGCTAAGTAGAAAACTAACGCTCTATAGACATCCAAGGAGTATAACCTGGTCTCTGTGGTGTGGGACAGTGCATAGGGAGAATGATCTTTTGTGCGAGATGGAAGTAATATGTGATTTTGTGCAGCAAGGTAATATTTTGCTGGAAGACAATTTTGTGTTTATGAAAACGTGTGAAGAGGGAGATTGCAACAAAGGACACACATTTCCCTTGCCCACCATGTGGAGGTTATAGCAACCAAAAATGCTGTTTTCATGGCGTGGAGGTGTAAGTTGCAAGTGGTAAGTGATTTGAAGAGACTTGTTGTCAGTTGAGAGAGGGCAAGAAAGATATCCCAAGAAGGGTCTGGGTGTATGATGGGTGTGTGTGTGTGTGTAGGTTCCTGAACTACTTGAGGAAAGTTTTGACCTGAGGAATAACAAACCAGGAGGTGTCTAAGGGGAGCTAAGAATGATCCAAGACGGCTGGTAGATAGACTTGAAGTGAGAGGGAAAGGCCCTTATCTCCTAAGGTAACCAGGAAGAAGTGCACTTGTGCAACAGAGATGGTGGGACCAAGTGAACTTGCAGAGTGCAGAAAGTGCTAGAGAGGTGGTTTATCAAGACAACCATAAAAAGGTTTTGTGAGGTTAGTTGTTGATGGACTGAAGAGGTCAGGCCAGGAAGATCTTTGAATATATGTTACTTTGGGGTTGGAGTGAGATTGATGAATGGAAGATTTTTTGGGGGGCAACATGTGCTCCAGTGAAGGGTGACATGTGCACTTAGGTGAGGAAGTCTGGGGGCCCAACAAAGTTGACCAATAATCAGGTGTTGCATTGCTTCCCTGTCCCCGACCCCCCAAAAAACCCTGGCTTGTCAGGATGGTTGCCTTGGGAACAGATTAGGGCTAGGAAGTGAGTCAGGTAATTTACCTTTGGATCTGGTACTCAGTTCTTGGATATTTAAGTCAGTGGTGAAAATGTCCTCTTGATCTAGAGGGATTATGGGCTGTCAGAAAAAGGCTTCAACCTGAGAGAGGATTAGAGTCAGTGATGTTCCTTTTTGTTGTGGAGAAGATGCCTGAGAGAGATCAGCTTTGTTTTTCAAAGGAGAGGATAACAGTTGGAGTGGATCCTTAGAGAAATGTTTGCCCTTTCTTTTCTTCTCGAGATGTTCCATGTCCAAGTCTGGGTGCTGTGATTTGGACTCATGCCAATACACTGAAAGCCTCATATTGGAAGGGGCTTCAGTATCAAGAGAAAGGTGCTGGGTTGGACTCAATTCTGAGAAACCTGTTGTCTATGCTGCAGTCATTGTGGGAGGGTTGCTGATCTCAGACCCAAGAATCAGATGGTCTGCTCTAAGGCATGGGTTCTGATACAGATTGTTCAGTTGCACTGAGCCTTGGCAACGTCAGCACTTTCCCACTATATGTACCTTGGCATGACAAAAGAGGCAGTGGGCATGACCATCTGTAACTGGGGTTTTAGATCAATAAAGGCAAACTTTTAAAGGGGGCCCAGAAGCCATAAAATGAATCACCAGAAGGAGACAGATGATGGGGATGGGGGAAGAGGAACATAGAGAAAGATGATAATAAAATAAAATATAGAGTTGGAATTCTAAAACTGTTACTTTTTTTAAGACAAAAAGGAAAGAGAAACTGAGAAGACAGAGGTTCCAGGTATGTTGCTAACACCAGGGAGGTAAAAAGGAAGTCAGGTTTTGAATGCCAGCAAGGCTGGATATGTGCACTAGGGAAAGGTGTGTGTGATCCACAACAAATCTTCCTGAGAGTTGTGCTAGCTGCCAATTACTGCTATATATATGCAAAATATCCCACTTGTGTGAGTCCTGGAAACCACAAAGAAGAACTAGTGTTGCCAGCCTTTCAAAACAGGGGAAAAGGGCAGTTCAAAGTCATAACATGCATGGTTGACCATAAGGAAGCTTTAAACAAGTCTGTGTTCTATCTAAATACAAAATAAAATTCTACATTTTAACTGTACATATTTCTCTGCAAAATTAACATATTGTCCACATTAATAAATTACATGACACACACACACAGCCTGTCTTTATGAAGGTCCCACACTCAACTATACAGAATTCTTTTGGCATTTTGTTCACCCTATATGATATGAAAAGCTTCCGAGCCCTCAAATACTGTATATCCCTTATAATAAGGTATACCTATAAGGAACCACATATCTGACCCTCAAGTAAGGGACATGCTTTATACTAAAGGACACCTGGCAAACCAGAGAGGGAAAGAGGAAGGAAGGAAGGAAGGAAGGAAGGAAGGAAGGAAGGAAGGAAGGAAGGAAGGAAGGAAGGAAGGAAGCTAGCTTGCTCAGGTATCTCTCAATTTTCTCTTTTTCTGAAGAGAGGAAGGAGAAGCCCTAGATTATACTGGTTTGGAGATGGCACAGGTTGTGCACAGAAGATCACATTTTTCCCTCCATGGCTTCTTTCTTTCTTTCCTGCCTCCTTGAAGGCACTAAACAGCACTTTGACATCATATGGTATCTGATTGCATCATGATTGGAATCAGAGGGGAAAAAATCTCTCCACAATAGGAAAAATACAGACCAGGCTTTTAGAGATAGTTTTAAAGAAGATTTTAAAGTGCAGTCGGTCAGGATTGTCAGAAATATCTCTATATTACAGATTTCTCACTGTAATTTTCCTGTCATGAGGGGTAAAAAAAGTATATGGATGTCAGAAGGGGATTAATTGAAGCCTTCCCTCTCTTTTTACAGAGACCTACATAAGCTATTTTACATTTTACTATTTTATGTAAACTATTTTACAGAGACCTACATAAACTATTTTTTTAAGGAGTGCAGCAATAGATAGATCCTTAGATGAGTGGTTTTAGTCTGCAGGACTTCATGTGTCCTGCTTTTAAAAAATAAAACTAAAAGAGAATAAAAGTTCATTTCATGTGAAAGAGCAAGGAGGAAGAGAGTAATGTACAAATGGAAAGATGGAAAAAAATGGGAGCAGAGTAGTGTCTTCCTAACTGCAACAATTGGGGGAAAGGCTGCTTAGAACCAAGTTCATATTTACATTCAGCAATCTGAGGCAGAGGAGCTGCAGCACTGCTTAGATAAAAGGGTTAATGAAAACCGAGGAAGTAAACAATTATTTGTTGGTATGTCCTCCTCCATTTAAAAAAAGGAAAGAGATTGGTGGCTTTCATTTTACTAACTTAATCCAAAGCATTTGATAGCAAAACTAAACTAACTCCAGAGATTCAAGAACAGCTACCTAGCAGTTAACTTTTCATCCAGATAATTTTAATAGCCACTATGAGAAGCTTAATTTTATCTGCAAATAAAGGATTTTCCTTTCACAATTTGTATACATGCAAAAAGAAATTTAAAAAGACATTTACCTTATTAACTAACCCAGAAAACTGAAAGAATTTTAAAACTTTAAATGTAAAACTCTAGTTTAAAGAAAATGTAGAAACTCTGCGACCTTCAGAAGTTTAGAAAAATCAGGCAGCTGATTTTCAATTGATTAATAAAACCTAAACACAGAGAGTACTGACTTGCCTGTACTTATCTATGATTGCATTAAATTTAGCAGCAAAATAAATAAAGTCCTCTTATTTTCCATGTTTTATAATGGTTAAAGTATGATCAATGGTTAGATGCTTTATCGGTTACCTTTTTGAATTGACACTTTACAGTTTTATACTAATCAACACTCTTGCATGAGGCCTCTGAACTTGATCATATTATGTCACTGCCATGATGATTACCTGTAGATAGCACTACCTTTTATAGATGGCTATAAAACCCCTCTAAAGCCATTTAAATGTGTGGCCATCACCATTTTCTCTAGACCAATTCAATAGTTTTAAGTATGAGCTATGTAAAGATGTATTTCCTTCTGAGTCTTCCACCATTCAGCTCCATGACAAAACTTCACATTCTAGATTTTCTAAGATCTACCTCTCTGCATCATGAATAACTTTACCCCATATATTGTACACTTCTGTGGTAGAGGAGTTGCTCCATCCTCTGATCAGTTTGCATAAAGGAAGCTATCTTTGATATAAACTGTTTTATTTTTCCTAAAACCCATAACAGGGAAATCAACAAAAGATAACAGCATAACTGCAGGAGGACAGTATCTCTCTGGGTCAAAAGGATCCTAATGGATTTATTGTAAAAGAGAGAGGCAGATCCATGTGACAGGTACAACGTAAGCCAACACTTTATCAACTATGCCAGCGCCCAATGTAAGGCAGAAAGCACCCAACCTCTAGCTTTTAAAGTCCCTCCTATTTGTACATTCTCTTCATCTCTGAGAAATATGGTATGAGGAACTCTCAAGTATTCTCTTGTAATTTGTTCCCTTTCCTGATTCCTGAAGACCTTTGTTTGGTGTTCCAAGAACACAAATGTCTATGTATAGTGGAGTCCACGAGAAAACCATTACAGCAAGGACATAATCTTTCCTTCTGTACTATTATTGCTATGTTGCAGGAAATCAAGAACTACTCAGTTGGTAGCCCACAACAGAACATGGGTGGGATAGTCTGTCCAAAACTACAGCGTAAGTTTTGTTGACAAGGTATTTTTATGTCTCAAATTAATACATCTTCACCCAAGAACATGAAATGTAATGAGACCCAAGACATACTTGTGGATAAGGAGGTCAAATAGTGCATTAGATGTAATAGTGCCCGAATAAATCCAGAGGTTAATAAATCTGTAAAATTGTAATTTCGTTTTGAGCACATTGACTTCAAACAATCAATTGCACTTGCATCAATTGCAGTTTTATTTCCAGTGACAAGGTGTGCACTAATCCATTTACTGTTTGTAATTTATTCTGTTATGAATTCTCAATAAAATAAGAGAGGCACGACATTAAATGAAATTGAATGTATCCAAAATGTATAACGTAGAACTATTTGCTTAGAGAACGGGATTGGATTTACATAGAATAGAACATTCTCTTCCTCTTTATTTTAAGCACTCTTTCAAACAACATTTATTGACTCTCTCATTATCTTTGAAGTGAAGAAATGCAATGGTTCAAGTAAGAATCTCTTGCTTCTAAACAAATCTCATGGTAAGGCTGATTGAATGCCAGCACCTTTAAGATCTACAGTTAAGAAAAGGCTGAAGGGTTGACAGTGAAATAAAGCCAATTTAAATAAAGCTAAAGTGCAGTAGTGAGCTCAGAATGATGGATATCAAAGTTAGGAAGCATTTTGATAACCTTTTCTAAGTTGTATTTCTAAGTTGTATTTCTGAATAACATTTCAAAAGTTAAGCTTCCATTTATCCCTTTTGTTATTTAGGTGGCAAATCATATGGCCTACTAACATTTTCTTCCAGTGCTGCAATGAATCTGAATGTGCTTATGATAAATATCTTAGTTTAAAAACGTTGTACTCTTGTCTTAAGGACTCATTTCTTCAATTGCAATTTTGTAGCAGCAGGAAACATCTAAATCAAGGATGCTTTGTAACCAATTATTTATTTATTTACAATAGATTTGAAATACAGAGGAATATAAAGAGAGATTCAGAATACAGCTTGGAAATGTTCAGCTACAGGGTTTTATCCTTTTTCTCACTGAGTCCATAAGTGGGTTCAAGTCAGGGGTGTGTACATGACGATAACAAGCTGCCTATGCACTTCTGTCTGCACACAGATAAGCAGAGGTTTGTCAGAATAATATATGATAGTTTTGCATCTGGATCCAGAATTCTATAACAGGTCCTTAATCTCCACAATGACTTCTATTGATCTTGGCATGCACAATGCTTCTACAAGATTTCATCACGATCATGGCAGGTTGCACATACAAAGTGCAGGTGGCAATGAGAATGGGCATCTAAGGGAGGGTGTAGGGAGATTTCCTAGTGTTTCCAATAACACAGAAAGCATGGAGTAGATTCAGCATTCCTCTGACATATGACCCCTAGCTGCTACTGTTCACTGTGAGTCTTCTTGATAAGATGGGCACTTTATGAGCTAACAGGTTCAACCTGTATCTTTATGTGTCTGTATTTTCTCAAACTAGACAGTAGCTTGGTTTTCACTTGTAAAAAGGAAGGGGACTTTCTGTGCCTTAAGTAGGCAGTTAGCCTTATGGGACTGGTGAACATGTGATGTGTGAATGGGAGTATATTTGAGAAACTCCTTGGTATTTAGACAGGAATAAAACCTTAAAATGTTACACTGTGTACCAAAGTCCTTTTAAGGTGGAGGTGCTTATCAAATATTTTAAGCCATATAAGACTTTACAAGGAACCTCAGAGGTTTATGAAAGGCTCAAGGAGCTGTAGATCAGTGGTTCTTTACCTTTGGTCCTCTGCATTTTTGAACTTAGAAGGTGCAGTCAGCATGGTAAATGGAAAGAGAATATTGGAGTTGAGATTCAAAACATCTGGGGAACCACAATTTGAGAACCACTGCTATAGGCCATCCTCTGAAGAAGATTCCTTCAGCGAATACATGCAAACACGCAGATTTTAAAAGGTGACAATGAATTCTAATATAACATTACAAGAAAACACAAAAGAAATTAAAAAAGAAGAAGCAATTGTGCAAGATGCACAGCTTAAATAACCCAAATCAAGGGAAAACAGAAATGCCTTGACCATTCACCTAATGATTAAGGTGGGGAGGCATGCTTTCATAGCATTTGCACCATTTTTGCACCATTTTTAAAAATGCTGGTTTGATGTAACTATGCCTCAAGATTGTCAAATCTATTTTATTAGAAAAACTAAAAGACACACCAACCAGATCTAGATTCAAAAGTCAAAACTCAAACAGCAGGGTGCAACTGAGCAAATTTTGAGCCTAGGAACTATCAACTGATCTTAAAATCCTTCAGTCCTACAATTAGGTGGAAGAGATCCTACAACATCTGGAGAGTGGTACAATTGTCATCTCTACCTGAGAAGTTTTTCATACAAGCTTATATTAATTCTGAATAGTCTCAGATTAGAACAGATCTAAATTCCAGTGAGCTTCCTGAAAAACCCAAGTAGCATCTGCTAACCATTTCTGACCAAGTCCTCCAGAAGTGTAGGCTCAAAGCGGGTTTGGCCACAAACACAGTTGGATGCCTACTGCTTCAACTTCAGTAAAACTACCAGCCAAGTTTTAATGCATTGCTTTAGAATTTATCTTCCATTTCCTGTCCATTTCAACCTCCAGTCACTGCAGCCATCATTATGACCTATCCCACTAAATTACAAAAAATACTGGTTGTATGCATACATAGTTCAGTCATAATATTTACATATATGCAAAAATAATGCAGGCTTACATTATTAAACTCATTTAGGAATGTAAACATTCCAGGAATTTTTAAAACTAATTTATTGAATTTCCAGTTTGTTACATTCTTCTACCACTCTGCAATCGTGTCTGAACTTTATTGATTTCCTCATACCTAAGTTAAGCCCACACTACATTAAATTTATTAATTTTAGGTTGTTAAAATTTGTGAGGGAAAGAGTGGCTGCTTCTGTCAGATTCAGTAAGATATGAGGGACAAGAATTAGGACTGCAAAAAATGCAGCATAGGATAGAAAAAAAGCTCTGTGCTGGCTGCATCATTCTCATCTGCCTGTTACCTTGTAGATTGTCATGTCAAGGGAACAGGTAAGCCTTTGCCTGGAATGGAGAAATGTAATTGGGTAAAGGGGGTGCATCTGATTTATTGGCTCAGAAAGAGGATCTCAAGCTGGCACAGCTTGTTCGCAAAGGCAAGTGTCTTCTGCCTCCAGTGTTCTGGAATTTTTTGCAAATGTTTCTACATGATAAGTAAATGTATATGTGTACTTTTTTGTTCAGTTCTCTAGGTGTTATTTTCTGGTCTAAGATATCATTACTTGGTGTAAGATCTGATAAACTCCTTTGCAGTTCTTTAGTGTGTTTGTTCTTCACACTTGTTGAGTACTTGGAAAATTAGATAAAAATCTCCTTACACCTCTACCTCTTTTTTCCTGGCTTTCCTCCTCCTTTCCCCATTCCCTTACTCTCTCCACTCCCATTCTGTTTCCATCCACTCCCAGTGAATCACACATTTTGAAAGATTTGGTAAGGCTGATGCTGTTTGGTTGAGGTGAAAAACTAAAACCATGGCCTCTTTCATATCAATATGAAAGTAACTTCCATTGAATTCAGCTATACAGGTACTTATTTCTAAGTAAATGGGTACAATATAGAACTGCCGCATTCATTTCTAATAAGCTAGAACAAGCTAAGTGAACAGACAGAGGAGTCAGGAGGTTTTAGGACTAGGCCACAGAAGACCAGCAAGGCCATGCTGCCACAGTGGAAGTTTTGGGCTCCTTTAACAATCATGTTATCCCTAATTCCTGGCAATTTTGATTTCTTCCTGAATGTTTGCAGCATTCATTTTACATATGTGAAATAATGACATGTATAAGTGCAAATATTGCTTTATGCCATTAGGCTTACAGTTCAAGGTTCAGGAATTTGCAGAAACAAGCAGTAAGGTGAATGGGTGTAGACTGCAGTGTATTTTGTGTATATGTCTTTTTTTAAATTGGAGATAACATGGACTGAATTTGGGATCCCCTTGTTCTGCATGCAAAACATATACTCCACCCATTGTTCTTTGTTCATCACACTTCTTCTTTAAGAGTAGAGAAGAACAGAGGACTCGATGATTCACACTTTTTCATACTGAACAATTACAGCTCTTTGATATGACTTGAAACTGCGATTACTGCCTCTTGTGGAATCCTGGGATTTGTAGTTTGGCAAGCTATTAGAGCTCTTTGGAGGAAAATTCCACTTATAAACCTAATGAAATGGCAAACACCATGATCCCTTAAGATGTAGCCATTACTGTTAAAGTATCCTCTGCTTACTCTCTCTCATACTTTATTGTTATAGTCTGTGAGGGGCAATAAGAAAAAATCCTGCATATGGTCAGATGCACTCATAACATTTCTAATTAGAAATACCCTTTAGTCAGTGCTGTTCTTTATAGCCAGTCACCTAATGACTTCATTTTCATAGAACAGTATCTTCTACCTGAAATAACTTTTAACCAACATGGTGCTTGAACAGTAATTAAACACTGCACATTATAGTTTGTGTATATATGTGGAAACAAGTAACAAGAGATGGTGATCTGTGACAAAACTGAATCGAACATGAGAGTCTATGCTTTAGGCTACCGTCTTCTGACCTGAAAACTTCCAAGCCATAATTGTATTGTACTGTGTGCCCAGACCACAACTGCATTATCAGCTCTGTGGTCCTTGTGGGGGGAAAGAAAAGTTGTCAGATGACAACTGTAAAAAACAAAACAACACTTTTGAATGGTGTCACTAGTGACAACTCTACATCGTTCTCTGTAAATTCTGCAGTATTCTTTCAAAACTATCAACTTACGCAATGAATTAAGCAACATAATTCAGAGTATTAATAAAATACATTTATTGATGTTAGTAATAACAAATTAATATCCCCAATTCTATCATTTAACATTAACAAATCGATTTTCAAACAAGTTGTTTTTAATTCTGCTAAGTCTGTTCCTGAGGAAGTGCCATGAACTGGCCAAATAAATTAAGGACAGCCACATATTTACGCACACATCCACACCAGATGGCAGCTACATTCTGTTAATACATTGGTCTTATTCCGAGTACTGCCCAGTTGTGGAACAATTAATTTCATGTGACCAGCTCTCCTGAGTTATTCAGTGAAATATTTTCAAGTTCCTTTCCGATATCATAAATTGAATCCCTAACAGCAAAGAGACACCTTGAGCTAGCTGAATGCTAGTGCTTTTAGTGACATGCCCTACTCCAGCAGAACTCCCAAATTAGAATTTTCTTCTTCAATTAGTATTATTCCAGTGTAAACCTTCCATGGGATAGACAACAATGGTACATAATTGTGTTAAAATTATCCATATTTAAGTTATGGAGTTCTTAAAAAGAACAAATAATTACATTAATCTTCTCAGGAAATGAGTGTCCTAAATTAAAAGTCATAATAAAAATTAAATATATTTAATAAATGATAACCCTTATTGAAAATGTTCTCCCTTGCTTTACTCTATGGGATCAATAAATGATGTAATTATTTGGTACTATGCATACAAATCTTTCTTCAGCTCATTTTGAGGTATAATCACATTTTGTGGGAAGCAGGAAGAAATATCCAAATGAATGCTTAAGACATTTTTAAAAAATCCTTATGTCTGATTCGATCAAGCCAGCTACCACCCTCACATATCTCCCTAAAACAGAGGTGGGGAAGCTCCATGTGGTCCCAAAGGTGCTCATCATCTCCTAAAATTCTCAGTTTTGAAAATTTGGTCAAAGGGTGTAGGATCCTCCCTTATGCCTGCAAGAGATGGGTGGCTACTTTTGCCATGTTTCTGTTGCCCAGGAGAGACCTTTTTTTTTAAGTGAAGCCTAAGTGAACCAAAAATGGCCCAAGTGGTCCTAAAGCATGGTGAAATTGTCCCCATGCTAACTATTTGGCGATAATAAAACCTACAAGAGGGGGAGAATGGGATTGGGGCTTCAGTGGGGGTGCATCCTCTAATGTTGATCCCCAACCACTGGCAGTGGCTTGCTACCCAGTGACCCTGGAAATTAAGCATGGCTCTCAGGAGATGATCATGGTCAGTAGCAGCAATTACAGAAAAAAAGTCAAGAAATAAAAAATTGAAAAAAGAAAAAATCTCAGGCAAATCGGGTTTGAAAAAAAGTAACAGCATGCCATGCTTTTGTGATCATTCAGTCTGTCCTGTTGAAAGAGGAAAAAGACACTAGTTTTGTGCATATGCAGTTTTGCAGAAATCATAACAATCCTTACATGTACCATGTGGTTCTTAAGTTTTGGGCTGGAGGTAAGATCTCTCAAGGGAACTGGAAAATCTTCAAAGTATTTACTCACACTGAGACAGCCATGCTCAACTAGAATCTTGGCAATGGTAAGAACTCTTTATATTCCCAACCTCAGCTCAACTCAGGGCATTGATTATGACCCTAAGTAGTCCACCACAGGAATAATTTCTGGGTCAAATGTCTTTATGACATTGTCCTTGAAATTTCAGGGGATCAGGAGGCACCCCCCCCATGGTACTTACCCCTGCATCCACTTTCACAGTGATGTTGTTGGGTAGTTACTCTGCCCCAACATAATGATGGGAGATGCAGTAGTAGTAGCATGTTAGCTGTTAGATAAACAGTGTCTGGTGCTGAGCAAAAGAATGTAGCTTCTTTAGATAAGTACTTGTTCCCTTGAGAACTAGGTGGGGGAGATTACTCCTGTTGCTGCTTTAAGTGCTTTCATGTTCTTATTGCTTCAATCTGGTCACTAAAGTCATTACATTTATCCAACTTCCAATAAAGTATAGCTTATGACTATTGCTTATGTGAATTAATTCTGTTCCTGACAGAGTGACCAGGCTCAAAAATTATTACAACTAATTCACTATACCCGCCTGAGATGTCTCAAGAGGGTCAATGTGAAGAAGCTGGGGATTACTTTGCAGAAGAAGAAGCGGAGGCAGCTACCTACCCAGACCAAGCTGCCACTGGCTCAACTCTCACCCCAGCAGTGTGTCCCAAGGTTGGGGCCACTCACTTTCTAGCAACCCCAAATGATGAGGGCGGAAGCTGGAGCTGCAGAGAGAGAGAGGAGACACCAGGTGATGCCAGAGATGCAAAGCCACATGTAACTGAGGCAATGCTCTGGAAGCATCTATTAGCCAAAGAAGATGAAGTAGGCTTCACAAAGAGATGGCATTGCTAAGTGCCTCCCTAGCAGACAGGTGGAATGTTGCTTCTCGCTATGACAGGCCTCCTCAGCCGGGAGATGCCAGTGCAGCTGGAGCAGGAGTAGTGCCACAAGATGGAGCACCTGCCCTACCACTGGCCCAATGACCTTTCAGAGAGCTGAAGATGACCTACAGCAGAGAAGGGGAGACCCTCACCTACTTCTTAAATGTTGCTTCCAATTTCATGGCTGATTATAGGAACAGCTTTATGGACACTGCCATGAGAGTGAGGTACATTAGCCAACATCTCCAGGGAGAGACAGCAGAATGGGTGGCTTCTTTGTTTGACACTAGAGTTTCCCAAACTGCTGATTTGATCAAGTTCATGACCAGCCTTTGTGAATGTTTTTGAGGATCCATTTTTGCACAAACAAGCCCATCACCTCTTGACAAAACTGTGACAGGGAAGGGGAATTGTGACTGAATATGCATGAGAATTCAGAAAGCTAGCAGTCAAGGTTCCTGAATAGGAGGAAGCAATGAGGATAGAATTTTTTAAAGAAGGATTGAATCTGGACATATTGGATAGATGCTATGCACAGGCCACTGGCCTCTTTGCTTGGATAGATGAGTTTAGCCTGTGAAGTCGAAAGTCTCTGAGAAAGTGTGCAGCTTGTCATGAAGCTCCAAGCAGGTGCTTCCAACCAGAGAACCACCAGCGGTAAGAAACCTGTGGGGCTAAGCAGCGGGGAAACGAGACTTCAGATGAGGGAAGGATCCTGCTTTAAATGTGGCAAAAAAGGACATTTGCTCCAGACCTAATCAACTCTTTTCACCTTTCTAACCCTTCCAACCCTTCACTCTAACTTCTTGCTTTTGTTCTGTATTGAATTTTTTTTTTCAGGAGGGGTGGGATGTCAGGTAGTTACTCTGCCCTGACATAATGATGGGAGATGCAGTAGTAGTAGCTTGTTAGCTGTTAGATAAATAGTGTCTGGTGCTGAGCGAAGAAATAAAGCTTCATTAGATAAGCACTTGTTCTCTTGAGAACGATGTGGGGGAGATTACGCCTGCTGCTGCTTAAATGCTTTCACATTCTTATTGCTTCATTCTGGTCACTAACGTGTATCCAACTTTCAATAAAGTATAGGTTTTGACTATATCTTATTTGAGTGGATTCTGTTCCTGACAGATGCACTTTCTTGTGACCATCATTTCTATTTCCCAACACTATTTGTCTTCACTCTACTCTGCCACAAATTGTTGAAATGCCTTCTGCAACAGGCCAGCAGAAATAGGGCCATCTGGATCAGCCATAACCAGAATTATCTGAGAAATCACTGTCCTCATATTAAGTCTGCCTAAGATGTCTGTTCCACTTCCGAGGTACTCCATTAGATGCCTGTGCTGTTGGATATGCTAAATGTTATCCTGGATACCAAAGAGAGGGCCCTTTCAGGTATGGTACTCATGATTTGGAATAGTAGCCCAACACAACTCAGCCCAGCTTCAGCACTGCCTGTTGTTCAGAAAATCCTGTGTTTCTATTGGCTTTCTGAAGTTGTGTTGTTCTGGCCCCCTGCCTCCATATCACTGTGGAGAATGGGTGCCATTTGCCTCCCCCAAAGGAAAAAAAGAGGCATTGTTTACCCTCTACTGACTCTTCATGGCACCTATGGGTCATTTTGTTTTGGTGGTGCTTGAAAAGGATTGGCTCAATTGGCTTTATCACACACATTCATCAGTGGTTTGGTTATTTATTGGCCTAATTCATTCAACTGACATTTAATTGGCTATAGCTGGTATTTATTGGTCATTTCCCTGCAGGCTAATGTGGGAAGGGAGTCTTTGGGCAGGCTTGGCTTTAGGGCCTAGGTTGCTTGACATCTGAAGAGACAGTAAACATACAACCTGCTTCAGCATATACTGCGCTATTCTCACCTACTGCAGATCAAAGCCAAACAATTAATAATATGGCACTTGGTCTATCCATATATTTTTATGTCTGTTCCTTTTTTCTGTGTGGCTTTCCTTTTGCTGCCACAGTTTTAGTACGGTTACATTTTGTTAAAGTGTTATCATAGCATTATTTTCTCATTGTTATTACTGTAAGTCACTGCGACTGATTTTATACCAAGACAGGGTAAGGGTTAATAGATGATAATTTTAGAGCTGAGCTGTAAGAACTCCTTTATTTCCACAGCACATCTTCAGGTTTGAACACCATGATATACCCTTGTTAGTATTTGGGAGGGGCAGGAGAAAATCACAGCAATGGTAGACATGTTTCAAATGATCGACAGCAAGGAATGTCTTTTTTCAGTGTAATGTAGCATCCTTTCATGGGCATTGTTGGGTTAAAAAAAGTTGTTTTTAGCATCTCTCAATTGCAGCTATTTTTCTGCCCCCAAAACTGTGTTTTGTTTTGTTTTCCTTTCCCAGAAACTTACAGGAAAACTTCCAATCAGAATTGTCAGCTCAGTATTAATAATGATCACACAAGCTCAACAACCTCATGTAAATTAAATCTGTAGAGATTCAGCCGGAGATCGCATACAACATATTCTAATGGATTAAAAAGAAATACATGGTGTATATAAACCATATTTTACAGTGGGAAAGTCAACCTAATAAACACTGGTTGCCACTGGGGGGGAGTTTAATTTTGTTTTTAATCTAAATCAGATTCTGTAAGTTTGCACTTCATAATAATATTTCATTGGATTTTATGTGATAAAGTAGTCAGAGCACAAATTATTTATGTGAGTTATACATACCATTTACTTTTGTGTTTTGCACCATACATAAAAGTTTTGATAAATTTATCAAAAATTTTTGATAAATCCAACATTTAAATTTAGATAAGAAACAGAATTTATTTGGGTGACAAAGTTACATAGAAAGTATTCAAGTCAACACTTTTCCATAATAAAGCAAACTACACTGACATTTTATGGAAAGATTTTCTGCAAATGTAACTCTACATGCTGACATTAATATCTTACAATGACTCTAGGGAAAAAAGCTTGGGAAGTGTTCATAGTTAACAATGCTACAAAGTAATTCTCAGCTGGGCTGCTAAAACCCATTTAGCTCTCTTGATTTATTGTAGGAATTTCTTATTTTATTTTATTTCTTTGGTAGATGATTTTCTTTCATGATTTCTGTTAGTTTGAATCAACCAAGCTGGCTCTTAAATAACTTTTCAATAGAATGAGTTGATGCTACAAGATTAGTGAGTTTAGGACAAAGTTGTGATATTTTAAAAAATTATAAAGGAAATTTGGCTAATTTGAATTTACTGTAGTTACATGGCTTCTGTTTATAGGAAAATGTTGATACTGTTATAGCAAATGTAGGTGTTTTTATCCTGATGAGATAGGTTCAAATCACAGGTGGCTCAATTCAGTAGTATGGACAGTAGGGCATATCAAAAAGAATCTTCCTCTAATATCATGTGAGCAGGTCAAGAAGACATTTACCTAGAGGTAGTATGGTAAAAGAAGACAAGTAATAGAAAGACATAGGTATTTTTCAATTATTTAATTCTCTTTTATATCATTTTTTCCTCCAAAGAGCAATAGGAAGATTTTTTTAAATTGTTTAATCGTTTTTTTCACATCTCAGGACTTTCTGTGAAAATTTTAGAATGTGTTTTGCACAAAGAGATGAAGATGTACAAATACCATGGGTTTTTATTATTTATTTATTTGGCTGTTGATGCTGCTAATAACTTTCCCCCCTAAAACTCTTCCACAGGGGTAAAAACTTTCACTGTTGCTGACAAATTTTTCAATAGGATGCCTCAACATATTAAAAATAACAAAAGTTGGCACTGTTCTTAACATCCCACATAGGCCCTTTCCACATGTGGGAAAGGAACTGTGCAAAAACGGGACTCACTGGATTTCTTTGTCATCCGGTTGAGTCCGTCGGGATGAGAAGCAGTGCAAGCTTGTCGTTCCGCACTGCTCCGGTGTCCAAAATGGCAGCTTCCAGTTGGTGGAGGCTCTCCACCAACCGGAGAAGCTCGCCAGCCTAAAGCCCACCCCCGGCAGATCTGCAGGCACGCGCTAGTGTGTGCCTGCAAATCTGCACCGGAGCGCGGCGACGGAGCGACACAGAGTCACGCACTCCATGCTTTTTAAAAACCTCTAAAAAGAGGTTTTTAAAAAGCACTGCATGACCAGTTCTGGTTGCTCCGGAGTGGACTGAGATGTGGAACTGCAAAAAGTAGTCTGCCCCAGTCCATTCTACGGTGCAGAAGACCTCCATCGGAGGTCGCTCTGCACCGTTTAAAAAGCTCAGTGCGGAAAGGGCCATACTTATACATCACAGATAGAATACCAAACTGTATCAAGGATTAAGAACTACTTTCTGTCTCTCCAAACTCCATGCCATAAATATCACATACTTCTGAAATTCCTTTCAGTTTTAAAAAAGAAAAAGTTTTCCATTAGGTCTGCATTAGGGAGATTCTATCTGACAACTCAAGTCAAAGTCCCTTTGTATGTGTAGAGTAGTTGTCCAGTTCTTTATATTAAGGCCTATGGTTATAACGAGTTCATAATTAACTAGTAGAATCATAGGGCTGGAACAGATCACAAGGGCTATCAAGTCTAACCCCCTGCCACGCAGGAATACACCAAAAGTTTCATAGTATTTGAGTGAAATCATATCTGGAAACCAAAAATATAACAAATAAATATATATGTGTTTACCATACTTGTGTCACTGCAGTTTAGGTCTATTTGTGATAGCACCCGATATCACTTTGATATCATAATTCGGCCTTACCATACCACCCTTCTCCACATGTTTGTGAGGCCCCTGGACAAGCACGAAACTAGGCTCGGCACTTAACTGCTGAAATATTCCCAAACAATACAGGCACGCCAGGAATAGCCAGATCGCAGCTTCAGAGACCTCCCAGCAAACACCCTATTATGTATGCGCACTACCTACAAAAGGCTCTCTGCCCCAAGCAGACAACTTGACAAAGGCTGAACCATCCACTGTCAAGCATTGCACATTTACATATTAGCTACACCATTGTTAATTCGGCTCTGATTCCATCATGCTAAATTGTGACCTTTCAGAGACATTGTCTCACACCCAAAACTCATTGTTGTCCCCGAGTAAGGCATAGCCTGCAGTCACACTTCTCCCTATAAAAACTCCTGATTCTGAGACCTTCCTCAGATCGCTCCCAAGTTCCAGACCGCCTTGCTGCCGCTTTGCTTGGCGAGCTTCCCCTCAGCTCCACATGCTGAGCCACATGAACCCCAGCATCCCTCTCTATCTTCTTCTGGGCTTCAGGAACAGGTTTCGTATCACCGGAACCAACTATTCCTCTGAAAATCCCACTATCTTACTCACACCTTTATTTCCCTTAGTTATCTCTGTGTGTGTGTGTGTGTGTGTGTGTGTGTGTGTGTGTGTGTGTTGCTTACATTGTGTGCCTGTATTTAATAAAGATCATTCATTATTTTCAAACTGGTCTGCTCCTTGACTTGGCCTGACCCCATAAACACTGGGTTACAAGATCCTGCTAAGTTACCCTGCCTCCCGTAATGCTAAAGCAGTGCTGACAGCTAATTTTCCCCACCTATAATTGAGCACATTTTGGTGTCCCTCACGGGACCCCCAGTAAACCTAATGCCTAATGCATTAAATGCATTCAATGCCTAATGCATTAAAATATTATAAAAAGTAGTTGTGGCTTATATTTACAGAGAGGAGTAAGGCAAAAAGAGAGAGAGAGAAAGAATTGGCTGGGACTGAAAAATAAAGCAAAACAAATCTGAAGAGTATATGGCTGCAAATTAAAATGGACAAAAGCAAACCAAAACTTCCAAAGTACACGTATTTTCCACAGCAAGCACAGGCATATTAGTAATATAATCTTCACATCAAACAGTAATGTTGACAGACCTGTGAAGGGAACATCTTCCCCTTTGGGTCAGGGGACATGACATAAGCGGCTTGTGTGTACGCATAGCTTTTGAAGCGAGGTTTAGATGGAGGTGAAGGGGTGCGCACATGGCCCTGTGCTACACTGACTTTGATCTAAGGAGAAGAAATTAGGAAGAAAAGCAGACATACACTAATGAGTGTATAGAATATAATGGATAGAAAGTGTTCTTTTCAAGGAAGAGTTGCAGCCAACTTAGCACTCCCTCTATGTATACTGGCATTAAGTCAGACAAAAAATGGAGTCACTTTCATTAACATGACACCCTTTCATGAGAAGTAGAAAAACTCCTTGAAGTGCCAGCATTATTCCTAGAATGATATTACTAGCATAATACCCTCAATTAGTTTGTATTTCAGCATACTTAGGAAAGTAGTAAGAACTTGTACTATCTTCTAAATAAATGTTCTCTGCAGTCAGCAAACACTCATGAAATCAACAGGTCTAAAATGTGATCAAGTATGCTATGAATATGCCAATTTTTTTTTTTAAAAAAAGGGAAAGCTTTCAAAATTACAATAGCACTTCAGCCAGTACAATTCTGTGAACAGCTAATCTACTGAAGATTAGAATTTTATTGTGTTAGCATACATTTAATGTTTTAAAATCTTCAGATGTCCTATACAGGGCTGAAAATATCAATCCCTTTCTGGATTATGCCTTAGGCCTTGATGTTCCCTTTATCTTTCTCCATGTAAAACAGACAATCTCTACACTCCCAAACTATTCAAAGATATCTAATCTATTTTATAAGGCACTTTTTGCAGGACAGTGTCTTCCCAGCTTGTGGACACAAGAGGAGTGGAACCTCAATAATGTTTCTGTATAATGCCATGACACTCCCACCCTTCGTGCATCACTAGCCAGCGTGATCACAGGGTATATCACAGAGTTTCTCCATAAATGACTCCTGATTGCGTGGGACTTTCGTTGCAGCCAGCCATACAGAAGGGCTGGAATGCGACCACATGCTTCATTCTTGACTGCAGCATGGGAAGAAGGCTGACTGCATTGCGGATGGAAGAGCAATGTCCCTTGCACTATCTTCTGCAGGCAGCCAGTCGGGTGCTGACGGGAGTGTTGGGGACACACTCTCATCCTGGCAGAGGTGCTGCCCAGATGACAACAGAGCAAAGTAAGTGTGGAAGAAGGTAGTGCTGAAAGGCCTGAGAGTTGAGGCCAGGCTGTATCAGAAGAGACTTTTCATTCCACCAAATGTTTGGAGGCTTCTTAGGAAGTCAATATTTAGGAAGTCAACTATTAAGAAGAGGCACAAACTAGATGTGCTCCTGAATATTATAGAAAAGTTGGTACCAAGGCGGGGAAGGGGGAAGTAGTTCAATATCCATGGACAAGTTAACTTTCATCAGCCTCCACATTTGTGGCCAGAATTATAGATCTATGCATTTTTAACACACTGGAAGTGGCTAGTGAGGCAGGCTAATCTGCTTTCCCCTTCCTTCTCTCTTTTGCTATTCCTGCATGCTCTTTTTCTTGCCTGTTTTAAATAGGCACACATAGCTACAGTAGGATCAGCTAGAGCAGAATGCCATTCTTTCCCTGCTGAAGCATTATTGTAGTTTTTTTATTGCAGACACATTGCTGCAATGTGATATCAAAGGTCCATGTTTCTCTTACTCTCCTTCACTATCTTCTTGGTGCCAATGCTGCTAAAAATCTTCAAGCTACATAGAAGACAAGGAGGAAAGGGGAGGATGAATTGACGTATAAAGACTTTGTAGAAAGGAGCTTCCTTGTGAGAGGCTTTGTTAACCAAGATATGCCTGCACTCTTAGCCCATTTCCACTCTATATTGTTTATAATGCTATTGTTCCACTTTCAGCATCCTGTGGAATTCTGGGGTTTGTCGTTTAATGAGTCCCAAGAGCTCTCTGGCTGAGAATTCTAAATGTCCCTCCCTAAACTGCAAACCCCACAATTCCATAGGATGTTGAAAGTGGAATTATAACACTGTAACAGTGTAGTACAGAAATGGCCTTAGTGAAGCTAAAGTTAAAACAGCCACTTTTAAAACAGAGAAGTGACAATAAGAGTAAACAACCTCTGTAATTCTACACAGTTAATATTTCATGACTCTTACCCTTTATGGCTAGAATGAGATTCCGCCACACACACACACACACACACACACACACACACACACTATATATATATACCAGAGCTTGGAAATAGCTAGTTAAACTTGAAGTTATCAATGCACCCAGGTATTATGATGATGTGGTAAAACACACCAGATTTCTAATTAAGACAGGAGCTCATCCCATGTTTTAATGAGCTGCCTATTTTTAGAATATTACAATTTGTTAAAGTAGATGGCTCTTTTTCTCCCGCAGATTCAGTAAGACAGTAAGACAGCTAGGTCTTGAGGGGGAGGGGGGAGGATTTTTTAAATAAAATCTACTGATTTTATTCTGTGTTTTTTTTTAAAAAACTAAACGGTAACAGAGACAATTATTTACTTGGGTCAGGAACACTTAATTCCTTTATATTTCTTTAGTGTGAGATCCAGTGTGGTGTAGTGGTTTGGGCACTGGACTAGTATGCCAGGAGATCAGAGTATGAATCCCTGCTCATCCATGGAAACCCAGCGGTTGGCTTCGGGCAACCCACAGTCTCTGAGCACCAGAGTAAAGGAATGGCTACCCTCTCTGAAAAAAAACGTATCAATAATATTTCACAGTAAGTTCAGCTGAGGGTCACCATAAGCTAGAAACAACTTGAAGGCATAGAACACTAATTACTTTAGTGTATTTATTGTTTGCACAATGCTAGGAACTTGCACAATTAAGCACTATCCACATTTTCTTCACCACTATGCTTCTCCTTCTCCCTCTCTTTTTCCCCTCATTCTCCTTTCTACCCATCCATGATTTCATAAGTCATATGGTTAAGACTTAGCAATGTTGGGGTTACTAATTTAAATTGAAAGATTAAGCTAGTAAATCCTATGATCTCTCTATGTCTACTAAGAAGTAAATAAAATTGAGCACTTCTGTAATCCTTTATTTATTACTTATACAATGCTGGACACTTGGAGAATTAAGTGGAAAGTTCCCTTATCTATTTCCTACCTTCTTGAGCTTCCTATTTTTCTTTCCTTCTCCACTACCTCTGCCATTTTACTTTTCGCTCACTGAATTCTTCATTTGATTATACTCTTCAAAAGGTTTGGTAAAGTTGCAGCTTGAAGCCAAATGATAAGGATAAAATTCATGTCTTCTCTATCCTGCCTATGTCTTTTTTATTAAAAAAAGAAATACCTACTCAGAAGTCAAAGTCACATGGAGTTAAAAAGTTAAAGCATATATTCTACCACTGATTTTACAGATCACACCTTTTGATAAGGAGTGGAGAGGCAGAGAGCATGTAATGATTCAGCTTGAGGTACTTATGCATATGCTCAGAGGCACTTAAAATATTTCTGATTTAGAATTCTTTAACTTTGATTCACTGGCTGTTCTTTCAAACCCACACTTGTAGAAGATCAATTTCTTACAGCTGAATTAACAAATCACTTGTTACCAACCTTTAAATTATTTCTTATTAAACTTTAAAAAACAAGGCATCTGAAAGATAAGTAATCAGTGTCCAGGTTGGTGAGGCAGGGGAGGGGGAAAAAAGTAGCTACACAAATCAGTGACAAAACCTAACTGAACATATTGTAAGATTAGATCCTATACTTTAAGACAATCCTCCCAATCTGAGTCTCCAGCTGTGTTCCACATGTGATGTATCTGGGAAGAATAATTGTTGTATGGGTTTTGTTGCCTGTCCCATTAAAAACAGTCTAGATTGGAGGATGGGCAGTTTAAAACATAAGAAAGAGCACTGTTGAAGCAGCTAATAAAAATGTGTTTCTTCAATCAATGGTGACAAGCTCCATACCATTCTGTCTAAATCTCTGCATTGGTCTTGAAAACTAATGCTTCAGATAATTAAGTGATCAATCATAATTGCCCCAATTAATTGATGTCCATCATTAGTGTTGGTGTGAATGAATTAATTTCCAAATTTCTAATATTTGATGTTATCAAATTGATTTCAAACTTCATATGCCAAGCTCTGATAAATGTACTGTTAGTTTTCTGGGAAGTAAAAGAATGTATCTGTTTCACTACTTAAGATGAAGTTGCACAAATGAGTACCCACACATGTTGATTTTGATTTTTGTTTTGCTTCACATTGACATGTTCATGTTATGAACTCATCCTTAGAAAAGTAGCCTGCAAAACAGGCATGGAATCTGCAAAAATCCCTAGGCAAAGATGAAGAAATTTTACTATGCCAAAGATGGGAGCCCAAGGAAAGGAAAAAACAAACAAACAAACAAAAAAGAAAATTGAAGTATTGTCTTTAGAACTACCACACTTGAGAAATACTGCTGATCATGTTACATTACTTTAGAAAGTTGCTAGCGAAAAAGGTTTTTTTCTCACTCAAATACCAAAATGAGACAAACAAAATTAGAAATGGAAGGATGTCAACAAAGTCCTACATAAAGTTTATCCTGGTGCAAGGATGACTCTGTCAAGTATTAACTGTAGAATGTTCATAAGGGAAGCCAGTTATGTAAAAGCTAATGCAACAGTATCATAACCATTTCTAATTCACTGCATCAGCAGTTGAGTGAAACTAGAAAAGGTTTTCTCTGCTAAGACTAGGCTTTTCTGCCATATATATATATTTTCATGTGGCAAGCATGGAATAGAAATGAGATGTTGGATAGGGTAGATATCCACTCAAAAACCAAGAGAAGGGCTTGGCCGACGAATTGCTTGCAGAAGGGCTTGGTGGATGAATTGCTACATGGTCAAGTGGGTCACAGAGGCAATTTTTCTCAGGCCATATGAAACAACAAATAAATGCTTGCTTTGCTTTCTCAAAGCTTTTTCACTTGTCTACTCCTGCTTACTACCCATGTAACATTGTAAGTAGGATAGTGTGGAGTGAAAACCAAAGAAATATGCTGTGTACATGGGATTTTACACAAAATATGCTGTAGCAGGCACAACAGAAAATTTCTTTTTATATGAAATAATTATTTGTGTCACAAATACTATTCAGTACAAATTAACCACTAAATGCGAGCATTACCTTAGGAGAAGGTCCACTGAATAATACATAAGCTTCCAGCTACTTGTGCTTTTCCGTGAATATGTATTAATGACTAAAGACTCAAAATATGATGCACAGAGCAAAGCAGTTTAAAAATGAAGTAGCCATTTAGTAAATAATATCTGCAACCCTTAAAGCAATGGTTTGGCGAAACTTACTAATTTTAAAGTAAATGCTTTGCAACATAAAAAATGTACACATCATCTTACTTTCTCTCCTATTGCTTCAGGTAAAGTAGTACACCATGCTATTGAAGCATGAGATACATAATGAGATAAGCAGGAAGCATACATTTCTGCATTTTAAAAAGCACTCCTTGTTTCATGCACAGCGGTTAAAGATACAACTCATGCAAATAAGACTAGTTAATTTAATATAGTCTCTTTCTTTTGAAGATACCACTATAGGGTCTTACTCTTCACTGGCCATCAGGATAGCAGTAAAAAGCCACTGAACTCACTTGTTGAGAAAAGCGCTGTTGATGTATCTGGACACGCTCTTCTCTGATGTGCTTTGATTGCCTTGGCAATGTTTCTACTTCCTGGATGGCTTCTAGAGTAACTTGCTGGGGCAGGACTTGGAAAAGTGATGTCACATACATCAAGATGGACTTTTTATCAGGATAAGCAGTTGCGACATCTGGAAAAACATATTAAATGCACATAGCATTAGACAGTTTGCAAGGCTTTGTAGAAAGCAAATGGTTTAATGAGTAATCCATTATCCCTTTAAATCCACTGGGGACTAATTAAAGTATTACAATCAACTGCAAGTTTGCATACTAAAAATGGAATAACAAATGAGGAAGATCAAAAGTTCCAGAGCAAGAGCAAAAATGGCAACTCTCTCTTATTTCTTACATCTTTCTCTCATTTATGATTATTGCATTTAAATTCAGAATTGGGCAGTCATAACCAGTGACCATAAAATAGAAACAAATCCACAAAACAGCTTATTTCAGTACATGTGAACAACTTTGGATGGATGGATAAATGGATGGATGGACAGACAGAGATACACACATACACACACACATGTGTGTGTTAGTGATTGAAGCTAGGCACAACTGAATATAGCAACTAGCTCTATAAGGATGTTTTTTTTTTTTGTTTTTTTAGGGCAATATAGCAAGTGCATAAAGGTGAAAAGATTATTTGAATCTCCATCACTAACTGCCATCCATTTCCCAAACTGATGGCATAAATAATACTCTGGAATTCATTTAGGTTCTGCTGGTAGATTTGTCCCCAGAAAAAAACTGAATCAATGTGCATACAGTCAGAATAGCAATAGCATGTGTATTTCTATATCACTTATCAGCTAAGTGCTCTCTAAGCGGTTTACGTGTCAACTAACTGCCCCCAACAAGCTGGGTATTCATTCGACCAACTTGCGGGAGGATGGAATGCTGAGTCAACCTGGAGCCAGGCAGGATCGAACTCACAACCTTGTGGCTGCAGTCCCGGCATTTAACCACTGCGCCACCAGGGCTCCCTTCACCCTTAAAATTCATTGTAAAATCAAGAAATTCTGTACAGAAACTTGTATTTACTTATAAAGTCATTTAATGGAATTAAAATTGAAAAAGTCATGCTTGTTTCCTATGTGTGTGCATGTTCCTTCAAGCTTCTCCTGACCTATGGCAGCCCCATGCTTCTCATAAGGTTTTCTTGACAGTACTCAGAGGTGGTTTTGCCACTTTCTTTCTCTAAAATTTAGCTTGCAGAGCCTGGTATTTCATTGGCACTATCCCCTCCAAGTACCAACCAGGGCTGACTCTAGCTTAACTTCTAAGATCAGATGGGATCTGGTGCCTTTAGGATATTTTAGTGGCTACCCATTCAAAAGTTCACATCTTCATCTTAACTGAAATGAATATACTATCCATAAAAAGGAAGCATTCAAAGGAAACAAAAGACATCTAGTTAGCTCATATTTCAGCTACTGCTGTATGTTAAATCTATTAAGATTATATGTACCTTTCATATATGTACTACTTCTTCAAATAAGAAATAAAAAAATAAATATTTGTTTTTATTCAGAAAGGCCTATTCAGCTCAGCTGGTCTGTGGTTTTAACTGCTTGGATCCTGGCTCTATCTTTTAATATTGAATTGTTAATTTAATGGTTGTTAAGATGTTTTTCATTATGAATTTTAATGTTGCTAGACTTTGTGCGTGTCTATGTGTTGTGAGCAGAAAATAGATATGTAACATAATAAATAAATAAAAATATGGCTTTCTGAAGCATCGGTCTTATTCACACTCAAATGGAAGTAATTCCCACTGAACTCAATGGCATTTACTTAAGAGTATACAATCAAAAGATTGATCTAGGAATACATCTACTGTTTGTGATCAGGGGGAAAAAAAGATCCCTCCAACAATTCTTCAAAGTCAAGTAAAATTTGTTAAAATATAAGTTAGGGAGCAATGTTTTCAACCAATTCTTTTGCTCATGGACATTTAAATTCATCTTGTGTACTCAGTGAAGTGAATCAGGATGTAAAGAGGTTGTTGTATAAGCATTTATCATTAATCCCATAAGAGTTTAAACATAAGCATTGGCAAAAAGCCAGCAGATATTAATAGCAATGGGATATTATTATAATACATCTACCCTAGCACAGCTAAGATCTGTAAGATCAGAGGTGAAATGACATTTTTGTTCCCCTTTAAGTTATAACTGCACAAAAACAGACACCACACATTAATTTTCTATGCATATTTGCAGAGCAGATAAAGGTCATGTGGCTCAACATGCCTGGGTCTCTTGTGTGTCTTAGAGACTTCTCAGACACTAAAGCTGAAAAGGACAGGAAGCAAATCATAACAGCATATGGGAAGCAGATAGATGAGGCCGGTAGATGAAAATGATCTGAACTCAAGCCAGCTTGCAACCAGTGACTCCAAGTGAGCTGAGCCTTATCTAATGCAGATGGCCTACTGCCACATATATAAGTACTAATCAATTACAGGTTTTCTGAATTTTGAACACCATATTTGGTTTTTCTGGTAATTTGCAGCCAACACTAATACAAGATATTTTTCAGGCTAAAGTGAACCTGGAATTGGGTGGAATCTCCACCCAGCTGAAGCTAAACATTTGAAGAGGGAAAGCTATTTTGTCACATAAGACATGTATCTCTCACTGTCTCTGACAGTAAACACAGACAATGAATTAAATATCAAACATCCCCTCCCTTTTTTGTAACACTTATAATCTTCTCCCTGAGGCATCTGCCTTTCTCTTGCTAAAGGTATGGAATCTCCTCATTTGGGCTTCAGATTCCCCCCCCCCGCAATTTGCTTGGAGACCTGTTAGGAAGATGTACTCATTTCTGGAAGAAAAAAAAACCCCAAAAACACTGCACCCAGAGACAGTTTAGTGTTGGGATGTACGTCAGGAGTGTGGGATATTTCCTCATCCTTAACATTGGGCAAAAGATGAGAACCTAGCTGCATGATATTCTGACTGACACACACACACACACACACACACACACACATCATGGAGATTCTCATTTCTTGTTCAAAGGTTTGAAGGGAAGAGTAGGAAAAAGAAAAGCCACAATATGCTAGCTCATGGTGCAGAATGTGTGGGAAGGAACCAGCAAAGAAAAGAGTGGACTGACAGATAAAATATGAGATAAGCTATGTGGGGTGGATGGGTGGGAAGAGGAATGAGGATTAAATGAGAGATGTGGAGAAAGTGGATGGGGGAAGTCCAAGTGTTTAGATACAGAGGACAGGCAGTATTGATAAAACGCAGAGCCACTAAACTGAAGATAGAGGCTGGAGGAAAGAAGTCACCAGAGATGGATGGCAATGATGATAGAGACATTGCTTACATTGTGGGAATGTGAGAGAAAGATAAGACTATGATAGAAGAGAGTTGAGAAGATAAAGTAAGACAGAAAAAAGACATACACAGAGAGAGAGAGAGAGAGAGAGAGAGAGAACAAGCATTTAAGGAGAGGGAGGTTCAAAAACAGGCTGAACAAAATATAAGACAATTCATAAAAGCAGAATCATTTTGTAGTTAATGTACTTAATTTTCAACATTTTAGCATGTGTATCTTTAGTCAGAAATAGAGAACAGTATGCTGCTGGTCTTGTTTTAAACTTGCAGTTAGATATGACCAACTTTGAAGTTACAAAAATAAATGTATATTTCTCTAAGGAACAGAACTTCTTTGACTAATAATAAATTAACTTTTGAGTTTTTGATTTCTTTCTTTCTTAGTGAAATTTGAGATCAGTATCAATTATTTCCAATATAACCATTCTATATGCAAGTGGGGAATAAAAAGTCTATATGTTCAATTAAAAAATCCTGTGTGAATGTGACTGCCTGCCAGTTCCCTCCTCTCAAATATAGCCTGCAGCATCTGGTATTCATTGGTAGTCTCCCATCCAGGTACTAACTAGGTCTGACCATGTTTAGCTTCCAAGATAAGATGTAATCTGGTGACTTTTGGGTATTTAGGCCCTCTGTGCCTTCAATTCTCCTAAAAGACTACATTAGGAAATATTTATTTATTTATTTATTTATTTATTTATTTATTTATTTATTTATTTAAATTCAGTACTTTCTATGAAAGTACAGAGGCAAGGGCCAGTAGTATTCAGGAACAGAGCAGTTTTACAAAGTTGCTAATTCAGGGCTATCTAAAGAAAGTGGCATGTGCTAGGTTACTATAGTGCACTCTGTCTAAGAATGCTCTTAAAGATGATCCAGAAACTTCAATTGGTTCAGATTGTGGCTTTAGGAATGAAACGTTCATATTATACTTATTTTGTGACAGCTGCACTGGGTGCCTATTCATTTACAGCCCAAATTTAAGGTTCTAGCTTTAGCTTTTAAAGTTCTAGATGGTGTAGAAGCAGCTTTGCAGCATGGTGCCTGCATCTTGCAACAAGAGCAATTGGTCTGGTGAATTCCAGGGACAAGATCTTTTCTGTGGTAGCTCTCTGTGATCTCCTTTATCATATGACTGCCCCTTTATGGAATATTTGGATAATTAAAAATTTATCTTGTAACTTCTCCGTTTACAGATATTATTTTATATGGCTATATATATTTATATTTTGTTATTTTGGCATTTCAATTGGTTATTGTAAAACACCGTGGGAGAGGACACCCCTAATGAGCAGGATATTAAATATCTCTAAACTTATTACACCAAATGGGGAATCAGCTAGTGAATCTATATTACCCAGTTGTATTTTTCAAGGATTTGGGATGACTGAAATATAAAAATAATGATAACAATAATAGCATTTCTAGATAACATAAGATAGAACAGATATAAGATGGAATAGATGACAAAGTTAAGAAATGGAATATCAAATTATTGCTTTCAAAAACAATTTTTATCTCAGGCTCTGTAACATTTTATTAGCAAGATGCCTTCGACAACTTTAATAATCCCCAGGAAAACATCATTCCTTCCTCACTTTGAAATAAATCTATCTATCTATCTATCTATCCATCTATCTATCTATCTATCTATCTATCTATCTTTTTGCTTAAGCTCAAGAATTTTGTTTGGATAATGCAGGAAAACAAGACAAGATAATATCTCTGATAGATACACAATATCATCCAAAAGTATCAGTCTGTCAAAAAGGATCATTTACAGCTTTGTAAATTAATTTTAAGGTAACTGTTCAAACATATAGGATAAGTTTTTATACATCCACTTTCTTTTTTTTTATGGCAGGAACATTCTACCAACTGGAAGAAAGTTTTGATTTGATTTGATTTGAAAATACTGAAGTGCATTTAAACTGGCAGCTTCTTTGGACTGAGTAACAATACTGGCATAACAAAGGTAATATGTCTGTTGTTGTTTTGACAGAGACAGCAGATTGTTCAAATGACATCTAGCAGATGGTGCAGAACAATCTCAAATACCTAGAGTAGATGAAGGACTGTCAAAACTCGAATCACAGATGATCAAGGTAATACTTGTAAAATAAACTTAATTAAATATGCATAAAGGTGGGTTCTAAACCTGCTATTACCATTTAAGAAAGATTTTAGAACCACTGGAAATTGTTTATTATAACAGCAGCTAAGTAACTGAAGTCATTTAAAAAGGAATAGAAACATTTCAGTATGTTTTCAAAATGTTTAAAATGTCACAATACAATACAAAAGAATGCCTTCTCAGCATTGTTTATAATATTTGCCCATTTCTTTTTTAAGAAGAAGGACTGAAACATATATAGAACACATGAACAAGACTCAATCAGAGAATATGCTATAAAGAAATCAGCCATATTAGAATTTGGTTTTTCAAAATTCTATGCTTCAGGGAAGCAGAACAAAGCTGAGATGGAGATATTCTCCTATATATTAAACAATAAAAATCTCTGGCATTTCAAATCCTAATGAAACCAGTTATTTTAGATGTTCAAAGCTCCTGATAAATAAAGGATTTGGGCTACATCCCAATAAAACAATGTAGGGATTGTTTGATGACACAGCTTTTGTAAGGAATCACAGGGGATATAAATTATCCAAAACATTAAAATCTTCATACCTCATGAATAAATCTCAGTAGGAAAGATATTGGAATATCATGGCCAGTGAAGCCATAGGTGGGAGGTAAACAGAGACTTTCCACAGCACATAGAGGCCAGTGCATTTTGGTGCATCTCTGCTGTTTCCCTCTTCAAAGATGCACAAAGCTGTATAAAGAAACGCAGCAAAAATATGCTAAGTTCTATGGGGATCTTCTTGTGTCCTCTCCTGTGTGTGCTCGGATGGGACAAGAGGATTTAGCCTGCCTCTGAGTTAAACTGGCCTTACCATTAGGTGTAGCGGCCAGATAAGACAACAGTTTTGGTTTGCTGTGAAAGGGCAACAAGTGTTATTATTGCAATGTTATAGCTGCAAATGGAGATATTTTGCACCTTATATGTCAAAAAAATTGCTGGCCTTCAGTGCTATGCGTCTTCACTTGGATGAGTAGGATGATATTATTTGCTTATCTGCCTCAGGCAGTAAAATGCCTTGGGCCAGCCTTATGGTCGTTGTTGTGTGCCTTCATGTTGTTTCTAACTTAACACTGTTTCCAACTTAAGGTGAACCTAAGGTGAACCTACCATGAGGTTTTCTGGGGCTGAGTGTGTGTCATGCACCCAAGGTCACTCAGCATGTTTCCATGGCTGTACTCTAATTCTCCAGGGTCACTGTGCAATGCTCAAACCACTACATCATGCTGTCTGTCTGCCTCCTCATATATTAGTATAGACACAAGGACTCATTTTATACTTTGCACCAAAGCACATCGAACTACAGTATTTCTGTGATACTTTGGATAGAGTGACTTGGAGGTTTGCTATAAGTCAAGATCGACTTGATGACAGTTAAGAACTTTAAACTTTAATATTTAAGTCAAGATTAATATATTCTGGGGTATTATTTACCTGAACAGATAAAGCTTCTCTTTACATTTGGTTAGTTATTCTGGTATTGATAAAATTGGTTCTGAAATATCATTAACATGTGTGAAAGCCTTCTGATCTAGCCTTCTCTTGACTAATCCAGAGACTATAGGGCACAATTGACCAAGCACTAAATCATAGCAAAGTCTCCATTCATTTCAGTGAAGCTTCTCTGAAATAAAGGGAAATTGTACTGGTACCTGATTTCCTTTGTTGCTTAAACAAGTGAAAATAATAGGGCTAAATGGTTTGGATCACTAGTAATTAAGACAGCTCAGATCATGATTTCCTCAGAGTAATTTTATCTGATAGGTGTGTGAACTACGTGAATGTGTCAACTGATCACAGTGGGAAAAAAACAACCTCCCAGTACAAAAGGAAAAAAAAGAGAGAGCTTAAGCCCCCCCCCCGAAATTGCAAACCCCAGGATTCCAAAGGATGTTGAAAGTGGAATAATAATGCTATTAACTAGTAACAGTCTAGTGCGGAAATGGCCTTAAGAGAGAGAACACAAATGGGCAATACAAGCTAAGTACCAGCTCCCTTTAGCTGCTGAAGGTAAAAGCATACAAAAAAGGAAGCCAAGTGTTTCTTAAAAGCACCTTCTGCTAATTAAAATGATTATTGGCAGATGATAGCACACACACAGATACTTTGCAACTTGAACCAGAGGACAAAATATGTTCTCTTAGATAAGATCTTGATACATTTTAATAATCTGAGTACAGATTCAGATAGTCTAATTAAAGGAGTTTTTTTCCCCCCTCATGTAGAGGAGAAATCAGTTTCTTTTTCAGACATGAGTACATTCCAGTATAATTAGCAAGTATACATACTTAATATTAATAAAATGAAAATAAACTCCTATAATCTGTTCATTTAAACAAGCGTTACTTCTCCCAATTAGTAATGAGCATTTTGACATTTATTGCTACTGTGTCTTTGTGAAGATGAAACTGAGCCAAGGCAGGATGAAACAGTAGGGCAGCCCCAGATGGAAAAGATATAACTTTCTAGTATTAAGGCCCTTATGTCCCCGTATATAGCTACACATGGCTGCTGACCCATAAGAAAAATCCTATTTAATCAGTTAACCAAAAAAAGAAAGAAAAAAGAAAGAAAGAAAGAAAGAAAGAAAGAAAGAAAGAAAGAAAGAAAGAGAAGAGGGAAACACATAGAAAATGTGTGAAGTAGAGGAAATAGACACAAGGAAGAAATAGATGGATGCATTTCTGTAAAAAACAATGCTATAGCTATAAATAAACACAGTTTAGTAGATAGTTTTGTGAAATTATTTAGAACATATACAAAATAGTATAAATGGGAAATTTAAAAAATTAGAGAGCTTCTCCCCTTTTAGATCCAAATCAAATCCACCTGCTAGGTTTTTTTCTTCTTTCTTTCCATCAGATGAAGTGATGATCTGTGCAGAGATTACAGTCAGATACTCGAGGAACTGAAAAGTATATATGAAATATTTCATTCTAAACAGGGCTTGCCTGGTATTAAGTAATGATGTTCTTACATCTAAAACAAGCAACTAGAGGAAAATGCACTTGATAGAAGTGAGGAAGTTATTCTAAAGGAAACTTTTCCAATTACATTTTTAACAGCTGTAAAGAAATAAATACAATGTCTATATAGCCCATGTTCTATGTACTAACAGAATATATCATTCAATTAAAACAGATGTGGATATTTAAAATGTGCCAAATCCACAATTGGGCAAAATTTTTATTCAGTTCAACTAACTGCAAACTTTTGAGTTCATTAGGACTCTTCGGACTATGTGGAAAAACATAGGTGTCTGGCAATTTGGTGGATATTTAAACTGTGAGTTTGAAGTTAAACTAAGACAGAAAAAGCTGAGTAGATGCGCAGCTATCAAGCAACACAATGATCAATGGGTTTTGGAGAAAACAATGCAAACAGGGAGACCTCTGTTTTGGTATCAGGTATATTGATTCAAAGGGTTATAATTGATTTACTCTAAATTAAAGAGTGTTTCAATTGATGGACTATTAAGAGCTGTCATTTTGTACTCAGATTCTTCATAACTAAGGCCATGTCTGCATGATGATGCTCTTCCACATTGTCACGCTGCAGTCCCGGGTCCAGAAGGGAGAGCAAAGCTCCCCTCTGCACCTGCTCAGTCCATGCAGAAGAGAGTGTAATGGTGCCACCTGTTCCTTCTGCAGCGCAGCCTGGCATTTTCCATTGTTGCACTATGGAAAGCAACGTGCTTCTGTGACTTCCACACACCCGGGAGCAATGGGAGAGCCGCACAATTGCGATCCTAAGCATATTTTTTTTTGGGAAAATTGTATGAGCACAACTCTTGGGAACAGGATGGCAGCTGGCTGGCATTGACATCACGCAGAAGCACGACTTGCTGATCGCTGCCATCCTGTCCCAGAGGTGGCTCAGCCCTGTCATGTGGAAATGGCCTAAAAAAAGATAAATCATGTAATAGGACTCAATATTCTTCAGATAGAGATGAGCCTTGCAATAGATAGTTATTACCACTTTTGATCTTTGATACTTAAAATGTCAGTAAAGACAACCATGTAAGGTCTGTCAGGAAACATGCAAACATTACATATTTGATTCTCTTTTTCTAGTAAATAATTCTCTTTCACACACGTACACACATACAGGTACAGACAGAAATGACTGAAGTAAAGGGGAAGCAACAAGAAGAGGAATTCCAGATAACATTGCAAAAGTTATGACATCGAGAAAGATGTCTCAGATTTAGAGCCGTTCCTGAATCTAGTGGTGAAAATTTATATGAAAAAATGGTGCTGGCTTTGGCAGAATATATAGACATTAATGAAGATAAGATGGAAGCTTGTATTGACAGAATGTTCAGAGTATCCTCTAGAATAGCGAAAGAAAATTACCAAGAGATATTATAATAACCTTCACTCGGACAGTTATCAGAGACAAAATATTACAGAGGAGCTATGAAGGAACATTTAAGATTGAAGATAAAGATGTAAGAATTTTTAAAGACATACCATATCAAATACTCAAGAAGAGACAAGATTATAAACCTCTGGCCAATCTTTTGATGAAGTTACAGATCAATTACAGATGGGAGAAGACTGAAGGCATTTCTTTTACGTATAAACAACAGAGATATAGAATTAACTCAATTTTTAAAGCCAAAGAAATGATGGAAAGGTTGAAGAGAGATTGACAAAGACCTACAGCTGGTGAGAAGGATGAAGAACAGGAGTTGTTGGAAGAAGAAAAAGGAAAAGAGGAAAAAGAACAGATACAAGAAGAAGAACTGGAAGAGGAAGGAGAGCTGGTGGCAGAAAATATACAGGATTAATTGGAAAATTAGGATAAATAATTTTAATATAAAACTGATAAAATGGGGCTAAAATATACTCTTGGAACATTAAAGGATTTAACTCTGAATATAAAAGAAGACAGATATTTCATCATTTGGAAAAACAAAAATTGGATATAATTTGTCTACAAGAGATTCAAATAAGGACTCAAGATTTGAAATATGTCAGAAATCTGAAACTAGGTAGTTGCTTTGCAGCTACGATTGATCAGAAGAAAAGGGGGGTATTGATATATGTCAATTCAAGATATGGTGCACAACAAAAATTTCAGGATAATAATGGGCGATACTTGGCAATAGAAATAAATATGAAACAGGACAAGATATTAATAGTTGGAGTATATGCACCTAATGGAGCTAAAGGAGAATTCTTCCCCAACATATACAATGAGATACAGAAATATGTACAAGAAACAGGAAATGCAAAAGTTATCATTCTGGGGGACTTTAATGGAGTTATCAATCCAAAAGCAGACAGAACAGTATAGAAGTTAGTCCCCTGAAACAACAGTAAGCTGCCTAAGAGTTTTTTTTCCAAATGATGGATGATCTAGATCTTTATGATACATGGAGATATAAAAATGGACAATTAGGTGGATATACATTTTTTTCAGACAGACATAAATCAATGTCTAGGATTGATATGATTTTGACATCTAAGGATTTGATGTTGAAGACAGTGGATATAGATATTCTTCCAAATTTATGTTCGGATCATAATCCGTTGCAAATGAAACTTAAGATTATAGACAGAGAGAGGACATGGAGATTGAATGAAGAGATATTCAAGAGGGAGAAGTACATTAAACAAGCAAAAATAGAATTAAATAATTATTTTAAGGAGAATATGACATCAGAATTATCAATGAAAATAATCTGGGAGGCAAGTAAAGCTGTGATGCAAGGAAACTTTATCAGATGGTCCGTGGAAATCAGGAAAGAGAGGAAACAGACTGAAGATTCAATTCTGGGGAGGATGAAAGAACTAGAGAAACAGAAAATGGAAAAACCAACGGACAACAAGATAAGACAACAGATGAAGGTTTGTCAAGCTGAATTAAATCAACTAAATTTGCAGGAAATAGAACAACAGATGTGAAGAGTGAGATATACTTTCTCTGAACAGGCAAATAAACCTTCTAAACTTTTAGCCGGTTTACTTCATAAAAGAAGGGTTAGAAATATTATTACGGAGATTAGAGTCAGTGACGGGAAAACTACAAAACAGGAGGAGATAAAACAGGCTTTTTATAAATATTACATGAAGTTAATGAGTTCAATCTCCTCAATGAAAAAACAAAAAGAAATGGAAGAATATTTGGAAAAAATGAACAAAATGAGATTCACCGAGGAGCAGAAATTGATTCTGAACAAACCCATACCAATGATGGAGACAGTTGAAGCTATTAGGAATTTGAAGAATGATAAATCTCCTGGACCAGACGGCTTTACTGCAAAATATTACAAAATAATGGAACATGAAGTTTTGATACCTTTACAGAATAAAATGAATGAGATAAGAAAGGAGGGAATACCCGACACTTGGAAGGAAGCTAATGTGGCTCTAAATGGGAAGAGTGGCAGTCATAAAAATGAACATACTTCCAAAGATGAATTACCTTTTCCAAAATCTTCCTGTTATTACAAATACTAAGCCTTTATACAATGGAAGAGAGATTTAACTAAATTTATATGGCAAGGGAAAAAAACAAGAATAAAATGGAATATCATGACAGACTCAATAAGAAGAGGAGGGTTGAGTCTACCAGATTTATAGATGTATTTCAAGGAAGCAGCATTTACTTGGATAAAAGACTGGATAAATCTTCAAAATATGAGAATGTTGACATTAGAGGGAGCTGATTTAAGGATGGGTTGGCATGCCTATATGTTCTATGGGAAAGCTGCGGTTGATAAAAACTTTGTTCATCATTTTGTAAGAAAATCACTACTTAAAATATGGACTGACTACAAGAATAAGAACATTAGGCAACTACCTACATGGGTCTCCCCTCAAGAAGCTTTCTTTGGAAGATGGTCTGATTTAGATAAGTGGTTGTGTTATGACAATATATTAGAAAAGACAAATCTGAATCTTTTTAAGATGGAATCAAGAGAAAAATTGGAATCAGAAGGAATAAAGTTAAACTGGTTCTCTTACAAACAGTTAACTGAGAGATTCCAGATGGATGTGAAAACTTATGAAATAGAACAAAAAGAGCAAGAAAGAATGCTGAAGTTATTGTGGGAAAACCCACCCCATTTATTATCACATGTATACCAGGAGATTTTAAATCAAGAAAGAGAAGATGAGACAGTCAAATCAGCAATGATATTGTGGGCTCAAAATGTTGGACATCCAATTCAATTAGAGCGCTGGGAACAGAGCTGGCAACGGACACAAAAATTTATTGCAGCTCAGAACCTTAAGGAGAACTACTATAAGCTTTTTCATAGATGGTACATGACGTCAGAAAAATTAAAGAAGATATATAATACAGGAACAGGTCAGTGTTGAAAGTGTCAGGAGAATGTTGGAACACTATTTCATATGTGGTGGTCATGTCCTAAGGCTAAAAAATATTGGAACGATATACACAATATAATATGTAAAATATTGAGGGTTCAAATTGATAAGAAACCTGAACTGTACTTATTAAATATGGCACATGTGTTAGATGGAACTGTTGCAAAGAAATATTGGCGAATAATGCTGTATATGATTATGACAGCCCATACTGAATATGCAAGGCTATGGAAAACTGAGCAGATATCTACAATAGAGCAATGGTAGGCAACTTTTATTGAAAATCGGAATGTAGATATATAGTCTCTCAGAGATTACAAGGAAAACCACATGATGACATTAACAAAGAATAGCAAATTGTTCTGGAAATGGGTCGGGTGTTGACAGGTAACAATTCTTAATTCATGGTAGCATGAGTAGTTAGAAGTAAAAATCAGTGGAATATCATGGAACATGTAAAGTAGGGTTGAAGAGCAGGATCTATCTTGTATGTTAACAAATGTAATGCGATGCATAATGTTGATGTGTCAATGAAATAACAGTATTGAAATCCAGAGAGGAGTGGAAGATAGCAGTAATAGTTCGGTAAAATGTACAATGAGAAATGTTGTTTTACATGATGTAAGCACAATAAAATTAATTTAATTTTTTTTTTCAGCCCAGCATCTTGCTGCAACAATTCTAGGAGGCATTTCTGACATCAACCCACTCCAGAATTCAAGCAAAAGAATTTTGTTGATTGTTTCAGTGCTTTGTTTACTGCCTACTTAGTATCAATACAAAACATCAATGTATTATGTATTATATGTATTATGTATTATGTATTATATAGAATATTATACAAAACAAAAGAGAGAGAAATTTTTCAAAAACTTACAGAGAACTGTATGGTGGGATAAACTAGAGGACAAAAGCAAAGAATATAGGACAAACTAAACACAACGTACTTTGAAGTACTCATGCATAGGGTAGCTTTCCTACACACAATGGCCTCAGCAGCAAAAAAGGCTGCCTCTGGAATAATAGAGAAGTCTGTTTATGCTACCCACCTTTTTTGAGTTGTATACTGCAGAAGTGAAGTTGCTGCAATGGTGTTTTGTTTTGTTTTTGCATAACTACCATTGCAGAAAGTGGAATTCAAACAAATATCTCAAATTAGAATTCAGCACCTTACTAACGGAAGATACATCTATGTTAATCTGGATGTGCCTCGGATGTTGTTGTCAATCACAATAATAACTAGGAAATTATGGTAACAGTGGTAGGTAAGATTTCATCAGCAACCATATTTTATAGGACTTGAAAGCAAAGTTCAAGTAATTATTAAAAAGTAGCCTCAAATTAATGAATTGTGATTTTATCTAGTTCTCTTTTACACTCATTCTCCCAGATTGTCACCAGATGTTTCCTCTTCTTTTCCCATCTGAGAAAACAATCAGAAGTTAGACGTAGGTAAAAAGGTTTGGATTGCCCTCCACTTCCAATTGAATAAGCACTACTACTAAGGCTTGAAACCACATTGGTCACCTACTCATAAAATGCTACAATGCTGCAGATTTCTCTGGGGGCAAGCCACACAGATTCCAAAGACTTACTTCCATGTAGTCAAATGCAGAAAGTATGTTGTTTTTGTGTCAGAATTCTGCACAATTTTAAAAACAAATTTAGCCAGTCAATCAAGTAATGCTTCCATTCTGTAGTCCTTGAGATACCTGAGAATGATCAGATCCCTTAATCTGAGGTTGAAGAAAGTTCTGTGAACTCAGAGAATATCCAGGTTTGGATCCTACCAGTCCCTGAAGAAAGACTTCAATTTGCCATCTCTCTGATGCTAGCACTTGGATACTGGAAAGGAAGGGGAAAAAGGGAACTTGGGTATTCCCCAGTCATGTATTTAAGTCTTTTATCCCAAGTCTCAAGTCAAGTCTGAAGTCTCCACCTTCAAGTCTCAAGTCAAGTCTCAAGTCCTCGAAGATACTTTCAAGTCAAATCTCAAGTCAAGTCTCAAGTCTGGGAGCCAACTTTATACCCCAACCTATATTCCAGAATTTTTGGACAGAGTTGAATAAAGTCACTTTTAACAATTCAAGCAGAGTTGGCTCTCCACATTTGTAATTTTACCATCTGCAGCTTTGGTTGTGAGGAACAGGATCCTTCTTAGTTCCCATTTCAGAAGTTGGAGAATTTTTCAGAAGTGGGGAATTAGATCCTTCTTACTCTCCATTACTGAAGTTTCAAAAGCTTTAGGAGGAAAGATCTTTCCTCTTTAAGCCTGTTGCCTAACACATTTGCTGTTCCCCTCTGAGAAATACATCCTGCACTCTGGGGCAAGCCTTGTCTTCTGCTCTTAGGAAAAGTTTTAGAAGGCTCTTCCAATATGCAGCAGCACAGGCTGCTAAACAGACCTCAAGCCCTCCTCAAGCCCATTGCCTAATGCATTTGCTATTCTCCTCTGAGAAATGCACCCACACTTTGGGCTTGAAAGACACTGTCATGTGACAGTAGGCAAAAAGAGATGGAAATGTTGTTCAAAGTATTAAAGTTTCTGGATGAATGTATTATGTTACTGAACCAAGGGCAGCAAGTCAGTCACTAAAAATACACAAGTCTTGAATTGAATCAAGACAGTGCATCATTTATTGCTGAATTGAATCCAAGTCGAGTCACTGAAGCAACTTAAGTTCAAGTCAGTTGACTGAAGTCTACATCACTAGGCAGAATGGTGTGTCTGTGTGTGTCTCTGTGTGTCTAACAAGGTGAAATCCTCCAAAGTCAACAAACAGATCTGGAATAAAAAACTAGAATGGGGGCATCTTGCGGGGAGATGGGAACAACACCCCCACCTACTCTATTACCCTCCTTTGACTCTCCGATCACCTAATATTTCCTTAACTGCTTTCAAGAATTAGAGACCACATCATGCATGGGACAGAAACAATTTAAAAATAGAGGAAAGAAAGAAAGAAAGCAACCCAGAGCTCATCAAGGTGTTAAGATTATAATGTTCAATCAAAGTTAACACTTGCACACATAGACATTTTAGTGTTCTTTTGTGAAACAGTCAACAGTTGGCCTTACAACAAGCAGCAATTTTTCACAGATATAAATATATATTCTATCTTTTGCATCACTGATGATATTATATTTATTATACATAATTGAAACAAGATATTTCCACATTTTAGAAAATAGTAGGTGTGTCAGTGATAAAGTAGAAAAATGAGTTTCACTGCTTGTCAGACTGCAATAAAAATGGCTGTACTGAATTTGAACAAATTATGCCAAATTAGATAATAAAATGTGATTTAAATAAATGACAATTGAGTGGAGGTAGAAAAATAAATCAGAAAAGCACAAAGGTGATCTGCTTTATGTAGAGCTCCATTTTAAAAAAATAAAAGGGAAAACAGTGTTATGGTAGAATGCTAGCAAAACAAAATAACATCAACCCCTAAAGTTTTATTGCTACCTTCATGCAATATTTATGATCAATGATGCATTTTATGTGTCTATTAGTTTTGTGTCATGGACATCAGCTGATGGATTTTTAAAACATTAGAATATTTTATTGCATTTCAGTGCAATCTCACTTGGAAGTAAAACATATGGAATTCTTTGGGACCTTAAAGAAATTTCTTTTGGGATTCCACCTTATAGCTACTGGGGGTACTCCCCACTGAACTCAGTGGAATAGTTTTTCTATGATGCCACACAGCTCAAATTTTAAGGCAATGAACTGTGTATGCAATAAAAGACATTAAATTCCACATACAGTGCTGTACAATAACATGACTGTGAGTCTGGTATAGGAAAAGACACTTCAAAGCTCAAAAATGCTATATAATATGAATATGTACTAACATCGAACAGAACTGTCAACTGCCGAAAATATTTTACAAGATGAAAAACATGAAGAATTGTGAAATATTATAACCAAAGTAACCTGCATTGGTAAATTAGAACAAATAAATGCACAAAGACAATAATCAATGACTTGCAGAATGACACTGCTTTTCACTGTCAATTACTTAAAATAGTTAATCTCGAGAATTACTTAAATTACAAAAAAAAATGGTATTTTAAACAGTTAATCACAGAGACTATAGAGATAGATGGGATTGATAAGCACAAAATAGCTTTGCACCAAATTAGCAGAAAGGCTCTTTTGCCTTATTGTTAAGTGAGCTAACAAGGTGAACACAAATACATTTGTTAAGTAGACAGTGACATAGCCAGTGCTAGAATGCTGAGGAACTCCTACAAGAAAATCTGTAAAACTTTTACTTTAAAGGGAAATTGGTGATTCAGCAGAAAAGGTGGCTAGATAGGTAAACTACATTTTTCAAAAATGTTTTCTAATATTTTGTGATCAATGTCTTAATGAATTCTGTGATAACCAGAAATGGAATGTGTAGTTTGCAATTGTGTATGTGTGCTTGTAAAGTAATTCGGTGGGCTCTTGATCATTTTCAGATGCATGCTCCCATCTCAGATTAGTTCCAGGTGTGGAAACCCAACAGACATAAATCCAGATCACAAACATGCCAACTACCTACTATTTTATTTCAAAGGGTAAAGGCTAGTAGGAAAATTACAGATGTTTCTTCAAGCCTGTTTCCCTTTTCATCAATCTAATATGCTAGAGCTTCAAAACTTAGTGGTGTATCTTGGGGTCTTGAGACTTTCTACATACTACAGAAGGAGGAAAAATTCAACTGGAGGGAAGAACAGTTAGGGTAGATCTGCAGCAAAAACAACAAAGAGTGTTGTGGCTCCTTAAAGACTGTTCAGTTTTATTTGGCATGAAGTTGCACAGACTGCAGGGAAGTGGTTAGAGTCCACAAAAGTTTATATTACACAAGAAGTGTTACTCTTTAATGTGTCCTTGTTGTTTCAGCAGGAGAAAAGTGAAGAAAAAAAGGGGAGATAATCCTTTGTTCCTCTCTGTTTCTATCACCAGAATCCTAAATTGGGGAAAATGAAGAAACAAGCAAATGAAATCCATCTACATCAAAGTAAGCAAAGGGAAGAGAGGAGAGGGACATGGCGAACTGGCCAATCTATATATGTGTGTATTTATTTTCCCTGTGCCTTGCACTGGCTTTAGAAATACACTGATCTCTTTGTCTGAAAACAAATCTGTTCATTTCTGGATCATTATATGCAGAGTTAGAGAGCCAGTGCAGTGTGGTGGTTTCAGCATTGGACTTTGACCCTGCTTAACCATGGAAGCCCACTAGGTGACCTTGAGCACGTCATATACCCTTAGCCCCCAGAAAACCTATGATTGGTTTGCCTTAAGATCATCATAAGTTGGAAACACCTGGAAGGCACACAACAACAACGACAACCACAACATAAGTGTTTGTGTGTTGTGTTTGTGTTTAATGTGTTTGTGTGTTGCGTTCTACTGAGATAATGAGAGAATCCTGCAAGTTCTACAATCTCTGGTGAGAGCTGCATTCCCAGAAATTTCTCAGAAGAAAGGGATATCTTACACAGGAACTAATATCACATATTAGTGTTGAACTATTTTTGCACATGCCGTAACTATCGTTACAAGCAAACCTGAAATGCAAGTCAACATAATTATCACACAATGTTTAATGATAATTATAGGCAGATAATTACCTGAATGACCATTTGTATGTGTACATATATGTGTCTACCAACTGTCTCTCCCTTTGTGACATACATGTACACACACACACAGGCAGACTTACCTAAATATGGTATTAATTATTCAACAATACATTTTCCAAGGTCAGATGCAATATATCAAAAAGAGAACTTGACTTAGTACAGAAAAAGGAACTTGTAAAGAAAAAAACAACAACTAAGTGCAGTGCTTCAAATATCAGGCCACATACTAGTAGACCATTTTACTGAGATAAAAGAATTTATTTCCTACCTTTCCCTTTTCTTTTAATCAAACTATCAAGTACAGTCAGAAAGTATGATTGCAAACTATACTTTCAAGATTGTCAACTGTTTTACATGGACTTCATGTATTTAAGTTTTCTGGCATCTTTTCTTTTTTCTGCTTTACTTTCCAATTGTTAAGGTTTATTGTATGCACATAAATGTTTCCAGGCTTTTATTTCTAGATGTATCTCATTAATGAGGTGATCTGATATCTGATCCTGTCTGCCCCTCTCTCTTCGCCATTGTCTCCTACTAAAACTCCCATTTTATCTCTTCTTGTAGATGTTTTATACAATACATTCCCCTCAGGATACCTGCTTCTGAATAAAAACAATACCTTATCATTCAGCATTCTGGACAACTTAAGTATTCAGAGAGATTGTTAGATATGGTGAGTGATAAAGCATCGATTAAATGACAGCAACTTTTTTTTCCAAATCCCTTAGGAAGTGTAAGTAAAACATTTAATTGATTAATCATATTCATTGAATAAAAAACTGGATCATCTACAAAGCTGCCCAGAATAATGAGGCATTGGATGAGACCAGATGACACACTGGATTTTTAAAAACACATTTGTTTTAAATCTAATTACACATACATAAGAAAGCCAGCAGGGCTTGGGTTTTGGACTAGGGTCTAGAGCAGTGGTTCTCAACCTGTGGGTCCCCAGATGTTTGTGGAATTCAGCTCCCAGAAGCCCCAGCCACTATGGTCAATGCTCAGGGCTTCTGGGAGCTGAAGTCCACAAACATCTGGGGACCCACAGGTTGAGAACCACTGGTCTAGAGACTAAGATTCAAATCCCCATTCAGCCTTAGAAACCCACCTTGGGCAAGTCACACTCTCTCAGCCTCAGAGGAAAACAAAGGCAAACTTATGAAAAGATTTTACCAAGAAAACCATGTGATAGGTTCACCTTAAGGTGCCATAAGTGAGAAATGACCTGAAGAAATGTCACCATGACAACAACACACATATTACATCCATAGTAAATACATTCTAAAGAGAGTCTTTTTTTCACTTCAGTTCTTCCTACTCCATAAAGGATGAGTAAGAATAGATATCTTGACCTCACTCAAATGAGTGTTTTTCTCTTACAAATATTCCTTTTCAAGCTCCAGACCAGGGCCATTTCCGCACTAGCGTGTTATAGTACTATGATTCCACTTTCAACATCCTATGGAATCCTGGGCTTTGCAGTTTCGGGAGGGGCCAGGCGGAAGTGGCCCAGGATACATAATCATTTGAGCTCTGTGGCATGAATCAGGTATCAGCTCATGGCTCACCAGCTCATGGCTCACACGGGGCCACACATGTGTGTACTCATAGCTCCACAAGTACACGCGCAACAGTCCTCTCCATCACATAACCTCAGCACATCCACTCAGAAACATTCAACTTCCATTCCAAATCACCTCCACAGATCACTGTTTTCCTGCCAGTAGTGAAGCATTAGTAAAAAATTATAGCTGCCAAGGAATAGCATCCATCCACACCGCAGCCCAGATGATCAGCTGCAGGGAAAAAATGCCACATAGAGGTCATGTAGCCCCATAATTGCAGATTATACAACTCTGTTTTAAATCTCTTTTTAAATTACCTTTTATTGCCCCTCATATATTCTCCATCCTTATTATAATAATCCCAGATTTTAAGGTACAAGAAAAAAAAATATCTTTATTATAACCCCAATTCCTAAGGCATAAGGAAAAGGTTTGCACTGTATATTTCCATTCTTCGCTTTGAGCCTAGAATTGGTCTGGCAGTTTGAAAGATTGTGTGTATCCTTAAAATGTCCTTGCACTTGTTAGTTTTCAGAATCGATTTTCTCCTGGGCAAAATAATTAAACGAATAGGTAATGCTTCCTCAAATAGGTTTCAAGCAAACAAAGCTATGCATGAGTACCGTGGATGTTGTGGCACATGTCAGTATATTATTTGGTTTGTGTGCATACCACATGACGAATACAAAGTTTTTTTTCCCCCTCTGTTACTGCATCTGCTAATTAGTCAGTACAGGAAAGATCAATAAATTCACATCTAAACACTTAGAGGATTTTTGGAGGTTACAGAATGGAGAAAAATGTATTTGCCCCTACATAGATATTTATGAATGAGAAGAAAGCTGGTGGTAATAAAAAAACAACTAACAATACTATAGAAAACAGCAGATTAATTCTCAAGGGAGTAGTGGTGGTTGTTAATTACTGTCAAGTCAGCTTTTACTTCTGGGAACTGCATGACTGAGATACCACCATGATACCCCTTCATCAGCAGCTCAGCTCCTGCAAACTCAGGCTGTGGCTGATCCACTTGTAATACAGTCTTCCTTTTATCCTTTTAACCCTTCCTAGAAGCCAGAATGACCAAACAAAGGCTATAGCCATATCTGTTTGGGCTTGATTTGCTCTGGGAGCCATGCGTTTGTATTTCTGGTAGCCCACAGTATCCATAGGTTTCAAGGGTGCTGTAATGTAAATAATTGTTTTCTCAGATGAAGCAACACTAATTTCATAAAGAGTTAGCCATATCAATGAAGTCACATCTGATTTTATTATCATGTTAAAATTATTTGAACTATAGAAATGGGGAAACCATGACACACCTGCGAAGCAACCTACTAAAATAGATTATGATACTGTAATGTGCTTGATACTCTTAACTTTATAAAAATGGACACACCACTATTAATGGTATCTATCTATCTATCTATCTATCTATCTATCTATCTATCTATCTATCTATTTCTGTAGCAAGGATGAGCATATTGTAGCTTTTGCTAGCCCCAAATGCAAAGCAAGCAGCTAGCCCACCCCAAAATTCAAATGTTTATATTAGGAATGTCTCATAACTGTGACAGTTTTGACCTATATAGATCTACTCATTCCATGGCAAAGCTATATAAAATGTTTCTACACCAACACTGTTTTAGTTTTACATCACATTAACATCCACAGAATGATGTATTAATAATAATGCAAGTTCCTACTGTTTTTAACAACATTTAAAGCCAACAAACAAAGGAAGACAAAAGCAAACAGGAAACTAATAATAATCTTGTTGTTATTAATTCACATAAAAATCTCCAAGTACAAGGACACTTCATAAAAATAGCACTATCTCCAAATGAGATTGTGAGAATAGATAGCAATGCTATAGTGGTCCCTTGACTTTCACAAGGATTCAGGGTGAGGAGGACTCATGAAAAAAAAAATGCAAATAACTCACCCCTGCCTGAATGAGTGCCCCCCTCCCACTCCCTGCAGGAGTTTCCCCTTGCCTTTTGCTGTGGTGCATGTGGCTTCCTTCTCAGCGCCTAGGCAAAAGACAAGCAAATGAGAGGAGCAGCCTTGTATACAGAGAAGATGTGCATGTGCCTTCCATCATTCCCTTGCCTTTTGCTCATATGTGTGTGCCTTCCTTCCGTACACCCAAGCAAAAGGCAAGTGAATGGGATTGGGCAGCTCTGCATGTCTACAAGGAGTGTAAGTCCCTCCCCCCATTGCCTTGCCTTTTGCCTGGATGTGCGTATCTTCCTTCCCTGGGCCACGGCAAAAGGAATGCGAGTGGGAGGAGACAAACTTCCAGACAGAGAAGGTGAGGGAGAAAAGCAAGTACCTCATGAATAATCAGATTTGCAAAAGTCAACCCCACAAACATGAAGGGAGGACTGTACTATTTACAAGATAAAAGAATTTAAATGTAGAAATGTTTGCTTTAATGTTTTGTTAAGTAATTTATCCACATTCAATAGCTTTCTGTACATGATGAGACATGTAAACAGCACACATAAAGCCACCTTTTTATTTAAAAAATATGAAAATTAGAGTATCTCTTTGTGATGATGTTCTTCTAAACTTCAAACATAGTTTTGGTATATTTAATGAAAATTACTGATATGCATATAATGTGTATATATGCATGCATATTTCCTTGTCCATGTCTATGAAATAACTAATGCCTGAAAACCATTTACAGGCCTAGCACTTTGACGTTGTTCTTGTTGTTGCTATGTGCCTTCAAGCCATTTCTGATTTACGGCAACCCTGAGGTGACCCTATCACAGGGTTACGTAGGGCTGAGAGTATGTGACTCACCCAAGGTCATCCAGTGGGTTTCCATGGCTAAGCAGGAAATCAAACCCTGTGTGTAGTGCTCAAACCACTACACAACACTGCTTCTCAACATCTATCCAATAAAAAAAAAGTGACACAAAAAGTAGCCACTACCCAGATGGATCATGTAGAAAGCAGAACATTAATTTGTGCTATAGTTTTAAAACAGCATTTTGAAAAAGGCGATGTGCTTATGGATGGTCCAATTTTATTCTTTAAAAAGCCCAAAATGTTTCATCCTGTTTGTAAATTAATTGCCTTCTTCAGGGGCATAAATCCAATCTACAACAGAAATTTCTGGAGTTGCTGTTGCACTATCTTCATGAAGTGGACTGATACACAATAAAACAAGATATTTAAAAATTTCTGTCTGATACACAATTTCATTAAATTTTATGTTTTGTTATTTTGACATAGAAAAGGTTCATATATTGCTCACCAACACAACACCATCACTCTGAGAATTAATACTAAGAGTTGCTCATTTTCAGACTGCCACTTGTATCAGGGCGGTTACATTTGTTGTACAATTTGTATAAATCAAGTTCTAACAATCTGCTCCCTAGGACTTCAATGGGGTATTTCCCTTTAGCCCTCATATTCGTTTCCCATTCACTGACACTCTTAATGCTAAATGCTGCTATAACTGTTTTTCTGTTTATGGTTCATAGACTTAAATAGGCTCTTGAGAGTAAATGTAACTATGTAAAGTGTTAAATGAGTTAAATGATTATATAAATAACTGCCATTGAGCATATATCATAATTTGGGCTTCACATCAGTCCCAACAATATATTTTCATTTGTACAATTAACCTTCCTTTAAATTTTGCAAGCAATCAAATCACTAAATGTGTCTAAAAAGAGAGCAAAGGCCATTTCACAAAAGAAGAAGGGATATCAGTTCATTCTGTAGTGCATTAACTGCTCCACTGGAGCAAAATAATTAATTTTCCTTCATTGTATCATAATAAGAAAACCTAATCTTTAAAGTTAAAAAAAAAACAGCTTTGGAGTTGTTCAACACACTTAACTGTCATTCAAATGCACTCAGTGAAGCTGAATAGTTTATTAATATTCTGTAGATGTTTGCTTTGGATTCCATAGCCAAAGCTGACAAATGTCCTTTTACCACTGCCAACTACATCAATTAACTGTAAAAACAATTTTGTATCCACCTATTTAGCAACTACTATTACAATCAATTTACACAGCAACAACAAAAAGTAAATTCTAAGCAATACTTCATGCCTAACAAGTAATTAATCTTCTAAAGGAAGAAATTAATTTGCCCTATACATCAGCAAACATTGACATATGGGCTATATGAAACTTCAGCTTGTAAATAAACAGTAAAAGGTATCAATAGGCTAGATGAGATACAAAGAAAGAAGGATTCTTTATTTTCCTTTATTTTGGATACTGGAGATTCACAGTTTACCCTGGCATCTCCCTTAAATGGTCATGTTGGAGATACTCTGTCTGGATTTTCTGCTCATTTTTTGAAGTCCAGAACTCCAGATTGATGCAAAGCGGTCTCTGCAGTGACTGTTCTGTCCTGGAACCAAACTGAGTCATTCCATTCCAAACTGGAACTTGCACAAATCCATCTGAATCACTCTGATCCACTTAGTTATCTGAGATTCAACCAAATCAGTTGCACAGCCCTAGAAATTACACTCTCCACTCATGCTGCCTAATGACTTCCCTTGATTTGGTGCTTTTCTTAATGCTCTCAGGTCAGGAAACAGGACAGTGATTGGACATGGAATGCTCAGTATTATAACTGTTTGACTCCATGCTCTATAGAAGCTGGCTCTTAACCCCACTGAAAACACCCTACTTGCACTGCACTTTCTATTCTAATTCTAGTCATGGCTCAATAGATTGACACTTCAAAGCATGTGCTGCTTCTATTAAAAAAAAAAGTGTAGTGAAACACAAAATATTTTACATTTACACTAATTTTTCATTAATTTATTTATTGTAAACTGAATTGCTTTCTCAAGACCTTACAATAAATGTGACTTTATATGCAGAATTACACAACACCCTGCCCACCCCCCCAAAAAACTGTCATCTTATCAGACAGCATTCAATAATACAGTTCAGTCAGAAGATGTACAAAAATTGCTGCAGTTGAATTATAGTGCTATTATTTCAGTTCATCCCAAAAGGACAAATCACAAGGTTTCACACATATATAGTAATATTTAATGATAAATTATGACATTGTCAAAACTATCTGAAATTACATCAGGGGCTGCTATTGACAATAAATTCATTTGTAGTAATGCTGGTAATTCACTTACAATAATATGAAATGTCAACTCAACTGGCTCTTTGCCACTTTGGCCAGTTAGAATTGTGCTCTAAGTCTGAACATTGGCCAGCAAAGTTTTCATTTATGGCACATGGTATCCCAGGTAGAATTTGCCAACTAATGTCTCCCATTTTTTTACAATTATAACAGAGTATATTGAAGCAGAATAACATTTTTATATCCATTTTTGCCAGAATGATAGGCATCATTATTTGTATTATTGTGTATTTACGCATGTACCTTCAAGTTGTCTGTCAACTTACGGTGACCCCATGAATTTCATAGGGTTTTCTTAGGCAAGAAATGGTCAGAGTTGGTTTTGTCAGTTCTTTCCTCTGAAATATAGCCTACAGCACCTGGTATTAATTGGTGATCTCCCTTCCAACATGGCTGACCCTCTTTAATTTCCAAGATCAGATAGGATCTGGTTCATTTAGGATATTTATAGCACCTGGCATTATTTGTAGAATAGGATTAATAACTATCTACAAACGGGGAGGGAGATCAAGGTATTTTAGGCTACAAGAAATAAATAAATAAATAAATAAATAAATAAATAAATAAATAAATAAATAAATTCTTGGCTACTTTGTATTCAAAGACAGGAATCAACCCTTTTCTATATCTGGAATATTCTTAAAATTTACAAAATTTGGCCAAACACATTTGCCCACTGCTGATTTAAAACATGGTTTATATACTCTGGTTTCTCTTCAGATCATATAAATCTTTCGCCTTTAAAACATGGCTTACTTCCACAAGCATACACATAGGTAAACTGTGCATTGGTACAAAAATACACTATGGGAGATGTGGAAACCCAAATTTCCAAATTGTGAAAAACTGTATAGACAAAATAATCTTAGTGTGTCTCTCTACCCCATCATGTCAAATTTTACATTTATAGCTTTTTACATTTATAGCTTTAAATTACTCAAGAATACATTCAAGTAGCTTATGTCTAGTAGTAGACTCAAGACTTTTTCTGTGAAAAATATAAAAGAGGAGAATGCTGTGAAAGTGTTTGTACCTTTCTAAAAGAACAAGCTCTCTATTTGAAAAGTACTGTAATTAGAGCATGGCGTTTATTTTTCAGATAGTTTTAAATTATTCTAAGTCTCAGTTTGTTCAGCATTTAAATTACTTACATACTTTTTTTCCCTGAGAAGTTGGTTTTGTATGCTAATAATGAGTTTGGATTTCAGCTAAGAGTGAATTTCTTCTAAAAAACTGTAATAACTCCTTTCAACTAGGGTTATGATTTATGATTTGCATTATTCAAACCACAGTTTCTTTTACACTTAGATTTGGCAGTCAATGACAAAAATAAAAATTCTACACCAAGCTGTGGGCCACGCTCTCAGCTCCCACCAGCACCAGGCAGCATTTTAGTCTTGAAAAACTATTATTTGTTTAACTCATAGCCTTGTGACAGTGAAGAGGGTTGTCCTACTTGTCACTATATGATAAGCAAATATCAGACTAATGTTTGTCTCTATGATCAATAAATCATAATGTAATAAACCAGAACTGAAGAAGGAAAAGTGATGAATACCTTTGTGAGGATCTTAAGATGACATTCTATATAATACAATGGCTGAGACAAAGTAGTTAACCAGTGTCAGCTCTTCAGCAGTTCCAACATCACCTTGCAGAATAAGGACATCATTAAAGAGGAGCTGGGTCATTGCAATGTTAGTCATGAGGGATGAGGAAATGCAAAAAAAAAAAAAAAAATGGAATAAACTAGGAAGACTATCTGTAGGCAAGAACGGCAGGTCAAGTTATTGTGACATGAAAATATATAGTGTTGTGGAAAATAGATAACTGATTCCATGGCAATCCAAGAGAGCAGGATGTGGTGGTTCTATCAAATCATGAAACTGGAAGAGAGGAAGGTATCTAAGATGATTGGTGAGCAAGGTTTTAACACAATGCTAGAGCTGACAGCAATCTCCAATGTTTTCTAGAAGCTGAATTGCTACAAGTCATGGAAACATATAGGAGATTATAATTTATCTTGGAGCACAGAAGGGCAGTAACTATTGAGGTCAGATGGGACTGCAACAAACACAAAGGGCTTAAAAAAGACCATGGTTAAGAAAAGCCTGGTCTGCATCCTGTTTCTCACAATGGCCAAGTGATGTGTTTGGGAAATCTAAAAGCAGAACATGAAGGCCATCACTCTCTCCTATTCCTGCTTCATAGCAACTGGTACACGGGGGTAGCATTTAGCTACAACAAATAATAATAGTCAATGATGACTATTATTTATAAATTTGTCCAATTTCATTATAAAATTTCCTAAGTTGGTGGCCATAACCTACAGATTGTGCTGGTGAATTGAAGAAAAGGAATTTTCTTTTACCTGCCGTGAATCCTTCACCATTCAGGTTCACTAGTGACCCTGGGTTTTAGTGGTAAAACAGTGAGAGAAGAGGAAAGAAAAAACCTTTATCTTTACCCAATTTGTTTATACTGTGCTGAATTTCTATTATTGTTTCCTCGTCTGCCTTTCATTCCTACAGAAATATAGTGTATTTTTACAAAACCAGAGAACAAGAACCCAAGTCCAGCTCAAAGAAATATTAGAATCTTATACTCACAGTTGCATTTTTCAATATGTAGATATATCAGATTAAATTATCTCCCTGGCACTTTTTCAACATTTCTTAATGTAATTATGTTTGGGATAGAAACTATGAAAAATCTAGCACAGTGCATATATAAAACAAACAGAAATTGAATATGTAATGCAGATTGTAATCAATCCAAGTATAGAAACGAATTTATTAATCCGTGCTTAGCTTCATGTAAGATCAAATTAAATAAATATTGTGAAATATATGTCACAACTAGACATATAACACTAGAGATGATATATGGTATCCGAACACACTATTTTAATTTTTAATGTTGTCGCTTAGAACTATCATAACTCTGTGTCACAGAAGAGATAAATATTAGCCTCTTTTCAATTTAAGGAAAGTCAACAAAAATTCACTTTAAAGACTTTAAAGATCCATGTAATATTTCAAAGACATTTTGATATCACTGAGTTATATGCAATACATTCCTAAATGGGCCAGGAGACACTTTGTTGTTTATAAAATAAAGGGGTTCAATAAATTGTTGCTTTATAATCCTACAAAATACTTAAAACCTTGTAGATGTAACAAAAACAATGGCAACCCCTTTAGAACATTTAAGAATATCTACTCAGAAGTGAATCCTACTGAATTCAATCAGACTGACTGATTTAGAGCCCTGCTCTTGTTGCCTTACTCTTCAGACCAAAAGGTTCCCTGGCAGGTAGATAATCCATTCATTGAGACCTTCTTCTATACATACATGTATTGGATAACACTCTAAGTCAATATAAGATGCCACTTTATTATATTATCTCTGGGGCCAGCTTTCTCTAATGTTACCAAATATTTGGGGCAAATAGCTAATGTATAATGAGAAAGAAAGTGGAAGAGTAGGGAAGGAGCAAGAGCCTTATAATTTGGACCATTTCATTTCAGTTGCTGGAAGGCTTCAGGCAGAGCTCATCTCCTGCTTAGCTATTTCTCAAATCTGTTTCCCCCACTTATGGCTCTATAATGGATTTGGCTAGGCTATTGCTGGAATCAGAACAAATGTGTTGCAGGAGGAGCAAATTCTAGTTATGTTTATATTTTGTTTTAAGATTAAATTTTGGTGGCTACTTACAGTCTAAAGAACTGATGAAAAGAAACTTTAAAAAGATTATTTGAAACTTTGTAGGAACATTGCATCTTCTTTCAACTTGCAAAAAATCTCTAAGGAACAGGCTGAGGGAGCACACTCCAATGCATACTCCAATGCTAGAAAAACTAAGGGAACTACCCATTGTTATGAGAGCAACACTAGGACTTCTTCAGCTATTCCTCTTGTTCCCTCTCTCTTCTCTTTTCAAGAAGCTTCCAGATGCTCTGGAAGATCATCAAGCCTTCTGGAGCAAGTTAAGGTTTGCTCAGGGGACTTTTTGGAGACAATGGGAATCCATTCCAAGAAAAGTGTCCATTCTGCTGAAAACATTAAATACAATTCAGATGCATCTTCCATTATTCTGAGATTGCGTATCAATCTTTCAAACATTCTGTATATTCAATACCTTTCTGGACTATACACAGACACAGTGTATGTATTAAAGAATTCACTACAGAATCAACAAGTTTAACTACCCTACCATTAATCAACCAGGTGGCTTTAGCCAGCTAGGTGTACTTTATATATGTTTTGAATTAGAAAAGCCACCTTGCCCAACAATTGGCAATGGCAGCTGGAGCTGACAGGAGTTATAGTCAAAACATTTTGAGGGTGTCATATTGGGAAAATTTCTTTTAAGGATTAAAACTAGATAATGAAAGTGGTTACTTCAAAGTGTTGTACAAGCACTAAGTAGCAGAACTATTAAAATGACTATATGGCTCTTATGCCCATGGTCTCACAGCATCATAGAGTTAGAAAGAACCACTGTGGCTATATAGTCCAGCTACCTGACTTGTAGGAATATGCAACTAACGCACTCCTAAAAAATGGGATGCATCAGTGAAGAAGACTGCTTCCTTGATGAACAACCTCTGAATCTGAATTTCATGGAAGCAAAATTATTCATAAACATATATAAAAAATGCAACTTTGAATGCATATGAATGCATGTAAACATCTTCACAAACTTTCCCTCCCACAAAATTATATCCTGCTTTGGTCAGACCTCATTTGGAATACCGTGTCCACTTCTGAGCAACACAATTCTAGAAAGATATTGAGAATCTGCATGTGTCCAGGGAAGGACAACCAAGATGATAGCAAACCCTATGACAAACAACTTAGGAAGCTATGCATGTTTTATCTTGAAGAAAAAGAAGAATAAGAGTTGACATGATAGCCATTTTTAAATACCTGAAAGGATGTCATGTGGAAGATGGACTGAGCTTTGTTTCTGCTGATCCAGAGACCAGAGCACAAAACAAAATTATAAATTACAAGAAAAGAGCTCCACCTAAACATTAGGAAAAAGTTCTTTTTCAATGTAATTGCTGTTATTCAGTGGCACAGCTTGCTTCAAACAATGGTGGAATTTCTTAGGAGGTCTTTAAACAGATGACATAACCCCAAAGAACCACCTCTTAGGAGTGCTTTAGTTGTATATTCTTGCCTGGCAGGGGGTTCCAACTCTATGATTCCTGTATTACTAAGCTTCCTCTAAGTTACTGTACAGCACCTCATCTGTCTTAGTTGGTCTAGAATTCCATGAGAAGAAAAGGTTGTGAATATATTTATATGTATTCATTTATGAAACATATATGAATAATTTTGCTTCCATGTAATTGAGATACTGAATTTATTCTCCTAGTATAAATTGTTTACACTAAAAAGTCAGCCACTTTCCATATTTCAAGTGAAACATTTTAGGAAGGATGTTAAAGTTTAAACATTTTCTTAACTTCTTCCCCACAAAAAAATCTCAAAATCTCACCTTTACACTCATGGTCATGGCAAAAATTTCACAAGGAAGAAACAGCAAATATATATATATATATATTTGGCTTTGGTTCTTTTGGGTTATGTCATTGTCATCTTGTCAGTGGCTTAACTGGGTTATGCCATGTTCACCTGCTATCAGCAATTAATATGAAGATCTCCACCATCTTAGGTATCAGACACGCCTAATAAAGAAATGCCTGGAAGCATCTAGAAAAGTGCAATACAATGAGGAAATAGCTACCCCAAATTAGCTTTAAATTTTGAAGACACTGAATCAAATTGCAAATATTCCAAAAAGCTGTTAGCCTTACTGTCATAACAGCAGAAGATTAGAAAATGAAAGAAAACAGAAGAAAGAAAGCATATGGCATGCACAAATATTTAACACGTCTATGAACAGATGTCTTCCCTATTATGTTTCTTTAAAAAAAACCAAGCAATCATTTTTTGAGCAATTATAACAAATATTTTTCAGAACAGTGTCTTTGTTCTATTAATTGTGCTTTAATTATTTTCAAATAATAAAATTAGTTCCTTTCATTACCCTATTCTGTCTCTATTGGAAATGATTGGCAACATTAATTTGGTTGTTTTCATTACAATAAAGAATAAAAATAAAAAAGGTATAATTTTTCTTGCACTTTTTTAAAGCAAAAAAGCTGTATATTGCCAATCACCCCAAGGGCCTATTCCTAACATGACTTCTCAACTCTCTGCCAATCCATGCCTGAGACTTCCATTTTTCAAGAGTGTGCCCATCACTATTATCCATTTCCACAAGATGAGAGATGCTCTGAAAGCTATTTTCAAATGTCTGAAAGGCTGCTGTGCAGACAATGGAACAAGCTTCTTTTTTTGCTACTCTAGAAGGTAAAACCTCAACCTATAGATTTAAATTACAAGAAAAGAGGTCCTAGCTATACATTAGGAAAACCTTCCCAATAGTAAGACTTGTTTGACAATGGAATAAACTCTATTAGAATGTGATGAACAATCCTTTGTTGGAAGGTTTTAAAGAGAATTTAGTGTCAGCAGCGGGCGGAGGCCAAGTAGACGCGGGGTGAGTGGCTAGAGTTGACAGCGTTTATTAGCAGCCAGTAATCAGAGGATCGCAGCTCCCCCACAGACAAGCCCCAGCACAAACGTAAATCAGTACCAAAGTAAAGGTTAGGTCCCAAAGTAAATGCAGGCTATTTCCTAAAGCAAGAAAGGGTTACTTCACCCAAAGCAAAGGTTAGGTCCCAAAGTAAATGCAGGTTATTTCCTAAAGCAAGAAAGGGTTACTTCACCCAAGCACAAACAAAGTACTCGGCCACCAGGGAGACCAGACGCGGTTGCTGGAGGGAGGAGCTGGATCCAGACACAGGCAGAGGAGGAGGCAGAAGACTGACAGTTGTTGCTCCGTGGTCCTCCCCTCCCAGCGCCCATCCTAAGTAGCCCCGTGGCCCAGCGGCGACCAATCAGGCGCAGGCTTACAGCTAAGAGCCCTCAGCCTGCCGCCTGGCCTCACAGCTGAGAGCTCTCAGCCCGCAGTCGCTTCTCCAGCAGCCGTCGAAACCGGCGGACTGCCTCTTTCCCCTGCCACCGCTGCCGGAATGTGGGAGGCGGGGCGGCTGTCTCCTCCGAGTCGGAGCCGCGGGTGGGTGGAGTCCCCGGACTGGAGCTGGGGCCCGCCCCCCGGCACTGTTAACAGGGCCGTCCACGTCGGCACTGTTAACAGGGCCGTCCGCGTCGGCACTGTTAACAGGGCCGTCCGCGTCGGCAGCGGCGTCTGGGCCTCTCCGTGCAGCGGCGGCAACCTCCGCAGTGGCCAGGCCTCCCCCCATGGCGGTGGTGGCCCCTGAGGCGTCCGGGCCTTCCCCCACGTCAGCGGTGGCCTCCGAGGCAACGGTGAGCTCAGCCGGGCCCGGGCCCATGACATCTAGATACCCACCCCTCAAGGATATTTTAGCTGTAAATTCCTGCACTGGCATGGGCAAGGACTAGTTGGTCCATGGGTACCTTTCCAGTTCTGTGATTCAGCAATCTTAAGTCACTTGCTCACCCACTCCCATGGCCTGCACATACAGACACAAAGAGCTTCACGACTTGTTTCCTTTCCTTTCTCTCAAAACCATGAGGACCTTACAAAGATCAGTGTCTCCTGCCCACCTTAATGCAATAATCATTAGCATCCTTGCCCAGTCCTCTAGTGGATCTTGCTCTGATGCAGAGAGGACAGGTAGACAGACAATGTTTCTCCACACTTTAAAAGAAACTTTTGCATAGTATTGCTATGCACGAACACACACACACACACACACACATTTATCTTGACTCTGCCAAGCCAGGAAATCTTTACTCTGCCAGCCAATTTCAGTTAATAGTCTCAGAAAAGAAGAAGAAGAAGAAGAAGAAGAAGAAGAAGAAGAAGAAGAACTGACTGTCACAGCACTGTGTCTCAGGATGTGCTTCTTGGCTCAGGAGAACACAAGGCAGGAAAGGAGGAGTGCATGCAGATTATAAGAGTAAAGCACATTAAGAGCAAGACACATTTTTTTCTAAGCCTATGAAATTCCTTGGTGTCTTTCTTGCCCTTGCCTGCCTGCCTGCCTGCCTGCCTGGGATTTTCCTTCCTTCCTTCCTTCCTTCCTTCCTTCCTTCCTTCCTTCCTTCCTTCCCAATTGGCTATGCTTTCAGTTTCTTTCCTTCTTCTTCCCCTGTCTTTCTATATATGTCCTTACTCTCTAACAAAGGCACTCACGGAGGCAGATATCAGGCAGATATTACTGTGTTTTCTAGTCTCAGTACTGCTATGTTCAGTCCCTGTAGTACTAGCAGGGTTAGGGGAGCAATGTGGAAAGAATGGGAACACTTTCTGTTCCTCCCCACAAAATGCTGCCATTCTGGGTCTACATGTTGGTGGGTAAACACGTTGGTGTCAAACAGCAGCACTGAACAGGAACGCACTTTTTCAGGACTAGGAGCAAAAGAATTTAAGCATCCCCACCACTGTGTGAAAATTGTATCAGTAGTCAAGACTGATTTACACAATGTTCTTCACTGGATCTCTTATCTAACTATTCAGTGTGAGTGGTTATGGTACAGAAGTAAAGATCTCTCACTCCAAGTTTTGTTGAGTTTTTTTCCACATACAACCTGTGTTTTCTTGCCATGTCTGTTTCATATTGGGTTGCAAGACTTCATAAGAGTACCAGTGAAGGCAATTTTAGGAAACAAGGATTCAAAATGCAATCCCCTTCATTTCACTGCCCACCTAATGTAGATGATGCTCACGTCATATTGAATTCAGGCTATTAAGCCATTCTGCTACCCACATCAGCTCCCACATCAGTTTACAAATTTGGAGGGGAGGGGAACCAACATGAAAATCACTATCCATTTGGCCAAATATACACATACTTGTATGCAATCGTAACATCTACAATTTTTTAAGAGTGATTTGCCCTTATACAATGGGATTTTGCATGTACTTTCTCTGATTTGCACATTTTGAGTGCGTTTTCCTTAACACATCCTTTTTTTGTGCACATTTACATTTTTTTAGGTTTGCCAATTAAATCACAAAAATTCTGAAAAGTGGGGAATTTAGGTATGCCAGGGTACTTCAGTTTATGAATGCAGTAGAACTGCATAAAAAGTCAGACTAATGAATTTCTCTTCTGTCATTACTCAGCAGGGCTAGAATCCTATTGAGAGCTTGTAGAATGGAAAATTCCACTGCTGTAACTCTGTAGGATTCCAGATTGCTGGCTAGACTGGGGATGCATAGCAATTGGGCATAGCTGTTCCTGGAAAGCAGATTGGCAGCACCATGGATTGTTGCACTGCCAAGGTGATGCTTTAAGACAGAAGACTCAGACAGCTAAGCCCTTCAAAAGTACAACTGCTAGCACAGCTGCAGGACTGTGTCTTAAGTGTATAAATCATACAACTAGCTGTCAACAACAAGGCTCAGAAATCTTGTATATTTGCACTTACAAATAGAAAGTAAATTAAAAATATTAAAAATGATTGAAAAAGATGTTTCTTGAGTGACTGTGAACTCTGATGAGATTCTTTGCAGTTTTTGGACATACTCCATATTATTTTTGGTGCAGAAAACATCTGCCAAAAAAAAAGTACACACTTTACTGAGAGTAATTTTACTGAGATTACTGAGAGTACTTTCTCCATAAAACACATTTCTACATGGAACTAGCATTTTCAGAACAGAAAAGTCTGTTTCTTATGCAGGAAATGCTGTTTTCTGTGCAAAAATGTCTTTTTTGCATGGAATAAATCTTGAATCCTGAGTCTTTAAAAACTGCTGATAGTAAAGACTTTCTTGATAGGCAAAGGAAGTGGTTAAAATTATACATTACATCACTGGTTGTTATAAGAAAAGATCTGCTAATGTACCCAGTGTCCTACTGAAACTTTAGAGGTTACATGAATTCACTCATGATCTCTTCTGAGAATTAAAAAGAAAATTCTATGAAAAATGGATACTATTCTCCTGAGCAAAAACTGGGAAAGAGAAAAAAAAGAACCAGAAAAATAACCAATTCTTGAAGCATGAAATCTCAGCCACATTCACACATTAAATATCAATGCCACATTTATTCATATACTTTTGTACTTTTTCACATTCATATACTTTCCCACTATTAAGGAGCAGTCATAAAATAGTGCGATAATTTCTTCAAAAGCAACCAATAGCAAACTGTACTGGAAACTATAATGAACAGTTTGAAAAATGGAGCAATAAATTATCAAATGCACTAAGAAAGAAAACAAAAAGACTAGGAGGGGAAAAAAAGCTCTGTTACAGCTAAAGATTCACTTAAGCACATGTCTTTTTTCTAAATTAATGAGCTGATTTATCATTGCCCAATTGACCTGTTAGTGACTTAATTATTTATAAAGTACGTCATAGTAAGTATTAGAGAATTTACTATACGTATAGAGAGTACTGCACCAACAAGATGATAAAAATAAAAAAGGATCTTCATACTAAGAGCAGAAGAACCATTAAAAATTGCATTTTAATTTGTAAAGTGCATCTCTAGAATATAACACTCCTCATAGTAACACAACTGAAAAGATGACACTAATGTGTTCAACAGCAGTGTAAAGCTAGTATTATTATTTCACCCAATCTGACTCCTAGAAAGCTAATAATATGTCTTAGATATGCATCTACTTTCCCACTCATTGGTTCTCCTAACTAGATAGCTTACCTTACCTTGAGAATGAAAGCTTTCAAATTTAGAGGGTTGTACTCAGGAGTGTAGCTGGAGAGCGGATGATAACATTCGTCTCCAAAATAAGAATTTCCCCTAATAAATTTTCCTTCGGTCCCCAAATTTCTAACATTGCTGAGAGTGAGACACTGAAATCGGTTTACACCTCAAATTCTTGTATTTGTTTTGTTTGTATTCACTTTAGAAGTTTACCTGCCTCTCCTCTTTGGATTCCTAAACTGTATTGCTAAATGCTCAACTGTATTTCTAAACTGTATTTCTAAATGCTTGGTTTCTGTAATGCTAGAAATTTGAGGACTGAAGAAAATTTCGAGGGCGGGGAGAGAATTCTAATTGGGGGCAGTGTCCTCATTTCCACCCACAGCTGAACTCCTGTTTCTGCTCAATGGTGCCCAACAGCTAATGGATCAAAGAGTACTCCAATAGCACCATACCTCCCTCAAATGTGCAGGAGTTAAGGGGCAGAGGAGAAGGAAGATCTTTTGCTGCACCAGCAGAAGTCCAATTGTGTGATGGCAGGTGAAACTGACTGAGTTGAATAATCAACCAGATGAGACATAGTTTAGTCCCATCAGCTGGTAATAAGTTACATTTCTGACTGACAGACATGGCTAAATTAATTTTTTTCTTAATACCATGTATATATTTTCTCTCATGTAGCTGCATTCAGATCACAGTTTTCATAAACTTGATGATGTAATAAACTGTTGTTTGTATCTATGCACAAAGATACTGCAGTGCTACATGTGTGCCTATCTGTGTAAGTAAGATCACACACAGCCCCTCACGGCATGTTTGCATTTCAACATTTCTTTTGTGTTTACTCTAATTACATGGAAAGCTTGTAATCCCTAGCCTCCAAGCAGTCCTGCCTGAGCCGTACAGAGAAAAGGGTACTGTGAGAGGTCTGAAAGAAAATGACCCGAAGGAAAGCAATCAGCATCAGGCAGCAGGATGCAGCAATATGACTTAACAGGATTGGTTATAAGTGACTAGTCCAATTCAGGTCCTGAAGGACCTGGGAAAGCTTCCAAGAGTAGCAGTTGAAAGCCAGCTGCATTCTTATATTCCCAAAGCAGGATCAAGCCCTGTTTCTGAGGACAAGTTTCCAGAAATTTAAAAGGCCTGGAACAAAGTTTTGGATTGCTGAATGATCTTGGAATGAGCATTCAGACATTTCTAAAGCCATTCATACAATACTAGATACTATGTTTATGAAAATACCTAAAGATTCTACCCACTTCCCATTTCCTTAAGAATAGTTTCGGAGAATTACTTGAAATAGCTCTTTGTTTAGATGTTCAAATGTACGCTTGTCTTATTGGACGGATATATTTATCGGGGATCCTGACACAACATTTAATTACCTTTTATTATTTTGTTTATCCCTTTGACTAAAAAACACAAGCCTTTGAAGAGCTACATTTTAGGAATACAGTGCCCAGAATCACCAACCAGCATAATCCCTGGTCATGCTAGCTGCAGTGTTCTAGGATTTACAGTTCAAAAAAGTAACTTTTCCTGGCTTTAGGAGGAAGGATAACATAGCCAGGCAACAGACCACCCAACTGTCAGCAAATGAAGCAGTCTGATGGCATAAAGTCAATGAGAAGAGGCGCACTGACTTAATGAGAACTGGGTTTTGTTAGGGAGGAGACACTGCCTCAGAGCTCTGTCAAATATAAGCAGGGGTTGAAGCATTCCCAAGGTAATTGTATTTGATTTCTCCTTCATGTAAAACACCTTGGGCATTCTTCTGGATTGAAAGGCAAACTAGAAATCAATTAAAACAAACTCCTAACAAATAAAGAAAAAAAGATTTGAAAAAAAAAAGAGGAATATTTACTGCAGTAGCAAAAACAAGAGTCAGTTTTGAATGTGAAAAATGAAAAAGCTATACAACAGGTATCTGGGGGTGTGCATGTATAGACTCACCTTCCCCCTTCCCCCCAAAAAATAAGTGTTTGGTTGGAGCTCAAAATCCACTTCCAGTATCAGAATTGGAACAAACTTCTGCCATAGATAGACTGCTGGCTCTCACTAGTAATACTAGCATTGGAGAAGAGAACAGGAAGGGATTTCAAAGGATGATTCTGGGTATAAAAGGACTATATCATGTTTTAGCATAAAATGAGTAACTGTCTGTACACTCAAAACTAGGTCCATAATTAGACTACAGTTTTAAAAGCGCTGAGAAACTGCACCTTCTGTTATGAACAGTAAGAACTGCAAATACAAGCACCTTTGAAGGAAACAACTGTTTTATCTTGTCAATAACAAAGAATACGCACTTTACAATGTTGACTGCAAATCCAGAAGTGAACATCCAGAACCTCTGAGTCCTAGAGAATGTATTATTATTTTGCTAAAGAGCAAGTTGAATTCTCAAATAAATAATAAAGAATACTATAACCAACACGTATGGTATTACTATGAAACTTAAAGTAGAAAACCGGTTGCCAGAAGGATAAATTTTTTCCGATCATCTTTGCAAAAGAAATAGCTTTTCCACTTATAAACAGAATCTGGTTTTACTAACCTTCAGGATCAAGCAGCTTCTCAATTCCCAGATGTCGTTTGGCTATGTTGAATGCATGGTCTAATCTCTGTATAGCTGACTGTTGGCAAACCACACTGTCCCAATCAAACAGATCTGGTCTAAAAAGTAAAAGAAAAAAAACCCATATAAACTTAATTATACAGTTATATTTCCATTGATGCTCACCTCTATATTCTGCATATGAGAAAGGTGAAATCAGCTGATGGGAGTCCCTGATACATGAAATAATCGTATTTTTTGCTTAATAGAAAATTAAAAATTGACACTAGGAATCTAGCTGATGTCACTGAAATACTATGGACTAATGTTAAATTTTTTATAGGCAAGGATTAAAGTACTGCTTAGATAAACATTCTAAGCCATGTGGTATTTGTCACAATGTTTGCCATATAAATAATTCTGTTTATTTGTGGCACTCATCACTTTACCTAAGTGTTATCCATTAGGAAAAGTAAACTTTTTTTCAAGACTGCAGAAGACAAAAGTTAATCAGTTTTAAACAATCATGTGCACAATCCAGTCCATATCAGCTGCAGTGTCCACACATGGAGCATGAACTGAGTCTCAAAACAGCTGTTTTGTTTTTATCCCATGTCCCAGCACAGAGGGCCAGACATTATACTACATGTTTCATCTGGTGGTGAGTTGGATGTGCAGTGGTCTAAATGACATTTTTTCCATGTGGTGCCTTCCAGATGTGTTAGAGTACAACTCCTACTTTTCCCAGCAACATGGCCATCGGGAAAGATGTTCTAAATTCTCCAGAAAAATAAAAACTATATGTCAGAGATGGAAAGATGGTAAAAACCAAGCATTACAAGAAACAGTTGAGGGAGTTGTGTACATTTATCCTGGGCAAAATAATAATGAGAGGTGATATCATAGCCATGTTCAAATATTTCACGAACAGTCAATGTGCAAGATGAAAAAGGTTGTTCTAGATGCTCTGGGGAGTAGTTCCTGAATAAATGGATTTAAATTTCTGTAGATTCTGAGAAAATATTACGAAGGCAATCACTGACAGCAACACCTATTGTCCTACAAAACTGACAGTCTTGGAATATAGTGGACCCTCTTCATTTAAAGTTTCAAGTAAGTGATGGCCCTCTGTTAGAGAAGCTTTAGCTGTGGATTTCCCACTCTAGCAGGACTGAGTAGAAGATCTTTGGGGTTGCGTTCAGTTCTACAGTTCTATGATTCCATGAGTTGCCGACAACCTTTTGTTTTTCAGCATAAGATGTCCTGTTTGGAACATTCAAATCCCCATGAAATTTATTGTCTCCAGCATACAAGTGAGACAAAAAACACTTTTTTGGTTGTTTCTCACTTTTTGCCCAAAATTTGGCAGCAGACATCTACCGCCCTTTCCTTTTTTTCCCCCAAAGTACATGCACACACATGCACGCATGCACACACACAGAGCAAGTATCAAAGGACATCATAATTGCTTCTAAAAATGCAACCTCCCTCCAATTCAGTGGTTCTACATTTTAAAATCCATACAACAAGGCAGCTGTCATTGTAGTTTCAACTTTTGTACCAGAGCAAAACAAAAATCAGTCTCACAAATGCACAAATTGTATCTGAGGCTAATAAGAAAAACAAAGTCTTCAGCATCTTGCAACAAGGGAAAAAATCCTCATTTACATTAAAAGAATGAGACAACACAGGATTGACCAAGTGAAACCCATTAATCTGACAGATATTAACTTTTTCAAAGTCACATGTTGAATTTCATGTCTGAACAGATATTCGTGTCTTGAGTTCCCTAATTCCAAACCACCCTAATTGCTACCTCATGTGTTTTCTCTCATAATTTCATGAGAAATTTATTCAGTTCATATTTCATTTGTACTTTCCAATGTGTCACTGTATATAAAAATATGAACTCTGGTGTGTGTGTTTTTTCCCCCGGTTTGATTATTTTTGATATCATAAGCAAGATTAAATGTATGACAATATCAATCAGTCTCATTAATTTTTTGAGTGCATAAAAACACAACCCAATATGATTAACAAATGCAACCATAGTGATAAACTTAACAGTATTCTAAATATAAAAAGGGATTGCATTTAGTGTTGACCAGAAATAGGGCACTCATATCTAGAAACATAAGAGCCAGTCACACAAAGTGTATGAAGAAGAAACGCAGAGAGAAATAAGATGGAAAACCAATTTATGCAAATTTATAGGAACTGCACATCTTTCTATAGAAATTCATTCGTGAGCACATGAGTCCACTGAATGTACGTAGCCTTAGTAATTTAACATAAATAGCATTTCTCGCTATGCACTAACAGTTTCTTTTAAATGAGCAAATGTACCAGTTTTCCAATGAGGGATATGTGTGTGTGCATGCAAACATATATGATGATTTGATACCTCCCTGCTTTTCAGTCCCAGGATCAATTATCTGTAGATATTTCCTGATCAAGAAGGGCATATTCCAGCACAGATGGATAACAGAAGAATTACAGTTAATGTGGCATATTGCAATGTTCCTGTTTGAATAGGAACACACACTTTTGGTGTTCAATGAAAAAATTGCACTGTTTCATATAAACAGACAGCACGATTTGCTAAGGAAGTGAAACCCCCCCCTCCCGCCATAGCAGGAGGACTGCTAAACTGTTGCAGCTCATGGCTGGGGTAGCAGAGTGCTAGCTCTGTTCCATCTCCATCAGGTGCTCCAGCTTTTCCCTCCCTAGAAGCCTCAATGTCTTGGGAAGAAATGTCAGGATGACCAAGCCAATGCACCTTAAAAGTCTTGGGAGGAAATGGCAGGGTGATCAAGCCAATGGAAATAGATCTGTTGACTGGTGATGGTGGACATCTCTGAGCAACCAAAAGGCTTCATTCTGGTTTGCTTCTGTTCTATATAATGAACCTCCTGCTGCACTAACAGTCAGCAGGCTTTGGAAGAGTTTGAGAGGCAGAAAGACCACTCTGGGCAGCCTCTGAGGTCTGGGCTGCCTTTGCTTTGGCTAAAAAGAGGAAGCCTCAACAGCAACCTAAAGAATCACCTAATAAGATTGCCAGGATGGCACAGCCTAGTATTGAGTCTATGCTCCAAAATCTGAAGTGGCTGTTGCAAAAGGTGAAGCAGTTTGGGTCCACTGGTGGAACCATAGGCAAGGCAACAGCATAAGCAGCAGCATCCCAGGAGGAAGCCACAGCAATTCAGAAGGCCAGACATAAACTTTTGCTTGTCAAAGTAGACCCCTTTATTTCATTAAAAAAACTGAAAATTCTAAGCTGCTTAGGCAGGCAAACAGGAAAGTTTCCTGGCGTCACATCTGTTGAGAATACAATAAGGGAAAATGGCAGTGCATCTGTTGTAAGTTTGAACATGATTGCAGTCGCTATTTTTGGGTCCCATCCCAGGCTCCTAATGGGTAGTCAATAGCCCTTTGAAGTGGCCACCCTTCTTCTAATACTAGCAGCCAAAACAAGGGAGGCCCTATACACTGTCAAAACAGTCACCTCCCAAACAGGAAAATATGCAAGTTCTGAGGCAGCGGGATTCGGTCTTATACCTCTATATGCACTCCTCCCTCCACTACCCAGCTAGCTAAGCCAACAAGCATATCAAGGAAGGTTTCTTGAATGGCTTTCACATTCTGTTCATGGGTCCCCAGGAAGCTATTGATGCAGGCAATTTGAAGTCACTCTGTGATTACCCTGAGGCTATATACAGCAAAAATTGGTAAGGAATGCTGGGCAGGCACTCTCCTAATTTAAGATTTGTCTACTGGGAGTAATCCCCAAAAAGGTACGAGAGGAATACTGGTTAATCCATTACTTCTTCTGTCCAATGGAGTCGTTAGTGAACTAGGCCATTCCACCAGAATTGTATTCTGTACATTATGCTCCATTTCATTATACAGTGCACCTGGGTTGAACACATGAGGCCAGGGCCCTCATGGCCAAATGTGACATACAATCTACCTGCCAGCATCTTCCCATGCATACACATAGTTTGTATCTATTGAGCCTGAAGTTTTCAGCTACTGGTATGTACAGAAATCCACGTCACCAGGCTGCTTTGTTTCCTGCACAGCTTTTGAGACATTTACCACATTCTTGAAATGTGTGGCTAAGCGGAGAACAGACTCTATTTTGGTCATCCACTATTTATTTTTTCTTTATGGAGCCAGCTGGGAGTCTGGCTTGCCAGAATTTACTACAAGCCATTTGCGACATGGCCAGGGAGTCTGGGATATCCCTACCTCACACAAACAGCTAAATTGGTTGGTTTAGCTGGAGACAGAATTGGATTCAGAAAATAGTGTCTTCTGCTTATTGGCACTCAAGCTCAGTGATCTAAAGGATTCAGTTGACCCCATGTTTGACCTGCAAAAAGCCACTGTGCATGAGATATAGGCATTGTTGTGACATCTCAACTGCCAAGATCTTTTGTATGTGCTTGGCTTGAGCTACTATAGGAGGTAAGGCTGGTCTCCACCATAGATGAATCATTGAAGATATGAAGCCGTACTTAAAGGTATAGCATAATTTTCTAGTACATTTTAATGGTGCTTCTCTTGGCAAGACCACTTTGATAGCTGCAGATCCAATCTGACACATCTGGCAATATCAGAATTAGAGTATCCTTTCAGTATAATTTGAGTCACTGGTATTTGTGTCTGTCTACCTGAGTTGGATCTTTCTTTTCTGAATTTTTTCTTAACCTGCTGACAGACACTATCTAATATTAAATATCAGCAGTGAATTGACAGACTTCCTCATCTGAGGGAGTCATGTGTTTCATCCACTGGCTTGTCTTCATCTGATCATCAATTACATCTGCTTTTTCATCAAGTTACACTCCAGGTTTTAAAAAAATGAGATTTCAGACAACTTCTCTATTTTTCAGGAAGAATAGTTTCATTTCCTGGAGCCTTGAGCAGATCACAACTCAGCTCTATTCCCAGAGGATCTGTGGCTTCTTGGAAAATGATCCTAATCCAGAGAGTATGTAATACTTAGGGACTATCATAGAGTGACTGGTAGATTCCTTATCTTCACAGGCTTTACTTCTAGTTCTGTCTCATGGAAAATCTCTAAGCTCCCAGAGGCCATTTAGTGGCACTGTGAGGTGATATATATTGCAGGGGGTGCAATGGGATTGCAACCCTTCAAGATCTCCTGTGGAGTCAAGGAGCTTTTGTGGCCTCTTTGCCTCCCACACTTGCCTACCTCTGTTCTAGGTAAACAGTAGTGTGAAATGACTATGAACAGTTTCATTGCTGCTCCAGGTTTTCAGTATTTAACAGTAGTGGCACAGCAACAGAGTTAAGATTGTACTTCAAAGAAGTAGCCAAACTATTCCTGTATTAATCTGATATGACTGTACTCACGCGGATTGTTCATATTTGAATATTATAAAACATTTTACAGTTTGTAGACCAATTTGATTTGCAAATATGGCAAATATTTTTATGGATAGCATTACAGGACACATTAGTTAATCTGAACGATAATGTTTCCATCTGCCTGGTATCAGACGCCATTGTCTTTTTCAAAAAGAAGGTAGTGAATAATCTTCTAATATTTGTACCCTATTCAAGAATGACTTTCTCAAGAGACCATTATTACTTGAATTTAATGCAAACTAGCCCTTACACAGGGTTGTACTGATGATATGTCTCATGGATTTAAAGCATGTTAACACTCTACACAAGAAATTGGAGAGATGAAAATCTTCCTATTCATATTTAGCTTTATGCCTGATACTTAGATTTCATTCACAAGCATGAAGATTATAATATGAAATTCTATTTCACTATTATTGAAAACCTTTTTATATTCCAGGAGGCCCTTATCTTTTCAAAAAGGTTTGAGGTAAGGCTGGCCCATAGTGAAAAGCAGATTGAGCAGTTCCAGATGTAGAATTTAAATATATATGAATGGCGACACGCAGGGGAGAAAACACAAAGTTCATTAAGAAGATAATTTCTAAAAAATGTTGTCAAGTTCAGCAGATAAAGCTATTCTTTCTGGGATTTATTGTGGGACTATTAGAATCACAGATTTGGAAGGACCCCTGATTAGGTCATCAAGTCCAACATTCTCCAAGTTCAGGAAATCCAGTTAGAGCATCCCCAGCAGATAGCTGTCTAGCCTCTTTCTGTAGAAACCCAGAGGATGAGACCTCACTGCCTCCCTAGGATATTGGGTTCATTATTGAACAGCTCTTACTATCAAGAAGTTCCTTCTAATGTTCCACTGAAATCTACCCTCTTGTAATGTAAAACATTTAAGTCATACCCTCCGAGGCAACAGAAAAGTAACCTGCACCCTCCCATTTGTATCCTGAGGTATTTAAAGAGTAGAAACATGTCATCCCTCATTCTCCTCTTCACCCAGCTGAAAATGCCAAACTCCTGCAAACTTTCCCCATGTGTCTTGTTTTCATATCCTTTTCTCCTTCTCTGAACCTGCTCCAACATGTCTATATCCTTTCTAAAATACAGTTTTAGAAATTTACTGTAAGAATAATAAATCTGATATGACAAAAATGAGAAGGATTTAGGCTCATAGATTGATAATGATGATGATGACGATGACGATGACAATGACAAATATTTATGCAAGGGTTACAATTTGTTTCAAAATTATAGGTAAGAAAGAACTATTATAAAATGGCTAATCACTGGCACCTTATCCAATGGAAACTATTGCGTATTATGAGTACGCATAATTATGGTTGCTTACATCATAATAAATACTTTAAACCTTTACATACAATGGGTATAATGAAAATCACCAACCAATTAAATTAAATAATGGTGTTGAGGTGGCATATGAACTGTTATATGCCGTGTAAATTTACCACTTGATTCAAATACACGTCTTTTGAATCATGAAAATATTCAGTTCCGGAAATATTACCATTGATACTCAATGCAGAAGTAGTAGCTGCTAGTGCATGGAATGCATGCTGGGGCATGCGAGGGATGTAATTCTTTAGTAAGTTTCTTCTTGAAGATGGCAACAAGTAATTTGAGAATTTTTCTTTCCACCATGAGAAAGTCTTCAAAAACCATGCAGTTTTCAAAGGCTATTCACAATTTCAAATGTATTCTGGGGGGGGGGAACCTGGTTATTTTGTGCAATATTTTCTGTGCGGGAAGCAGCCTTTTCTGCATGGAAGATAATTTTTCAGCACAGAAACATTAATTTTTGCACAGAAAATGCTATAATTGGGGATTTATTCTGTGCAAAATTCAAATATGATGGATATGTTTAGAAAACAAAACAACCACATGCCAGATTTGCACAAAATAAGTCTTGAACTGTGAAGAATCGGTCCAGATTCTTCTCATCATAGTTTCTCAGCAATGGAAAATCATGGTTTTTAACCATATATCCACAACATCATATGCGAGTTTTGTGCAAACTAAATCCTGAACAGTAAAAATTCTGACTGATTCAGGATTTTTCTCATGGCGGTTTCTCAAAACTAAAAAAAAAACAAAAAAACTTTTTTTTTACCATTTCTTGAATATTTTCCAGTATTCTTTCCATCTCCAGGGCAGGCTCCTGGGAATTCTGGGTGCAAATCTTTCAGTCCCTCATGAGACAGGGGAACACTAGCTTCACCAAGTAGAATAGGAAGTGACTGTCTCATCACTTCTGTTTTTGTTTTGTGTGCGTTTTTTTTAAAAAAAGCTAGTTCAAAATGTGAATTTTGCTTGGTAAAACATGTTGTGATTTAAGCTTCAACAAAATATTCTCTTCAAATTGGGGGTGCATTACTTTTCTGAGAGGGAGGGTTGGAGGCCACAAAAGTGATCCTCTTAACATAAGCATGACTTACTGAATCTTCCTTTTAAAGTGTCTCAAAAGTATTTTCCAAATTTCTAATGTGAAATTTCCTCTTTGACATGTTTCAATAAAAAGAGAAAGGATAAACTAGCAAGATCTGTATATAGTGCACTTGCAGGCAAAAAATCCTTCATTTACGAATAGTTTGCTGAATATAGAGTAATCTACAATATAGAAAATTTATATATATCAGGAGGAGATTTATTATGATTACTTCTGATGCCCAGATTGGATTTAAGCCATTGTTAGAGGTCTAGAATGGATTCACTGAATCTATGGAACTTAGGTAAAAATTGACATACCAAGTTCCTATTGATTCAATGAGCCTCCTCTACTTAAAAGTAAAGAAATAGATTTAGGCCCAGGAATAAGAAAATGAAGAGAAGGCTCTGTGCAAAAGCTTTATTTTATAAAGGTTCCTGATCATGCATGGGCTTCCATATACTCAGGTCCAAGGAAATGGTGAGCAGAAACACATTTCAGAGCTGTCATTCAATGAAGGAAGGTGGGCAATGAGTGAGCAGAGACACTGGGGGCAGGGCTTTCCTCTGCAACTATGCCCCTACTACATTCACACAAGCAGTCCTCAAACAGGCATAAAGCTACTCAGAACTCAGACAGCACAATGATTTTATATATAATTAATACATGAATCAGCATTACTTCACATTTATAGCTGAGCAAGATTTGTGGCAGATAGCACTGAATTAAAAATTATCGTGGCAGGGAACAGAAGCTTAAGAAGTGTCTCCCAAAATAAATGGAGCATCAAAAATCACAATGTTATGATGGGACAGTTAAAAAAAAAAACCACTACAGTAGTGGCACTTCTTAAAATGTGTTCTGAGACAATTCTCAAAGTGGTGCATCACAAATAAGGCCAATTACTACTGAATACAATTTCCAGACATCTATAATGAAAAGATGGAATAGAGTACAAAGGAAAGTTGTCAGAAATAATATTACCATATATATCCCACGATTCTTGTGCTATTCCCCCACCCCATGTTCTTGTAGAAACAGCTGTCTTGCCTTTTTTCCTTTAAAATGAAAAAAATTATCAGTGGCAATTTTCACACTACTTAAGGAAGCAATTATTTTGACTTTTCAGTCTCTACTCTGAAAGTAAGTGCATGGAGGACTGCATTCCAGTTCTACTAACCACAGAGATACTAGCAATTCTGCAGCCATGTAGTCAAATTAGTGTTATATTATGTACAGCGCCACATAATACAATGTGCTTTTCTTGGGCTAACTTTAAGGACACTGTTGCCAGTTTCAAAAACTTAAATTATAAATTAAGCCTTGCTGTGTTGCCACTGTGAAGGTGTGTAATTAAAACACCATACTGTTATTAACTGTTTTGCAAAGCATCAGCTAATGCTTGTTGCTATTATGTACAGACATAGGGATGGCTGTTAAATGGCCAGAAACATTTCCCCACGGTCCATGAAGCAGCTTGTACAATCCATTCTGCCCTCTGTAGAATGTATTTTCAACTTTTAAAAAGATTCATTTTGCAGTGGTTTGAGAGTAAGTGTATTGCAAGGGCAGATGGAGCAGAGCAAGAGTAAGCAATTGCTTTGCCACTGCACTGATATGTCACCTTGTTAATAAGGCTCTCAGTTTCAGAGACATCATGGCACTGATTTCCTTCTGTCCAAAGCCTTTGATTGGAGACAATATTTGGCACTTCTCCTATGCTTCTAAGTGATGCATATGAGCAAAAAATAGAAACTCTTATTACACATAGGATGGTGTTATTGAAAATGGCTGTGACCCAGAAAAGAATAGAAGTGGAAGGCTCTTAAGGATGTCACTCAACAATGGCCAAAAAAAGTTGAGAATGCTTTAGTTGTGGGATAAAGAACATTAGAAGGAGACTGAAGAGAGCAATAGAGTATTACACATGACATAAAGTAGAGAGGACATAAAAAATAATTTGAGATTATCCATGACAGGTGATTCACAACACATGAAAAGGAAATGATTTGTAAATCTACATATTATTATCTTGTGAAGTTGTTTACCAAAGATGTGGAGGCTGCCACAATTCTAGATAAAAAAGACCCCTGCAAGGCCTTTTCAGGCATTTTGCAAAGAAAGCCTTTATTGTTAACATCAAGGCAGCAAAAAATGTTCATAGTGGCCCCTCTGATCTCTCTCTGTTGATGGAGATGATTTCAAGGATGCTGTGAATATATTTAGCCAAATGACAGAGCTCCTAATGAGCATGAACATTGATCAGCATTAGGTTCAGGTAGGTCAGGAGTGCACTAGCCCAACTAGAGTCTTCACTGTCATTCTCTCCATGCTTACAGTAAAACCCTCTTTGGCAAACACTTGAAGAGATCTAAATTCATGATTGTACATCAGTGGTTATTAGTCATGCCATAATAGCATGTAACATCTATGTTTACAGCAGCATATATTTATCTGGTTAGCAATAGCTGGAAATGAACAATAGGAGATGGTTTCCAAATCCTTCTCTTCATCCCACCTCTTATACTTACACTTCCCAGAAATCTCTTGCTGGACACTACTGGGGACAAATTAGTTTGTCCTACATGAAATAGACAAGAACATTTAAACAAATTTACTTCACTTTGGTATTGAATTTTTAAAAACATTTCCTACCTGTGACTGTGGATAAGTGCATTGAAAGCCAAGCCATCAGACCAGCTATTGGTGAAATTAATAACATTGACCTGTGGATAGTTCTGAGTTGATTGACGAACCCAGCTTAGCAAGATCTTTTCACTGTTTGTCTGTTGCAGCCCAGCCATGATGTTTTTCATTACATCTTTGACCTAGGTTAGAAGACAGAATTTCACCAGCAGCTCAGTTGATTTATCACAGGCAAGTCATTTACCTCCTACAAGTCAAGCCCAGGCTTTTTTTTTTTTTAAATTCACTTTAAGTGCCAGGATATTCCGCACACTGAGCTGTGACATCATAAAATATGCACGAAAGGATGCAGAAGAGACACTATTTGTCTAGGAAAACAAGGTTTTAATACAAAGGAGGAAGAATTGCTGCTCTCTTATCCTCTCTTCCTTCTTTATTGAAATATGCAAAAGAATGGCATGCTGTGGTTAATCAAACCAAAGGGTCATTATTAACATTTATTATTAGCCTGCTTTATCCAAATAGGACAATACTTTCCTCTGGAAATTTGCTGAAATATGATACCGTGAGAGAAAGTTAAATTATTGATGCAATGTACTGAAACCCAGTCCAAATTCAAACAGCTAATTTAATAATTAAATTAGTATTTTCATACTTAATCTGCATTTAATTAATAGTTCATGGATACAGTTAACAAATTTTGCTCCTTTTGGCTAAAGGGGAGGGGAAGCAACCCCTTGTGCCCTCCAAAAAAATCTGTTTTGGAGAGTTGGCTGATCCTCTGGAACAGCATAGGAAGAAGAGCTATGGGAGGGGGGAAGTCATGCTTCAGTCCCAGTTCCCTCTGCTGGACCAAAACCTCATTGGAAGGAACAAAACCTTCTGTTCATGGAAGGAGATGTTGAGATCCAGTGTCTATAAAGATGTAAATATGCCAGTAGAAAATATTAGGTACCACTCTGTATAGTTTTACATTTAAAGGCTAATCATTTATTGGAGGGAAGGAAGGAGAGAAAGGAAGCACAAACATTTGTGTATTTTTATGTTTTCTTTTCTTTTCCTCAACATACTTGTATAATATTGAATATGATTCATTTTACCTTCCCCTCAAATGAGCCAGATACCTTAGTGAGCAAAGACCTTTTTCTCCTTGAGGCAGAATGGTAAATACCACTGCCAAGTCAAGGTGTCTAAATATCGAAGTTCAGAAAGTTATGATGGCAGTTGAGGTAGATAATTCCACAAATATTTGCTTCCTATTCAGTGACAGTAAAAATAATTTTAAAATGTACTGTCTGCTGCATTTCCATGAGGCTCAAAATCGACTGCCTGATTGATGTGGCTTCGTCACTCAGTCTAAGGCAGTGTGTGATTCATTTAGCCAGCTGAACTCCCACCTGCCATAAGTAGCAGAGCCAATGGTGGAAAATGCTAAGTTTGGGCTGAGTCTGCCTACCTTCAAGCTAATGCAGAAGTGGGCAACTGTCTAGGACCCAGAGGCTGATCAACTTCAAGGATCAGCACAGCCATCCCATACCATAGCAAGCCTAAACACCTCCACTTTCCTCATCACATGGGGTGCTTCTGGGAGTATTTTCATATGTTTTCATATGTTTGGGGGGCTTTTTGCAAAGCTTATCTGAAAATCACGCTGAATTTTTTTAAAAAACTGCAGGTTGTGAGGCCTATGGGAAACAAAAGTACAGTCCAAGGCCTACAAGCTGTCCATGGGCTGCACCAGGCCCATCCCCCTCTAATGGTAAGACTGCTCTTGCTTTTTATAGTCTTTGCAGGACTTACAGTTGATAATGTGCAATGCTGTTCAAAAACTGTTGTTTATTGTTAACAAAGATCATGCTTCATTTTTTTTTTCTGAAAAAAAAAATATGCATCATTTAAATCACACCTGAAATGCCCTCCCATAAGGAATGAGGATGAGAGTGCTCAGGGAGATCAGAGAGTGTAAAATGAAAGAAAGGCTGCTGAGAGGCTACTTCCCTCAGGTACTGGATGCACTGAAGTTGGGGGAGGAAGGGGTATGCCCCAGAAGTAAATGTCTTGCTCAATACAGAAGCCTAGGAAAGTCTTCCTATGGTATCCTCCCTCTGAGCAGCCCACTGGTGAAAAGAGGCAAAATTAAGGCCTCAGGCACATGAAAAACAGGAGTGCATGGAACACACACCTGAAATGGTGCTCCCCTGTGCCACTCTCCTGCAAATCAGAGGGGAAGGCAAAGCCACTCCCAGCTAATTGCTAGGGGAGTACAAATGTCAAAGGGTAGACTTTTCTTATGTTTCACAGCACCTTGAACTCAAAGTTCACTGTTTTTCTCCACCACTTTAACTCATCAATAACACTCCATCAGTAATGAAAGGGGCATCTCATCCACTATGTATCTGTATGTATCTGTATCTGTATCTATCTATCCATCCATCCATCTATCCACTAAACTTTAGTGTTGTAGATGATGACACTCTGTTGTTTTTATGATATCATTGTGTGTTTAAGACTAATACTAAATTGCAGTATTCAGGTAAGAGAGAGAGAGAGAGAGATTGAGAGAGAGATATTCTATTGCTAAAACAAGTAGGGAACATTATCTTTCTTTCCCTTTTCTAATTATGTTGTGAAATGGCATAGTTAAGGATACATTCTTAAAAAATTTAGCAAATGACAGACCCTAACCTGCCAGTGTAGAATTATACTCCAGATCAGTCCGAGGGTCAGTTTATGATTTCCATCCACAATATCTGTACTGCCAATATTCACCAGATCTACCTGTTAAAGCAAAGCACAATAATATGTTAGATACAAATTGTGTTAAAAATAGTAGTATTTTATAAATCAACATGTTAAAATAGAAGTAAATAAGTTTACATTTCCACAGCAATGAGCCAAAGAAATAACTGTTGAATAAATATAAGTAGATCTGTGAAAGTCAACCAGTTTTATAACTATCAAGACAGTGTGGTTTGATGTGCATATTAATTAATTATTTAGCTTTTCAAAGCAAGTATAACACCTAGAGTATATTTAATAAATGGGACACAATTATTTAACAAAAAAGTAAACAATACAAAGTACAGTTAGTGAGGATACAACATTATACTGCAAAACAATCTTATGTTTACATAATTAAATACTCTCTATTTATCAACAAAATGCATTGGTAGGATAACAAATTCTAGTACACTGTGGTTCCCACATCAAGAAACACAGGCTGTTCATAGCACATATTTTCTTAGACAAACATCCACTAAAGATATGGTGCTCACTGAAAAAGGTGTAAAGTACAGGGGAAGAAAATAATACATTTAGAAAGCCAACAATTTCAGCACTTGAGTACAGTAAACATTTCTTTATCATATCTCTACCTTCCTACACTTTTCTTAGATATTTCATGTCTATAATCAATCCACAAGGAGGAAGATAAGGAAGCGTGTAGTGAGAAGTAAAAGTGGTCACAACTTTATTTGAACAACCTTCAAACATGAGAGCTAACAAAAACATATCTGTCTTAGACTTGGGAAGGCACTATACTAAGAATCCTTACCTGTTTCATTTCGATAAATTTTTCACAAGAAAAATTCATTCCTGGGGTGCAGATACATTTTGCATTTAAGATGAATTACTTTCCAGTAGGTAGGAATATGCTACCACCATTGAAAGGTTAAAATGCCTTTTGGCCATTGTGAGGACCATCAAAGACAGCCATCCTCTCCTGCTGCTTCTGCCAGCTGTTGTGCCGGCCAGTGATGAACAAAATGGTGGCACCTGTGCAGCTAATTAGTCACCCAGCTGCAAGGAAATGGTGGAGACCAAGAAGCAGGGTAGGAAATACAGCCATAAAAGCTGAGGTAGTAGTCAAGGAATGTGAGGTAGTGGCTGGAGTGTGTTGTACTTGATAAAGCCTTGGAAAATGGATAAAGAAGGTGTCATAGAATCATAGAGTTGGAAGAGACCACAGAGGCCATCCAGTCCAACCCCCTGCTATGTAGGCACACCCATCAAAGCGTTCCCAACAGATGGCCACCCAGCCTCTGCTTAAAAACCCCCAAAGAAGGAGACTCTACCACACTCTGAGGCAGCATATTCCTCTGCCAGACAGCTCTGACCGTCAGGAAGTTCTTCCTGATGTTTAGGTGGAATCTCCTTTCCTGCAACTTGAATCCATTGCTCCTTGTCCTAGTCTCTGGAGCCCTGGAAAACAAGCCCGCTCCCTCCTCAACATGGCATCTCTTCAAATATTTAAACATGGCTATCATGGCTCCTCTTAGCCTTCTCATCTGCAGACTAAACATACCCAGCTCCCTAAGCCACTCCTCATAGAGCATGGCTTCCAGACCCTTTACCATTTGGTCACCCTCCTCTGTACATGCTCCAGCTTGTCGATATCCTTCTTGAACTGAGGTGCCCAGAACTGGACACAGTATTCCAAATGAGGTCTAACCAATGCAGAATAGAATGGTACCATTACCTCCCTCAATCTTGACACCATACTCCTATTGAATTCAGAGTAACAAGGGACAACCAGCAATTCACTCAAGAGGTATATATTTTTTCATGGAGAAGAAAAGTGGTTGAGGGAAAAGTCCTTCAACAGACTTTCCACCAGGGCTTGCCTTTTATCCTCACAAGGCCTGGTTTCATCACACAGAACAGATCTGTGCTGCTGGGGGAGCCTCTGCTCTGTACTAGAAGGGCTCTGCCTTCCATACCTGTATGGACTTTGCAGTCCAATCAGGCAATACCACCTCGAATCACAACTTAACTTCACTTGTTTTTTTTTTTAAACCCTAATTCACTACCTACAACTATCTCCAGCCTTGGAAATATAAATCATGGTCGTCCTCTAGTAAAGGTCCCTCTGTGCTTCACTCAGAATGAAGACAATTCTGAATCTGCAGCTGAATTTTATATTATAAAAAACTGACGGATCAACCTTTTCTATCTTTCTTTATCCCAGCATATTTGGAAGTGGCAAGTGCCATTCCTGTTATTCCCACATGCACACACATGCCATTTCTGCACTAGACAGTTATAGTGCTATTATTCCACTTTCAACATCCCTAGGAATCCTGGGTTTGCAGTTTAGGCCCATCCCTAAACTGCAAACTGCAGGATTCCTTAGGATGTTGAAAGTGGAATAATAGCACTATAACTGTCTAGTGTGGAAATGGACATAGTCTTTCCCAGCTTTTCTGTCCCATACAGAGAGAGACACCACATACTCTGCGGTGCCAGATAAGTTTTCAAAAATGCAAAAGAATGTCGACCACCAAGAACTTCTCTCCTCTCACTAGTACCTGTGTACATCTCAGTAAATTATTAAATAAGAAGGAGGGGAAAAAAGACTAGTGGCTTGAATAGCATTCATTTTTACAGAGGCAGGCAATACAGATCTAGCACACAAACAATTAACATCTATAATATTAGGTTCTTCTTGAGCTATCAGGAGCATGGAAATGAATGGAGAGTCTATCAATTAGGAAGTGATTGGATAGACTCTGTCGGGTAGCTTTAGCAAAAAGTAAACCTACTACGCTTGGCTAAACAAAGGTGAAATAAAAAAGGACACCTTTATGAAGTTCTGCTCCCCATTCATTAACTATACCAGAGCTTTCCAAACTTTTCATGTTGGTGACACACTTTTCAGACATGCATCATTTTACGACACAGTAATTCAGTTTTACTAGCAAACCAGATGTTAAACTAACCCCTTATAAGAGATACAGACATATACATAAATTGTGATAACAAAATATATGGAGACACCACATATCCCATGAAAAACTTTCATATATTTTAAAAAATATATGATTTATAAATAGAAATATACATATTTCCAAGATTGTAGGCAACGCACATACACACTTCAGGTGACACACTAACATGTCACGGCACACCATTTGGAAAGCCCTGAACTATACTATGGATCATCCCTCTACATCAGGTCCACCATCAGCCCATCTAGAATTGTGGAACAATAGACCATGAACTCTGACTGATTTTACTATGTACATGGTGAATGACCACTGAACTTTGTTGTAAACAGGAATGGGGGGAGGGTTATTGCAATCAATGTGTCACTAAAATTCAAAAAAGAAAGAAAAAAGAAAAAGAATTTTACAGATGGAGATCAAGGCTTAGAGATAGTAGCTTCTTCCAAGCTGTTCATTCTGCTTATAACAAATACAGGCCTTCTATTTTGATCTCTCACATCTCAAAGGCTACTACTGATCTTATTTATTGTGAAGCACACATCATAACCAAGCTTTTAGTTTTCAAACATTATGGAAGTGTTATGAACTCATGTAAATTATTACTCACATTATTTTTCTGTAGGACTTGTAGAGCTTTATTGACGTTGTTCAAAGCATGAACTCTTGTGGAGCCCTTTTCTTTCCCCTAAACACAAACATACATATATACAGTGATTAGCAATGAGGACAAACTAGAAAATATTCTGTATTAATTTTAATTGGTAACAGAACTGTATTTATAACAGTAAAGAAACACCTAGAGTACCAAAGAAATGTCAGTCTTGACTTCAGCAATATATTTCTCTTCCTTTTGTGAAGAATGAATGTACTATATAAAACGGTAATGCAATTCCACCAAAAAAAAAAAAATTTCTGTGGCATTTTTCAGTGACCATATTGAGTGAGGGCAACACATAGAGAAATTCCGGTTGCTTTTATTGTGATTGATGCTTCTTCGCACTGACCAATTTAAGAATGTTACCATGGCATCTAGCACATATTATATTCTCCATTTAAATCTTTCTGGGAGTTTGAATCTTATCAACAATTTTATCAGCATTCCCACATGAGACATTTTAAGTTCAAGGCAAAATAAAAGTCAATATTGCAAGAAGTTTTAGTTAACAATTCTAATGCAAACTTGGTTGCATTGGTATCAACAACACCAACATCTTACTTATATACCACTTTTTTCAAAATCAGGTTTACAATTTTAAAACATAAAACAGTTAAAACATACAAAATATCAATGTTAACTATACATTCAACAACAAAAAGTTTTTTTAAAAAAAACACTTAAAATAATATTTTTTTAAAAAAAAAGTATAGCTAAAACAATAAAATAGTACAACATGCTCTTAAAATCCCTTTCTCTTAAAACCTTCAGTTCTCCGGACTTCAGCCCACTCCGGAACGCCCAGAACTGGTGGTTCCCCGTGCTATTGAAAGACCGATTAAAAGAGGATTTTCAATAGCCTGGCGCGCCCCAGTCCGTTGCTGCTCTGAGTGTAGATTTGCAGGCTCGCGCCAGCGCGAGGCTGCAGATCTTCTGGGGGTGGGCTTCCAGCTGGTGAGCTTCTCTGGTTGGTGGAGAGCCTCTGCCAACCAGAAGCCTCCATTTTCATCTTCAGAGAGTGTGTAGCACTAGTGCGCGCTGCTCCGGAGCATCGTGGATCATCGTGGGGGAGCGTGCCAGTCCGGTGAGTAATGGACTGCCCCGTTTCCCCCACAAAGTGCGGAAAAGCCCATAGAGACACTGTAAACCGTAAGTTGCATTGCTTAGTGTCATCAACAGGATCCTTCCTCCTAGCATTTTCTATGTGAGACATATATATCTTTTTTGTTCTTGTTACTCAGGGATAAATATTTCAAGAAAAAAAAAGGATCAAGTACTGATAATATTTTTAAAAATCATGGACAGGTAAGTAAAGTAGCAGTTGACCATGATGTAAACTCACTGTTAATTTCAAGTGCATGTATTTATGTGAATGTGTTGAGTGAGAGACAAGACATGCAGAGAAAAAAAGATGTAGTAATTTGGAATAGTAAAATTTCAAAAAGTCTCTCATGATTTTTTCCACAGAGCTTGGCAATTCAAATGCTCTCATCCTTTTGTCTGAAATGCAATCAAAATATACTCATAGATGTATTCTGCAATATTTTATTCTAAACTCTGCATAGACTATAGTGTGGATGGAAAGGATATTTGCTAACTTTCATTTCCTCAACAATGACAACAACAACAGGGTACCCCAGTATTTAAAAAACTGCAGCAAGAAGAAAAGAGTGCCACAAGATGTTTGCATTTCAGGACATCTTCTAGGGAATGCTTGTGCAAAGAAATGCACATTAATAAAACAGTACATTTTGAACAGAAAACACTGCCTCCTTCACAGGAAACTATGTGTATTTCTGTACAAAAGAATTCAATGAAAGACACTTCAAAGTATAAATAGTGTCTGAAAACAGTGTAGAAATGCTTGTGTTTTTGCACAACTACAGAAACGATCCATTCCTCTCTGTGAGTGCAAAACATATATACTGTTACACTATAGACTACACAGTATAAAGCTATTAATAGTGTATTCACTATAAAGCTTTCAGTATGGCCACATCTCCCCTCCCATAATTACACAATGTACATGTGCATATACATAATAGAAAAAAAAGCCATCTTAAATATATTATCTCGTCAAATATATTAGGGTTTTTTCTGATGTTTTAGGTCACTGTAAAACTACATCAAATAATAACAAACAGTAATGGGATAGGATATAGATAATATTCTTATTCCTACTTCCATCCATTTCTCAGGCTAGCAAGGTTTATCTACTCTCTATCTGCTGTGGGGAAGAACGATTAAAAAACCCCCAGCAAAAACAAATACCTGCAGCTATCATATCTGAAATTCACCAAATTTCTGCAGTACACATTACAAAAGTCTACTCTGCAAAATATACAGCCCTATAGTTCTATTTGTGTTCTTATAATCAGTCCAAATTTAAGCTCCTTCAAAACAAATATTCAGGGCCAAAGTCCAGGAGCATTAATTTTACAATGTGACTTCTCTCATTTTGAAGGGAAATACAATTAGTACAACTTCGTGTAAATGTACATATCTTTGTTGAAATATCTGCACTGGGTAGAACATGCATATACTTACAAGTTTTTGGCCTGTAAGACCTTCCAGAAGCTCCAGGAGCCTTCGTCCATCTTGAAAATCATTGAAAAGATCTTCTATAGGATATGTACCAAACTAGAATGAAATAAAGAGAAGGTGATTACAATATAGAATTATCAATTGCATGTTAACGTTCCAATTACGTCATAATGTTCTCCAAATGAAAAGTAGGAAAGCTACACTGCTTTTCAATATAAGCATTCTCTTTTTTGAAAAGCACTTGATTTTTGTGCTAAGATTTTGTACAAAGCAGTGAAAGTGAAAGATGGAAGACTACAGTAACAACTAACTTTTGATATTTGTTCTACAAAGAGCACAGAGAAGCCATTAATTTTCTCATTTATTTGGCTGTTACATTTGTCTTCCTTTTCAACTAATGGATGTAAGAGAGGGTTGCAGGTATTCTTCCTTCTACCACAAGACTGGAGCACTGAGTTATACCGTACTACATCCTTTGTAAACCGAAGGTTTTTAAACTGAGAAGCTTAGAGATGTACAAAAAGTAATGAATCCAGCAGAATGCATTCACTATCTTTGAAGTGGTTGTTGTTGGGTTCCTTCACATCATTTCTGACTTATGGTAATCCTAAGGAGAACCTATCATGGATTTTCCTTGGCAGAACTTGATCAGAAGAGGTTTGTCCTTGTCTTCCTCTGAGACTGAGAGAATGTGACTTGACCAAGGTCACCTGGCAGGTTTCCATGGGAAAGCAGGAATTTAAACCCAGGTCTCCCAGTGTCCTAGTTCAACACTTAAACCAATACACCATGCTTGTTACTGCTTGTTATCTACTCAAGGTCAGCACCAGCACTGAGGGGTCCCATGTAAAGTATGTTACAAGTAATATAATAATAGCTGCCTTCATAAAATATGGCAGGCATAGGGATATGGTCCCAAATGCTTTGTGGCTTAAACTGTACCTTGTGAAGCAATACAATATTTATTTAGGCACTAGAAGTTATCTTCTTTTTTGGCAAACTTCAAGTGAAGGTTGACAAATGTTATACCTCTCTAAATAATGATGGCTGCAACTTTCAGCATTTTTTCAACATTGGTCATACTAGATAGGGCTGCTGGGATTTGTAGTTCAACAACAAGGGGAACATAAGTTGCGTTCCCTCACTTTCAGGTATCGAGCTATTATGTGTATGTTAAAAAGTAATTCTATAGAAAAACACAACAATATATGATAGGTTAACTCCAAGGATGATAAAAACACAGCACAGAAGCTCAGTAGGCCATTTTAATTACAACAGTGCTAAAACTAAATCATTTTAAAAAATTATTTTGAGGCGCTTGAAAGGCAACCTTCTATTAATCATCAAATAAGTACTACAAAAGGTTCTCTGTGTTGCTGCCACACTTTCTAACCTGAAGAAGAGTTTGCTATTTGTCTGGCAGTGAGGTAATTAAGTCACCTTTTGAAAACAGATTGAATGTCTTCAGTAGATCGACAGTGCAATAAGTCTTTAGAACAAAAGGTTTAGAGAGAAGGCAAGAAAGATGTTGCATTGTCAAGGTCATTGGAAAAGTACGTATTAAGGTGGGATGTGGGAAAATGAATTAGTATATTGAAATGCCATTTTGAATTGCAGGCATATACAATATCAGCTTTACCTTGCCAGTGCCTTCAATAAAGTAAAAGAAAAAAAAATAAACATAACAGTGCAAAATAATCATGCTGGATTAGACCTGTCCAGCTCAGCATTCGGCTCCCATAATGGCCAATCAGTTGCTGCAAAGGCACCAGCATGCTCAGGGACCCCAGAAGCTGGCATACGGGGGCAGTAATTATGAATTAGATTATATTTTTAACTTTAATAGAAATATATTTTCCATTATGTACTTTGTAACAGAAAATTAAGTGATTTTTCAAATAATACGGATGGCACCTGATACTCACTTCAAATGATATGTTGACCTTTTCATTGCATCATACCTGTGGAAACATTTGAACTCCCCCTACCTAAATCTTGTAGTAACATAAGCATAATTGTTATCCAAATCTGGTGATATTGGACAGTAATCTAGTAATCACAAGCAGGATCTCAGTCATGGTTTTGCAGAGACATAACAATACATGTCAGTCTTCCAGAGAATAGAGGTCTCATCCAATTCCAAAATACCCCGAAATATTCTGTGGCTGAGATACTGCAGCAGACATGTAGCCATGATGTCATGGCTATGCTTTGTGTCCTAATCTGACCCAAACGGCCCACCTTAAAATCCATCCAGCTTCAAGCTGAGGAATTGCAACAGGATCCTGCAGAGGTCCTTCCTTCTGCTCCTTCAACCACAGCTTGCTTATGGGAAAGAGCTAAATACATCATCCCGCAGTGCCCTGCTCACCAACGCCACAGCATTCCATCCATCACTATGGCTAACTAGGTTTTAAGTTGGGTTTTGAGGGCATTTATAATTGTGGTAGTAGTACCACAATTGTAAATGTGACTAGGTTACAAGGACACCAGTCAATATTTCAAGACTATGTAAGAGGTATTTCATCCTTGAAGAAGAACTCCTCAACAGATTGAAACAGACACAATGATAAAAAGAAGATTCAAATGAAGGAAGGAACTGATGTGTGAAATATAAGGAAGGTCAGATAAATAAAATAAACGCATTTAAAATAAGGCACAAAGACACCGATTTGCAATATACCTTCTATTATACTGAATAAAGGTCAAATGAAGATACTTTTGTTGCTTTCAGTGAGGCGGCTGGTGGTTGCTATTATTAATGTTTACACAATGTAAGAGAAGCTGAAAAAAAAACACTAAAAGGCTTTTAAAAAGGAGAAAAAGTAAGCTGAAAAGATGCAAAAAAACAAAACAAAACACAAAAGAGATAAGACGTCTGATAAAGATGTAATTAAACCTTCAGCTCTGAAGGAAATGTGAACAGAGAATGCTAACAAAATGTTAGAGAATGCTAACAAAATTGTTATACCTCTCCAGGAAGGGTGCAAATTATGCTACCTGAAAAGCAATAAATATGGGTTTTCCTAGTAATTCACTTATCATTGTATCAGTGTTGCATTTAAAGCCATCCCAAAATATACTATGGTAGGAGCCATTGGGCTTCAACTCTGGATCGGATATTGGCTCCCAGGGGCCACTGCTGTAAAAGGAAAGATAATTCTATTTACAGTAAATGTACCCCAGTTACTCAACTGACAAAACAGGTGACACCACAGGAACAATCTGCTAGCTAACAAAAACCATCCCAAATCCAGGCAATTTGTTGCTAAGAGCTACTGGGTCTTAAGATTTTCCACTTTGTATCACCAGCCTAACCAGCCTTCACCCAAAAGCAGCCTTCTTAAAAAGTCAGCATGCTGAAAATCCAGACTTTAACCTTTTGCTGCCATATGGTTAAGTGCTTCATTTTCAATTAATGTACTCATCCACCCACAGGCCAGATTCTCTGAATTACAGGAACGTTACTATAAATATTGGACGCTATGGACTGAATCATATCTGGTTAGCCCCAACCAGAAAGGACTCACTGAACCCTTTGTTGAATGATGAATCAGTACCTAAGTATATCTCATTGATTCCATGGATCTTACTCTACTTGGGGATAACAATAGAATTCACACCACAAAGTCAAAAATGTGGTGTACAAATTTCCATTCTGTGAAGAAACAGCAGTCTCACAACCTGATATAAAGAAAGGTGGAACAGAAATCAGGCAGCTAGGATTAGGATAAATTACACAAAAATGACACACAGTTTTCTCAAAAAGCACAAATAAAAGTTCTCTATCCATAGAAGAGAGTAATAGGCATGTAAACCACCTTGGCCATGTCTCCATTCCAATGGTCATCCAGATTCAGACAGGATTGTTTGTTGACAGAATTAGGATTGGTTAATCAATTCCTTGTGTAGACTATCCTAACAGGCCCCACACTCCTTGGGAGCCCTGGACTACTGCAGAACCTGAATCCATATCCTGAGTTAAAGGTAGTAAGACCTAGCACTTTAGATTGATGCACTGGGGAAGTTTCCTGCAGTAAGAAAAAGGAAGGCTGAACTTACAAAGTTTTACATACTTTCAGCTTATCAAGTAGGCATTTTCATTAAAGGTTAACTGACAGTGATGTCTGGAATTTGGAACAATAAGGACATTAATTCTGTTGAACTCAACAGAGCTTTTAAGTCAGTTTTAATAAAAGAGGGATTGCATATATGTCCAGAGTATATGCTCTTGCTGCATTACATTTATTAGTTTTACGGTTTAATTTTTCTAAACTATGATGACAAATGTTCACCACCATTGCTAAATCAATAGTGCTCTATATACTTCAAAATAATTTTAAATGTACATAAAAGAAAAGGAAAATTGCAGACGCAATATATATTGCAGAAGATATTTTATAGAATGCTAAATTCGGTACGAATAATTTTGAAAGGAACAAATATACTTGCCAACAGTAGCACAGGCTAACAGCCACATCCAAACACACATTTAAAAAATACAACAAGAAATGTTTTCAACAAGCTGTGCATTTAGCACATATTTTTGGAGTGAGATGGCACATAATTTTCCTACATAAACCTTTTTTTTAAATTGGGCACATTTTAGTATTGATATTCTCTGGTCAAAGATTGGACTTCTAGAATCACTTGTTTTAGTGCTTTCTCTCCCATATACCACTTGTTCACAAGTCAAAAAGGTCCTCTCGTAACTAAACTGCTACACTTAAAAGAGCTGTTCTAATAAGAAGTCCATATTTGAAGTGGAACATTAAGGAGCTCTTTTAAGGTTCAAGTAAAGATAGAAAAAATGGCTTTGCTGAAAATTAAACTTTTTAGTAAAATAATATTGATGCAAAGCAACTTTGGTGAGATCAGGGCTGGGAAAAAGGCAGGTTGTGGATGAATTATTTAATAGATGGATGGATAGATAGATAGACAGATAAATAGACAGACAGTCAGAAAGATAGATCTCCCTCTCCCCTTCTCCTCCTTTTACTTATTACTTATTTAATAATTTTTTAAGCTGCCTTAAGATTAAGGTATCCTACTGAGATAGTTTACAATAGTTAAAGTAAACAAAAATTCACAACAATTTGATCCCACATTTTTGAAAAAAAAATATTGTGCCACTGATATAAATAAGAAACAATTATAATAGTTATATAGGTGTACAACTACAATATTGAATTTTGCGCAATCTATAATAATAACAAAATTCAAAGAATTCACAAACAATGTATTTCAAAGAGCTTACAACCACACAGTAATTAAGCAATGCATGGAAAATTAAATTTCACAAGTGTTGGACAAAGTGGGTACATGTCCCACTTTGCTGCTGTAGCTTTCAGTCAGTGCACCATCCACAGAAATGGCATTACCGGTGTCAGCAGTGCAGCACTATCGGTTCTGAGATTGCTTGTTGTTATGTTCCTGGCAATCTATATATGTTCCTACAGTCAGTGTAGGATTTCCCCCACAGTGCTAGGCCTCGAACTACTAGGAAAATATATCTTTTAAAAAGCTCAGTATGAATTGTTTAGCTTTGAAATATTATAGTGTGCCAAGTGTGCCAAAGAGAGCCAGTATTTCTTTGACTTAGTGGCACACTCTTGAAAAAAGTTGTAAGTTGTTCCAGTCAACTCAGAACCCTGGTTCACCTTTTTGAGCAGCATTTATAACTTTTTTCTTTCCCTTAAATATGGTTGCATCACAAACATATGATGCTTCCTAACAACAATTCCACCGATCTTTAATGTGATGTTTGCAATGGCATCCATTGTCTCAGTGAACATCTTCCGTTAAATGGCACAAATTGTTCTTCTGTTCAATGTGAACCACTGTAGGAGGGTCTTCCAACTGTGGTCAAATTTACTACAAAGGTAATTAGCAAGCATTGCTCAACATGAGCTCCTCAGATAGTTACAATGGAAAGAAGGATACTTCTGTCAGAAGTTCCTAGCTGAGATTTTATGTATTCAGCTCTGTAAAAAGAATTACACTGTTCATTTGTTGATTCTATTCATGTTTACTATAGTCATGTAACATTTTATAATATCTCGTGTAACAGATCCTTTTACCAAGGCTGGCTTCACAGTTTCAGCCCTAGGAATCCTGCCGCTTGCCCTGCCCTTTTCCCCCTGTTAACACTTCTTTAGCTCTAAGGACGATCCCTTAAATGTGGACCTGTGGCTGTGTTGTCATGTGGCTTCTTTATTGGTATGTATGGCCTGACTCTGGTACAGGTCTGATAGAGACAGTCAGAAGCAGTTTTTAAAAAACAAATATAGGTTTATTAAACACAGCAGAACAATGTATTAATCTCTAATATTCTATTCTTTTAGGCTCTCTAAAACCATAGTTGGTTCTCTCTTCTGACTATCCTCTTCTTACTCAATCCAGATCTCTGTCAAATCCATCCATCTTTCAAATCCAAAACCCTGCCTCTGCCAAAGAAAACCCTGTCTCACCCTCGCAGAGGCCTGCTTCTGCTTTTGTTACATCATGTTCACTTGCAGTCCTTCCCCCACCATCCACAGCTTCCCTGAGCCATAATTGCCTGCGTTCAAACTAGATCTGCCCCATTTCATGTACACTGCTAAATGGGGATTTTAGGGGACTTTGCTCTCTGTCATTTCACCCACTCCAACCAACAGGCAAAATGAGTCCATTTGGCTTCTATTAACTTTGTTAATTCAGCATCTAAGATTATCTTAAATATTAACAATACTGCTTAAGCAGTCCCTTCTTGAACATTAGCAATACTGCTTAAGCAGTCCCTACTCTTCACTGGCAAAACATGTGTGGGCTTTGAAATGGATGTAACTAGTTCTGATTGTAGGGGCAGGGGTGTTTTCCAAGTGGAAAATCAAACTTCATTGCCCTTTCCACCACCCCAGCAAACCTAAGGGCAAATCTAATTCAGACATAGTACCATCAGATTATATGATGAGCCCTGTTTAAAAGGCTGCAAGACAGAAATGTTTGGATAGTATGTCTTGAAGATCCCAATTTCCCCATACCTCCCATTGCCTAATTTTGTAAGATTTTGCATGATATAGAGATTTAAATATATTGAAACTTGCAAACAATTGTGTGCCATTCAGTTTGGCTTAACAAGTGTATTGGCACAATACAAAAATCTAAATGTAACAGGTCAAATAATTGGTTGGAGAAAGGGGTACGTGGGTATGATCTAGTAATTTTTTTTTATAATAACTCCAAATGAAGATTTTATGGGACTTTTCTCTCAAATTTTCCACCTGTATGCTCAGTTGAACACTGCTGTTCCTCTGGGAACTTGACGACTTAGCAGAGATTTAAGAAAGCTTTGTGAGCCAATCTATTTTTTCTTTTCTTCTCCTTCTTCTTCTTCTTCTTCTTCTTCTTCTTCTTCTTTTAGACTACTTGAATTAAGTATTCCTTGTCTCCCTCACTTTAGTCCCCACTTTTGATGTTGTCCTGAATATGTAAAATGAATTATAAGTTTCTGAAGTGGAATTAATTTTTTCACCCTGAAATTAAAGCACAGCCAGTCATATGCATTCATATGCCTGATATGATTCAATTAAGCCTCTGAAGTTGAAAGGTTAAACTGCTTCTTCTTTGTATAATTAAGAAATTTATTCAATCAAATGCATTCATTTTAATTAGATAATCTATCTTAATAGCATATCTTAACACCACTGTAATAGAAGAAAATGCAGTTACAAATGATCTTTCCTCAGTTCCAGTGTGCTCCATTTTTAATAAGAAAGAAATTAGATTAAAAGCAGACAACTTCTAAAAGACGATATTATGATGAATTTGCTTGTCCTAATTACTGTGAACAGGCATGATCAACAATGGGTGTACTAGGTGTTAAGCAACGAGCGTTATTGTCCACTGATGGCTAGCAGTCTCTTTCTTTGTGTTTTGGAAGTTGATGCTCCACAGGAAGTTGACCTGGGATGAGAATCATGTGACCCTCCAGATGTTCCTGTAGCCTCTGCCAGTACAATCGATGGTGAGGAATGCTGGCTAGCTGCCACATCTGGACAACTACAGGATTATCAACCCTGCATTAGAATAACAATCTAGGCAATTACAATTTTTATCTTTATTTTTGCAAAGAAATTGAGAGAAAGAGGGAGACAGGGAGATGAAAGTTATTAGCTGGAATTGATCAAAACTAAAAGGTCACAGTTGCACTCTTTGGGACAAGATACAAGATAGCTGGTTGTACTAGCAATATACCAAAATCTGTTTTTCCAAAGGAAAACTCATTCTTATAGCACTTAATGCATTTCTTTGGTGATATTTTTGAAGCTTTCTGTCATTATGAAGTGGCCAAGGGTAATGTTTTTGTCTTTTTAATCTCTTTTCCAATTTAACAAATATTCCAGTTTTCAGCTTCATTCACAGGCTATTGTGTCTTTCTCTCCCAAGCCAGACATTTCTCTAGCTTGCATTATCATTATAAAGAAGCCAAGGATGCTGCTGTCTTTTTCTTTCCATTACACATCTCTTTATCAGTTTGGAGTTTCCTCACCTACCCAAACTTCTTGAACTGAAAAAAAAATCATAGAATAGTTACTTCGATAGATAGAGGAAGCTGGGAGAAAAAGACCTTCCAGAGAAATAACTGTACAGCTAAACACAAGACTGTCTCACACACACACACAGTAGTAAAAGCTGGTGGTTCGCCATTGTGTAAGGCAATGAAAATGATTTGGGCTTTATTCCAAGGTGCTGAAACCTATGCTCAAAACAGATTAAGTAATTTGGGTAATTGGTTTAAAGTTCACATTAAAACCCAGAGCAGTTTTACTACTTCACCGAAATGGAAGCTAATTTAGTTACTTCATAAGTATGATAGCTGTAAGAACCAGCATCTCACCTATAAGAACACCATTAAAAAGTTTTTTCTCTTTTGATTACATTTTTTTAAAAAAGTAAGTATTTTCCATCAAACATAAGAAAATGATTACAATAATTACATAAGTATCACTTGAAGAATGCCTGCAGTGTAATTCTCTGTGTGTTTACACAGAAGCAAGATCTACTACGTTCAATAGGTCCTACTTACTATAATATGTATTTAGCATTTGATCCTGTAGTGCTGCACTTATATTCTCATTATTTATAGACAGAGGAAGTACTTAAACATCATCTGTTTCGGTATGCTCTTTCTGTCAAAGAAAGTAAACAAGGCAGTGCTTTCTCTGGAATGTATGCCACATAAAACTTGGGAAACTAGTAGTCTAACACAGAATCATAGAATCATAGAGTTCATAGACCACAGGGGCCATCCAGTGAAACCCCAAAGCACCCCCAACCGATGGCCATCAAGCCTCTGTTTAAAAACCTCCAAAGAAGGAGATTCTATCACACTCAGGGGCAGCGTATCCCCCCAAAGGATCCCACCACTTCCACCTCATTAACAAGGTCATCCTTGTTTGTCAGGATCAGATTTAAAATAATGGATCCCCTTGCCACCTCTTCCACCTTCTGGACCGTGAAATTGTCTGCAAGGCAAGTGAGGAGCTTGTTGAACCTAGTGGTCTTGGCAGAGTTTGACTGCCAACACATATCAGAACAGTTGAAGTCTCCCATTACTACTGTATCTCTCCTTTTTGAATGTGTGGTCATCTGGTCCAGGAAGGCATCATCCAAATCATCCAACTGGCTTGGAGGTCTGTAGTAAACCCCCACAATGACATCCCTATTGTTTCTCATTCCCTTAATTCTTACCCAGATGCTCTCCACCTGGCTTCCTGGATTTAAGTCATGGATCTCTTCACAGGTGAAAACATTATTGACGTATAAAGCTACTCCTCTTTTCTTGTTTGGTCTATTTCTGTGAAATAGGTTATACCCCACTATTCCTACATTCCAATCATGAGACTCATCCCACCAGGTTTCAGTGATGCCTATTAAATCATATTTATTTTGTTGTACTAAGAGTTTGAGTTCATCTTGTTTATTTCCCATGCTCTGTGTATTAGTGTAGAGACACTTAAGACCATGTGCACTTCATGCAAGTCCTCTACTAAAGTTGTTTTTCCTCCCACTGTTGGTCTCTTGGCCTGGTCTATCTATATCATTAGGGCTTTTGAAACAGTACTTTATTTTTGATGGATTTGTCACAGACAGCATTACTTGTTCTTGGTTCCTGGCAGTGTAGTCTTTTGAGTACCACTAAAAGATTATTCTACTGTGCAGTGTAAGTATTTAGCATCTTGTTTCTTACTCTGAGTTGTTCTACAGTGGATCTTTTCTATGAGAATTCTCCATGAAAACCAGCAGGAGATTCAGACGAAGGTTTGAAAGGTAGGGTTTCTGTAATAACAATCCTTGTTTAAGAAAAAAGGAACAATATGTTTGGAGATCACCATAGAGTCAAGATCTTATAGTGTATCAATGGGGCACTATAAAAAATTGATTCCTTTGAGCAATAGACAATCAGGCCATATCAAAAACTACTTTTAAAACTCCCATCAGAGTCAAAACAGAATCCAGTGCTGATTAATGTGCTATAATGTGTCTCAAAGAGCTTGAGGAGACCTAGGCCCTTTCCACACGTGGTAAAAAACACAGTATAGCATGACCTCGACTGAAGGTCGTCCACACCTTAGAGTGTGCATGGCCGGTTTAAAATTTGAGGTTCCACACTGCAAACTGTCCTGGCACGGCCGCAAGGGGTGGCGCCGCGTGTTTTTTAAAAACCACATTTCATGTGGTCTTTATTAAACACGAGTGCTCTACCCCGTCGCAGCGCCCTGTGTAGATTTGCAGGCGCACACAAGTGCGTGCCTGCAGAGCTGCTGGGCAGCGGGCTTCCAGCTGGCTAGCTTCTCCTGTTGGCGGAGAGCCTCCAGAAGCCATAAGCCACCATTTTGGGTGCTGCCGGACACCGCCGGATGCCGCTGGAGTGTGGAGCAGCGAACGTACGCTGCTCCTCGTGACGACGGAGTTACCCGGATTCAGGTAAGCTCCGTTTCCACATGCGCTGCCCCGTTTCTCCACCCGCGTGTGGAAAGGGCCTTACTTTGAGAATTGCAGAGACAGAAGCTATTTGCCAGAGCTGTTTCTCATATAGGATGATGAAGAAGAAATGACATTTGAGAAAAATACTCCATGGATTTTTCAGATACATGGAACAAGTTTATCTGATTCGTCTGACCTTTGTTGTGAGAGCAACAACAGAGATTGCTGGGCATCTTTCTTCTGATGTAATCTACAAAAACTCTGGTTGCACAGATTCCTTTGTCAAGTGAGTTTATAACTGTAGTCTGCCTTACATATTTTACTCTGAAGATCTGAGTAGCAGAAGGATGATTTGGTTGGTCCACTCTTAAAACCTTGAAGACCTGTACATTTTCATCACTTGAGTCTAGAATCATCCTCACAAAAATAGAAAGATTCCTTCTATGTTCAGAAATGTTTTGATGCAGAACAAATTATTTGACTGAGGAATGGAGGAAGAGACCAAGAGTTGAATAAAGCAGACCCAATTTGAATAAACCCAATGAATGAATGGAACTTACCATAAGTTGTAGCTTAACAAGTTCTACTCATTTAATAGATCTCTTCTAGTTGGGAGTAATGGTTATACTTAGCCTTGTATCCCTTTTGCTTTGAAGACTTGTGGATCTCTAAAAGCAAATGGGAGTTGATGGTAGTTTCAGAGGAAGGGGGAATCAGTTAACACTGCCAAGCCCTCTTTCAGGAGCTTCTCAAAAATAAATCTGTTCATGCAGTGGTCCTGCTAATGTGAGGTCAAACTACATGTTTTCTAGACTTGGAAATTTTTTAAAAAAAAAGGGAATTAAAAAAGGGAACAAAGCCCATTACAGATCAATGAATATAAATGAAATATTAAACAGGTATAGTTTGATGTTTCTCTTTACTTGGCAAAGAATATATTTATCACCTGTTTTAAAATAATGTTTATCTACTATATTTCTGCTTCTTTAGAATACACTAACAAATTTAGAAGTGTTGTTGGCATGCTACAAAGAATAAACAAAAGAGTTCTGGATGAATTTATAATCAGTCTGAACTATCAGCATACTTTGCAGTGGCATTCTGCCAGTGAATGGCAGTGTGAGGATAGGAAAATGATATAACAAAAAGGACATAATTCAAATTTCATAGTGTCAGTAGTTTGCCTATTAATTCATTACAGGTATCAAGTAAGCCAACACTTGTGCACTTAAGGGATCAATTTAGCACATCCTATTTGATTAGACTTCCCATATTGTACCAACACATGGCAGACCAATTTCCTCATGCTTTCTAGTATTCCTGATGTCCATCCACTGGTCAATATAAACTGTCTTTCAAGAAAATTCAGCGGTACTCACAAACAGTGGTGGTGTGGAAAAATTATATTCTTAATAGCTTCTCACCGGATTTTACGAGTAGGAGTTTTGCCTTTTAAAGGGATAAAAACAGATTTATTATCCCTTAATGAGAAATGAGGGGAAATCCACAGCTTTCTTGATATTTTTCCTGGGTTTTTTATGCAAATTGCTTTGGGTGTGCCAGAAACATACTTAAGCCATTTCATGACATGATACTCTTAAATATGTCTTTCTAGTGATAATAGATTTCCTCTTCAATAATACCTAACCCCAATCTGTGGCAGAAATAGCCTTTCTAGAGGAATTTCATTGATCGCCTTATAACATGTACCACCAACCATAGAAATCACCCCTCAGTCCAGCTTTCTGCTTTCTAGTTGTCATAACCTATTTCCAGTCAAAAAGTACCAGGAAGTGGGACTTTTTTGGTGGTTGTATCAGGGTTGCTTTCCTTTTTATTATAGGTCCTAAAATCCATTTTATTAAACAAAGTTTGTAATGAATGATTTCTACTGTTTCATATTGTCTGTCACAATAATTGATTCTATGAAAGAAATACAGTCCTCCTTCCACATTTGGAGGTTTGACCTTCATGAATTTGATTATTCATGAGCATGCATACCCCCTTCTCTTCCTCTCACTCCCACACATTTTGCCCCTAGATGGAGAACTTATCCAAAGAAAATGGGAAGGAGGGGGTGGAGTGGGGTGGGGTGAGGGGAAGCTAACATGAGTGTACCTTCCCTCTTCCAGAGCTCCCCCTTTCCTTTTCTCATGCAAAAGAGAAGTGAATGGGGAGTGGGGGACGCCTTCTGAAAGCCTTCCTTTCCCTCCCTGGAGCTCCCCCCTTCCCATTCCTCTGCAAAACAGACGGGAGTTTAGGGTGGGGGAAGGATTACACCAGTTCTCCACACTGGGGCAAAATACACAGGAATGGGAGGGGAGCAGAGAGGGAATTATTTGCAGTTTCTCCACTTTCTGTGCCACAAACCCTTGCAAAAATGGAAGAGCCACTGTACTATATGCCACACCTAAGAAACATTTCTGGTCCTAACAATAAATACTATGAACTGCTGAACATTGACCCAATGTAAACTTTTGTGAAAAAGGTGAATTCTATGTTGGGAATTATTAAGGTCAAAAACAAAACATCCATTATCTTTATCATGCCCACACTTAGAATATTATATACAGGTCTGGTCAATGAAACCCAAAAAGCATACTGCAAAATTGAGAAAGATACAGAAAATGGCAACAAAATGATATAGAGAATAGATCTCTGGAGATTTTCTGGTTTAGGGGAAAAAAACAGATAGGCAAGTAAAAAGGACATGATAGAAGTACATAATGTTATGCACAGTGTAGGGTAAGTACATAGAAAGTTTTTCTTCCTCTCTCATAAAACTAGAACTTTGAGTCACTAGGGATATCAAAATTATTTGCAAAATGTCTCATTTTTGACAAGAGAGGATGTCTCAACACTATGTCAAGACACTGGCAACTCCCCTGAGATTTCTTAAGTCCAATGTAAAAAAGGAAATAACGAACACTTTTTTATCAAGGTTTGCACAATTTTCACAAGAGACCCCTGCATGTTCTCCCTCTGAGAAACAAAACACAGGTGCAAAGAAAGCACAGGAAAAGATTACTCACGTTTTTTTAAAAAAATATAATAATTCTAATTTTAAAAGTTGCAAGCAGGAAGACAACAGCTATGTAACATACACAATGGATTCAATTTGCATAAAAGCTGCTCACAAACGTGACGATACTCTTGAGATCAACAGAAAATATGTCACCCCTGTTGCAGGCAAGGTGAAAAAAATTCAGTTTCCAATTTTCTTATGCAAGACAAAAAAGATGAAGATTTAAATCCCTAAAGGTCATCCAGTGAATTAAGCTAGAAGAAGCAGGCTGCACACAAGTTTCTTTTCACAGCTAAGGATGCAACGGTTCACTAAATCAACTCTCAGAAGAGGCAATGAATAAGTTTAGTAATTTTCTTCCTGCTGCAAAAAATACTACACAGAGTTCAGTAGTATGTGGAGGGATTTTTAGGGGGCAGAAAACAACATTTTCTGCACAGGAAACAGGATTTTTTGCACAGAAAATAATATTGCTGCAGAGAAATATTGCTTCTTGTGCACAAAATGCTATTTTTTTTGTACAAAAATGTGTGAATTTTGCACAGCATGAGTCTCACCAGTCTGGTTGAGAAACATGTTTTTTTTAACTTTTTTTCAAATATTTTCAAGTATTATTTTCTTCTTTAGTCACACTACATGTTTAAACAATGAAATTAGCTACTACAAGATGTAGTAATATCAACCAGCCTATACTACCTTAAAGATAGATTAGGCAGCTTCCAAGTAAATAGCACCTACAAGTCATGAAGGCTATGTGCTAGCTCCATGAACAGGCAGCAGGCGTCTGAATGCATCCTGGTAAAGAGCATTTGGGGATTAGTGTGAGAAAGTAACTGACCACTAGAGATATGCTCACTTAAAGTATTATTCTGAGGAGAAGAAGTAACTTAAACACATTTCTTCTCACTGCAAAAATGTCTTGGAAAACTGAGCAGTGGCTGGCAAGAGAATGTGACTGTAGAGAATCACCCATCAATGGTTTACATAGCCACTGACTGACAAGCCTTGCTTGGCTATCCCTCTCTCCCACTGCCATGTGTATGGTCAGCAGGGATGTGTAGGGTTGAAGCAAGAAAGGAGGATCACCATCAGTAGCTATCATAACTGTTGATGGACAAACCTCCTTCAGCTGTCCCTCACACTTCTGCCAGAAAGACTATGTAATGGTGTAATGGTGAGTGGAGAGTGCATAAACAGGCAAGTGAGAACAACTGTCTGTCAATGGCTATCATAGCTAGTGACAGAAGAGCCTTTGTTGGCTACTCTCTTCCACCCACATGGCTATGTAGTGGGCATACAGGTGGAAGAAGTGGTGGCAACTGAGTGAAGGGGACTGCCCACCCCAGCCAATGCATGCTGATGCAGAGACTCAGTACTCGGCTTGGGTGTGTAGAAATATAGTCTTCAAGTCTATTCAATGATGTAGGGGGGACTAGAAAAGGGATGAAGGAGAATTCTCTTTTATCAGGGTTTCTGGACAATCAAAAACTTCTCTATCATTTTTTTCCCTTCAGTCTTTTAACATTCTTTTGATCTCTACTGCTCACACAGCTTGCTTTTGATTAGGCACCATGGAAAACTGGACTGACTTTTGGACTGGACTGATTTCAGGAGGGACCAAATTTTATATGTTTTGTATGAAAAGGAATATAACTCATAGGAATTCAGAGCACCAGCTTCCCATTATAGGATTCAAGAAGTGAGGACGCTGGTCCATGGGGAGATGTCCTAAAGATGTCTTAAGTAGATGTTGATCACTTCCGTGGTATGTACATTCAACCTTTACCAGCAACTTTATCAATACATGAATTCTCACATCTTGGTTTTTATTGTTTAATCAACTCTGAGAGGAGAAAGAAAGAAAGAAAGAAAGAATATTGATATGAGAGAACAGTAGCTTTCCACAGTTTTTTCCACATTTTTTCTTCCCCCTGCAACTTTTGAATTTGTTTATACTAAATGCATGTATGTTTATGTGAACAAGATATTACCGTTATATATTTTAAAAAATAAAATTATAAACTTTCTTGTACTGTGGAGAATCAAGAATGTGCTACCAAAAACGAACATTACATACCAACAACACCAAATTGCACAGTGTCTGTTACAACAATGCTAGTTGCACTGTGAAAAGCAGTGGATTTTTTTCAGGAATGCCTGAAGCATCACACAAATTAATTGCCGGGGGGGGGGGGAAGAAAACTAAAACAGAGAACACATGTACCATGACAGTTATGACTCTACAATACTATTCCCATAAATATAAAAAGATTATTGTCTGTGCATGCATCAATAGTTTGATGATCCTTGTTCAAATGTTTTACATTGTGTATTTCATCCATATTGAAAACAGTAGCATATAGCCATGCTCCTTTTTCTTCAACAGTTAGAATAAATTAACCAGTATGTGTCCTGTACAAAACAGTCATTTTAGATGTGGGTTCAAGCAGAGCTGTTTGCCTTGAATGCTTGGTACATGGCATGCTTTAAATTTATTCCCATTCTAAAATTTCAGGAGCAGTTTCATTTATCAATTGCATTTATTATAGATATTTATATCCTGCCTGTCAACCTTATTCTAATAGTAGTCTACAATCAATCAATCAATCAATCAATCAATCAATCAATCAATCAATCAATATCTTTCCATTTACTATGCTTATTTTCAGATTTCAGTTTTGATTTGGTAAGGAGTCTCCCTTATCAGAAAGACCACAAGCCGAACTTTTCTATTTTCACCAGTGGTTTGAACCAGTGTGAGATAAGGATCTTGCCTTCATCATTAGACATCAAAGGAAAAGATGTGATGAGGCATAAACTGATAGCATTACTCACAAAGGAGGAAGTTTCTAATTCATATGATGGCTCTCTGAGGGGTTTGTAAAAGACAAGAGAATGTAGATGAGCATCACAAGGTAAAAGGGGGGAAGAGCAAAAAGATATTTGAAAAAGGAAAGAGTAGGAGAGTAGTGGAACTCTATTTAATATCTGAATGTTCCAACATCAGCAGTCTCTGCCCTGTGTCTAGTAAAGGATTTCAATAAAACTGATTAGAGATAACTCCCACACCTGTGATTCAAAAGGCTATCAGTGTCAAAACCCATCTTTCTACTGACTTCAAAAGGCTCCAGATCACTCACCAAATGACTAATTTTGTTGACAATATAAGATTCATCACAGTGATTTAAAATTAAAGTACTCCCCTTCTGCAGTGCTTTCTCAAATTACCATAAATACAATTTTGACAGGTGTCCAAAGAGCTATTTCAGTGATACCTCAAAAGACTGGACCTGCCTGGTGGAGCTTTTTTAACCTATTTTTTTTAAAAAAAACAGTACATCTCCCTGCCATATTAAAGTTTCCTCACTTTTTTAGATATGGCATGTGCCACTAAGCATGGAGACTCTCTGATAAAAACAAGTTCAAACCTCCCTTGGATAATCAGAACTAGTGACAGAATTTTTAGAAGAAAAATGGCAAATATTTGTCAACACACACACTTCAGTCAAAACCAAATCAGCAACTGAAGTGTGGCTACTATTACATGCTGTGCAGGTGCGTCGACATATTACAGCAAGTTTCAGGACTGTGATCTAAAGCTTACTAAATATTGTAGTAAGACTGCAAGCTTTTACTGGTAAATCAAATACAACTGTAGTAAAATAATTAAGATAGTTTAAAATAGTTGATTAACATATACAGTTGGCTCTCCACATTCACTAGTAGGAGCACAGGACCCTCGCAAAAGTGGAAAATTCAGAAATATCAAAATGTGTGTTTGTCTGTGGGAAGTGGACCAAGGCATGGTGGAGAGAATGGGAACCCAGGGTCCAAACTAGGTCAGAGAAAGGAGAGGGAATGCGGGTGGTTTGGCATCGTGGCCCTATACTTCCTCTCACTTGTCCTTCTCTTTCCTTGGGTTGGGGGGCATTGGGTGAGGGTTTGTAGTGCTATGAAGTCAGGCTGAAAGCTGTCCTTACCTGGCTAGGCAGCAGTTGGTGGTGGAGGAGGAGGACCAGAGGTGTGTTTTTTTTTTTAAGTGCTGTGCAGCCTTATCAGAGATGTCAGTAAGGAAGGTTCCCCTGGAAGGAAGCACTGGGAGGGCAGCAGAGTTTGAAGAAACCAACAAATAATCAAATCCACAAATGTGGCGGGCTGACTGTGTCTGTTTTTAGAGGCTATTTGGATTTTGATGTGTTACAGTAATAGCACAGGTTTATTGAAAATAAATATATTCCTCTTCATCTTTAAAAAAGACCTTACAGTTATATAGACATTACAGCTATACCTGGGCATTACTTCTTTAATGGAAAATGTGGTACCAGAGGCAGAAATAACATGGAAAGAATAGGGATATGTTCTGTAGCTCTGGCTACAATGAGCAATCCTCCTTGCTCAGCTGCCTCCACACGTCCTGCCTGTGCAGCCACGGCATGGCTAGGGAGCAGTGAGGGAGTCAGGAGGTCACAGATAGTACCTGTCTAAGCTTATCCATCACTGCCCATGACACTATCAACAGGCTCACTGGCCTCATCCCCTCCCTCCACCTACTCCACAACCACATCAGTAGGAGGGGGTGAGGGAATAGCTGAGTGAGGCATGGTTGTGCTCATGGGAGAAGGTGGGTCAGGTAACCAAGTGAACTTCACCCATCAGCAGCCATAATAGCCGTTGATGGGTAAATGCCCTTGCTCACCTATCCTCATCACCTCTCACTAGCTGCTATATGGCTGTGCCAGCAGGGGAGGAGGAGGATAGCCACTGACTTTCCTCCCACTTCCTTCTCCTACATTAAAACATTACATTAAAACACTAATGAAAGTATACAAATAAAAGCTCACAGAAGTATCTGAATAGATTAGTTAACCAAATTCATGGCAGAGCATCATCTGACAACCAAGGGTTGCTTCCTCAATGTCAGCTTGAGCAAGCCAAAACTTGGGGAATGTATCATGTGATACCAATAATGGGGGGGGGGTCCCCTGTCACCTTTGTCTCTCTGATAATTTCGTCTCTGACATGTTCTTTATTTTCCCAGCCAATGTTAGTTGCAGGAGCTTAATGATAGTCCCCTCTCACAGACCATTTGATGCCTAGCTTCACATGCAGTCAGACATGCCACCCAATGAGTTTTTAAGTAACACATACATTTTTTTTTTGCCAGTTCCTATTGTTCTTAAGGAGTTTTCTCTCTTGTGATGACAAAAACTGCTATTGTAGTGAAACACTAAATAACTTTAGTCAGAGGATCTTCTTTGATTACAGAACTGATTTAATTTTCTTTGATACAAATAGCAAAAAACCAATGTTTTAAGAGAAAAAAATGCCTTCAAGTCAGAATTGTGGCTTACCACTTTAAAAGCCTCCCTTCTTTTTATAGTTTTTAATTAGCTCTAATGTATGTATAAGAAAAAAAATGAGTAGCTTTTTTTTTTAATGTCACAGCCAAGTATTTTATACTCTTTGGGGACAGGTTTTGAGTAATAGATTGCTGTGAATTCAAACAGCTACTTCTTTTCCCTCCCCTTTTCTGGTTCACAGACATTTGGAACAGCTGCATCTCAAGAGAGTTTTGGGAAGTAGTAATTGACTGTCTTTGAATTCATTTCTACACCATTCAAAATTTGTGGTGTTCAAACTCATGTGAAATAATTTATGCAGCTTCTTAACATGACTGAAATTGCTTGTAATTATTACGATCAATTCTCGCAACTTTCAAGGCAGTATTGATTAAAATCTAGTCGCAAAGCCAAAAATAATCACACACTGTACTTTATCCTTGGCTGATGATAACATTGCACAGGGCTCCCAGTCATAAGTGTGCCATACTTCATAGTTGTCAGACAAGACAATCTCATTCAAAGACCTTGAAGGTGGGCCCCGATCTTGTAGAGTGAAGCACCTGTAAAAAGCACCATAACACCACAGGGGGTCACAGCTTCCCTGCCATATAGCTCAGATGTGATATTGCTGAGAAAAAACACAAGTATATAAAGATAGTAAGCAGGAAAAAGTTGTGATTTTCTTGTATGCTGCATAATCCACAAATATGAGATTTTTGATACTGCTTTGAAGGCACTATTTAAGCAATTTAATTTTCAGCATCTTTCTCAATACGCATTCTAAAGGTATTTAGAAGAAGCAGTGTGAAATAATGAAAGAGGCTGATTATAGAGGGAAGAAGGAAGAAACATGAGTTTTAATCCAAGATATGGAATATTTGATGTTTTAATGCAAAACATGCAATTAATATTTTGCATCTCATGCCATGGGCTTATCCAATCTTGTTTGTGAATCAACAGTACACAATATAAGATAGCTGATTAAATTTGGAACATGCAATCAGTTTCCTTCCTGTAAAATATAATACCGTAAAAAAACTGCACTCTTACAACAGCAAGGTAAAAGACTGGTTTTTAAAATATATTTTAATTGAGTTTTCATATAAATTATGCAACTGCTGATGAGGCAGTATACAAAGAAGAACTTCAGTATATACTTGCAGGCATATTCCCAGCATTATCGTTAGAGTATCCCTCAACTCAAAAACTCAGTTTTTCCACATACTGCTCTGAGCAGAGGTGTGTACTTCAGGACACAAAAAAGCAATCTGGTAATCAACGTTACAGAATGAAAAGCTCCATCCTATTTCTACTGACTTTTTTCCACCACACCAATCAGTCACCATCACCAATCACACCAATGAATGCTCAGTTGACTAGATCTGCTAGTATGCCAACACAATTTCATACTCTCTAATAGTTTCAGTTTGGCAGATAAGTTCTGATTAATCCTCTGCCCTCACACTTTTCAGCTATTTTTCAGTGTCCCAATTTCCTTCTCCTACTCGCATTTTCCCCCTTTGTCCCCAGCTTTCTTCAGTCGCTTCAAACTGCATTCAAGTGCAAAAGTTTGCACTCAACTCTACCAGAGGGGACAGGAGGGGAGAGGAGGAAAATAGACTCTTGTCCTTCCTAGGCAAAAGCAAACTGCTGAAGTCTCTCCTAGCTTAGGTGTTCTATCTCATTTGCCATCTTGACCACATTCTGATGTTGCTAGGACACTTGTGCCCCATTTTTCACCTGTGAAATATTGGAAGGCATGCTACTTACCATTAGTATAGTTAGAACTATTTATGCATATTATTTTGCTTATGCTAATGAAGATTCCCCATCTTTGGAATACAATAGTCAAAACAGTCCCTACCTCAGCAGCAAGAGTTATTGGCAACCTTCTAGTTTAAGTTGAAAACTGCCCAAAATTAACTCCTGAATTAATATACAAGCAGCATGCCAAAGTGCATACTTATTTTACTTAAAATATTTTAGATGTGCATAAGTAGATATACTCATTAAAATATTATGCAAATACAGTCTGACAGATGTGAATATTGGAATTCCTCATTGTGTTATGATTTAATCCATGCACATATTCTTGTGCCTGTGCATATTGGTAACTGGAAGCCACACAAAAGAAAAAGTGACATGAAAACTCCATCTAGCTGCCCATTTTCACCCATCTAAACAAAGTCTAAAAAAATCAAAACTTTATCTTTGTTGTTCTGTAAACAAGATCAGGTAATTTTGGAGTGTCAGCATTTGATAGGTTGTTGCAAATGAGGAAAATTTCAGAAGCTGTAGTCTGTATAAATTTATATCTATCCTTCATAACCTGAGCTGAAAGCAAGCATAAGGAGACAAGTAGTTAACCTACAGAGCAAATCTAAACAATAAAAGGCATGAAGTTTACAAGAGAAGCACATATACTTAATGTGAGAAAGGCATTAAAGAGAAGTATCAACTGCTGTTTTTTTTCTCCACAATCTGAAATCCCTGCCAGAGAAATACCATTTCAATGGAAGCTATCTGAACACTTTAAGATTTTAGGCATATATTTTAGGACTTTTAAGAATATATTTTCAGGCATATGGTATATATGGTAGGTCCAAAGTCTTATAATACCGTCACATTAGTTATATGGATTTTGTCAAAAATGAGAATAAGGTCAGGCTGGAACACAACTGTACTGGCACCTAGCTTTTCTGTTTATGTCTGCGTTGACTTCAGCAGTGATGTAATTCACTTGTACTATTCTGTAATTATACAAAATCAGTTTCCTAAGAACACTTCCAAGTTCCTATGCATTAAATGGGGGGCAGAAGGAGAATGCTTTCTTAAAAGGACAATTTTATCCAGCTCTACCAAATTTCTGCCCAGTAGAATAGAATTAATTGCACTCTTCTGCCAAACTGTCTGCATAATTTATTTTAGGTATCCCAGTGGAAAAGCAGTAAATTAACAGGGCATAGTCTAACAGTAGCTAACCACAATAGTTGGTCAGATACAAATCCTACAGCAGTCAGAACATATCTCAGTAGTTCCAGCAGTAAAACTAAAAGCACAAGTACATTATCAAAGTGCAACGATTTCCTGTACAGCCTCGAAGTAATTCTAAGATGATTTCTAAAACATTACTCCCTGCTCTAGCTTTCCAGGTTAATGGAGTCAATGTGAAGATACAAACTTTGCCTTATTTGTAATAATTCAATGCACTGCATGGCATATATGTAGAGTGCACATGGTGGCAAATCTTTGTTGGAGCTATCTCACGTCTGTTCCACATTCAATATCGTGAAGGAATGGAAATCTCTCTCTTCCTTTTACTGTAGTTCAGTGGTTCCCAAACTCTGGGCCTCCAAGTGTTTTGAATTTCAGTTCCCAGAAGTCCCAGCCAGCTCGGCCAATAGTCAGGAATTTTGGAAGTGATGTCCTAAACACCTGGAGGACCAAAGTTTGGGGACCACTGCTGTAATTCTTTTTCTTCTTGCTAGATCTCAATTGGGTTTTTTTTCATTCCCTGAATCAATTGGTAATCAATTTGAGATGGGTACACTTTCAGTCTTTCTCATTGATTTTTTTTGGTAGATTCAGACCAAATGTGATCTATGTCTACCTCTTTGGTCTAACAACCCAATAGAAGCAAAGTGAATGTGCTTTTTAAACTGACAGTGTCTCAGTGGCAGAGCTTAGAGTGTGTGGGGGGTGGGAGAGGCGGGGCTACAGTGTGGGGACATGGCCACAGAGTGTGGGGGCATGGCTGCGGTGCATGGGGGCATGGCCTTCGCACGCGGGGTATGGCTATGGGGTGTGGTTACAAGGTGGGATGCTCCAAAAACAAGCAAACTGCCCCGAATGGTCCACCCCAGTCCCTACATGACTGCAGTGTTTCACGTTTTAGTGTTTGTTTCATTGAACAGGATAGGAACTGGTGTTCATGATCCTGCTGTAGCAGCATATTTATGAAGGGGGAGGGGGAGAACTGCACATCAGAAACAACCCACCCCAGTTAATCAGAAAAGCTGATGCTAGCAATTCTACTGTTCCTATTCAATTCCATTAAAATGTGATACTTTACAGTTTCAAAGTGTGAGGATGTTTGAGGTGCATTCATGATTTTAACACCATATGCCTATGAGGCATCTCAAATCTAGGCATAGGTAACAATATGGATGTATGATTGCTCAAAAATGCTGGCCTTCAGAACTATATCTAAATGTGAATAGCATAAAATATATACAACATGAGCATGGAAATCACTGCTAGGAAACACTTTACTTTCAATTATCTTCCATTTTTGCAACACCTGCATTTTTTTCAGACTAACCTAACCAAGTAAGCTAAATTCTAAATTCTTTGTAACTTTATAAAGGACCATGGTGCCATCTTATAATATAGCAAGTGGTGTTAACCTTGCCTTGGAATAATTTAATACATAGAAATCAATTTTTGACATATCATTTGTCTTCCTTCTGGTCACATGAGGAAACAAATGCTAAGTAGCAACTCAACAAAAGAGATTACCAGGGGTTCTAACAGACTGTATATTTTTCTCCCACTTGGATAAAATGCTTGTAGGTATGTGACTAATGGCTGTTCCAGAGAAGTCTAACTTGATAAGCTGATTTTTTTCTAAATGTCCAAGGAATGTTGCTTGAGTATAAGGTCAACAATCACAGCCTATGTAAAATATCTACCATCTATGAAGCAGGCACTGTGAAATCCACTATTTTAGTTATCAACACATCCCCCATATTTCTATAGTTCTTCTTAGCTACACTCCTACATGAATTCATGGACAGAGCAATGAAGTTTTAGTGTTAAAGGGCAATTCTGATTACTTTCTGTTTGCTTGACTGTTCATCAATGATCTTCAAGAAGAAAGAGAATAATAATTTGATTTTATCAAGCAACCACAGGAGAATCTCCTAGTTACCTTTGGCACACACACACACATTTTGTGAATCCTGATGTAGTCCTCTTTGTTGTTTTTAAATGACCTTCCTGTATGTCAATTAGGCAAGGATATTCCTGACAGCAAGCTGCAGCTACTTAGAAAATGTAAAGGAATAATAGGTAGGGCATACTCTTCATATGTCTTTGTTGCAATTGGTTTGAGCAAGCTGACTACAATTGACCCACATAGGCTAACCTTTCCTGCTGAAGGAGAGGAAGCATATCATCCATGCAAGCCAGAATACATATTTGATTTCAGTATGCAGCTTTCTAACTGAAAATAATTTTTCAAAAATGGAAACCAGCCTCCTTGAATCACCATCATCTCTGCATGACTGAACTGACTTATAGAGATTTCTGAATAAAGAACAATCCATACAATTATTCACCTGAATTTAGATAATGCTCACTGTCTGGACAGAAGACAGTTAAGTATTGAAAGATTATTTCTCTTAACACTACTTTGCATTCTTTATGAGGAACAAGTTGCACTCCTCTCATCCAACACAAATACAAAAGTTCTTAATCTTCTGCCCAGTGGTGGAATCTCTCTTTGTCCAGGACAAACAAATAATGTCCTGGATGTATACATCCTTTGCATAATCCTTCTGAAAACTATCTGTTTGCTCATGCTGAACACCACACACTAATTTCTTCATTACTAACACTCATTCCACAATGTCTTCAAATTCTTCAAATACCCCTGCAAATTTTTGCCTACCATTTTCCAGTGATCTAAAACGACTGGATTATTTTCAGTGTCAACTGATCCTCCTTTAAGAAGACTGTCATGTTCATGGGCAATGAGGTAATAGTTAAAAACAGATATGAAGATTTATGCACAACAAAATTTCCACAATCAAACTGCACCACAACTTTGCTTTTAACAGTATAAGCATGTTACATGAGTCAAGTGCAAGCCTCCAAGTTTGGATAGTCAAGTCTGAAAAACCAGGGTGCCATGTTGGAAGGATGTTTGGCACAGGTGCAGTTTATCTTATATTAACCTAACAACTAAAAGCAACAATAGCTATACATATTGTGTGAGCTTTCAAATGAAAACTGGGCTTTTGCCTTGCTTGCATCCCAAGATAAATGGGAAGAAAAAGCACAGCTCAAAACACACATTTCCACAATTCTGGGGCAGTGTGTTTCCAAGAAATAAAGTACATGATAATGTGCAATTTATTCTAAAATTGTTGTTGTGTGCTTTCAAGTCATTACGGTGACCTTAAGGTGAATGTATCATGAGATTTTCTTGGCAAAAATTGTTCAGAGGGGGTTTGCCAGTGCCTGCCTCTCAGGTTGAGAGAGTGTGACTTGCCCAAGATCACCCAGTGGGTTACCAAGTCTGAGCAAGGAGTTGATCCCTGGTCTCCAAAGTCATAATCCAACATTCAAACCACTACACCACATTAGCTCTCTACTTATTTTAAAACGCAGCTGGCAAAAAATGCAAAAATGGTGGGGGGAACAGAAATGCATTTTAATGAATGGGGAAAAGTTGGATAAATTATGCAAACTCTAGAAACTGAGATGTATTTAAATAAATGCATTTTATTACTTTAATAAATAATAGGCACATCCAGATATATTAAATGCCTTTGACAACAGACTGACATCTTAATATGCTGTAGATTTGATGAGATATTACTTTTCTTTTGGAGGGAATTCAATTTGACAGCTGTTGTTAAAATGAATGGAAATAATCAGTACTGATCACTGCGTAAGGTCTGAGATGGCTCAAAATGTCTCTAATATCTCCCCCTGTACATGTGCATGTAGTACTAAAACTTTTCAAAGTGTCTTACATGTGTCCAATCCACTAAACTTCTAGATTTGTCTTTGAACAATGTAGAATATATAAGCATTGCACAGTTCATTTTTATTCACGTTATCGTTAAAACTTTGGAAACTATCTTACAAATGTCCAATCCACTAAGCTTTTTGATTTGTCTTTTAACCCCATGGAATATATAAGCATGATAGAGTTCATATACACTAGAATAAAATCAAATACCATATATACGAGATCAATACTATTTTATTTTGTTCAAAATTTCAGAATTTAGAAGAAATTTAACTTTAAATGTTACAGTTCTATGTTAAAAATTTCTATAGTTTAAGCTTATATGTACTAATTATGTATTTTCTTTTTGCTAAAAAGAGAAACAAATGGGTCCTGGGGCAAATCAAGTCTGAAATCTCCCTAGCAGCCAAGATGGCTAAACTGAAACTGTCATACTTTGGACATATAACGAGAAACCATGACTCACTAGAAAAGACAATCATGTTTGCAAGGTGGAAGGCAGTAGGTAAAGATGAAGACCACACTGCAAATGGTTAAACTTAATCAGGAAACCCACCACCCTGAATTGTAAGACCTGTGCAGGGCTGTTTATAATAGAGTGACTTGGCGGTCTCATTTATAGGATCACTATTAAGTCTATGGCCATTTCCACACAAGGCTGATACATCATAGTAGCGTCTAATCCTCACCCTCGCATCTGCATGTTGAACCATTTTAGTATCGTAGTTTTTCTTGTGGTTCTGTATGTTTTCAGCTCCTACAAGGGTTCACTGTGATATGAAACCACTGTATGTGAAAACCAGAAGAACTCTGATATAAATCTCCCAAACCGGCTCTGCTTCAGTTTTCATCTATATATAGAAGTGTAGCATCGATTCACAGGGCAGAAATGGCTGGCTATGGGTATCCCCACACTGTCCCTTCCATCATTTCCGTCCCTAGCTCCCTCCAGCCACCAAAGGACAGGCTGCTGTCATTATTGTCTTCATGCATTAAACAGACAGCAAGAAGAGAGTGGATCTGGCAACGGACTGTTAAGACTATTTTTTTCCATGTATCAGTGAACATATATATCTACACACAAACGTAGCAACACAGAAATGTGTTTAAAATGTGTGTGTGATTTTTTTTTTTAAAAAAACAGACCAATAAGCGATGGCAGGGCAGGGTGAGGGAGGGGAATGGGAGTGGCCAGAGAAATGCTGTTGTGGATTCAGCAACCGCTGTTCTCTGCAGTAGTACAATGTAAATGTGCGGAGGGCGGGGTGCAGACAGCACAGTTTCTGAATTACAGTATAAAAACACCGCTCTTGACATGCGGTGAACCACTCCTCCCCTCTTGTGCAGAAATGGCTTAAGTCAACTTGATGACAGTTAACTGCAGCAACAAAATGGACTGAGATATGAAGTCCTAGTTGAAACCTTAGCAGAAGCTGTCATCCCTCAAGCAATACCTTGGAAATATTTTGACAGCAATGTATACAAGGGACAAATTTTAAAATGGGATGGGGCAAGATCATTTTATCTCTGCCACTACCTTAGATATGGATGATAACATTTGTTCCAAGATATGTAAGGTAGACCTCGTGTATTCTTTTGAAAAAGGAGAGAGAGAGACACATTTGAATAATCTAATACAAAAAAATTAACTCATCCTCAGAACCATAATTTCTAACAGCAGTGAAGACCACTTTGGTGCTAAAATTACTTTAGAAACCACAGTCAGGATAAATTATTGCATTACTGCTGGATCCTGGTGAGATTCTTGTAATACTTTCCCTTTCCTGAAGTCTCTCCCCCCCTAACCTATAAGTATTCTCTGGCTGGCTTGGGAATCCTCTGAAAAAAAATGATAGAGATTGAAAAGTTATTTGATATAATTGAGAAATAATTTTGGCTTCAGTTAGCTGGGATTTATAAGAGGTTGCTATAATTAAGGGTGCATAGAAAAACTCAATGTCCCCTATAAGATTTAATGAGAAGAAATATTGAAGGGGGAAAAATTGGGGGAGGATTTATAAAATTTTATTATAGAGCCAATTTAAACCAGAAGAGGGTTTATTAGAATTATGGGAAAGTGATATTAAAATAAGTAGTAAGCAAATTCAAGTGTGGAAAAATTAAGTCATTAGGATTAAAAATATTAAAATAAGAGAGCAGCAGTTAAAATTAAATGGAAGATGGTAAAGAACACCACAGCAGTTATCATATATAATAAAAAATATGCCATCTAATTGTTGGCATGGATGTGGAAGGGGAAGTAAAGGCATGTATATACATATGTGGTGGGAATGTTATAAAATGCAGAGATTTTGGCAGGAAATAATTAATGAGATAAATGGAATAATAGGGGAAAAGTTGGAATAAATAAAGAGAAATGGATTTGGAACTGTATAGAAATACGGAATACTTGTTGAAACAAATGTTGAGGGCAGCTCAGGCAGTTATTGCATACGGTTGGAAAGATAAAGAAAAATGAAAGGTGGAAAAATGGCAACATTCTATTTTGGATTATATAATGTTTGATTTTATGTTAGAAAGAATAATGGGGTATATGGGTCAGTTGAATGAAGGTGGTTGGCTAAGGAAGTGGAACAAATTAATAGAAACAATTAAAGAAAGGAAGAGGTACAAAATTATAAAAGATACAATTAATACAGTTCTCCACATCAAAGGAAATGGGTTTTAAACAAAAATTGATTTTGTTCCCTGGGAATGGGGGTGGGAGTGAGAGAAGGGTAAAAGCAGTATTATATTTATTAGGAAAATTAATTTGTTGATTATGGGTGGAGTACTGTTCATTTTGTATTAATCACTGGAATAATTTTTTGTTATGTATATCAGTGTTAATCTGTAATAAGTGTTAATCACTCAAAATAGTAAAAAAATTTTTAAAAAAGGAAAAAAGATAGGAAGAGGGTTACAGTAAGAGGGGAAGAAAAATCATTTCTAGGGGCTTTGGGTGCTGAAGTACATTACTGGATCTCAGCTCTTGCATTTGGGATTTGGATTCATTAAATCCCTGGATTTAATCATACTTCACTTACAATTTCTACAAATGTAAAAAGGAAAAACCTCTTCACACAAAAAAGCTATAATGAAGTGCTGTTATTGCAAGTTATTTACAGATTCAAATTGTTTATCAAATAAAAATAGTGAATTAATTCTAAGTGCACTTTCCTGGTGCTTGTTGCTTTAACAATTTCTGCTGTTCTTTGTTCACTTGAGATTTCTCAAGATTTAGGGTCTCAGCCTTCCCCTTGAAATACAAATCATAACCTTTGCTTTTTATTTATGAAACTAAGGGAGGAACAAATACATGACTTTAAAAAGAAGCATTCACAAATCCTGCATGCCAAAAATGATTACATTAATAAATAACAGAGATCATGAAGCAGACATAAATTTATACTGCTGACAAAGGAAACACTTGTACTGAAATGCTAAGCTGATTGTCAAGTGTAAGGGCCTGATGTTGAGAATATTTGTGTGTGTGTGTGTGTGTGTTCCAAATGCAAATAATAGAAATATAACACATTGCTGCACTCTGTTGTTAGGCATTTTCACATCGCCTAGGCCAATTATAGTGCTTGTCCTTGTACTGCAAAAAGCAATGACTGAAATTGCATGAGGAAGAGGCAAAACTGTGCCAGTGAAAGTGTGGCATGAGACTTTCTGTCATCTGACCCCAGGGCTCCACACCTAAGGACATCTTCCTCTGGATCAGTGCAGAACATCAAGCCAGCTAAATGGTTGGAACTATTGTGCTGCCATCTCCTCCTGGAAGAAATGTGTCACTGGCCTTGTTGGAGTCTCCTTCAGGCTAAGCTGTAAATCCACAACTACTAGAGGTAATGGCTTTGGGTGGTCTGTGCATTTAGCCTGGCAATAGTGTGGTTTCCCTTTGCTTTCTAGCATTCAGGGAACTTTGTACAGGCCCTGTAGTTTAGTTTCAAGGATTCAAATGTTCTTGTCTCAAATCATTTGCTCATGCCCTACCAAACACATCTGCACACTTCCTAAAGAAAAATTTGAAAAGTAGAGCTAGAGCAGGGTATTCTGATCTTCTTTGTTCAAAACATATCTCTTTCCCACCATGTTGCACTGCTCAGGCATGTCTACCAACACATCTGATAGCTACAAGACTGTGGACGTGTCCTTTTTATCTCCTTCTCTCTTTTGGCGCCCTGATAGCATTTCAGGAAGCCATCTTGGCCTTTCCCCTCTTCCTCAGCAGTTTTAGCACACATTCCTTCTGCATGCTTTTCCATGCTTATTCTCCAGGATTCTCCTTTGGCCCCCTTGAAGCTTGTTTTGGTAGCACACTGATCCCTTCTGTGTGCTTAGTGGAGTTTCTTTTTAGTGAAAGTTATCCCTTTACACACGAGCCCCTGTATTTTTTGCTTGATAGTAGTTTACCTTGCAGGAAAACAAGACACACATGCATAAATGTTCCTTGTGTCAGAAGGAAGAAGTAGCAGGCTTAAGCTCAGAGACATAACCTTTTCTGGAGAAAATAGAGGGGATGATTCAGTTAAATGTTATTTTTGTGTAATGTACTTCATTTGCTGATACAGCTCTATGACAGCATTGTGATATGATGGATAGTTTAAAAAACTGGGTATGACTGTGGCAAAGAAACAGTGTTTAACCCAACCCTTTCTCTTCTTCCCTTTCTCTCCCATTCTCTCAGCCTCCCTTCCAAAACAGGAAGTGAAGGACAGACAGTTCAAAGGATAGGAGAGGGGCAATAGCTATAGCCACAACAACCATCAAACGCCTGATCTGGAGGGAAGCAAAAGATATGTGGGAGCATATTGTCCAGGAGGATGGGAATAAAGAGGAATATGTTGGGAAATGAAAATATCATTTGTGTAGATAGGGGACAACAGTGTGCAAAACAGGATAACGATCAGAAAAGTTAAGTTTCCTGGTGTTTGGATTCCACAACAGAATGACGTAGTGGAAAGCAAAACAAAGCATGTCCAAAATAGAACTCAAATGCAGTACTTCTGGATTCCTACCATACATCATCCTCAGGGAAGAAAGTGAGTTTGGGGAAATGGCATGGATTGTTTGTTTGTTTGTTTGTTTGATTCATTGACTGATGTCTTGTACTGTTACGACATTAATTGAATGAAACAATGGATTCATCCATAGTCATGTATCCAAGTGTTTTAATATAGAAGTGGCCAGAAGGTGTGTTTTGAACTTCAGCTCTTATCAGCTGCTCCCAGTGGGACCAACAGTCAGGGATTAGAGGAGATAAAGTCAAAAATATTTGGAGAGCTACCTTCTGCTCACCCTTCCTTTTGTATATCGGCTGCTACGTTGTGCTATATATGTGGAATCTTGATTAAAATATCAATTGTATTTTATTTTTCTTTTGTATGGGGATATAATATATACGAATGTGGGACTGATTGAACAGATGTTTTTCACTTCTTGATTTAAATTTAGGCAACAGAATTATTTTCCTGCTTGCAAATTTTCATATTGCTTTTTTTTTTGAAATGGTTTGTATCTGACTGTATATGAAGATGTCATTTTTGGAGGGAAAATCAGAGCATAAATAGATGATGGTGTTTATAATGATGATAAAGATGAAGGCAATTATAATTCTTCAAAAATAAATAATAAAATTCTTTTGAAGTCATTTGAATGTATGTGTGCAATTTGCCATTCTCTCCATTATAGCCAGACCACAGTTTTTACTCTTCATCTTATATGAATAGTACCATTTCATTGAGTGGTAACATACCAATATGTAGTGGAAATATTTGAGTTGAAATTAATTTAAGGCAACTTTTGCATATGGTACATTGGACAACACAGGTTTGGTGTGCATTGCTATCTCCAGAACAGCAGCCTGCCACAAAGCAAATGGGAAGAGTAGCTCATCTCCTCACATACTAGCTGGAAAACTGCCAGTCAATAGTTCTGCCAAGAAAAAGAGCTTGGAAGGTCACATTTAAAAGAATTCATATAATGACACACTGAAGCCATTCATAACCGAGTAGTTGGTAAGATGATACTCTGGGCCCATGACATCTCCATTCTATAATACATTTATGGACGGTCTAACATTGATTTTGCTTACAAGTTACTTTCCAGTGTCTGCCAAGGAAAATACAGGAAGAAGAATTACCAAATATTTATGCTGCATTTTTTGCTTGCATGTGACCTGTTGCAGTCATTGTATGTTTCCAGGTGTTGCTTTATTGGGAAGGACCTGGCATTTTATAAGCTGCCTGCTCTTACTGAGTAAGATAGGGAGGAATGCTTTCTATTGTGCTTTCTGAGCTTACTAGAAAGGAAGAGTATGATTAATGTGTGAGTGCAACCATTGGCTGCTGATGTTGTTTATGTGAAAAAAGGATCCTGCATTATGCAGCATCCCCAACTGGCTTAACTGAGGGCATTGGAAAACCAGTATATTCAGGCATACATATATTTTAATTATACCCATGACAGCATCAGATAGTGGCTTTGCCCATAAGTACCAGGGGGAAGGGTGTCTTGGTTCAGAACCGAGAAAATGCTTCATAATGATTATGCATCATAGAAGATTAACTACTGCACCATCTGAGAGTTGTTCAGTTTAGTAGACCCTGCCTCACAGGATAGTGAGATCAGCTGCATATGGAGAAAATGGAACATATAATTTCATCTCTGTGCTAAAGTTGGACAGAACACAGCTTGATGTAAAAATAATGCAGGATGTTTTCATGCAGATATCATGGGTACTTCTTATAGGGCTTACTAATAAAATTGTATTATTTTCTATCCAATACATGCCTTTGTGTTTGTTCTTTTTAACTGCTATACTTGGAAAGTGGTTGGACAAGATGGGAGGGGGAGACACTGTGGGTTAAAATGAAGGTCCAGAATTTAACTGTTAAGAAAAGAAAAGAAAAATCTGGGGATGGAGAAAAAATGTTATCCCCATATCAGCATAATTCTTAAGAAAAACAAGAAAACATGTAATAAAAGCAACATCTACTTTTCTGTTTTGTTCTCATTAGTATTCTGCTTCTTTCATATTGCATTATCAATGAGCTGATTTCTTCAATTTCACTCCATTACTATTCCATAGTTCTTGTACATGCTGGCTTTTGCAGTGTTTGTTTTATGCATGAAAGGTGGGATTTTGGAATGCTGCTAATGGGTGCAAGGAAAAAAAAATCCTTTCAGATTTATAAATGTATTTTTATATTCATAGATTCTCCCTGAAAGAAGAATACAGTGGTCTTTCCATACCTGTTCTGCAGTGTAATGTAAAACATACAAATAAACAAGACAGATACACACAAAAATAGAATATTTTTGCCAAAATAGTTTATTAGCACCAAGACCAACAAATAGAAGTAAACCTTTGTGAATAATGCTTTTTTTAAAAAAAAAAAAAATCCAGTAAGAATGCTCAGCATAGAAACAAGCAGGTACTGTGGTATTACATATACTTGCCCAGAAATATGCCACATTCTGTTCAAAGGAGTTTATTCCCAGGAAAGTATGCACAGAATTTCATCCAAAACCCCTTAAACAAGTCCTTATGAATGTCTATTGAAAGGTAGGCCCTTTTAGATTATGTAGGATTGCAGTTTTATTCAACCAAATTTATTTTATTGTCTCTATTTTTGCTTGTTGTATATTACAGTACACAACATATTTCAATATTTCTAGTCACCTGGAACCCCAATATTTATGGAGATGGGAGAAAGCCAAAAAAGAACAGGCAGAGCATCTCAGTTGCATGTTTTGACATACATTCTCCTGTATACCTTCAACATTAAACCTCAGAATGTTAATAAGTTTATGGAACAGAGTGTAAGTTAAACATAGATTTAAATTAATTGATGTCCAAATGCTTTAGACAGTGAAATCTACACAGAGCAAGAGTTCCCTTGAAATATTTATCATGAAAACCAAACAAGCTTGTCAATGTCATTTCCTGCCCCAAGCCAAATCACACTCTTCCAGATTGCCTGCCAGATCACTGGGCTGTTTCAAGAGATTTTTAAAGGTTGTGCTAGAGCCACCTGAATGTCACAAGGAGTGCATAAGAATTCCAGAACACCTTGATTTCTATAAAATTGCAAGATACTATGCTGCTTCTTTTTGAAAACAGCTGTTGGTGTGGAAGGCTGAGAAAGAAATACAATTGCAGGTCCTTTCCCACCATTTGCCCCATCCCCATAAATCTCTAGGTATCTAATGGATGGCACTCAAATTACCCAGTACCAAGCAAGGGATTTACCTTTCTGCTGACAAACATTACTGCCATACCAAATTACTGCCTCTAATCAAAGGAACATACAGGTTTGTGCTGCATTTAGTTGGACATTTGATTCAAGAGTCTAACAGGCAGCCACATAAATGGATCAAGTGAAAGCTTGTCTATGTTTTTCCCACTTTGTCTTCAGTCACAGTTTTTGTAACAAAGGACAAGCTTTTGTTGCTTGTTCATGGCCCCCCAGAGTGAAAGCTGCTAGTGTTCCAATGTCAATGATAGGGAGGTCACCTTGGGCATTTGAGCATGAACCTCCAGCTTCCCAGTGGCACTCTGGAAAAAAAAGGGGGAGTACTGCTTTGAGGCTTCATGACACATCACACAACTGTGAATTTTCTAACCTATTCCTTTCCTAGCAATTGTTTCAATATAGCAGTATTAATTTCTCTTGGATTACACAATAATAGTGAAAGCAACCGATAGTCCCTTACAAGCATCTCACAGAAGGAGCAGTTTGTACTAATCCTCAGTTTCAATTGATATATTAGCACACATGCACACACGCACATACTGACACAAATTCCATGCGTCTTCCACCTATGAATTAGATTGTCAAGACCACTCACAGAAGGCAAAAAATCAGCGGAAGAATGTCCAAAGTATGAACAGGTAGATAAAATTCCACGGAGCAGCTAAGCAATTTCCTTAAATTTCTTTCTTATTAAATTTTAAGGGTTTGTTGAGAGTTACAACATATTGTCATACCATTATTTTGCTGTGGGTTTAGCTGGAAAGACAGTGGTTTGCCCAAAGCAAGTAAACATCCTGCCTTGAAAAAGGATTTTCATATAGGGCAACAGTATATATTTACGAGATCACACTAGTTGTAGGATCCATTTTGTAAGAATCTTGAAGTCATTGCATCTTCAGAACATTTGGATTAGAAACCAAGATTTTAAAGTCTCTGTTCTGTAAAAATTCAGGCCCGGACTGTGAAGTCCCTTTCTTCCTTTCTTCAGTATGCATTCACAACTTTGATAGATATTTTGTAGCACAGTCATTTTTCCAGGGTTATACCCATAACAGAAAAATAACTCGCACAGACTAGAATAATAACAATGAAAAAATATTGAAGAGAGGGGCCAAGATCTCTGTTTAGCCATTATTGTTGATTGCTGAATCAGTGTGACTGGTGAGGCACGATATATCATCTCCTTATTTTGAAGAGCAGTTTTAATAACCTGACACCATACTGAAGCTAAGACAACAACAAGAGAAAGACATTGTGCTTGTTTTAACAAAAACATCCAAACCAATTTATGTAAAAATTGGAAAAGTAAATTGGTCCTGGGCTCATAACTGCAACTGCCAAGTTCCAGCCCAGAACAATTTAAATGTCATAATAATTTGAAGCAGTTAGTTGGTATGTGTGTGCAGAAAATACAACCCTAAAAAATCTGCCATTATGTCAATTTGCTAAATGACTTGAACACATTTGGTGGGGAATGGATGGGCATGAAGGGCAGGAGACTAAAGTAACCCATGCTTCCACAACAGTATAAGTTAGAGAAACAGAGTATTTATGCTGTGAATCGTCCTTGTAAGTGACCTCCAGATCTACAAATTTAATCAAATGCAGACTATTGCATCCTATACCTGAAATGGCAGTGGCATGTGCATGGAACCACTGAAGCATCTGTGCACATATCATCACCATTTAATAATATGGGATGCAAGCATTTGTGATTTTTCCCATTCACGGAGGTTCAGGAATGGAACCCTCACAAATAACAAGGGACACTGCATTCCATTATTACTTGGAGCAAATTAAGAAGGCAGTGACATGGGTAGAATGCTTGGAACAGCTACAATTTTAGAGAAAGGCATTTTTCAAAATCACTAAGCTTTTCATATAGTACTGCAGCAAATACTGCTATTGTTCTGTGTGATTCGGGCTTTTTATCCAGGTAAGGTCAAATAATACAACATAACACAGGTGTAGGCAACCAGGTGCCCTTCAGATTTATTTGACTTCCAAGCAGCTACCATAAACCCAAGATCAGAATGGCTAACAATCAGGGATTCTGGAAAGTGTAGTAGAAAAGATCTGGCCAACTCCAGCTTGCCTACTCCTAATTTAACACAAAATTCAAAAAGTATATTTACAGCAGAACTTTGCTGGTGCACTATGCTGACAGTTTCACTTTTTCCAAGGTTGTGCAGTACTGAGGAAAGGCAGACAAAATCCGGCTTCTCCAAGGAGCCTATTTTTCAGTGCTTTACTCCCTTCACAGTACTGTGGCTGTGGTCTTTTTCTTGCCTCCATCACTGTCTAAGAAGTTATGCCTCCATAGTACATCAAGAACATTCCAGCCTATATGTCTGTAACTTCTGATTATGCCTATTTGTAACTAGTTCTGATGTTTTGCGTTCCCCTACCAGCTGGAGAATAAAGCAGGCTCCAGCTAGGTACTGGTAGTTGCAGGCATCCAGTGGAAATGCTTTGTTTCCCTCTCTGTAAAGAAGGCAAGGATAAAGAAATGACAATATAAAGAAAGTAAATAAGTAGCTGCCAAGCAAAAAGTAGTAAGAATAACATATCCCTTATGACAGCATGCTCACACTGCCATGAGTTTCCTTCCTATTGTGTTTCCAGTCAAAACTTTTTAATGATTAAGATATAAAAGTGAGCTGAGATGGAAGTCAGTGAAAGAATCAAACTACACAATGCCTTATATAAACATGAAGCCACATCTCTTCCTTCCCCCACCCCTTACTCAAAAGCCTAGTTAAAGACACACAATCAAGCTGAAGACTTCCTTTTATTGTCCATTGGAGGACACCATTTTGAGATCTCTACACCTACAATATGTATACAGGAAAAATGTCCTCCTTGAATTCTGACCCCTCTCTCCCCCAGAGCGAGGGCTCCAATCCAAATTGAGTTTTCCACACCACACACCTTTTGCAGTGGCCTCCACTTGAGACTGTGAAGGCACCAAATAGTATCATGCTTTATGAAGATGTCTATAGGTCTCCCTTCTTCACTCAGACTTTTCCAACTGTTTTGTAAATTTGTGAACTGGGATCTAAGACTGTGATTTTAAATGTTTTAACTGACTATGTAACATGTTGTGGCATGATGCTTGCATTATAGCATGTTTTAACAGTGTTTTTTTTTTAAATATAGCTGTATCCATCTTCTACCTTTTAAGGAAAGCATTATAAAAACTGATTAAAATAAGAATAAATAATAAAATTAACAATACAAATCAATTAGTGACAATCAAGGAAGTTATCAGTTAAGCTGCAAAATTTCTAACACAAAAGGAACAATTTAATTAAATTTGCTTTTACTTTCCTCTGAGGTGATGAACTTAACTTAACTTTAAATTTCAAAACTAACAAGAGAAAAAGCTAACAATCTCTATATTTCCGAGCTGGTTGTTTACCCCAAACTTAGTTCCCTTAGGTTTTTGCAAGGATCCTTCTCACTTCTGTTAGTATCTCAGAGCTGGGTAATTAAATGTTTTAAGTCCCAAGAACCAATCACTAATTTTCTACATCATTACTGAATGATAGTTTAGTTAACATTAAATGATTTTAGTACAACTACTAATGTGTACTTTACAACAAGCAAAGGTAGCCAGGAAGGGGTGATTTTCTTTGCATCTAGGAAACTGAATGCGGCATACTTTGGGGACTTTTGTCTGGGTCCACATGGAAATCATTAAATTAAGGAGGGAGTACAGAGATGGTACTATAAAGTGGAAGAAAGTGAACAAAAGAGAAAGGGTTCTATGTGTCTGTGTGTGCTAGGTTGATGACAAATGGGGGTTTCAAAAATGCATGTATCTTTCCTTTTCTCCAAAGCTCAAAACAACAAAAAGAGGACGATATGGAAGTAAAATCATGAAGTGTATTTTTCAACTTTTAGTGCCTTCTAGTGCATACATTTAACTTAAATGTAAACAGCAATTCAACATGAATGTAATAGTAACCCTTCAACATAAATGCAATGGAATTAGTTTTCTTTTCTTTTTTTTAAAGCTTTTATTGATTAAATGCATTCTTCCCTATTTCTGAATATAATTCTTATTTCTGAATAAAATATTCAGTCATACATAGGCCTTTTCTGCATTTTATATTTAAAACGGGGTGGCGCGTCCTCCAGCAAGAATGTTTACACTTGGAAGCGAACTGGGTCCGGACTACTTAATGTTTGTCCGGACTTCAGCCCGCTCCGGAACGCCCAGAACTGGTGGTTCCCTGTGCTACCGATTAAAAGAGGATTTTCAATAGCCCGGCGCGCCCCAGTCCATCGCTGCCCTAAGTGTAGATTTGCAGGCTCGTGCCAGTGCGAGGCTGCAGATCTTCCGGGGCGGGCTTCCGGCGGGCGAGCTTCTCTGGTTGGTGGAGAGCCTCTGCCAACCGAAAGCCTCCATTTTCATCTCCAGAGAGTGTGTAGCGCGGCTGTGTGCTGCTCCAGATCGTCGTGGATCATTGGGGGAGCGTGCCAGTCCAGTGAGTAACGGACTGCCCCGTTTCCCCCTCAAAGTGCGGAAAAGCCCATAATGTGCATTCTCAATATATACTATGCATTTTAGCACAACACCTTCGGATGGGAAAAATACTGCAAAGGAAGGGTTCATCTTATGTTCTAAATTCTGACTTCTTTACACTGTCTATGGATAAAGTCAGAAGTAAAAACAATAAAATCAAATAAACATCCTCACCTTAACATGAAGTGAAAACGCAAATCTTCAAAGGGTGAATACAGGCTGACATCACACCCAAGAGTCATTAGGAAAAGGGTTTAAACCACGTCAGTTAGAAGTTAGATGAACTGTATCATAGTGCAACAAAAGTGATTTAATAATCAATTTCTAATTAGGCAACTTTCACATGCTACCCTGATGTAGGTTTAAGTGCATCAAAGGAAACATTTGCCATGGTATATTGCTTTCCTTTGTGCCTATCTCAATAATCACTGGTGCATAGAAGATACATCTTCACATGTCCTAATAATGGGCACATAAGCAAATATGAGCCATAATGAAGGAAAGTGATGCAAATTTTGAAATGTTCCAACAATAATGTGCCAAGAGCTGTACAAAGAATATTTTTTATATTTCATGCAAACCTACAGCCAATATGAGGTAAGGGGAGAGAGAAATCCTGCATTTTTAAAGAGCAATGAGGCTACTCACATTAAATAGTCCAGGGCTGAAAATGGCTGCAGACATTATGCTCTGTCAGTACTATTTAAATTGGACAAACTATACAATAATAAGCATTTTATTTTGGTTTTTATAACTAGCCAATTAATTAATTTTCAGAAGAGCTATTTCTAGGGGCCTAACAAACAAAATGCATAAAGTAGATCATCTGCATATTTTTCTACAATAAAATGTTATCAAAATTCTTTTTTAATTTCCCTCAACATTTTGATGGACCTCTGGAAACTCCGGTAGAGGTTTTTATTTAAGAAGACATTTTCATCTTAAAATTTCACATTTTCAGTAGGAACTCTAGTCCATCTGTTCCTGCACTGCATTTGAACATATCACAAAGGATATCATGCCAGTACTATAGGTGTAGCTTAATTGTTAATATGTATGGCTTCCAATACAAGAATACAAAAATTTTGCAATGGTCAAAAAGAATAAGATATGTTTTTTAGGCCTAGTTGAAATCCCATTAAATTCTGTTGTTCAAGTCCAAATTGCAAATAATTATGTGCACTTTAATGTATTATGTATGCACTGTTTGGGATGACAGCGAAGTATGAGATACAGATTGTGTTTAATTTCCTGCATCTAAACAAGATTCTAAATGAAAACATGGACACTTGATGTAATCAGAAATCATTTCTTACAATATATCTGAGTGCCATCTGCCTTTGAAAGTGGTCCTTTTTAGCACTGGATATATTACTATTTACTGACTATCAGATCTACCGTAAAGATTACCGAGAGCTCATGTTATGGAACTAACTCTGGATAAGGACTGTAATAGTAACTCCTTTTGATGTATTATCCATTTTCTCTCATGATGCTGAAGCACTGCCCCTTGTTCGTACAACTGACACCACTTAATTTTCCCACAATAATTAATGTTCTTGCTTTACCTCTATTCAACATATGGTCACCAGTTATCTAGACCCATTTCAAACTCGATTCAGAGCAGAATATGGAGCTGAGATCACCATAGTCATGTTAGTGGGTGATCTTTGCTTGAACACTGACAAGGATAGTTTGTCCCTGCTGGTGCTTTTGGATCTCTTTGCAGCATTTGATACCATTGACCATGGTACCCATCTGGAATGCTTGAGTGGTCTTGAAATCAAAGGCACTGTGCTTCAGATAGAATCCTATCTCTCAGGTAGATTCCAGATGGTGCTGCTTGGGGACAGCTGCTCCTCCAAAAGGGAGCTGCTAGCTGGCATACCACAAGGTGCCATTCTATCTTCAATGCTATTCAACATCTACAAGAAACAGCTTGGAGAGATCATCTAGAGTCATGGATTGGGGTGCTATTAATATGCTGATGTTGCTTTTGGATCCAGCACTCTAAAAAGGAAGCCAGAAGGGCTTACTATCAGCTTCCTTATTTTTACTATTAAACCTAGATAGTATGAATCTGAAAGTAGGCAAGCAAAGCCACTTCAGGGAATTTGACAAAGAACTAGGGGTGTATATTCAATAAATGGCAAATGGAGAAGAGAGTGAATAGCCAGAAAAAATAGGCTACATCTTTGCTCCAGTCACTGAACAATCTGTACTGGAAGCTTTGAAAGGGGTCAAGAAACTCCCCAACAAATTCTGACCTATGAATGAAAGGAACACTAGAGTGTAGCCAAAAATGCCAAAGTTATTTATGAGGAAGAATGAAAAGGCCAAGGGAGGCTGCCACAGTATGCTTTTGCTTGAGCCCACTAAGAAAGGTAAGAGACCACTTCCTCCTTCCCTCTTCCCCACCATGATTCAGTTGAGCCCAAATGATTTGTGCATTTTGAACTCAATTTGCACCACTTGAAGTAATCTGAGAACAAAGGGAGAGGAGAAGATATAAACTTGAATGTTTTAAAAGCAAATTAAAAAGTGGTATGACAGAGGATTAACTGGGACTTGTCCCTGTCAAATCGAGATAGCCAGGGAGTATTTAAATTCAGTGTCACACTCTCTGAAAGCTCACAAGAGAAAACATATATGCCCCATTCTAGTTGTACTGCTGTTTAAAACATTAATTCTAAATGCATTTTACTTTGTATTTTACTTTGTTCCCAAACCAGTAGCACACAGAACAGCAATGAACAGAAGTGAGAGGATGTTCAACTATTTTGTATTTCCCAATGATCACAAGGAGAATTTCTTTCATACCGGAATCAAACTTCCAATGAAATAGAATGCCTCAAGTCAAAGATGCCACATTGTAGAAGTGAATTAATTCAAAGATTTGTGTTCCTTATACAAAATACAGGCTGCTGATGACTTGTTATTTTCACAGCTCTAGTCTTCCTTATGCATGCTGTTCTTCCTCAAGGTGTACCAGTTGGCAAACTGACATTTGGAATTTTCACTAGAGACTCGTTAGACTTGTTTAAATATTTGATCATTAGCTTTCCCCCTGCTTTGACTATGCCTCTGTCTTTTTTGGTTTCATTTCTTTCTGGATAAGGTTATGTGCCTTTAAAAAAAAAAACCTTCTGCATATGCTTCTAGCTCTGGAACAGCTGTTCAAGGACAACACCCAGCATCCCAGGGGTGACAGAATGGATGTGGATGTGATACAGCATCTAAATACAGTTTTGACTGAGAGTCGTACTGAGACCTAGCTCAACCTTTTGTGCCCAAACTTCTTCCTGGGCTCTGGCTGCTAGATTGAAACAGAGAGAAATCCTACTTTACACTTGGGCCATTTCCGCACTAGACTGTTATAGTGCTATTATTCCACTTTCAACATCCTATGGAATCCTGGGGTTTGCAGTTTAGGGAGGGGCCTGCAAATCCCAGTATTCCATAAGATGTTGAAAGTGGAATAACAGCACTATAACCATCTAGTGTGGAAATGGCTTTGGATATAGAGGTCATGTTAGTGTGTCTTACTTTCTTCTTTTTTAAAAATTATGTGCACAAATAAGTAGGAAGAAGAACCGTCACCAGAGAAACATGGAATTAAATTAAAATTCATCCTTCTCTTCACTTGAGGTTATTAATAGTATCTGAAATTTTTAAAATAGGCACAGTACAACAATACAACTCGTAAGTATAAATATAAAAGAAAAAAGTATAAACTATTAAATTCCAATTTATTAATATGAGTAATGAGGAGACAGCTAAAGGACAGTTCACTAGTCAATTGTAATAACATGAAATCACGTTTTCATCACTTAATTTTATATTTCTATGCAATGTGTTATCCCTGTGACTTCATAATATTCAGATACCAGTACAAGAGAAGGCGAGAATGCATGGGCTGCTTTACAAGTGATCTAGAGCAGATGCAAGATTGCAAGAGATATATTGCAACACATGCCTATTTAACAAAATCAAACTAGAAGCCCTTGTGTGTATCTTTGGTCTTAAATGGGCTGTTATGATAAAAGATAATCTAGGCAACTGAGATTGCCATTTCTTCCCAAAAGGTGACTAGCATCCATCCAAGGTGAAAGATCTAATTTCTCTTTTTGCTAAATTCATGTGATGCAAAGGCAGCAAAGTTACCACTTTCAGAAGCCTTGGCCAAACTTTTTTTCATATTTTGTAGGTTGGTAGCAATAACTTTTTTAAAAAACTTCACATTTTGTATGTATTTGTGGTCAGTAATGAGAAATGAACGAATATACAAATCACTTATTGTTACTTTGTAATTGATTTTCATATCAGACACAGTAGGGCATGCAATGGAAAACAGAAATAATGAGAGATAAACAACTCCTATGTTACAAAAAGACAATACCTAGTTCACGAGATGATGCAAAATTATTTGAACTCATCATTTCCTCATGAGAATTTGGATCTGAACAGTTAGTCTTCTAATAGTAGGATCAGTACCCTGAAACACTTTTTTCCCCACTGAACATAACACTGTTTGTCAATCAAGAGGAGATAATTACCCAATGATGACTATCTTGTGTTTTGCATCTAAAAATACTTTGACATCTAGATCACTAAAAAGTAAAAGCACAAACACTACAAAGAAACTCCCTGTTCTGTATCAACAGAGTGTCTAACAGGACTATGTATAGGGAGAAAATATCTCAACAGAGCATACTTTTATTTCCTTTTACAAAAAGAGTGTACAAGAAAGATGCAAAGCTGGCACTTCTGTATAAACTTGCTAACTTTGGGTGTGGCAAACTACAAGTAAACCAGAATACAATTGTGAACTGAAATTTGCACTTTAGAAATTTGCCAGTTTAATTGGCGATTGGTAATTTAAAAATGTATTAAGGGAAAACCTGTACAAGCTTCAGTTATATTTAGGAAAATGCTAACAAATGTTTCCTGTTGCAATTTCCACCCGCACCAGACACGAGTCACATGGTGTGTGTGTGTAAACGTTAGGTCAGTTACTTCCTGATCAACAGAGAAACAGATTTCTATCATTCACAGAGGCTGCTGACCTGTAAGTGGAGATTAGAGAAACTTTATGGCCCTGTGCATTCCTTAAACTAGTGAATATTTAGGGATCATGACTATGAGGCAGTTATGAAAGTGTAACTCTTTAAGCTATGCCATTGTAACCGCCTTAGTGAATTTTGGCCAACAGTAATGGATTTCCCTACCCCTAGAATGAAAATCTAGCTCTGTTATATATAGCAGTGAAGACCATCCTCGCTTTATTTTTCACCCAGTGATCTGCGATGAAGATAGATGTTATACTTTCATTAGAAAAAATATTGCATTAATAAAGAGTTAACATGTTTGTAATTGCAAAATCTTGCTTGCTGGGTTATATAACTCTGAAGTACTAAATATATCTATTCTGAAAGCTGGATCCAACCTCACCTCTACAATCTTTCTTTTCTACCCCCTGAACTTTAGAGACCATCTTTACATAGAGAGCTACACACTTCTGTCTTGGTCTTTCATTGCTGCTTACCTTGCTTATCTTCAACATTTTTTTAGAGTTCTACTGCCCCAAACCCTCATTTTCTCATTACTCCAATCAAATGACACTTACATCCTAACTCTGGCTTCCTGTATGTTTTTTCACCTAGTGTATGCTTATTGTTCTTGCTTTCAAAGTCCTCCATGACTTGGTCACATTCCCTTTCTGTTTCATGTCCTGAAACACTTCTTCTTGCAACATTTGCTACTCCAGTTACAACAACCTCAGCTGTTCAAAGGGTTTCGGCTTCCTTTCAAAGCCATTTCTCCTACTGCCCCACATCCCTGGGAATGGGCTGCCAAGACAGGTGATGTGACCTCTCTTACTTCAACTGTCTTCTCAGAACCCACCTATTCCATGAAACCTTTGCTATTTGGTACTGCCGCTAAGAATCTTGCAAGCATAAGCATGTACAGCTGAAAGACCTGCGTATTATTTCTCTCTTTCCTCTATCTTCCCTTTTTCTCTCGTTTCCCCTTCATCAAATTTTCTATTGCAAGAGCCTGACTTCTAGTCACTAAAGCACCACACACATTGATGACTCTGTATAAATAAATAATTCACCAGTTTCCAAGGTATTGTGAACTATCAAAATGCTAAAGGTATACCAATCTTTTCCCCTTTCAATATTGAAATCCCTGCCTTCCCCCTAAAGAGGAACATTTTGAATAGGATATGACAGCAAAATACTGTTTGGCTTTTCCTGTGTGGAAAATCCTTCGCAAATTCACATTCATCTCTTGGTAGTCAAAACATCAAGTGATCATCTGCTTTTGTGAAAGAACTGACACAGGTCAAATACCACCAATGATGATATTTCAAGCACAGCTTAAAATTTTTAGATGACAGGTCGGCATGCTGCATTGGAGATTCTGGAAGCTCAAAAAGGTCTCTCTTCCAAACTTGGGTGCCATCAAATTAAACAACATGTCTCAACAGAGGTGATAACACATACTCAGCAGAGACTTTGGAAATAGGGCTTTAACATTCAGATAGAAACATGAGGTAGAAAGAACTTATCAGTCTTGTCCAACTCCTTGTAGTATAACAATTAGTGACAACAATAAAAACTTGCCTTCTCCTGAAACCATACTTGGCATATTGTAAATTTATATCTATTTTAAATCATTCAACACTTCTTGTTTAATTTCTGATTTCCATATGGTTTGCCCATCTCCATGTACTTTTCCAATCTCTTTCACAGTTACACATGCTAAAGTTTACTTCACAGCAGTTACAGTGCCAAGTTTCTTTTTCCATTGAGAAAATTACATTGGATTTATTTCAGGCTAGCTTTAAAGAATACCATATTAATTAAAGCATACACCACAGGTAAGCCTATTTTGTTATTCATGTTTTTAAATTATCTGGTGTTTTCTCAATAATGCAGTGATAAAACTCCTTCCTCCTCTTGAAAACCCCTTTTGCATTAGACATCCCTCAAATTCAACATTAATAAAAATAGTTGCCTCCAAGAATTTAAATGCCCTATTTGTGCTATACAAATTCTGAGAAAGACAAGCTGGATGTTGATCAGCTACATGGGTAGGTATGGAGACCAACAACTCACAGAATTCATAATGATGACACACAATGAGCCTTTATTTTCTGTGATGAAACATCTCCATTAAATACATGATGAGCTGGGGACTGAACATGCTGTGAAAGATATATTATTCCTGGATGCAGGGATTGAATGCTCAACGAGAGCACACGATCATATGAATCAAGCCTCCTTTCTGAACAGATTTAAAAAATGCATTTTTCTTGTCCTGTCTGTCTTCCTTCAGGAACAAGTAAATTATGTCTTACGACACTGGAGAAAGGTATCCTGGAGACTGATTGCCCACCATTATTACTGCTATTGGTTAGAACTTGGGGATAGCTTCTTAGTGATAATCAGAACTACCTTTTAACCAATATGCAAAAGAGAAAGAATGTTTCAAGCAGATCTAGCCTGTAAAGTGCTACAGATTCCTGTCTTTATTCAAACTATTCTGATGTCATATTTTGGGTTGGATCCAAGGTGGCTTAGAAACATCTGTATAAGCAAAACTTCTTAGCTGTGCATAAGGTTAATTAAGGACAAGGGCCTACTAGTCTACCACAAGAACTGGCACCACTGTATGTGTTCCAAAACGACAGATTATAGCACTACCACATCAATTGTTCATAGTTGCACACTTGCACATTTTTCTTAATATATACCTTTTACTGCACACTTTCTCATACTTTTCCATGCATTGTGTATACAATTTTTACTGTATAATAGCATTGCAAAATCTGGAGAAGATAAAATATTCAAGGATGACTTTGCAGATTGGTTCAAGAAGTGTGAACTAGTTACACGAACATAAAGATGAGATACAAATAAATTTCTCTCATCTCTACATGTGAGTTTGCATCAGATTAATTTGAAAATCATCTAGCTTCATTCTTCTCAAAATCAAAAATCCGTCATGATCTCCCAAGTCAATCTGAGACTCAGACCCTTTCTGCAACTCACCCATTTTCAGCGCTGGGGTGCAGTGCTTGCATGAGCAGCCTCTGTAGAGAGGCTCTCGTTTCTCTGCTTCTTTGGCTCCGCACGAGCTTCCTGCTCACGCGAGAGCCCCACCTCTTCCTTTCGCAGTGCAGCCTGGGACTTTCCTAAGCTGCACTGAGACAGGAAGCGTGACCGGCCCAGCTCCTGAGGCTCCACATGCAAGATAAGTGTGCGCAGGGCCCCAGAGCGATGCACAACCATGCACCATTTTCGGCTTAAAGCCAAAAATGAAAAAATGTGTGTGCAGTCCATGTCAAGCCCTGGAGCATTGTGCAAATGTGAGTGCATTGTGTGGACCGCTCCTCACATTTGTGCGATGCTCAAGGGGCCCTTTCGCATTGAAAATGCCATGTGAAAAGGGCTTCAGAAAGGACTTGGTCCTCTTCAGCTCTCCCTGCAGCTTCATCTCCTATTTCCCCATCAGCTGCTTTCTAAGACACCCTGCAAAAGCACTGCTAGGAAGCAGTAGTTTTTCAGGGTGGAGTATTTCCTTTGCTTATAGGAAGTGAAAACTGGAGCAAAATGTACTAGAGAGAGGCTGCATGCCTCCATATTGCCTGAGTAGGTAGAGAAATCTTACCCATGAGCTGGTGAAGAAACGGAGGTGGGGGACAAGGTCTCATTCAAGCTCACTTTTGAATCCCCAAACAAAGGGTATCAACTGGTTTGACACCATCCTTCTCTTGTAGTTTCTAACCAACTGAGGAGTCTGCCAGCTACTATACTGACCAGTGATGAGAAGAATGCTAACAAGAAATGCAATTGATCAGTCTAACAGGAAGATTCTGGAAACTCAGCAACAAGGTTGATGGGGCAACACAGATATAAAAGCTGAAGCTATAGCCAGGTATGGTGAGGAAAGCAGTCAGTGCTGGGTTTGTCCAAGCCTTACAAGACTTTACAGAAGGAATAAAAAAGATCTAACAACCTACGCAGGAGGTAAAGGATTTGCAGGGAGAGAAGAAATACAAGAGAAAGGTCTTCAGGATACTTCCAGAGCAGTTCTAAGGATCTGACACATCTGCAAAAACTCTGCAGTCTGTCAAGAAGCATATTGATCCCTTCAAGCTCATACTCTCCAACTGTCCTGATTTGGCAGGTACAGACCCCATTAATCCTCTGTCATCTCACTTTTTCAGGTGTTCTTAAAATGACCCAGTTTTGCTCTCCTCCTCTCACTTTCCCCCTTTGTTCTCAGCTTAGCTCAATGACTGCAAACTGAATTCAAAGTGTAAAAGTACTCTGCACTTAATTAACTAAATGAGGGGGAGGAAGAATCTCGCCCTTTGTAGGAGGCAAAAGCAACCTGCTGCACCCACTCCTAGTTCATATGTTCTTCCTCAACAACTTTGTGACTTCAACCACAGGTGGCTTGGTTTTCATCTGTAAAACGCTGGAGGAAAAAATGGACCAGGGAAAAGCTAGAGGGCTCTGTCCTTCTATTTCAGCAGTTGTGAGTAGTTCTATAAGGTCTGGGTCTGCACAGACTCACACTACTCCATAGGTTTGACCACACCTAAGCGTGGTCTCCACTCTAAAGTGGAGACTGGGGTTTCATTCTAACCAGACTCACCCTCCTTCAGAATGCTAATCCTGCAGAGGAAACCTTGAAGGCCTATCAGTGAATAAATGAAAATTCAGAAGGTTGAACTTTTGAGTTGTGTAGAAACTTGATACCAATAAATGTCACAGAAGTGGAATTCTTGGCTAGGCTGTATTGGTAGACCATGGAGACAGAGAGCTATGATGTCCAATTTGGTATGTAAGAGGCAAAAGGCATCACAATTCCTGAAACTCATTTCCAGGTCTAAGCCTAATGAACAGCTCTAACTTTTATCCATCTGACGCAGAAAATCCTTCCATGTAATTGATTCCTCTATTATATCCCTCTTGCTTTTATCAAGGAGCTCTTAAAAAACTGTCTAAATCACTGTTTGAGCTGAAGAAACAGTCTGGCAAACTGAGAACAATGATTAATTTAGATTCACAGTACTGACTACTGATAGGCACATTTGGCCAAATTGTTTAAATGTTTTATAGTAGTTGGGATTTTACCGAAGAAAAACATTGTGGCCTCAAGAATTTAATACTGTACTTCAGGTAGATTTGTTTAGACACTTTATCAATTCTTTTAGGACCACTTTTCTGGATCACTATGGTGGTTGGTTTTTCTGTTTGTTTGTTTTTAAATGACTGTAAATAATGGGCACTATCAGAAAATGGGGAAGTACAGAATGGCTGCAGCAATGGGCACAGCCAATGACAAAAACAGCCATTTTACAGAAAGGTAAACTAGACAGGCTAAATGATAAGCAACTAGGTAATAACTCTGAGCACAAGGCAGAGATGTGTTTTGATTCCTAGAATACAAAGAATAACTGTAATATAAAGAGTACCTCAGTGGAAAGGTACTTGGAAGTACCTGCTGTAAGAAGATATCCTTACAATGGAAAAGCAATCCAATTAACTTCCTCAAATCTTCTCAAATCTTAATACAAAAATCCCTCTTAGACATAAGAAAAACAACTAAACCAGCACAAAGATATGTCCAGATCTCTTATCAGACAAGGTGTTACAGGAAAACAAATCTGGCAGGTACGGCATGTTATCTGCATGATGTCCCAGTATGGAAGAGAAAGGTCTTCAGACATTTGGCTGTGGTTCTTTCAGGCACCCTGTAGATCTTCTGTGGAATAACACCTAGGTATGTAGGATTTCTGAAAATATCAAATCTAGTGGTAAACTGATTTGTCTGTAGTTTGGAGGTGAAGCATAGAAACTCCTTATAGAGGAAAACAGGTTTCCAAGGCTAGATGTAATTTCAAATGGTGCATTATGTCTAAAAAAACTAGCAACTGAAATGAATGAACCCACAGAAGATAAAGCCTCAGTTCCAGCTGTTATGAGATCCTCATAATATTCTTATGCTAATATCTATTGTATGTGACATTTGTTTTCAAAACAAAATGCATGTAATTGAAAGGAGAAAGGGAAACGGGAAAATAATGCTGCTGAAAAGATAACTTACATGAGTGTTGGGAGAGAATTATGCAAATTTTTAATTATAGTTTACTACCTTCACATTGTACAAAAAGATACCATCAAGTCACTGTGGTCTACCAATAGCAATGATTATCAGTTAACATACAAGCTGTATAGGAATTTGCACATGATAATGCATCCTTACATTTTATGTTAAATTCTTATATGAAACATGTTCATCTCGCTCAAGAAGTGATTAAATATACAGATCAGCTTTTTTTTTTTTTTAAAAAAAACTTATTACAAAAGTTTTACCTTTTATAACAATTCTTCAAAGGTTCTCCTCCTTAGCTCTTCCGCACTTACAATTCTTTTAGTTACTCAGTGGGAGCTTCT